>NW_004624742.1:23459472-23522731 GCF_000247695.1 Heterocephalus glaber
CATACAATCAGCAACACCATAGCATCAAATACCTCTTAAAGAATGACAATTTGTGGTAGTTATTAATCTATCACCTTTAAAAAATAAAGGGCCTCCTTCAAGGTGTGTCTCTGCTGTCGCAGTAGACAAGGTGGGCAGCAGTGTGCAGTTATAAGTCAATGAGTCTCAGTAAGCTAGTCCTAGACCCGTTAGATTCAGGCAGATTTCTTGCAAGTCCCAAGTTGAGCTCCCTGTCCTCCTGCAGGGTTGCCCTCTGCAAGTTTCTACTGCAGGTTTCAGTTGCTTTTCCCCTGAAGAAAGTCCAGTTTCTGATGGGAGCTGATAATCTCTCCAACATACCAACCACGGTGGTCTGGTGTGCCTTTATTGCAGAGATTGCCTTCACTTTTCCAGTGGGCTTGTTTTCCTCAGGGAGCCTGAGACAGGTGCTCTCTCTGTTGTTCATTTCTGGCACTCAGGACAATGGCTTTTATGTCCTGCTGTGCCTCTGCAGTGTATAACCAAGTAGCTGCACAGCCAAAAGTCCAGAGGCCAGGGGAGAGGGTGGGGAGATATTGTTAGCTGTCAGCTGGTGGGCCTGCCCCAGAGTGTGCGTTGGGGGGTCCTCCTCACCCTGTCCTGGTGGCTGATGGAAAGCTGGTGGAGCAAGCCTGAGCAAGCAGGTCCTGGTCAGCCTGCAACCACTCAGCCCCATTTGGCCCCGCCCTAATCATTTATTTTCTAACTGATAACAAAGAATACAAAGGGGAAATATCAACAGACTTAACTCCCACACACTAAAGTTAAAAAAAAAATTTTGCAATCTGTGAAAATGAATAATATTATTACTATGTCATTTTATTATCATACCAAGTATAGATTTTAAAATTAGCCCAATCTGACTTCTGTAAAATCAGCTTCATTGTGGTACAGTTTATAGAAAGAGACAACGCAATTTTTTTAACTTATAAATGTACATGTCAATAATCTTTGGTAAATGTATGTTTATCAAATTATGTGGAGACTTAGAACACTTTGTGTCACCTTTGATTCTGCCTCATGGCACTTCATAATTAATCTTTTATCCCTCACCCTGGTCCACGGAAACCAGGGATCTGAAAAGCAATTGTTATGCTTTTACTAAAATTTTTATATAAATTGAATATGTTTCTTTAGGTTTGATTTTTTTTAGGAAATGCTTTTGAGACTTATGCATGTTTTTTTCCTGAATTAGCACCATTTTTCTTTTTGTTATTTAGCAATGATGGTATTTCCATGCCTCCATATACCTTAATCCATTAATTCACTCAGGATTGTTGACATTCAAATTGTTTCAATTTTAAAGCTATTATGAATAAAGATAAGGACATTTGTTTTTGTCTTGGGTGAGTATGTGTTTTCATTTTTTCTATGGATATATACAGGGGTATGATTCCTGGATTATAGAGGAAGTGTGTGTTTAACTATTTGTGAAGCAATGTAAATAATGTAACTGTTTTTTCGAAGTACACACATCATTTCCTCACACCCAGAAATGTGTGAAAGTTGCTCTTGTTCCACTTTCTTACCAACACATATAGTTAATCCTTTTCAATTTCAGTCTTTGTAGAGGGAGCACACTTATTTCTCACTGATGTTTTTGTTTGCAGCTTCCTAATATAAATGATGCTAAGTATCTTTTCATATGCTTATTTTCCATTCTTTGATGAAATGGCTCTTCAAATCTTGCTCAGTTTTTAATACAGCTGATTTCTTTCTTATAGGATTGTAAACCATTCATTGTTAATATTCTAGACAAATTCTTTATCCCATGTATATATTTAACAAGTACTATATCTGTCTGTAATTTGGCTTTTCCTGTTCCTAAGTGTCTTCTAACAAGCAAATATTTTAAATTTTGATAAATCTTAATTTGTATTCAATTTAATTTATATTGCTTTGTTTAATTTATATTGAAATAACAATTTCACAGTATCTATGTCATGCATTTTTACCTAATCAAAGATCCAACATTTTTCTCATTGAGTTTCTGTTTTACCAAATAGCAATCCAAGTGTTCTAGTAACATTTATTTCAAACATTACTTCTTTCATTAAACTATTTTGGCACCTTTTTACAAACTGACTATGGATCTGTTTCTTAATGTTACAGTTTGGACCACTGATGTATGTCTACTTCCACGCCAACACCACCCTCTCTTGATGACTGGAGTTTGTGAGTAAGCCTTGAAATCAGGTAAATTCTTTAGCTTTATTTCTGTTGGTAGTAGTTGTTTCAACTATTCAAGGAAGTTCATATTCCCCATTAATTTTCAGAGTCAAGTTTTTATCTTGTACAATATTTTTAATTTCTAGAAAATTTTCAGTTCTTAAACCCCAGTACCAATAGCTCCATTACCTTCTGTTGTTAGAGAATCTGTCAAACAGATCCATTTTCTGCATGTATAGAAGAAATAATGAAATCAAATTTATAAAGGATCTATTGAATTACTGATAAATAGCTTCACAGTTTGTGACATATTATGTATTCTATAATGTCACTTTCTACACTACGACTTTTTTTTCCTTCCTAAACATAAACAGCTTATAGTCGCATGCATGGATAATTATTGGATTTTAACTGCTTGGACATAGAGATAAATTTAGATACAAATGTAAGTTTTCAAATATTACTGATTTGATTCGATTAACAAAATCTCGCATATGCCTCTGGATGTTTGAAATTACAAAATCAGCTTTCACAAATATAAACACTATATAAATGGACCTTTTTGTAATATGTACTATTATTTTCAAATTGAATGGAATAAAATATATTATTATTTCTCTTTATATCCTTGAATTGTAGTGCATTTTTGATAGTTTATTTTCCCATGACTGTGTTTATAAAATGTTAATTTTAGCTTATTCTTGAAGGCCATATTAAAAATTCTATATTTGAATACTTCCCATTAATTATTTGAAAAGAGAAACTGTGTGCAATCTTCAGTTCTGACCTTGGGAAAATTTATATAATGCTGAAACCCTGCACATATTTGCCAAAATCTTTATCACTTCTCAGTGTGAGGGTCTTTCTTGCTTTCTTATTTTAAGTGTCCAAATTTGCTTTTGTTTGTATGGATAAAACATAAAAATAAGGATGTAAAAAGTAGACAAGTTCTGGTAATAAAATCCAATATTATTTGTTACTCACTATGGATTATATGCTGAGAGTTCCAGGGGGCATATATAATCAATTTCTGTCCTTGCTCACATACTATTAGAGTGAGTATACTCTAATCATTTCAACTACAACTGAGGCAGACGATAAATAGGCTCCTCCAAATCTCCATGATTCAGGTGAACATTCCAAAGTTTCAATCATTATGTATTTCCTGGATGTCTTCTAAAAACTCAAAATCAACAAATTCAAGGAAATCATATCTTCTTCTAATCTGTATTCTGTACTCATTTTCTTTATAAACACTGACTTTTCTGATTAATAAAACAATTATAAAGTAACTATTGACAACGTTAGAATGACAGATACCTCAATGATGCAATACAAATCATCTTTGGTTTCCTAATTTAGCAGTGAGTTCCTTCCCGGACATCTACACATATAATATATATTTATTATTATAGATGTTAATATCTATTAAAAAGAACTGGCTGAAGCTGAGATAAAAACATATGCCTCCTATTCTTGCTTTACTTATATTATAAAAATCTACACCATTAAATAGTCTTTGAAAAATTTTAATGAGTATATAATAACTTATAAGAAAAATATTTGCCGTGTTGGTGTTTGTATTCTTTATAAACTATGCTGCAGGAAGTAAGCATTCTTTATATTACATCATATATCATACATCTGATTGTAATTTTATCATGGGCTTCTTGTATACAAATTATCACATTATTTAATTCTTAAAATGTTTTCGGTATAGGATCAACTTACATTTCAGAAGGATTTATTTACATAATTACACATTACAAATTGTATCAAACTCTTGTTCTGTGATGATTATCATTTTAAAAGTCTTTGCCTATGTAATGGGTATATTTGTACTTCATATTAATTTTATTCACTTTCTTTACTGCTGCAAATAATCTTGTCACTTTAAATTATTGCATCTCTAAATTTTGAGATATTTTGAGTACTTTTCTCCTTTTAAATTTGAACTGATATTTTCAATGATTTACTGTATGTGATTGATACTTTACTGTATTTACTGTATGTAACTGATACTGTACTATAACTGATATTTTCAATGATTTCTTGTATGTTCACAGATACATCATTTCATTTTTTCCACTCTTATGTTTCATAACTCCTTTTGCACCTTTAGTGTATTCTCATCTAAATTCTGGCAGAATATTTTTTACCTTTCCTTCACATCATCATTGATTTGATTTTTCTGTTTATCTTTCAAAGTTTTCTGCCTACAATGAAGACTTCATTTTGGGTTGTCCCTGTCATTTCATATTTGAAAGATTCTTTCCTTTAATCTCAGTCTATGAATATTTACTCCTCAAAATAGAATCTATTTTAATCAAAGTAGTTTTTCTCTAAATTCTCTTTTTTGTAAATTTCATTCAAATTTCTAGCCCCTCTTTGTCTTCAGTACTGACTTTCCTTTCCTTTATGTTGCAGGATTTTTAGGAGCCCACTATTGTCTTGAAGTTTTTCTTATTTGCTCAGCTTTGGATGTTGAGAGCTCTGCTGAGGTGTAGCATCTGATGACATAGGGGCATTATTAATACCCTTGTGGGGGGTGACCTGAAGGACAGATCATCCAGGAAAATGGGTGCACTATTTAAGGAGGAACATCTATAAGCCAAGTCATGCCTGCATTCTTCCAACCCTGTTAGTTAAATCTCCCTCAGGCACAAGAATGATTTAACTACAGGCTAAGGTTGAGAGAAGACATGGTATATACTTGAGGAAGCTACTTCCTTTCTTCCACTCTTTGATATACACTTGCCTAGAGAGGCCATCTATTCTACATTGCTTTTGTATTCCTTACAGGGACAGATATCCACAGAGCTGGCTTATATTTTGTCCCCAGAAACTATGCATATCTAATTTATTTAAGGAGCATTAGTCAGACTACTGACTCCCTTACAGTCATATTTTTCAAAGTCATCTTTAACTGTTATAAAGATTATCTGGATCTCCATCTGCCTAATTCTTCCATATTAATATTTAGTACTATTTTAATTCAAGAGAAAAAGATTGAACTCCTGAATTTCATAGCATATTTTCATTATTGATAGCCCTACTCTTCTCAGTTTATTGACTTATTTTTAATCCAATAAATCTTCCAAAATCCCATTCTCTCCTTCAAGTAGTAATTCCATATTCCATGCATTTCTTTATATTTAAATGCATTTTCAAAAAGTCCATTCCAGTGTTTCGAGTCTATGTATTTTAATTTACATAAACACTATCATGCTGTGTATATTACACTCTCTCTTTAAACAAATAAACATTTTTTCATGACCCAACATTGATGCTAGTGTACCATTATTTCTTATTTTGAATATATAGTTACATTGTGGAAACTGATATTATCTTAAACAATTGAACACAGGTAAGGGAGTAATGAACATCCTAGAATGTGTCTCCCTATTGAACTATAAAAAGATTTCCCTGAGATCCACATGGATTGAAATTGCTGGTTGATGCAGATTATTTTACTTAATGTCAGTAAACAGTGCCAGCAGGCCGGATGGCTTTAACTCAGGCATTTCTGTAGTAGTTCTTACAATAGGATTTAATTCTGATACTATATTATTTTCCTATCTTTTACCATTGCCTTTTTCTATTTTCCTTTTCTTGATTTTAATTGAAGAGGGTTAAATTTCTTTTGCTGGTTCCAAAGCTCTCTTTTTTCTTATGTTGGTTTTCCTTAAACTAAGATTTATCATAACATGTAGGTACCCAAAGCAATACCTCCTAATAAGTCCTCCTATAAACATGGGTTCTTTCCTTACTGCATTATATTGATATTGTCTATGATTCTAGTTCATGCTTATAATGAAAATACTTTCCATTCCTTTGTATAATCTTAGAATTATAGAAACTATTTGTTCTTTCTTGCTTTTTCATTCAACTGAGGATTTCAAATCACTTTTCATTATGGCTCTTTTTGAGAAACCTAAAAGTTTTATTTCCAATAATATTTATTATAATATTTTGTTCTCTTGAACAACTTTCAAAATTTAAGTGATAAGTTCAATATTCTTTTAAATCAGAACATTAAAATACATTCAATTGCCCTTTTGCTTGCAGTATTTCTGTTGAGAAGCCACATGTCCATTCACTCATTAAAACTTCGAATTTTGTTATCTTTGATAACCTTAAATTCACAGTGCGTTAGGATTTTGATGTAATCCCTACTCTTTGTCATACATATTTGAAGGGGAGGTACTTCACCTGTCTAAATATCAGAGAAATTTATGTTCATATTTCTTCACATATTTTTTAAAATTTAATTTTCTTCTGAAACTTCTGTTGAATTTTGAATGTTATCTAGCATACATAGTACGATCAAAAGACAGAGTGAATATTTAATGTTTTAATATTTATTACAATAAAAGACAAATTGCCATTATTCCCTTCAAAATATTCCCTCTCACTTTAAACACACACATCCCACTGTTTTTACCACTTTCTGAAGATATTCTGGCAGCCACTGTCATGTCTAGTTGCACTGTCCTGGCTGTCTTGATGTCCTTAACTGATTCAAAATATTTCTCCTTTCAGGTCACTTGGACTTTGGGGAAGACTTAGAAGTCACACAGTCCCAGGTCTGTTGAATAATACGAGCAAGGACACACTGTAATCTTTCACAGGTGTTGTATGGCACTTGGCAGCAGCAGTCACTGTATTTTGGTCACACCTTGTAATGACACTCAAGGAAGAGACCTTGCAGAGTGACAAGAACAGGACCAGGGATGTAGCTCAGAGGTACAGCACCTGCCCAGCAAAGTGTGAGGCCCTGAGTTTGATTCCTGGTACCAAAAACAAAAAAACCAACAACAGAATAAAATAGAAAATGACGAGAACAATGATATAAGTGTGTTCAAAGTAAGGGGGAGTATTTTCAGGGAAATTAACGGCAATGTGTCTTTTACCATAATTTTTAATTTAACCATTAATTTTTTTTACCATCCTTTGTATTTTTTTTAAGGTTTTTCTGTATTGTCTCCTGTTTTTCTCTCTCTGCAGGAGATCCTCACTATGACATTCCTATTCATTCATTTAAAATTTGGCTTTATCCATCCTAGTATTTATCTTTTCCTATTTTGGAACTATGTCTTTATATTTGATTTATCCACCTAAGATTACCTTCCTTATTCTTTTTTTAAATGACTAATATCCTTTATCTTCCTAAATATAGTCATCATATTTTGTTTAAATTCATGCTTTGTTTTCTATTGAAATGTTGAAATGTTTCTCCTGTACATTGTACATGTAGTATAATTTATTTTCTTATGAATCATACTCTTTCCTTGTTATGTTCCCCTTGCTTTTTAAGCTACTTTCCCTAGAAAAGAGAAACTAAGAATTGTAAAGTTTAGGCTCCAGTGTGCAGTAATCTTAGAAAAGAGCCCCAATTTGGGTAATGATAGACCATATAGAACCAAATTGACTCCCTTTATTTTACTCAAAAGGCAATTTTTCTATCCCATCATGCTACTAAATCCTCTTATCAACTTAAATCAAGATTTATGTTTTATTTCCAGGGAACCTGGAACATAAGATGCTACTATGGTTATTACATTGGTTCTTTAGATTTCATAGAATTTTCCTATGACTCAACTTTATTCTTTATAATAAACTTCCTTTACTACACAAATAAAAAAATTTTGTATCATAATAAGGCCAATGGGAAACTACTTCTGATATAATTCTAGGCAATAATATAGGAGTTTTGAGAAATATTTATATTTAAAACATTAAATCACTGAAACTATTTGCACTTTACTTAATATAGTCAATCTGCAAGTCCATACTAAAAACATAATTTATAGCCTAACAAAATTTAAACAGTAGGTCTCTTTGTCTGCATTAGATATGTGTTAGGAATCCTAGCAGATGCATGTACTATGTTTTTTCCTACATGTACTTACCAAATATAAAGTTTAATTCATAAATTAGGCACAGTAAGAAATTCATAATAATAATTAATTCAGGCTATTTAACAACATACAGAGATGAATGTTATTTGAAATTTATGAATTTCTTATTTATGGAAATTTCTTATTCATATTTCTAGACCCTATTGACCGTAGTTAACTGCAATTACAGAAGATGAAACCATGAATTACAGAGTGGCACTGTACTGAAATGTCAGTCAATGAAATGGACAGTTTCTGCTTCTACTTCAACTGACCAAATGAACAACAAGAAACTCCTGCTAGCAATGAAAACTTAAGGTGTTTGTTTGCTCAAGTGTTTTATGTTTGCTTTAAGTATTAAAATCAAGTATCAGTTACCAAGTATTTTCCAAGAATCACAGTTTTTACTGTTAACTTTTCTGCGCTATTTTTATAGGTAAATTTTTAGCCATGGTGTGGTTCACTTCTGTTTTTAAATACACAATGTCTTTTGATAAAAAGTAGGATGTAATAGATATCTGACTTGTATTACTTTAGCAATTCATTGTCGAATTTGTAAAATTTTTTCTCCTAATACCTAATGGTATTCTTTCCCTCACATTGATATGATCATTATTCATTTTCCATTTCTGAGACAAGGAAAACAATAGCTTTATGATGCACAGGGAAAGCTCTCTCAGGCCCCAGTCACTTTTCATGCACTAAGGACTGATGTCAGTGACTGTCAGATACAAGCGATTTTCTCCATAAATCTTTTCTTTGCAAAAGTGAATCACTGTTCCCTAACACCTCACAGACTCTTTCTGGTTTCCTGTCGTATAAAATTTAATGAGAACAGCCACAGAAAACATCAAGAAATGGAGTATATGTCAGTGAAAAATTCTCAATTTTGTTGAAATATTCTCCTATAATTACTTGGGCTGCTTTTTAGCTATACTCTTAAAAAAAAAAGTGGGGAAAATAGCTCTTCTTATAAACATCCAGTATTGACACTAATATTGATCAGTAATGTGTGTGTGTTGAATGCATACGTGTAGACCTGCATATATACATATAAGTTACATTACACATACAATCACAGACTCAGGCTCCTGACATCATGGGACTTACACTGAAACTCAAGCTTATAGGATGTCACGGTGGAACATGCTTCCTCCCTGGCCAGACTCTAATTATGAGAATCTCACTTAATTCATTTTTCTCCTCTGCAACAGCTGTCTCCTGCTTGACTGCTCCTGTTGTCTCTTGCCAGGGTCATGCACCTGGAGGCAGACAGCTGGGCCTCTTTGATGGAAGATTCCCACCTCTCTAATTCACCTAGACCTCTCTAATTCCCTGCCACCCATCATCTGCCACAGGTACAGCTTTACGACTGTGTGATCGTCTCACAAGATATATCTGTGCGCTTTGCCCTTTGGGTACACTAATCTTTTGTTCCGAGACTGTGTTTCTTGGGGGAGAGGTTATTGTTTCCAGTCGGAGGGTGTAAAAGGTAATGAGAATGTACTTAATTTATGGTCTCTGTTTTCATTTGGCTCATCTGTGTTTGTGTGTACTTTCAAGATATTTCCCAAAGGAGCACTTAATTCACCCAAAATATTTCACATATAAATCCACCCTTATGTGGTAACTTCACTGACATACGGTATAAACTCATTTCTTTCTATTTGCCAATTTGGCTCAATAAGCTCGGGAAGGAAAAGTTTCCCTGATCAAATGGAAGAAAAAAAGAACTCTAATAGAAGGATGATAGGTCCCTTTTCTACGGCAATTCCCACATTCCCTCCAAATGAAACCCATAAAACACTTGCAGTTTTATTTTTTGCAAAATAATGGAGGGCTAGCTGTTGGATAGAAGAAGGAACTAGTTTAAAGGATTGCTGATGTTGGAGATTTTGAGTTCTTTATTCTCAGAGTTAAAAGCCTTTGGAAGAGCAAAAGATTATATCTGTGTCGGCATTTTACTACGGCAGGATCAAATGCCACTGATTCCTGCTCATTAGGGCTTCTTCTGCCTCACCTGGGAGACTTAAAGAAGTCTTTATGAGAGCACGGTGCGGATTAACTTCATAAGCGAGAATAATAAGAAAAAAGTCTGTACGGTTGGTGTTAATTTGTGAGAGAATGAGATCATTTAGTTGCTATGCCCTGGAAACCTTTAAAAATTTAAATACATTATAGTCAGAAATATACTTATTAAATTCTTTAAAGGCTATGAGAGATGAGGTTACTGCAATGAGACTTTACTCTTTTACCCAGTATGAGAAAGACTAGTTTTGGTGATCTCAAAGTAAAAATAATAGCAATGCTAATAAAACTACCAATTTTCTTTGATTGATTTGAGCAAATTAAAGGGAGAGCATAGTTTGCTTGGGTGTGTATTTGTTACAGCCTCTAATTTTAATTCAGAAGACATTTAGCATCATTCTAGTATTTCTACCAATATATAATACATTGTAAGTGCATATAGAGACATTTTCTAAAGATTTGTATTGATCTGATTGCCATTTACTTTCAAGATAATTTTGAAAGGCCCGTAAAACAGATTGTCCTACTATATAGTTGGAATAGTTGAAGCCCAGAAAATAGGAGGGGGTTTCAGGGTCAGAATGTCTATTGGTGTCTGGTTTTCCTTTCTCTAAACTTTACAGCTTCCAAAACAGTCTAGAACCTCTTTTAAAACTGCTGGGTTTTTTAGAGTTAATGTGACCAAATGCATATTCTAAGAATTTCTTCATACTATGCAAATGTGATATTAAGTCCATATTTACAGATAAAAAAATCTCTGGTATAGAACAACAAAATGCCTTCAAACAATGTAGTTACTATTGTCTTTCATGGTATTTTGTTCAGTTGTTTAATAAACAAAAACTTTTTTTAGGACCTATGCTATACTAGATACCAGGCAAGTATGACAAAAGTAAGTAAAAAACAAAAAATACGCAAGAGGCAGATAGTAGCTCACTAGCAGAGCATGTGATTTACTTGCACAATTTCATGGGCTCAATACCCCTGCCACCTAAAAAATAAGACAGTTATTGTAATCAAAAATAATGTTTTTATTATTTCTGTAATTATATTGTGGATTCATTATGTTTACATATCTAATTTACCCTCTTGCCAACTATATTTTAATATTGAAGAATCGAGATTGTTTTGTGATTACAACTGACATATAAACAAAGTACTTTCTTTAAATCATAAAGACACTAATTAGAATGTCCTCAATTGGAGTATTCACAATTGAATCATGTCACTACCCTGATCTTTTAACGATGCATTTTAATGGAAAATTTTAATTTTCTTTCCTTAATTAATATGTAAAAAAGTAGTTTCACTGTCTGCTCTAACATAATAGAAACACTGAAATATCTGATATTCATATCTATTACCTGGTTTAAAGGTCATTCAATGAAAGAGGTTATAAGGAATTGCCACACCTCAAATTCTGCAGCTCACAATATGGAAAAGAAAAGCAAGAGAGGTCCACAGAAATGGAGACACATGGAGCTCTGTCCCTGCTTTGACATTCTCTGATTCTCAGAGATCAAATATTTCCCTCTCTTTCTTTTGCGTTTTTTTAGAATGTACTGGTCAGAGTCTAGAAATCGTACCTTTTAGAACTGTATATAACCTGTCTTTTTCCAGCAAAGTATGTGATTTCACAGAGAAATGAACCTTTGTAGATTTTGCTCACTGAGGTACTATTGATTACGGTTGGATTTTATTCTAAGGCCTCCAGTTGTAAACAAGGTTAGTCTTGCATTATGGCCAGGCTGGTGGATACCTTCTATGTTTCATGTATTCTTAAAAGGTGTATGTCCTTTCAAGTTTAGATGTTATATCCTATAAATATCAATCAGGTCAACTTTGTTAGATTTGTTAATTCATTTGAGAATTTGTTTGTATTTTTGCTGTTGAAAGACGTGTGTTAATCTCCATTATGAACACGTGTATGTCTCTCCTTTTAATACTGCCAACATTTGCTTCAAGTGTTCTAAAGCTATGTTGTTACACACATACAGATGTGTTATTGACATAAATTAAATTTTTTCATAATGTGAAGTCCGCTATATCTCTTGAATATTTTTTCCTGTCATATTTTCCTGGTACACATGTAAATATCTCAGATGTACATTGTCTCTTCTTCTTTAGGACTACTCAGATATATTGACTAACTAAAATTCTTTCTTTTATTGTCTATTTTAAAAATAGTATTATTAGTTGTTCTACAAATGAAAACATGCCACTACCTTTTGTGTTGTCTAATATAAAATGTGTTTTCGTCACTTCCCAGATAAGACTAGAACTCTAGAGCATGCAAGTTTGTTATTATCATGCATTTTGATTATGTATATATTTTAAGCCTGGGAATACAAAAATAGTTTGCAGTTTACTGACCTATTTACCATCTCTGTAGCTCTTTATATAGTGTAACATCGCTCTGTTGTCTCCAGATGCTTTCTTCTGCCTCAGGATCTCTCCTCGGTGTTTCTCTTAAAGGGAACATTCTGGGCGTACATTTATTTTTTTCTCCTCTCTTAATCTGAATAAGTCCTTCTTCATGTTTAAAGGACATTTTTGCTTAGTGTAGAATTCTATGTTGGCTCGCATTTTCTTTCATCAGTTTACAGTTGCTGTTGTCCCCTGGCCCACATTGTGCCTATTGAAACATTAGCCTTCTGACTTATCATTGCTCCTCTGATCATAATATGTGCTTTGTATGTGTCTGCTTTCACTCCTCTTTTGCTTTAGTTTTCAGTCATTTGATTATAAAGTGAATGGCATTTGGGATGAAATGTCAACTTGATTGGCTTTGGAATTGGCCTTGTGGTTTGGTGGAGTACATACACTTCTAGGTAGGTCTAGGTGGGTCACAGAGCCTTGGCCTTGGGCTCTGTATCTGGCCCTTGCCCCTTTTTTCTTTGGCATTGTTCTTCTCCACTACTCCCTGGACAACATGAGCTGAGCAGCTTGGCTCCACCAGGTCCTTCTGCCATGATGCTTAATTGTTGGTGGCATGGAATTAGTTCCCCAAACTGTGAGCTAAATTGAACCTTTCCTCCTTTAAATTGTGATGTCATGTATTGTGGCTCAGTGACAAGAAAGCTAACTCACAGAAAGTCCTCTGTGATTTTTTTCACTGAAATTACTCTGCTCCAGATATTTTTGAATCAGTGCCCAGTTTTCATTGGTTTTGAAGAATTATTTTAGTGTCATTTCCAGTTTTCTATTTTTACCTTTCCTTGTATCTTTCTAAGACTACAGTTACATAGAATCAAATGCCTACATTACATTTACTATCTCTCATATACAATTTTGTGTTGGACTTGGTGCTTCATCCCAGTTACACAACAACCTATATCTAAATCACTACACATTTATTTTGTTGTGCCCACTCTGTGGCTCAGCCTATTAACCTTTAAATTGTAGTTGAGTTTTTCATACATATAGATTTTACTTAATATTTCCATATATTTCAAATTTCAAGAAAATTCAATATAATACTGATTTTCTCGAACAGATCAAAAGTAGTATATTATTAAATGCAAATTTTATTACAGTAAAAGACACAGTGTCATTAATCTCCCTCAAACTACTCCCTCTTGTTTCACTTATTCCATCATTCTTGCCACTTCCTGAACAGTGACAAAAATCTTCTTTCATGAATGTCTCTACAAGGTTTGATAAAAAATTCTGTGTAGGTTCCTACTGAGTTCCATCCAACAGAAAAGAAGCCCCATGAAAACATTAGGTGTGTCCTCATCCACTTTATTCACTGTATCTCACACCATATGATTTCTGGCCCTTCCTCAAAGTGAAAATGACCATAGAAGATAAATGTTGTGAATGGAATCAGGACTTTGAGGCAGCCAGGATATAGCAACTGAAGACATTCATGAAAGAGGACTTACAGAACTACTTCAGAAACTGGAAAGAATGATAGCATTGGTGTGTTCAAAGGAAGGAGTGTTTTGAGAAGAAATGAATGGCAATGTGCCTTTTACTCCAACAAGTTCTGAAACACTCATCACATATTTTATCAAACTTCTTATTAATCATAGCAATAATTAAAATACATCTGTATTAACTTTAAAATGTCTGTCTCTGGATTTCTTTGTTTTTAAACTTTGTTTCCCCTGTTGGCATAACTTGTGATATTAAATGCATATATATATATATATATATATATATGTTACAATTTTAAAACTCTGTATGATGTTTAATATTTGTAAGTATGAAAAAATTATTGAAAGTAGCAGGTACTATCTAGACTGCAAGGTAGTTTCTTTATCTCACAGTAGTTCATATTTAAACTTAATTCTCCCTAGATAATTTCCTATCATATTTCTGATTTTACTCTTTCCTGTTCATATAAATAGGAATATAGCCAGTACTTTTTTGTTTATGAACAAAAACTACTGTACATTGAAGTAAGCAATTAAACAATTGCTTATCATAATTTATTACAGAGTAATTATAAAACAAAGCAAATAAAGTAATGAATTTAATGTACTGGGAACCTGGATAGGTGGAAAGAAATGGAGACTTCATTGAGATTTTAAAATACCAACATTTCTTAAACATTTAAATATGTCATGGTGGATTAACTAATGGTCAATTAAATCAGCTCAACTAAATCAGCATAGTCTGGGCATGGAAGAACCATCTGAAGATTGTTGCCAAGACCATAAAAAGAGAACAGTAGAGGAAGATCGCTGGCTGTTGATTTTCTTGGACAAGCTTGCCACAGATGGGTGGTTTTCCTGATGAGAACTGGGATGATCTCTCATTGTAGGAGGAGCTCAGGTCCTCCCTGTCATTAGGAATGGCTGCTGTTCTCCTCAGGGGAGCTCTGATCTTTACCGTGTCACTTCTTGGCTCCATGGTAGATTCTTCAGCCTGGTGGCACAAATCCTTCACCCCACTGGCACAGAATTTCTAGTTTCCACCACCAGCCTTTGAGCCTTCCTGGTGCAGATGCTCCATACGGATTTGTGGAGGACATTGCCTTGGACTCTAGGCCTTAGCTGGGTTTGTGTTGGACATTGCTGAGGGATCCAGGCCCTTGGCTGGATTATTTTGGGTCTCTAAGGCACGGCTAGATCTTTTGCACTGATCTGCATTTGACTTTTTGGGTGAGTACTTTAAAATAATCCTATAAATTATGTGCCCTGTATTAAATCTATTCCCTTGCAAACCCTGATCACAACGTATGTATTAGCAAGGCAAATCTAGTATGCCAGGATGAATGAATTATGGACTAAATCCAATAAGAAGTAGGATAGGAGGTAAAAACTGAATGTTATATATAGGGAAGTCCAAAAGTATAAGATAGGTAGCAACAAAGCTGCTGTGTGTGGGGCGGGGGATTTAGCTCAGCAGTGCCTTCACCTGCCGCACAAGCGAAGGTCCTGAGTTCGATGCCCGGTACAAAAAAAAAAAAAAAGATCCTGTTTGAGACTAACCCATACCAAACCATGAAAGATCTTGCAATCAGTAATAATTTCTCATAGGACACAGATGTGTAAATACCAAATAGTTTTTCTAGTGTGAGAAACTGAAAGTGTAAATAAGGACTAAAAGATATAATAGATAATGTGAAATAGGAAGAAAAGGGGCAAAGGAGAAGGGGAAGTGGGTGGGGTAGGCAAAAGGAAAGAAGGAAATGGAATTAATATGAGAAAAGGAAAAAATGGAAACAAAGTCTTTGCATATAGGGAGGGGTGGAGGGGTTGAAGGGAGGCCAGGGAAATGGGGAAAAATAAGAATCAAGATAGATTATGCAAAGGTGCAAATGTCCAATAATGAATGTCATTATATTGTATACCTAAAATGTATCAATAAAATCAATTTTTTAAAAAAATCAATAATTTCTCAAATTTGGAAGCATGTGAACGTGTTGTGGGGAAGCCATTGAAGTGGTACAGACAGAGAAGGGGCAGGAAAATTGAAGTAATAGGATATGTGAAATATGGAATCATCAGCATGCACATTAGCGGTCCGAATAATTTCACTAAAGAAAGTTGTCTGGGAATTGTAAGTATGCCAGAATATGAAAGGAAAAAGGAAAAGAATTCCACAGGTTACTGGGTGAGATGAAGTAAAACATCTAGGACGACAAACCAAGGGGTCACACTGTTTGGAGCACAAGGAAAGTGTGTTGTCCAAAGCCCAAAGCAGGAGACTTTCCAAAGAGAAGGCATGATCAGAATCCCTGACGTTTACTCAGCGATCATACACTAAAAACTGCGCCTTAGGTTGGAGACGTTTTTAACCCCTCAAAACATGAAATTTCAGAATTTGAAGGGATGAATGGATGGTAAATGAGTGAAGGTGACCCAAGCTTTGAGTTTTCTGGGTCGATCAAACAAAAAAGAATTGAGGAAAATTGAACTGCATTGGAACAACGAGCATGACGCATTCAGAGAAACACAGAATAGTAATTACCGTGGTAAGGACTTACCTTGCCAGCCTATTACAGAGTGGAATTGTGAAACTGACATAGGCAGAAGACCTTCAAAGTCATCCAGAGAAATTCACACCCTCTGTAGGAGGCTCTGAGCTTTGGTGAGCTCTCTGACATGTACACGGACATTTTTTGGACATTGTCTAAGAAAATAATATGGCCATTGTTAGTATGGCACCTTAGCAATTGCTTGGGTAAGTTTCTTTTTCCATCTTTGCCAAAAGAGCAAATTCGACTCACAAACATATTTACAAGTTAAATAAGGCCTCTGAATGGGAATGCTCAAGTTATACACACCAGCTATAACACTTTAATACTACATTTTATCTCTGCACACAGCTTGTACCCATGTCTAACAATAAGATTTCTGCTTGACTTTGTTCCTAAATTTTATTCTTTGGGTTTCTATCTTATTGTTCCATGCATGTATTCTGATATGCAAGATCTGCGAGCCCCATCCTTCCTCAGAACCCCTGAAATCATTTTTAAAAGATAATGTATATATTTCATTTACCTCACTCGGATATTTCTTGTTCTTTGAAATCTGATTCAATATCAACTTCCTGCAAGCCTTCTTTTATTAAAGCCTCTCATCTAAAGAGAATTTCCCCCTTAGCATGCAGTCCTAATTATTTTTTATTATTGCTTGAATAAGCCATATTTTTGTGACCTCTCTTACATCATGTATCATGATTTCATTTAAAACTCTATTCAAATTTAATATGCTCTATGTCAACTATCTAACTCGAAAGTATGATCTTTGCAGAGTTTTTTTAAATTATGCACTCTTCCAAAGAAGCTAGTTTTGTCATCACATTTTTGATAATACATTGATATCTTTCAAATACTGAGTCATCTGTTAAATACTGTATGTTTACTCTCTGCAGAGGATGGATTTACACTCCTAGGTAGATCTGTTGCAAATGTTCAGATGTTCTGGTCGCATGTGGCCTGTATTAACAATTTTGAAATACTAGACATAAGAGCAACTTGTATCTCAGTCAAATTCTCACCATGGCAACAGCTGCTTTTTTCACAAACAATGACACAGATTTCTGTTGTAGGTAGAGCAAAGCTAGATGCTCAAATGTGTTTTGTTTTGTTTCTAAGCTGGAGCTGTACATATACACACAATAGTTTTATTTAAACAGATTAAAAATACGAGATTCTTTGGGAATCACTTTTGTTCAGGACTCATTTTAGAAATGAAAAATGATTTCTGAACGTTATACAAAAGGAAGATTACAGTCCTAATCATTAAGAATAGCATTACCTATATTATCTAAGAAGAGAAGACTGTGAGCTATCTGCTCAAATAAATTGTTTGACCACGGATTTATCTAATTTATTGAGTAAAATGAAAAGATTTTGGGGGGAGAAGGCAGGGGCTAAGTAACACTTCTAACAGGTAACAATGCAAAAATAATTTAGAATGTAGGGATGCACATTTCTTGAACATTCAAGTATCTATATCATATTTTTGGCTTTCTATAACCATAGCTCATTAAACTTTTCATTTTTTTTAATTTACTAGTTTTGCCAGGATTAATAACACTCTCAATCAAACATTTACACAAACAGAACTGTAAAAATAATAATATTCATTTTCTATTTTTTCTACTATTTTATTTCCTTTCCCCTGAAGCATACTGAAGATCTAACTAACATTATCACTTCAGTGGATTCTTTCTAAGCTTTTATCTGGCCTAACACAACTGAAGTCCACTTCTAAGAATTTCAGTGATTAGAAGATAAGGAAGGGGATTCAAAATAGGAAAAGTCTGAATGTATGGCACTGTATGCTGAAAATAAAAGGTTTTTCAATAAGAAATACTCTTTATTTAGATAATGTTACTTGAACTATAATGTACTTGTCCTCTTCAGCATTTTTCCCCTGTATTTCATATCTTAAAAATATACTTGAAAGTACAGAAAAAACGTTGTAGGTGCCAGTGTCTTCAGGATTCTAAAACTATACACAATGGTAAAGCATTACCTATTATGTCCCAATATCTGATTGTGAATATCTCATCCTAGAAAATGTGATTTTTCTTTTATGATTATATTAATTCATAGGATATATGTACATAAGTTTGGCCCTATATAAAATCTACTATTATGTTGGATATCAAAGTACTTTTGCTGTCTTTGTCAATTCTGCTGCTGAAATGCTATTTTATTTTTGAAAAGACATACATTGGATAGAGGATAAATCTATGTCCATTAGTCAAGCTATGATGGAGTTCATTTGTAGCTGAGTCTAGAGGATTCAATTCATTGCAATAAACTTTTACTGCTTCTTTTGGTTCCATGTCTTTAGATATTATGGATATGGAAATGTGCTGGAGATTGTCAAATGGATCAGAAATACCAGAAAACAGGGTGAACAAAGATCCATAATGTAGCATGATGAACGTCATGAGAGAGGGGTTCCCAAAGATGTTGTGGAACAGATGATAGAGATTATAATTCTGTATGGGGAAGAAGGGTTAGAAAGGGAACCTTCAAAGCACAGCATAGCTAGGTGTAGAACAAATAAAGAACAAGTAAAATTTCAGATGCAGTGTCTTCTTAAATCTATTGCCCTGTATCTTTCACAGGGCATATATATCTAAATTTTATACACTACAATTTGTGCACTTACTTTAAAACCTTTCCAAATTTTCATTTATATTCCTCAAAAAGCTGAAAAATATTATATGAGAATTGTTCTTCAAATGAGTTTGACTCTTATTAGGAGAGATACACAGAGAATTCTAGAAAATCACTAATATTCTGAGACTTTCTGATCTACCTTAAGTATCTTTAACCAAGGAATGAGACACTGAATTAATTAGAATTAATAAGATATATTCACTATTTAATTTTCCTTCATTCAGTGCCAAATCACCAGTGTTTATGTGGAAATAACAATATCAGAATTCCCTAGCTTTTCTTTGTTCTCAAACCTTTAATAGCTGCTTCTGTACCTGAGTGATACAGTAGAGCCAATCACAAAATAACTTTGGTCAATTACTATCAATATAACAATTTACTAAGCTCCCATGACCTTAATGACTTGTTTCCCAATTTGAAATGATTCCAAGGCAAGTGCACTGGATTCCAACCATTCTTCCTGCCCCAGAGCCCTTAGTTCTTTCATTGCCTCTCCACTTGTATCTTCATGATGAATTTCTGTTAATATTTCATTAGCAGACAGAATTTTTATTTTTCCAACATTTACATATTAATAATAGTAATTCATAACTTATTGGAACTTTTCAAGTTACATCACTCTAGAACTTTCTCTCAAGTTCCAATCAAGTCCATCTCCTTGCCCAGCAAAAATAATGCTAAAATACTGTGCTTCTGGGCCAGGGATTTAGCTCAGTGGTGCCATCGCCTGCCTCGCAAGCTCAAGGACCAGAGTTCAATCCCCAGTACACACACAAAAAAAAATACTGTGCTTCTGAGAATAGTATCATTATTAAAATGAAAGAGAGAATGAGGAATTAGGTGTGCAAGGCCAATGTACTAAGCAGAACACTGGAATCTGTATGAGAAGGCTTGCTTGATAAGGGAATATCTACACTTAGATCCTTGAAATAGAAAACCAAGAGCAAAAGACACATAAGGAAATACCAATGTGAACATGCACTTTTAAGTTCAAGTGAAAACCCCAAAATTTGAGTAAGAACAAGAAGACTGAGATGAATGTGAGGTAGATCTGTAGTAAATCTTGTAAGTAAATCTTGGCTCTTTCTCATGCTATTCTCATTAATGGCCCAGTGGTGGCAAACCACAGCCAGCTGTTTGTTGTTATTGAAAGCTCTAAAAGGTTCGCCATCTCTGAAAGGCTGTGTCCTCACGGGTGTACCTGCACCCACTGCAAAGGAGCATGTCAGTGGATTATATTTAGGTATTAAAATACAGATTCTAAAGAAAGTACATAATAATTTGTGGAAGGGGGTTCTAATCAAAACCTAAAAAGCTATTCTTCAATCAAAATTAGAATCTTTTCTAATTAAATGTTCCTTGCTGTAGGCATGCATGGATATTCATCAGTCATATGCAAAAATGTACTTTTAGATGACAGTTACATTCTCTGTACAAAGAAGAAAAGAGTCATAAATCTCTTCTGCAAATCGAAGTTCGTTGTCTTTGCTCTGATTGATTTATTACTGCATATTAGAGACTTTGGGTATATTTGAAGTTACAAACAACATCTTTAAAATTTTCTGCAGATATACTTTTATATTTAAAATTGATGGGCTACTACAGAAGACTTGCCTTTCTGTTTTATGGACTGTTAGAGACAATTTTGATATCATTTGTTTAAACTACATTTGTTGGTTTTCCTTTGACTATTGTATTTCATATTCTGATATCTGAGAGTGGGCAAAGATTAATATTCCTATAGACCAATTATAATTTTAAAAATATATATGGCTTTTAACTAATTTTGGGGGGTATAACAAGGCTCCACGAAGAGATACTAGAGAAACTGGTTCATATAAAACCAAAGTGTCAAAAATAGCAAATTCAATTCTGTAAAAGAGAGATGTTAAAAAAGTCCAAAACTAAAGAGTTAAGAAGATGTCAATTTAATTATGATAACAATCAT
The DNA here is from genome assembly GCF_000247695.1 of Heterocephalus glaber. The sequence continues at coordinate 23,480,633 of NW_004624742.1, forward strand.
AAATCAGCCCATTTTGATTGGAATAAACTAAATACAAAGATTGTTACTATTTTGTAAAAGGCTAAAATAATAATATAACACATATTCCTATAATATAAAATAGAGGCTGAGAGAATTTGTAGAAGTAAGGCTTCAATTATTTAAAATCAGCAAAAAGCAATTAAAATCACTGAATAAGAGAAGCTAGAAAAGTACAATATCCAAGAAAATGAGGATAAAAGTAATGATCAAGAGAGGTGTTAATGTATTTTGATAAATTGAAAAAAACAATTTATATAACAACCAAGAACTGTTGAAAATAAATAAAATAGAGATCTTCACAAACCTGAAATAATTAGGACATTGCTGTATGGGCCAGTGGTAGATATGTAGATCAATAGAGCAGAAGAGAGAATCTAGAAATAAACTATACTCATACAAGCAACTCATTTTCAATGTAGGTACATTTCATTTTTTAAAAAGGGTAGACTTCACAGTAAATGGTACTGGAGTAATCAGAAAAATAATGAATCAGAAAAAAGAAAAGTATCACACAGAAACATTGACTTAAAATTGATCTAAAGTTAGATGTATAAAATTTATTTATAATCCAATGGAAATACATTTGAATGATTTGGGATGTGGAAAATAACCTATGCAGTGTAGATTTTTAATTTCAATGCAAGAAGACATTGAAAAACTGCTTAATAATAGTGATAGAGGAGACAGAAAAGTCATGAGTCTCACACTGCCAAATAAACAAAAAATCACGGCACTTTTGCCCTGTACAGTTAGGGCTATAGGGACTATGAGTAGCCACAAAGACTTGGGGCTTTGAAACTCTGTCTCCTGCTTCTGCTCCTGTCTGGGCATCAGCTTCATTCTCTCCTGCTGGTCTCTATGGCTCAGAACTGTGGTACAATTCTTTTTTTTTTTTTGTACCTGGGATCAAACTCGGGACCTTCTGCTTGCAAGGCAGGTGGCAGAACCACTGAGCTAACTAAATCCCTGGCCCATGTGGGGCAATTCTTACAGCATCACTGTCAGAGAAGAAAGGACATCTTTCAGGGCCATCCTTTTAGAAAATTATGGATATAACGATATTGGGTAATATTTCCATCTTTAAACCAAAACTGAAATCAGTATTCTGTAGTACACACACACACACGCATACACGCATGCACACACACACATACGCACACACATGCTTAGTGTGATCCACAGTTTTACTTTCTGCACTTTCAGTTATCCATGTTCAACCACAATTAAAAAAAGTTAAATGGAAAAGTACCAAAATTAAAATAGTCAAAATTGCGCATAACTTTTTGTAGTATATTTTATAATTATTCTATTTTATTATCAGTTATTGGTATCTAGCTCTTATTATGACTAATTTACAAATTAAATTTTATCAGCCATGTGCATTTAGGAAAAAAACATCTTATGGATTATCTGTGGTTTCAGATAGCTACTTAGAATCTTTGGTGTAGCCCTGTGGATACGAGGGGAATGCTCTATAATATAGAAATGAGTTTGAAGCTATGCAGTCTCTGATACTGCAACTCACCAATCTTAAATGAATACATATATATATATATATATATATACAAATACACACATGTACACACACTCCATGAACATATACGTGCCATCAATCACAAAAAAGTGATGTTAAATGTCAATGTCAATACTGTAATTGCAGCCTAATAGTCATTAAAGAATGACTATTTTGAATAAGTATAGTTTATTTCAGAAATATGTTGGCTGATAATAGAAGAATGCATTTACATATATCAAAATATTCCAAACTTTAAAGTAAATAATACTATTGTGCTGTGGATATCATTGTGAAAAACAGGTTTAAAAGGAGGAATCTCATAAGGATAAAAACTTATTTTAGCAATATATATGATGAAAGACACTTCTCAATGGGATAAGGAAGCTTTCTGTTCCAAAGTTACATCGTCGTATTTAGTGGTAAAATAGTGAAATTTTGCTTCATATTAAGGAAAAGTCCAATGTCTGCTATAATCATCATTTAAAATTAATAATCCTTTTTTAATTGAAACCAATACAAGAAATAGTATTATTATACAGGGAAATACATGGTCTGCAGTGGTAGAACACTTCTTGATTTTTTGAAAATTCAAGAGAAACACTCGTAATATTTCACACTTAATCAGAAAATTCAATAGTCATTTAAGAAATATTAGAATAAAAATAATTTGCAAGGAAAATACAAATATAATGCTGGCCGGTGATGAACTGGGCTGATAAAGACGGACTGTACCCTCTTTCTAGGCTATGGGAATTCTGGATAATATACTTTCAAATATATTTTATAATTAACTAGTAAAATGGTAAAGGAAGAAACCACAGAGTACTGTGAATTCAGAAATAAATTCAAATGCAAATGATGCAGGAACCTGGTGCTTTGTTATTCCAATGAGATTTAGACACAAGGGGTTACAGACTGAGAGGTGTTTCAACATCAAGCAAGACAGCCTAAGTCAGAAATCATAGACTTCTTTACTCTCTTCCTGGCTTATGATTAAAAAAGTGTTCACCCAGGAGCCTGGAGAAAGAGTAAGAAATCTTAAGTTCAAATTGTATTTTAAATGGGGGGGGGGGAGAATATGGATGAGACAGAAGCCTCCAAAATTAATCACAATTTTGAAAAAAAAATAAAACAAAGCATGGTTACACAAAGAAAACACATGGAAAAATTCAAACTACTTTCATGTTTTGAAATACATAAAAAGTTTAAATACAGAATCTAGAGCTAGTGAACACCTGGTATCAGTTGAAGTAATGCAGGAATACTTTCATAATTCAAGATATGTAGATATAGAATAAATCATCTATATTTTCAATTTTTCAAAGTACATAAGAACAGGCAAGTGACCAATAACTATGGAGAGTCACTTAATAAAGCAAGTGCAATATTCAGGGCCCCAGAAACATAAAACAACACTACTTTCTGAAAAATGATCTCAAAGTAAAAAACAACAATGAAAGACATAATAAAATAAGAAAATACATACAATATAGTGAAAATCAAAGTTAAAAAATCCTAATATAATTTCTCATAGTAAAATAAGCAGTATTTTACACAAAGAAAGTGATGTAGGAAATAAATATAAGAAATGATCCAGAATGTATTACAAAAAGATAAAGATACTTATAGACTGCTCAGGAAACAGAATAGTAAAGAATTGCCAAAACCATTATCATAAGAGTTAGAGGATGAAAGAAATATGCAATAATAATTCAAAGAAGAATTAGTGAGAAATTTTAGAATTAACTAAATATTTGAGTATTCAGCTTCAGGGAGTACTGCAAATAAATATATAAATATGTCATGGAAAATGAATGTTCCAGAAAAATAAGGATATATGTATAGCCTTAATAATTTTTTGTATCTATACAGTTGAAATAATATATTAACAGTATACTTTAAATATTTAAAAATCAAATTAATAAGGAAAAATTATCAATCTTGATGAATATATGCATCTCAATTATTCTAAGATAAAGATAAAATTAAAATATTCACATAAATAAAAATATAAATATATTCCCAAACCCGAGTGACTCTGAAGTCCACAGGCTCTCACTAAAAGGATTCCTTTATTTTTCATTTTTATTTTTTACTACCAGGGATCAAACTCAGGACCTTCCACTTCCAAGGCAGGCGCTGGAACCACTGAGCTAAATCCCTGGGCCTGAAAGGACTACTTTAAAGGCTTTCATCACTTACCAGTCCAATTATTTAAATACAGAATGCCCAAAATTGCATTTTTAAAATTAATTTTTATAAGACAATGTAACAGGAAATATAAAAAATGACAATTTCATCAAATTTATTCAATAAAAGTATCAACTGGTGGATATGATACTAGCCTGAGTAATGCTCGCGATAGTCAGTATTTACACAAACATGGTGCCCCAGGTAAACTCTTAAGTGGTTAATAAAAAGTAAGGGCCAGGGATGTAGCTCAGTGGTGCCATGCCTGCCTGGCAGTTGCAAGGTCCCAAGTTCAGAAAGTAAGACAAACACAAAGGAGACAGTAATGTACAAAATACAATGATAAAAAATGAAATCAGATCAAGTATTGTAAATTTAGTACTCACTAGTTCTTAGGTTACCATACTACTATATCCTTCTCTATAGCTTTGATGTTTGTATCATAATGACAGAATGGCAAGGACCAATGTACAAATCTATAATTATATTTGGCAAAATAATCACCAAGTATCAATACATAAAAAGCATAAATTTTGCTAAGATCAAATATTTAATTCCAGTGGACAACTATGAGAACTCAAATTCAACATATAATCATCAACAATGTTGGTCCTGAATGTGACTTTTGCAGTTCAAACACAAGATCTGCTGGTTAAACTTGAATTAATTACCAAATGTTCCTTATCTGTAAAATAATAACAATAATAATATCTACCTCATAGGATTATTGGAGTGTTAACATATTATAAATGTGTCAAGAACAAAATCAGATGCATAATTATCAATTTACAGATAATTTTAATTTACCAGGGTATGAGCCAATCTAACTTAAAAAAAAAAACAACTATTAGATAACAACTAATATTTGAGAGTATTTAGAAAAAGCTAACCAAAACCCTCAAAAGTTTTGATCAGAGTCTAAAAGCTCCCAGAAAGCCATGAGGAATTCTGTGAGAAATTATTCTGTCATCATTTCACTATCTGGGTTTACAACATTATCTTTGCTTTCTACTACATGGTTTTTGTTTTTTCTACTGACCTTCTCAGCTTCTTCTTCCTATAAGTGTTTGAAATTCCACTCTTAAATTTATATTGGTTTAGTTCCAGCTACATAACCAGACTGACATAATTTGAACATGCACTCAAAGTTACTGTGTTAGACATCTAATCCCCAAAATCCTATGCAGATGGTACCAAAGGGGGCCTTTGGTAGGTAATTCAGGTTCAATGAGTTATAAAGGTGGGACTTGATTAGGCTGTAGCTTTCTAAGAGGAGGACACACTCACCCTCCAGCCGTGGTACCTCAGCCTTCCAATTATAATATAGCAGGAAGACCTCTTCGAATGTTAACACCTTGATTTTGGACTTCCCAGCCTCTGGAATTGTGAGGAACAAATGTCTCGTATTTATAAATTACTCAGTCTTTGGTATTCTGTTATAGCAACAGGCAGAGGACTAAGATATGGACGAACAGGGTTTAGATCCTAATTTTTAAGAAAAATGACTTGGATATTCTAAACTTGAACCAGTTGTCTGACTACTGCAATCCATTTCCAGAAAGCCAGGGTTAGAAATTACAACCAACGGAAGGCAGCTCCTTGGATTAGGAGTCATTGTGACCTAGGAAGGAATCAGTACTATCAATACTATAATCAACACTTTGCCTACACAGTCCTAAATGATATGCTATTATGTTTTACTTTGCAATACCACAACATAATTAGTTTTTTTAAAACGTTAAGTGGTGAGAATTCAGGGTGGTTTAGGAAATCATAAATGTAAAAGTAACTGAATTAGCACTTTTTCATGCCAGTAAATCCAGGTTGAGAGGAAAGCAGTATTTTTCACTCATGATAATATACTTTCATATATCAAGATAACATACTATCAAATATAATTATTATTGTGTCTTTAAGCAACTTCTCAAATTAAAATACATCATTATCATAGGGGCTGGGGATTTAGCTCAGTGGTTTCGCCTCCTGCTGAGCAAGCACAGGGACCTGAGATCAATCCCAGATACCAAAAAAGAAAAACAAAAAACAAAAAACATCATTATCTTGGTTTTATTTAAAGGGTTATAAAATTCAGTCTCTGTGTCTTTGTCTCTGTCTCTGTCTGTTTCTCTGTTTCTCTCTCTGTCTCCACCCCCGCCCCCCCATAGGCATATACAACATCTATACATTCAGCAGGCCAGCCTGTGCTAAAATGACTTTCAAGAATTATCCCAGCTTCACTCCTGCATGTGTATTCCATTCAAAGTTTCAATTTTTAACAAAGGAAGATGTTACACTTTTCAAGGAAACGAGGCGCAAATATTATCCAATTTAAATTTTCTTCATATGTCAGTATGTGTTGATTATGCAGAAGATATTTTTTATGAAACTTACATCATCCCAGACATTGATCTAAATATTTTATATAACTCATTCCAGTTATGAGAGACTGGTTTTATCATCACCTTAATTCTAAACGTGAAAAAATTGACAATGAAGGCCAATAAGTAATTTCCCCAATATCATACATAGAGCAAGAACATAGCTAGTATCCAATGCAAGCACTGTTAGAGAGAGAGAGAGAGAGAGAGAGAGAGAGAGAATCTTATATAGAGATGAAGCTAACCAGATAAAATAGGTGAGGGATAAAAGGAGAGAAAAGAAGAGAGTAATCATGTAATAGATAACATGCAAATGCCCCAGTATTTCTACGAAAATCAATAGATTTGTCCTATTTTTAACTTTAAAGTGAATACTTCTAAATAGTTTTTTCAAACAATGTAACTAAGGACAGTTATATGTGTTTTAATAAAAGTTTAAGTACATACAACAGCATTAGCTGCCATTCTATACAAGGAAATACTGCTTAACTTAATTTTTGAAATTTCTTAATTCTAGGTTTTATAATAATTTTATTTAAATGAACTTATTAAGCCTCAATCTCTATTTCAATATTTTGAGATGTGATATGTGATTCATTAAAAACAAAGTGCTTTAATTATAAGAGTCACATTAAGATATATTGCTTAGGAACTGCTTTTAAATTATTCTTTCCAGTCTATTACAATGTTAATTAGATTTCAACTTTAAACTACACACACACACACACACACACACACACACACATATATATATAAAATACTAAATTCATAATGGTATTTAGTACTCATTAACTCAGTCTGGCTGGGTTACAATGATTTTACAGTGGAAATGAAAGATTCATTTTTACATATGTAATGTTGAGAAGTATATTAGACTCAATTATGATATTTTATTATAAAAATTAAAATTCTGGCATTTGATTAATTAGATTATTCTTGGTAAATTAAAGCCATTATTTCCATTACCTCTAAATCATATCGCACTACTGTACATACATAAAATATATTTGAATTTAATTCATATAAGTTGAAGGGGCTATTCTTTCCAATATGAAACTATTTCAAAACCTTAAGGATAAATAAAATAACATTTTCATGCAACTTTGTACTAGGTTATATATTGTGCTTCGTGACTTCGCCCAAAGCCATGCACATTTGGCCACGCCAGTATTTAAGTAGCAGTTTACAGAAAGAATTCAGAAAATACTACTGACAGTATGGTTGTTTTCTACAAACAAAAAATGATGTGTGAATTTGTAAAGAATTGTGCCTTCCAAAAGGAAAGTAAAGCTGTAAATAATGCAAATTGGCAGGGTTATAGAATATAAAGATTTCAGAGACTATTCTCAGTTATAATTGGAAATCATATGGAAGGAAACAGGTTATTCCATTTTATGTATTGCTAAGTGTTGAATATATAACTTGCTAAGGAATCCATGTCTACCAGAGAACATAAAAACATTTTAATATTATATTTCTTAATGATCAGTTATGAAACTTCAAAGTACATCATGTGGTAGCTGAAGAATAATATTTTCTGATGTCCTAAAATGCTAAATAAAATATAAAAAGGCTCTGAGTTTAAAAGTCATTTAATTTACAGTTTATACTAGATTAAAGAATATTTTATATGTTCAGATTTGACAATGTTAGATATGGAAACATATGACTAATATTTTACAGAACTGCACGGCAAATAGTACTTTAAAAATTAAATGGAAATCATTAGCTGTTTAGCAGACAACTGAGGGAAACAATTTATTTTTATTTTTTGTTTATTTATTTTATTTTATTTTTTGGTATGGGGGACCTTGCGCTTGTGAGGCAGGCGGCGGAACCACTGAGCTAAATCCCGGCCCTACGGAAGTAGTTTAAAGAAGGAGACTAATTCTCTTAACTAGCTGATATATAAGGTTCTGTATCACAACATTTAAAAAGAAGGAGGGAGAGGTAGAGAGCAAGAGAGAGAGAGACAGAGGGAAGGAAGGAAGGAAAGAAAGGAAGGAAGGAAGGAAGGAAGGAAGGAAGGAAGGAAGGAAGGAAGGAAGGGAAAGGAAGGTGAAAGACAGTGGGAGAGAAAGGAAGAGAGAAAAGGAAGGAAGGAGGGAGGGAGGAAGGGAGGGAAGGAAGGAAGGAAGGAAGGAAGGAAGGAAGGAAGGAAGGAAGGAAGGAAGGAAAAGGAAAGGAGCCAGAATAGTCTGAAAGAAAAGAATACCTCCCAGTTTTGAGAGTGAGAAAGGAGTACTAACCATATCAACTTTCAGATACAACACCTAAAGGGGATAAATTACCCCAGGCAAGTCTCTCTGAAAGTGATTTCCAGGGTTGCTGTGATGGAAGCTCGTTTTAATGGAGAATTCCTGACATACGCCCCTGCTTGGGACTAAAGTTCAGCTCTGAAATCATTTTTCTTTATGTGGTGGTTCATTCCACAGAAATGGCTTTGCTCAGAAGGGTCTTAACCAGGTATAGACTACTCTGATGTTCTCTGTCAAAAGGTCAGGAAAGAAACAGAAACAGGCCCAATGAAAACAACGGAGACTAAAACATAATGTGCAATGAAGCAGAGAGAAATGGGCTTCATGTCTCCCAGATCTGAAAATTAAAAATATATATATATATATATAAACAAGCTTATGTTTATGTGCATCTTTTTAATCACATAATCACTTTATTTGCTAAGATTTGAGTAATAAATATAAAAGATAGTAAACTGTATTTTTCTTCTCAGTCTCCAATGAAATTATTTTAGAATACATTGCTTTATAATGTTGACCAAACTGATAAGACAGTGTCCACAGCACTTGCTTATTTCATGTTATTGGCAGAATTATAAACACTATATTGCCTAGAAACTGGTGGAATGAAAATTTATGCAAAGTAATATCAATCCAACTAGGTTACCTCAATCTATTTATACTCTTTATAGAGCAAAGCAGTCGTTTCGGGTTAAGCAGTCAAAAGATTAATAGAGATTATGTATTTTCCAAATTTTTATGAGAAAAAAACTCAATAGGGTTATATAAGCATGAGTTGCTTTGAATACTTGTGACATCAATCATGAAAGTTTTAATATTTAAATTTTGAAGTAAACTAAAAATCAAAGTGGAAATACATAACTGCACATTGATTTTATCTTTAAAATTTAAAACAAAAATTTGATTTTGCACAACTTTAATTCATTGAATAGTTTAAAGAAATGGAGCATTTTATTATTGATATAGATTGCATGCAAGCCCAGTGAGCATAAGAGACATGTTATTTTTTGTTTGATTTATATCTTATATTATTTGCTCTTCTTTTCATTAGTTAAAAGTTTACATGATATAGTACCTAGCTATTTAAAAAGAAAAATAAGGGGAAGTGGAGAAAATGGGTTAGAGGCAGGCTATGCTCGCAAATCCTTTACAAATATTCCTCCAAAGCAACCGACTGAGACAGCTTTGGATTGCTAAGCCATTTTAGATGGAACACCACCTTCACCACCACCTTGTTAGAGCAACCAGAAGATGGACTTGGGGCCTCACCTGGGCTGGGAAGGACTCTTGAGTACCTCCCTCGGCCTAGGCACAGTAATGCCTATATTTTCCATAACTCCAAGATGTAACTGTCACCATGCTGCAGGGAGGAAATTGCTTCCACCCTTAATATTAGAAGGGGCCACTGTAATGCTAAAATCATGAGCTCAAAAAAGAGACCTCACCCCCAACTTCCTGGAGCCTAAACCCTGGGTGAGGGGATTCTTACTGCAGACAGACAGCAAGAAGCCAAAGGTAGCAGCAGCTACTGAGCTCTTGAGGTTTTTGAATAGGAGGGGTCTGGGATGCCTGCCCTGCAGAGACCGGCAGAGGGCTGAGGATAGTTCCCACACACCCTCCCTCCTGCAGTCTGGTGAAAGACACCCCAAACCAAGGCAGCAGTGGGCAGACACCACCCGGACACACTTCTGAACACACAGTCCTGACTTTTGCACCTGCCCCAAGCTCCTGTCAGGCCTGAGCATTACTTGGATGAGATTCATAGGACAGTCTAGATTCTCCAGGTACTGAAAAGTTTAAAGGAGGAAATGGAATTTAATTCAGCCACCGGGCCACCCACCCATCCACAACCACAGAGGGGAGGCACTCTCTAAGGACTCTCTCATTTTGTATGAGGCAGAAGATAATTCTGGACAACCTTAAATTCAGTATAAATGCCATCATAAGGAGGGATATTGGACCTTTTCTTTCTTTAAATTTTTTGTGGTGTTCCTTTCTGAGTGTTTATTTTCTTCCTTCTACATCATGCAATGTCATGCTATGTTTGTCCTTATATATCATACAATATCCCCTACATCAAGGGATGCTTCATAGGGTTTGATAGAAATGTTTCCGTTATTTCATTAAAGGAATTCAGTCCCTATTTTCTCTTTCCATTTATATTCCCTTCCCGTCTCTTCTTTCTTTCCTTCCCCTCTTCACCTTTGCAAATCCCCTCCCTTTCTCATTCTTTCTTATTTATAAATACTAACATTAAAGCCGACTTCTTCCAGTTTAGCATGTATGCATGGGGTGTATGTGTACAGGCAACTGTGTGTTCATGCTCATTACTGCTTTTGCTTCCATTCAGTCTTGACTGGTCAAGTTTTCTCTTATCAAAGATTGGTCTTTGATCTTCTAACTTTGTATTTTTACTATTTATTAATTGGAGTCACACTTCATATATCTTCACTTACTTTCCATTTCTGTTTTCTTCTATTTTCTTCTTTCTTTCTCTCCTGTCACATAATCTCTCAAACCTTTTCTCCCCTCTCTCCACATTTGTCTGAGAATACTGTGTCACATATTTTTATCTTTCGCTCTTTCCTCACTCTTTTTCCCTTCCTTTTCTTTCTAATTTTTTTCTCCTATTTCCTTCATTATTACAGTCCCTCTGTCTTCTTGGGTTATTGAAATAGGAGAGAAGATTTTAAATAAGACTTAAATTGTATGTTGATAAATGACTGGTTCTTTAAATGTCCATTTTACAGGTAGTTGCTCTCTCCTCACAGCTACTAGGTAATGAACCTAGTACTCTGAGTAAGTTCAGTGGGTTTCTGCAGGCTAAAACCACCCAAAGCCAAGGGCACATTGCAGGGAGAAAAGCAATTACTAAAAAATTTACACAATGATGCTAGAGCTTTCTATCCCAACCAACCTAAAATCTTCAAGACAAAAACACAAAACTGATGGCAAAACAAGGCAAAAACATGCCTCCAAAGTCAATAACTCCACAAAAGATGATTCCCACATACACTAAAGTGGATGAAATTCCAGAAAAAGAATCCAAACCATTAGTGTTAAAATGATTAAAATAAAAAAGAGGCAAATAAGCAGCAGAATGAATCAATTATTGATTGTCAATGAGCTTAAAGAAGATAGATATAAGCAACTGAATGGATTAAGGCAGATAATGAAAAATATTAAAGACCATTTCAATATAGAGAGATTATGAAAAAGAATCAAGCAGAATTCCTGGAAACAAGCAAACAAAACTGAGACCAGCAGTAGGCCATATCGGTCAGAAGAAAGGATATCAGGACTCGAAGACAAGGTGGAGACACTAGAACATTCAGTCAGTGATAATGAAAAAATAACAAAAGACAATCAAATGATTATCCAAGTTCCTAGAGGACCGTAAGAGAACAAACTTAAGGAACTTCAGACTTGATAAAGGGGTCCAAATAGAGCCTAACAGCATAAAAATTTATTCCCTGAAATTTTTGCAGAAATTTTCCCAAACCTAGAGAATGAGACACTCAGTTAAAGGAGCTATTTAGAACCCCAAGCACAGCTGGATGTGGCAGTGCATGTGCAAGGCTGAGGTAGGAGGATTGCCATGAGTTTGAGGCCAGCCTGGGCTACATAGTGAGTTTAAGTCCAGCTTGAACTACATAGTGAGATCCTGTCTCAAACAATAACGACAACAAAAAGAACAGCAAACAGCCATACAGACATCACCAGAAAAGAACTTCTCCATGAATGAAATATCACATTTAAAATGCCAAAAGCTCAGAACCAAGAGAGTACTAAAAGCTATTAGAGAGAAGGACTAAATCACCTATAAAGGCAGTCCTATCAGAATAACAACAGATTTCTCAAGACAAAATTTAATGACCAAGAGACCTGGGAGAGAAGATTTTTAACTCATAAAAGAAAATAATTGTAACCCAGATTATGATGTACTACTAAGCTATCCTTCAAAATTAAAAGAAAAATAAAGACCTTCCCCAATAAACATAAGCAAAAGAAATTTAAGACCACAAAGCCAGCACTGGAGAAAATACTTAAGGCACTCCTAACGAAGGAGAACAACATCTATGAGGCCAAGGGAAAGAATAGATCTCACCGGCAGACTAGTTAAACAAATGGAAATCAGAAAGGAACCATGCACTGCAAAAATAACATAGTGTCAGCTATCAGTACATACCTTTCACAGATAACACATTTTATCTTTTATTTCTAGATACTCCCCCAAATCTCATGCCCTGGTAGGTGGGGCTTTGATAGGAGATTGAATCATGAGGGTGCTATAGCTAAACGGAATATTAGATGGAACCCAGTTAGACACTAAGGGCATGGCCTGGGAGGGCATACCTCCCTCTTTGGCTCTTTCTTTTCTGTCTGCATCCTGGATGCCATGATGTGAGCTGCTTTCCCCCACCCTGCCCTTACATTATGCTGCCGACTATGCACAGACTAAAACATCCAAAACTTGAGCCAAAGGAAAGCTTTCCTTCTTTCATTTATTGGTGTCACTTGAGTCTCAGCAACAACAACAACTTAAAGGAAGAAAGGTTTATTTTAGCTCACAGTTTTAGTGGGTTCAGTCCATGGTCGTCTGGCTCTGAGGCAAAAACAACATGGTGGAAAGACACGCCAGAGTAAAGATTTTCACTCCATGGCAGTGAGGGAGCAGCATGAAGTGACAAGCTAGGGACAAGAAAATACCCTCTAGATCATGCCCCCAGTGAGCCAACTCTTGCAACCCAACCCCATCTCCAAACAGAGGAGACTTTTGGGGGGAATTTTCAATCCAAATCATGATAACCCAGAGAACTACTGTCAATGTCCCAGACTTGAACCAGCTTCATTTTGATCTCTTGATTTAGTGTTTGCTTGAAATTATTAGTAAAACTAAATATTAGGTAAAATCTCTAGTTCATTTGAATTTGATTTGAGGTTCCAGTTCTTTGTGTGTGCTAATAATTACCATGAGCAAGGTTTCTCCAAACATTCTGCTTTGTTCTCAGATGTACACCAGATATTCTCTAATATATACATCATTTACGCTCTCACTGTATACCTCAGCCATCACCTTTTCTCTCTGTGGAGATCTGTCCCATACAATTAAAACCTACCTTTGCCTGAGGACTTTTTCTAGCTCTTGAAGCATACCCCACCTCTCACTAGATCAAAATTCCAGGGCAATTAATGGTGTTGGGCAGTGGAACTCTACCATTGATGGAAGTGGTTGTATAAATAATGTGTTCACACTCAACACAGCTCAGGTAAAATGAACCTATCTTGCTTCCAGACTTGTCCAGTATGATAACTCTGTAGATGCCTACAGTGGCAACTTCTTTCATACTGTACTCTTTACTGGCTTTCTTTACTTTTTCTTAATTTGCCACTGCTTTATTGGTGTTTCTCTCAAGCAATTCTCAAATTACTCACACTTTCATCTCTGACTCAGAGTCTACTTCTTAAGAAAATTCCTAAAACATATTCAGGAGTCTAATATCAGCATTGTTATATTAAATACATGTTCAATTTTATATGGACAAGCCACATAGCTCCTGAAAATGTTCATATTTACATGGTCAATATCAGTGAATAGTGTTCCCACTAATTCACATGCTCAACCAAAATTTTCTAATTTCTGTCAACCTAGTTTATGAAAAATAGTATCTTATTGTGCAGTTAATTTGCCTTCTTGTATTTTTGATGAGGATAAATATCTTTCCAGGCTTTTAAATGCTAATCTTCTTTCCTCATCAGAACAAACGCATGTTTGTGACTTTTCTGTGAATTATGCAAGTCTGCTAGGCTTCTTTTTATAAATTCTTAACATATATGATATTCTAATTATTAGTTTCATAAAATATGCTACATATCTTCTATGTATTTTTACACCTTGTCATTTTCAGCTGTTTCATAAACTGAGTGTTTATTGGAGTCATCTATGAATATTTTATTTTATAGTAAGTGCTCTTGGCTTTTGATTAAGAAATCCTTTTCTATGCTAAAGCAATGAATATATTTTCCAACATTCTCTTTCAGAGGATTTAAATTTTTCCCTTTCACATTTTATTATTCAGCACTTAAAACCTGATTTTTCTTTATAAAATAAAGCATCAACCCACTTTCACTATTTCTCATAGGTTGATTAATTTTTCTGGTATCATTTGTAAATGATCCTTCTTCATTTGTTCTATCAAAATTATTTTCCTCAAGTCAAGAGTCAGTATATGTTTGCTGTGAAGAACTTGTAATAAATACCTTGTTGCCCAGATCACCTATAGTTGTCCATCAAATTATTCTTTGTAGATTTTTACATTGAAATAAAAAAGATAAAAGATAAAGAAATAATGCCCATGCTGCACAAAATAATGCCACAGCTCTTTCTATTTGGTTACCTGATCTACAAGTTCATTTTTGCATCCTGCTTATTCATCTTTTGCTTTTTTCATCTTTGTTCAAATGTCTTCACATTTAAAGCTTTTCCTTAGCAACCTGTCTATAGATGCATTTCTTTTCTGTTACTGTTATCTACTCTTACACTCAGATCTGTTTTTTCACTGTGGAATTCATTACCTTCCCGTATTTTATACATCTTTTGTTTTATTTTGCTTATTTTTGCATCCTCCTTTGCCAAACATGCAATAAAAGTGGATAAAATTTTGTCTACAAATGGATAAAATTTTGTCTTTTTTATAGCTGTCTTATCACCTGGAAAAACATAAAGCACACGCGCACACACACACACACACACACACACATATATATATCTATAAAGAATTTTATGGATGAATGAGTTTTTATAGTTGTAGAAATATTATTATAGTTTTACAAGGATTATTTTCAAATCTACTGGAATAAATTATTATATTTTATAGTTCTTTACTTTTACAGTCATGTATCCTATTTATTTTCCTATCATTCTCCATCAGATAGTATGTTTATTTTGTCTTTGATAATTACTATATTCAAGATTTTAAGTAAAATAACTAACTACATTCTTTTGGTTGATTATCATTTGTGAGTTCTACCTCCTCATGATTGTCTGTTTTGAGTGAGTTTGTTAATGTTTTTATACATCCATGTATGGAAAATTTTGACTAAGAATATATAGTCATTTCTATCTGTCAGAGAGAATGTTGTAAGTTTGTCCTGAAGAGTTCATTTCTGCTGAGGATTTATGGTTTTATCTGTCAATTCACAATGGTAATAATAACCACTATTAAAATAAATTATTAATAAATAAAAGATTTTCCTTGTATGCTACAAGAATCTCCCCTTTGCTAGCATTCATAGGAGAATCCTTTAACTTAGTCATCAAGACGTCATAATTTGTGCTTCAATTGCATTAGTTCCAATCTTCAGTCCATCCATGTAATTTTTAAGATTTTCTGTTTCAACAATTCACTGACACTTTTATTTTAGCTGTTCCTTGTTTCACAGTTTTAGTCCCCTCCCAAGCCACTTGGAGAAAATTACACTGATGTCAGAGAATTTTGTACTATATTTATTATATATATATAAAATATATATTATATACTATACATTATATATGTCATATATATTTCTCATATATACATTTGTTAGAAATTGTGACTATTTCGTTCCTTAGTTCTCCATTTTTATGATTTTGCTTTTCCTTAAGCAGTGGATTGTGTCTCTTTAGTTGACATTTTCTGTTTTCTCCCTATTTGTGAATATGCACTCTCAGAATCAATCTATGCATATGTCTCTGTGGCCTTTAAAATGTTAAGCCATTAAGGATATTGGGAGTGTGTAGCCATCCATAAGTAACAAAGCTCCAGTACCTGTGGAAGTGTCCCAGTGTCAGTGGACTTCCTCCTTTATCCTGGCTCTCAGCCTTGGTCCACAGCTAACCACATTATAGGGATTGAGGAGAACCATTTTATATTGCTTTTCAGAATCCAGGTGACCATTCTAATTCCAGGATTCCCCCTGCTTCACTGATTGCATAGCAATTTTTGTTTTGTTTCTTTTGTCCATTGAGGTTTTCCACATTTTATAGGTTCATATAGTTTCAGACTGTCTGATCTAAGATGTGAATTGTATGCTTCTCTAGTGATTTTTCTATCAGTCCAAGAGATTTGGGGACTATCCACGAATAGACATATATCCTCCTTCCACAGCTGTGTTGTAATGTGTCTTTGTCCTATCTTCACCTTTCCTACATTCTACACTGGATTTCATCATTGAAAATTTACATTCCTCTCTATACTAAATACTCAAAGAAAAGTGCAGTTTCTTTCTGTCTGTAATTTATTTGATATTTTTCATGTGTTTATATTCTGTTGAGAAATAATGGAATGAGTTTTAAAGAATAAAATAGGATGACTTAAATTAAAAATTAAATGTGAATAGGTTTCCTTTTCAGTTCAGGAATTCTCTTTTGGGTAAATTTTTAATGCTCACATTTCTGCTTCCCTGCTTTTTAGGGTGATGAAGGATTGAGCATAATGCATTCATTTCTGTTGTGGCAGTAAAGAAAGAAATAGGTGCTGTCCACAATGTCATGTGCAGCAATGCTTACATCCTTGCAATCTCTTGACCAGTGACAAGGCATTGTGATATTCCACACCTGGGCTTTGACACTGCTGTACTAATACTCATAGCTGGAGAATATCAGCTTCAGTATTTGCTTCCAGCTCTAAATCAATGAATAGTGTGCTTTACCCATTGTGACTATAATCATTTGCTCTCAATGTGCTCTCTTGTTTGTACCTATTCCTTCTTCGGAGCATGAGAAGACCTCCAGATCCCTTGATTACAGCACACAAAGAGGAGGCATTCATAAGCACACCTTAAACTCACTCGTTCACAGATTCTTCTGTGATTGCTGCGTTATTCATACTTCTGATGGCATGTGGTCACCTCCATCCGGGTCTCTTCTCATGTCTCTAAATAAAAGATGATAGAGAGATCTTTTCTACTTTTAGGTTTCTCCTTAAACAAAAACACCATAGTTCTCAATTTCTCATTAAACAAAATACTATAGCAGCCAACTTGGGCACCTAAAATATAGAAATCAGGGCCGGGGATTTACCTCAGTGGTTCCTGTGACCACCTTGCAAGTGCAAGGTCCCCAGTTCAATCCCAGGTACCAATAAATAAATAAATAAATAAAATTAAATATAGAAATCAGAGAGTGTATTGCTTCTGACTTCCTCTGTCTAATTCACTTTCCCCTCCAATTCAGAGAGAATTGGTGGAGTGCTTTCCCCCAATCCTTGTGGAGGATATTTTCTCTATATCATATTTGAGTTATTTTTAGGGTTGATTATTTCCTCATTGAATGAACCAATAATCCATCCTTACCTTTTCATGGGGCAATTATAGACTGAATGTTCTCAAAAAAAGGAGTGCTAGTTTATAGTTTGAAAATGGTATTATCATTGAATATTTTTCAAAAAATGTTTACTGCTGGTGTTTGTCATACACCTGTAATCTTACAACTAGGGAGGCTGAGGCAGAAGGATCACTACTTCAAGGCTATTCTTGGCTAGGTAGCAAGTTCAAATCCAGCCTGTATTTATAAAGAGATGCTGTCTCAACTTACTGAGAGCTCATAAGATTCTCAAAGTCAGATATTTCCAAAGCAATGCTAGAAAATACAAAGGAAGTATGGTAATGACGCCTTTTTGTGTACCCTTTGAATAAGACTTCCAGATTTATCAAAGAAAAATTATAGTTTTTTTTCAATAGAAAGATAAAGATTTCTGTCTTAATTATTCTCCCCTTTTGAAATAGATGAACATTTAAGCTATTTTGATTATTTTCAAGATAATTTGACTTAAAGAAAAAATGATTCTTCATTCTAATCTGCCTCTGCTATTATCTAACTGCCCAATGTTTTACAAGAGTCCTTTCTTGTTTGTTATTTAATTTCTTCCCACTCGATTAAAAGTTATTGTAACTAGAGAACTTATTTATTCCTTCATATGTTTAAAATTCTATGATTCAGCTTATCCCTAGGAATTGCACAGTACACCAAATATAGAGAAATTTTAAGGAGCTGCAGTTAGAAACACAGGGTGTAAATTAAGGTTAAATGAAAGCAAAGAGAATTTTCCATCCACTTTTCTAACTACCCCTTTCATTACCATCCAAATAGCACACTTTCTGTTCAATTGTCCCCTTGGACTAGTCCAAACTTTTGAATAGCCTTGACTCGAGTTACTTACTTTACTTTTCATTAGATGCTGTCATTTGCATTTACTCAAATGGCACTGAAAGAATGTGTCAAAAAGTATATTTAATATTACACTAAAGTACCTTATCAAGCATATTAGAAAATTGATACTAATGGCACTTCTTCTCCAGAGAGCTGGAACAATGTTAATGGTCCAGCACTTGTCACCATTTTGGTGAAGTCTAAAATCATTTCTAAAGGTCTTTTTAAAAATAAAATATGTTCTAAAATTTTTTTATGAAACTGCATTGTTTTCCAATGTATCATACTTTCTTTATCTTGTGAACTCTTCCTCACTATGTAAAACTGGTATGCAAAGCTGTACGCAAAAAGAGAAAAACTTGGAGAATTAATTTGTGTTAAGTGGCAACAACTGAATTGATTTTTAAAACTCTGAGATTTATCGCATAATAAAACTTGAAAAGAGCTGTTGAGTTATAATGTCATATGAGGTCCCCATGCCCTCATTAGAGGTCTGCTTTGTGAAATCATAGACTGGTGAATTAGGGACTGGAAAGTTAGAAGTGAAAAAAGAAAAAAAATGTATCCTTTTTCAGCTTTCACTTGCTATCAATTATATTTGCATGAATCTGCTGGCATTTCAGAATATGATGCATCAGGTCAGCACTTGTCAGGTGAGTAAAGTGTTCCCTCCATGCAAATTAGCATTTTAGGAGTAAGTTTCAACATTCATTCCATTGGGCCAACACTCAGCACACTAAAGTGGCAGTTTATTAAATAATATACCTGTTCTCCAAGGTAGGAAAATTTTTTTCTAAAATTCATAGACTTGTTTCCTGGGGTTCAAGGGATTGATTGTATCATAAGATTTAGCTCATTTTAGGTAGCACCACTCCCAGTGCAGAGAAGGAGGGTTCTAGGTCACCATAGCACCACTCCCAGCTCAGGAGATGTAAGTCTCATGGATGGTAGCAGCACCCCGCTCACACATTGAAATGAGAAGACACAAAAACAAGCCTCAAAAACAGACTTCCAGGTGACCTACAGCAACCCCAAAGTGAAATGAGATGGAAAAATCTGATACTAAACCACCTGGACTCCCTGAACTGGCAAGAAAAGAGGATCTAGAAGAAATGAAATCAGAAATACTTTCTCACATAACAGCAGAGATTGTGCCCATAGTGCAAGATATGATTAATAAATCTAGAGAGAAAAAAGATAAAAAATATAGGAGCTCAGGAACATGATGGAATCTCAACACAGGAAACAAATGGAATCCATAAAATAGATGCAAACAGATTTCCAGGAGATTAAAAACTCCATTGAAAGTCTACACAGCAGAACACACCAATGTGAAGACAGAATGTCAGATATAGAAGATAAGATTGCAATTAGTGACCAGAGAAAGAAAAATTTCTTTAAAATTGTAAGGGACCATGAGAAATCAATCCAGCAGCTGCAAGATGATGAAAAGAAGAATAACATAAGACTGATTGGAGTCAATGAAGAAAGAGGAGAGAGTACAGATGACATAAAAAAACAGTTTACAGAAGTGATGGCAGAAAACTTCCCAAATAGGGGAAAAGAATTTGACATAGAGATAAGTCAGGCATATAGGACTCCAACTAGCCTTGATAGAAAAAATTCTACACATAGGCATATAATTGTTAAGATTCCAAAAACCCAACAGAAGAACAAAATTCTACATGTAATTAGAGAAAAGGAACAAATCACATACAAAGGAAAGCCCATCAGAATCACAACAGACTTCTCAATGCAAACCCTCAAGGCAAGAAGAGCTTGGAGTAATTTATTCCAAGCCCTAAAAGAAAACAACTTCCAACTCATATCGATGTACCCTGCAAAACTATCTTTCAAAATTGATGGAGAAATAAGATACTTTCATGACAAAGAGCACTTTAGGAACTTCATGAAGACCAAATGAGGACTGCAAAAAATTTTAGACAATATCCTAGGAAAAGACAAGGAGGATCACAACCCCAGGAAGCCTGACAGAATGAATCCATCGGGCATGACAAGAAATTAAACACAAAGGGGGAGAATCCATCAAAAAGAAAAAGTCATGACAGAGACAAGTCAATATGTATCAGTTATAAGCATCAATGTTAATGATCTCAATTCACCAATCAAAAGAAATAGACTGGCAGAATGGGTCAAGAAGCAAGATCTAACAATATGTTACATATAAGAAACACACTTAATTAAAAAAGAAACTCATACACTGAAAGTTAAAGGGTGGAAACCAATACTCCATGCATCAGGAACCCAAAAAAAAGCAGGGGTAGCTATCCTCTTTGCAGATCAAGTGGATTTCAAACCCACAAACCCACACTGATTAAGGGAGACAAAGGAAACTATATCATTGTAAAGGTAACAATCCAAGATGAAGACATGACAATCATGAATTTATATGCACCAAACACTAGTGCACCCAACTATATAAAACAAATACTAACAGACATGAAAAATCACATAAGCACTAATACAATAGTAATGGGGCACCTCAATACCAACGTGTCACAAGTAGATAGATCAACTAGACAAAAAATAAACAACAAAATACAAGAACTCAATCAAACTCTTGAACAAATGAACTTAAAAGATGGATACTGGGTGTTCCCCCCCCAAAAAATCAGAATACATATTCTTTTCAGCTGCACATGGGTCATTCTCCAAAGTAGACCACATACTCACTCATAGAACATATTTAAGTAACTGTAAAGGAATTGAAGTTATCCCCTGTATATTTTCAGACCATAGTGCAATGAAATTGGAGATCAATAGCAAAAGAAACCACAAAAATTTCATAAACACATGGAAATTGAACAACACACTTCTGAATAACTGATTGGTCACAAGGAAAATTAAAGAATAAATTAGACAGTTCCTTCAGTTAAATAACCATGTCAATACAACATATTGGAATCTACGGAACACAATGAAAGCCATCTTAAGAGGGAAATGCACAGCAGTTAACTCTCATATGAGGAAAACAGAGCAAGCCCAATTAAACAACCTGATGCTGAACCTCAAGCTTCTACAAGAAGAAGAGCAGGACAAACCCAAATCTCATGCAAGGGAAGAAATTATAAAGATCAGAGCAGAAATCAATGCAGTGGAGACTAAGAGAACCTTAGAAAAAAATCAATGAAGACAAGAGTTGGTTGTTTGAAAGAATAAACAAAATTGACAAATCCTTAGCCAACTTTATCAGAAAAAGGAAAGAAAAGGCCCACATCCATGCAATTAGGAATGAAAAGGATGAAATTACAATGGACCCAGGAGAAATCCAGAGGATCATCAATACCTACTTCGAGAACCTACATGCCAATAAGATGAAAAACACAGAAGAAATGGACAGATTCCTAGATATGTATGAATTACCAAAGTTGAATGAAGAAGACCTAAATATTCTAAACAAGCCAATATAAATCAATGAAATTGAAAACATAATTAAAAACTTAACAACTAAGAAAACCCCAGGTTCTGATGGCTTCACAACTGAAATCTACAAGACATTTAGAGAGGAACTACTGCCACTACTGTTTAAACTCTTCCATGAAATTGAAATGGAAGCAATACTCCTGAATTAATTCCTGGAAGCAAGCATCACCTTGATCCCCAAAGCAGAGAAAGACCCAACCAGAAAAGACAACTGTAGGTCAATCTCACTTATGAACATAGATGCAAAAATCCTTAATAAGATACTGGCAAATAGAATGCAGAATATCATCAAGAAGATCATGCACCCTGACCAAGTGGGATTTATCCCAGGAATGTAGGGATAATTCAACATATGCAAATGAATAAATATAATACGCTATATCAATAGAGCCAAGGACAAAAGAAAATGATCATTTCAATAGATGCAGAAAAAGCATTTGACAAAATCCAATATGCATTTATGATTAAATCCCAACAAAATAATTGGAATAGACCATCTCTACCTCAATCTGATAAAAGCCATCTAGGAAAAACCAACAGCCAATATCATACTAAATGGTCAAAAACTGAAATCCTTAACACTCAAATCAGGAACAAGACAAGGATGTCCACTATCACCACTCCTGTTCAATATAGTTTTGGATACATTAGCCAGGGCAATTAGACAAGAGAAAGAAATAAAAGGAATAAAGATAGGAAATGAAGAAGTCAAATTGTCATTATTTGCAGATGACATGATACTCTATGTAGAAGACCCCAAGAACCCCACCAAAGGTCTTCTAGACTTAATAACCAAATTCAATCAAGTAGCTGGATACAAGATCAACACACAAAAATCAATAGCTTTCCTCTACACAAATGACAGACTCACTGAGAGAGAAATAAGGCAAACAATTCCTTTCACAATAGCATCCAAAAAACTGAAATACCTAGGAATCAACCTAACAAAAGAAATCAAAGACCTCTTCTCTGAAAACTACAGCACTCTGAAAAGAGATACTGAAGACAATATCAGAAAATGGAAAGACATCCTGGGTAAGAAGGATCAACATAGTGACAATGGCCAGACTTCCAAAACTGCCATATAGATTCAATGCAATCCTAATTGAAGCTCCAGCAGCATACTTCATGGACCTTGAGAAAACAATTGAAAAATTCATTTGGAGGAAGAAGAGACCCAGATTAACAAAGGCAATTCTAGGCAACAGAGACATGGCAAGGGGTATCACAATCCCCAACTTGAAACTATGCAGCAAAGCTACTGTGAAAAAAACAGCATGGTACTGGCAAAGAAACAGACCTGAGGACCAGTGGAACAGATTAGAAGATGCATAAATGAGTCCAGACGCACTCAGTCACCTCATCTTTGACAAAGGAGCCAAGCACCCTCACTGGAGAATAGATAGCCTCTTTAATAAATGATGCTGGAAAAAATAGGTTTCAACTTTTCAAAGATTAAAACTAGACCTATATCTCTCACCATGCACTAAACTAAAATTGAAATGGATTAAAGAACTAAAAATTAAAACAGAAACACTGAACCGGCTGGAACAGAGCTTAGGTAGAACTCTTGAAGACACTGGTGTAGGAAAAGATTTTTTGAACAAAACCTCAGTTGCCTATGAACTAGCACAATCAAAAAGTGGGATCTCTTCTTACTAAAAAGCTTCTGCACAGCAAGAGAAACCACCAACAGAGTGAAGAGACAACCCACAATGTGGGAAAAAATTTTCACCTGCTATTCTTCAGACAAAGGTCTACTATCTAGAATCTATAAAGAACTTAAAAAAATCATATCCCTCAAATTTAAAGACCCAGTCCAAAAGTGGGCATCTGAAATGAACAGACATTTCTCAGACAAAGAAGTAGAAATAGCAAATAAGCATATGAAAAAAAGGTTCAACATCATGGGTCATTCGAGAGATATAGATGAAAACAATGGTGATATTCTACCTCACCCCAGAAAGAATGGCTGCTATCATGAAATCAACCAATAACAAATGCTGGTGGGGCTGTGGGGAAAGAGGAACCCTGCTCCACTGCTGGTGGGAGTGTAGACTGGTGGAACCACTGTGGAAATCAGTATGGCGATACCTCAAAGAACTAGGACTGGAAGTCCCATTTGACCCAGCTATTCTCCTGCTGGATATCTTCCCCAAAGAATTAAAATATCATACCACAGTGATGTATGTGCATCCATGTTCATAGCAGCCCAATTTGTAGTAGCTAAAATTTGGAAATAACCCAAATGCCCGTTAACCAGAGACTGGATAAAGAAAATGTGTTTTTTTTTAAATAAAATGGATTATTACTTAGCCATAAAAAATGAGAAATTAGAAATATTTGTAACTAAATGAATACACATTGAGGCGATACTCTTAAGTGCAAAAAATGGGACACACGTGTAAATACCAAATAGTTTCTCTAGTTTGAGAAACTGAAAGTGTAAATAAGGACTAAAGGTTATAATAGATAATATGAAATAGGAAGAAAAGAGGCAAAGGGAAAGGGGAAGTGGGAAGGGTAGGGGAAAGGAAAGAAGGGAATGGAATTAATATTAGAAAATGAAAAAATTGAAACAAAGTCTTTGTAAATTAAGAGGAATGGAGGGATTGAAGGGAGGGCAGGGGAAAGGGGAAATAATAAGAACCAAGAGAGATTATGTAAAGATGCAAATTTCCAATGATGAATGTCATTATATTGCATACCTAAAATGTACCGATAAAATTAAGTTTAAAGAAGATTTAGATATTTTAAGAATTTTCTACTAAATAGATTAAGTTATCATTTAAAACTTGCAGTCACTCTTGTCCATAAATTGGAACTAATTATGAAAACTATGGGACATAATTACTTTAAGATCCTTTAAATTATTTATTGTATGTTTAATTAGAATACCAAGTCAATACTGAGCTTAATTAATTAGCTTTTGAAAAAGACTATTCAGGAATTCATGAAATATTTGGATTAATATTGGATTGCCTTGGCATCATTCTAATAGAAAATAATAAATAATTTCTCAGCTGTATTTTAAATATGGCATAAGCTTTTCTTACAAGGATATATTCTTCGAATAGGCATTATCAGTTGAAACAAATTTACTAGTTAAACTATAACAAAAGATCAACTTGCTGACAAAGTATCCAATACCTAATATTTTAGTTTAAATTAGACAGGATATATTTAATTGATTAACGTAATATCCATTTATACTATACATTTATATGGTACAAAGGCTTTAAAGATAATTTAAGTAGATTCATATCTCATAAACTATTATTTAATAATAGAAAAATTAGTTGAGTAGGTAGAAAAGGAGTTTGGAGAAGAAATCTTGTGCATGGGTGCAGGAAAATGTGTGAGTGAAAACATTAAAAACTGATCATATTTTTTCTCACTAAGCGAGAAAGAGAAGAAAAAAATACAAAGTGAGAAAATCTGACTTTTTCTGCATACAAGACAAAGTTTTTGTTTGTTTGTTTGCTTGCTTGTTTTTAGGTATGTTCAGACATCAACAGATGGCACATGAAGTAACCCACATGGGCGCTCAGGGGCTATCGTCCGGACCATAAATGTCTCTCAGAAGTTCAAGTGCTACAGGCTTGGTGCCCAGACCCTGGCACTTCTGTGAGGTGGCAGGTCCTTCACATGCGACATAGATTCTGGGATTTAGATCACCGAGAGTGTGCCCCTGACGGGGATATCAGGACATTGGCTGCTTCTCCTTCTCCTCTTAATTCCAAGCAGTTTCCTCTGATATTTGCTTCTGCCTATGTTCTGCCTACCACAGCCCAAATTCAGAGGATTAACGGACCATGGACTGAAACCTCCAAATCCATAAACCAAAACAGAGCCTTTGGTCTGTTAAGTTGGTTATTTTAAGTATTTATTCACAGTGACAAAACAGGCATATTTGAATATAATTTTGCTTAGAAAATGACTTGAATTTCATAGGAGGAACACAAAGTTAAAATGAACGAAACACAGAAAATCAACAAATATGTTTCTAGCAAAAAAGATACTACCTCCTAAAAAAGAATGATTTGAACACAAATTTGTGACACCATACTTCCTGCTCTGAAAACATTTGAATAGATTGGTGAGTGTGTGGTGGAAACTGAGTTCAATGAGTATTAGAGATGAATGAGATATTAGAGTGATCTGGACATTCTTATATTTAATCTCTTTATTTTCCATACGAGATAACCACACTGTCTTTGGCCATACCACCCTGAATGCCCCTGATCTCATCTGAGATAACCAAGCCTCAAACTCACTCAGTTATGTAACTTTGTATTTCTCTCTCAATTTAGTACCCGAACGTGATAGTAGATATTTTAAGTCATTTTTTAATAACTCAGCAGGTTTTTGTACTTCAAACATTTGTGTCCTAAATAATTCCAATATTTAATACAAAAATAAAACTATTCGTATATCTCATCAGCAATTCTCTTTTAAGGAGCACTGTTACCAGAAACATTATTTTCTTAAAGAAAATCTGTCAAGAGTTTCTATGTATATTTCTAAAGTGATGATCAATAAACACATCCTAAATTTGAAGCCAGATTTTGTGATTAATACCTTGAGCTCTTTTTTGCAAAGTGGAACTGTGGATCCAACCCTGTAGAAAATGTGCATTGTTCCTATTCATATCTCTAACTCTCCAATCTTACAGATGTAGTATATCAACTCCTAACTCAAACATCACTTCATTATTATAATTTAAAACGTCAAAGCGGAGGGTTCAGTCATTTTCATTCACCATACAACTAAATTCGTGCCAAGTCATTCGTTTCAGATTGCATTATTATTACCTGTCTTCCTCTCCCTTAGTTCCCA
The DNA here is from genome assembly GCF_000247695.1 of Heterocephalus glaber. Next base: position 23,507,468 of record NW_004624742.1, read on the forward strand.
AGACTCTTGTAAATTAATTTCACATGCTATAAGTAGAAAGGACATTTTGATATCCGGTTCTTACCCTTTGTTTCAATTCAATATTTGTTCGATTGAATATTCCAGTAGCAGCTTGGTCTCTTGATACTTCCAGGCACTAAATATAAAGAGAATAAATACCATTTTATATGATTGTTGTATCCAAGAATTCGCATCATTTACGTATGTCACAAATATTGCATCTGAAAATCCCTGTGCTAACACAAGTTCCTTGTTCTGATTCATTTGGGTTTTTGCTATTTATGTCATTTGATATTCAGTTCTCATTCGAAAAGAGTGTGGAAACTAATCCACTTCCTTCAGAACCCCTCCCAAACACATTCACTTCCCTGAATATACTAAACTGGACCTTAAATTTGCTGCCTATGTACATGAGAATGAAAACCAGATGTCCATTGATAATGGTATTGCTGAGGCTGACACTTTGCTAAATGAAAATTCCTGCAGTATTGCTGAAGAAGCAGAAAGTGTAATGTCTCTTATTTGAATGAGTTTTACCTTTTTGTCTGGAAATTCTGTATAGCTGAGTAGAGTCCCAGAGACATAAGTACTCCAGTGCGCAAGAAGATTATAAAGACTTACCTAACAGTTCCAAAAGTTATTATTTTGACCTGGGGTTATACAAATTCCAATGCCCTGAAAGTTGAACACAAGTTGGAGGCTATAAAAAAAAAATTAAGACTGACTTCTGGAGGAGCATTAATCAGGCCATGCCCTATTTTTTAAGCCTTGGTTTAGATTTTATTTTTAAAATAATAGTTAAACACACATTCAAAATGCTCTATAAACACTGTGAAATATATAGTGCACCAAACCATTCTGACCTTTTTAAAATTCTTCATCTCAGTTGGCCAGTCACTTCAGTCTCTGCAACAGGTTTACTGTACTTTTTAAAAGGAGGAGAAGGGGATGGTCAGCTCTTTCAGAGTCTTGGTTAGAATACTGAAAAGGTCAACCCACTGCAGTGGGGGAATGTAAAAGAGAGACCATTGAAATCTGGTACCTCGTTTTTATGATGAAGATTTTGCAAGCATTGAAAATGTCACAACACAAAGTCAATTTTCGGGAAGAGCCTGGGACAAGGTACAGATGGAATCCATCATCACTACACCATTAGCTTGTGATCTCCACTTTGTGATTAAAAAACTGCTTGGATAAAAAAAAATATAACAAAGGTGTTTTCTGTCTTTTTTATCAAAGATACATTCTGTGAGAACACAGAAAAGAAAAAAAAAATAAGATTCAGTGGTTTTCAGCTACCGTTGCTTTTCTCCCCAAGGGAATAGTTACCACTTGATAATTTCTGGAGATATTTTTAATTCTCATGATTTGGGGCAGTGGATTGCTTCTGGCATCTAGTGTGTACAGGCCGAAGGTGCTGCTAATCTTCTTGCAGTATGCAGGCTAGCTCCCTACCACAAAGAATTATCTGGCCCCAAATAGCAATAGATTGAAATTGAAGAAACTTAAAGTAAAATAATGGATAGTTTAATAATATTTCCATCAGTTATATATTTCTTCAAGGTTAAGAACACTTTAAAACTTTATTAACAAACTGTTTCATATACAATAGGTGTACAGTCACTCTCTCTTGCTACTGTAACTGTTGAACAAACAGAAAATGTGCATAACAAAGAGTGGACCTTCTGGTTTTACAAACTATTGATCTTGAGTACCTTTCCAAAATGGCTCTTATGAAACTGCTTCTTCTACTGCATCTATAAGTTTAAATTTTTTAGTAATTACCAATATTGGGCAAGTGTACAGAGTATCAGATTCTTAACCTTTTCACATTGCTCCACCCATTGCTAGTTATTTCCACATGTTTGCCGAAAGCTTACTCGAACTGAGCACCTAGATGAACTCTCACCTAAGGGTCCTTCCCAATCCCCTGCACCCTGTAGCCCACTCACAGTCTTAGTCTCCCTCTTCTGTGTTTGTGTGTATCCTGGGTGGGGGGCTATTATTCCATTTTACAAATATAGATAGAACTTATTTCATTATCCCCTGCATGCAAGACATAACCAGGAAATAGAACTGTCTAGAATTTAAAACTTTGCCTAAATATCATAGACATCTAGTAATTATCTTTTGGACAAAATACATTTTAGCCCAGTTTAAAGTTGAATATAGTTTTCTCCCAAAACAGATTCTCTTGAGCTGTAATATGTAATATGTAGCTGTAATATGTAACCATATATAAATATGATCTCTCTTAAGCTACATTCTAGAAATAAAACATATCAGTCATAACATAAGCCTGTTGACTTCAAGATAATCAAAGTAGAACTGACAATATAGAAATCATTAAGACAAGAAAATGGAGCCTTAATTAAGAAAATAAATGGAACATAAAATACAGATGATGTTGGAGTGTAAGAATGACAGCAAATAATGATCATCAGCCTGTAATATTCACAAGGTTCCTGGCATAATGTTTAAAAGCTCAGTAGAACTTTTAATTTCCATTATAATAATAACCTCCTTGTCCTGTTACCAACTCATGAGTTAGTCTTCTCATTTTAGTAGTGTCTGCCTTTGATGTAGCTAGTCCCCAGAAATACTCTAAATATCACACCATGAAATAACAGATCCTTTCGAGGACAATGTACCTTAATAGTCTACACCTTTCAATATTCCATTTTTATTGCATTATTTCTGTCTCAGAATCCTATTCCATTTATTTTAGTTGTTTGGCATCTGGATTTTGGTTTCCTTTTTTAAAAAAATTCTGAATTGAAAACAGTAAATATTGATGCATTAGATAGTATGTCAGAATATAGCTGGGTGGTGAAAAGCCATAATTTTCATATGCCTGGCTTCAGATTACTTCGGAAACAAATTTCGAGAGGCTGTATATTGAAGAGACTAAAATTGGTGGAGGCAAGAGGAGGAAGTGCACCGGAGGTGAACGCCAACTCTTGGGAAAGTGAGAAGTAAACAAGGAAAACACCGCTAAGCCAAACATTTAACTGTGTGACCCTCACTAAGAATGAGAAATCGCTAAGTGATGTGCTCAGATTGGGTGTAACTCCGAGAATCAAAGGGAAGTCAGAGAAGAGGCAGTTTGGACAAGATTTGTGAAAAGCTTCCTGACCATGAAACCGCTGTAATATGGAATTATCTCTCAAGAGATGTGGTAAAAATCCACATCACTTCAATGGTTGAAATCAAAAGAGACAAAGCACCACTGAATGTTATTTATTTGTCGATTCTGCATAGCAACTGTTAAGGTCCCTTAGGGAAGTGTTTTATCAAACAGATGAGATTTCTGAATCTCCCTTCAGTTGTTTCTGTTTTTCGAACTCTGTATACACAAAAGAAAAGAATCGTGAGTTTCACACCTTATTAACAACATAGTTGAATTTCTTAAATTAAAAAATGTTATACAACACAAATTATATTTGGTTTTTCTAGAAATAATATGCTTTTTATTCTGTTGTACTTTATTTGAAAAAGATGGGATTTGTATTTTAGTATCTAAGATTTATGCCTTTGCTTTCATGAATGGTTGTAGGCACGAAAATCCTGTAGTCTCTCTGAGGTTTAGTTTCCTCACTCATAAATATGGTGATGAAAGGTGATATGATCTTTATGAGAGTTAGATGAAAACAAAACAATACAAACACCATTTACTAAAGACTAATTATATATTGTACATAATACTGTTTTCAACTTCGCAGATGAGATTACCACCTTGTTCTAAATTGATTATATGTTTGTTTTTTTCTTATAGTGATGAAGACTGTTGCATACTCTCATTGTTATTATTGATGTCTTAGGCATAGTAAAGGAAGAAGATAATGGCAATTAAACTTAATGAAGCTCATCTAGAATTGAATCATTGCTTTCCTCCCTGTGAAAGAAGAGCTTTTCTAATAGAGCTGGGTAGCTGTAGATGTGTGTATGTATACGTGAATCTGTACACAAATACATGTTCACAAACTACCAGATCTCACAGTAAATTTTGGACCATGGTTGGCTACTCTTATCAATTTAAAGATAGAAAAATTTCAAATTTGGATAGAGAAGGTTAAATCCTCTAAAGTTATTGTAAATATTACCTTTTTATCATATACTACCTGAAGCAACAGTGAATCTTCAACTGAGATAGGATTGGCTGGGGTTCAAACAGAATGGTAGGAAAAAAAAATACCTAAGTCTGTACATATTATTGAGTACCTCATAATGCAACTATAAAACTACAAACCTATTTGGGGTAATTCTAAAGCGAGAGCCAAGTGCGGACCAACAGGAACTATGATAAGAACATCATTTGGCTAATGTGCTGTTTATGTATACAAAATGCTTTCCAAATGGTAAAGGGAAAATCACCAGCAAAACAGTTTCTAAAAGCATCTTAGTTTTCTAAAGCCATACTTATCTAAAATTGTAACAAAGAACAGCAGGAGCTGTGTAACAATGAAGCCAGTACAAAATGAACGAAGTTTCAGCCAAATGTCAAAATATAAGGAAGGAATTTCTGAGGCACAAGAAAAAAAAATTGTATTGGGAAATGGGAATACAGTAGTTTTATAGAGATTTGGAACTTTAAATTATTCAGAACTGGTACAATCAAAACTAAAACACGTGCATATGTACCATCTGCTTGCCTCCAAAGAGGAGTCTTTGGAGAATTAATTTCAGCTGCCAGAGTTACAGGAAAGGAAACTGATCTCTAGTTTATCTGAATCATTACTTGAAAACAGGAACACAAAAACAGAGAAGAGACTTGGACTGGCTGGCTCGTCTCCATGGAGAGATTCCCTTAGAGATTTCAGCAGCTTCAGAAAAACACAGGTAGAGGAGAGATGAGGAATAGCCTGCAAAGTTAAATTCAGGCTGACAGAAGTGCTAAGTGTTTATGGCTCAAAACATGTTTTAAGGAGAGTTTCTAGTACTTGAACAGTGGCTTAAACTGTCTCATGAATGTTTTTTCATGAGGCAGACCAAGTTTTTTAGTAATGCTTAATCACATTTTGCTAAGTCATTGGTAGGCTAGTTATTTATTTTTCTTGTCTACTAACGAGAAAGTAGAACCTGACATTCTTGGACTCCATTAAAAACTCGAGTATCAATGTTCTAGGGAATCATGAAGTCCCATTTTAATTGAGATCTTAAAATAATATTAATATTTCATGTGTAATACTAATGAATATGTCTACATATGCTGTCTTTGGTTTAGATTATACTAGTCAAAAATAGTTATTCTGTTCCTATAAGTAGACATACAAAGAAATATGTTATAGTTTGGGTGTTGAGGACTTTAAAATTTAAGTACTACGTAAAAGTTAAACATATGAGATGTGATCAAAATATATGGTAAATATTCACATTTAAAAAAATATATACTGTAAATGACAATTTGCAGTCTCACGCCCCAAATACTTCTCTTCAAACATGTCTACCCCATCATTCTTGCCACTTTTCAAAGCAGTTCAGGAAGTCTTGTGTGTCTTTATGCAGTGTGATAAAAAATACAGTGAATGCTGTTGCTCAGTGCCATCTAATGGAAAGGCAGACTCATGAAACCATTATAGTGTGTCTTCATTCACCTTATTCACTAGATCTGGCATTCCGCAACTTCTGGCTCTTCTTCAAAGTAAAAATGAGCATGAAGCATAAATGTTTTCAGTCATTTCAGGACAACGGAGACAGCTGTGACAGTGTAATTAGGGGCACTTATAGATGTTTGAAATCTAAAATAAGCATGAAAAAGATCAATAGCAAGTCAAAGAATATCAAAAACAACATATGACTATTGATCAAGCAAAAATATACCTTGTAGGTACTGCATATTCAAAGGGAGATGGAATAATGTATGAGCCATAGTAGATAGGATTGACTTTGCAATGCTAAAATTTGAATCTACTTGTCATAGAAGCTGGCAACACTAAACTAATCTATAGAGATTCCAATAATTGCAAGAGGATTAGCTTTATTCACTAAGGAATATGGTGAAAAGTTAAAAATTAGTGCATGTTTAGATAGACAGGTAGGCAGAAAGATATTACATTATGGAAGTGTTCCTGGGTGAACCATCTTGATATTCCCGTTTGTGCAGTCATATTATTTATTAATACTAATATCAAATACACATGTGCACACTCATATAGGAAATCTTTTAAAGAATAAAACTGAGAAATAAATTTATACATAAATGCTATATATGCTAAAACACTAATTCAAAGGATTGGAGATATTAAACATTAAATTATCCATAAAACTGCATCAATCTTGAGTAGCACAGACTCAAGGAATTTAGACTTAAGTGTGTAGGTACATACAAACCAGCCTCTAAGCTGAGTAACAAAATACAAAAATCATAAAATTTAAAAAACATTTCCTTCTAAATGGGAAATGTATATTAGGGAAAAGAGATTAAAAGATTGTGTTTGGTAGTAAAAGTGATGCTCACATATTAATGTTCATATATTGAGCAATAAATATCTTTTTTGCACTATATAAGATCCCTGATACACATTATTTCTCACTGTACTATGTGTTATACACATTAGCTCTATTTTTATGTGAGAAAATAAGCCTGCGAGTGGTTCAATGACTTGTTGATGGTCTAGAAAGTTAGGAAATAGAGAAGACAGAAGGATATCTCAGGTTTCTCAAGTGCTGGGTTTACTTAGCTTATCTCACTTGGATTTTGACCAAGATGAGATGATAAGAAAGCATCCTCAGGTGACTGAACTTGTGGGTAATAGAACTCTTCAAAACTCAAGTAATGACCTGGACGTTGCTTAAGTAAAAACGAGTAAGATCTGAAAAATCTGAAATATCAACAAATACAAAACGGCAAAGTGTTGGTATTGCAGGAATATACTCTTGAGGGAAATAACAAGGTCTATGTGTGAAAAAGAACAATATTAATACCAAGTTTTTCTGATTCACTTGGCATAACAGGATGAAAATACATGGTTATCAATTTTTTCTACTACTATGCACAGCTGACTCTCAATTATGCAGGAGTTTTTCAGAAATTCAATAATCAACTAATTAGCATCAAAACTGCAATCTGATGGCTGATAAAGAAATGCATTTTTTTTATTCACTGATACAGAAAAAATAAATCATTTGGGGAGAGAGATCAAAAGCATAGTAATCATGAAGTTTCATGCTCATAATAACAGGGAGTTGTCGGCTGGGGACTTTTTGTATAGGGTGAGCTTATAACAAATCTATTCCACTTTAAGCATTTACGGATGAGAAAATTAAAGGCTAGTGAATGATGAACACATTGAATCTCTCAATTTGTAATTGTGATCTCTGTTACAAAATATTTGAATTATATGACCCCTGCATAAGATTACCAAAAATGATTTACAGAAGCATTAGTTATGAGGAATTTAAGATAAATAATACTTGAAGAGTTTTCAATGTGATAAGCTGAAATTATATCACACATATCTATAAAAATGTAAATAGATTTATGTGTTTGGGAGGTTATGCTTAAATGTTGTATCCAATGCACTAGAAACCAACTTGAAAACTCAACTTCCTACATAAGTGGATTCTCTATCAATATCAACATGGAGTTTTAATATTCATAAGAGTTATGCTTTCTGGGACTATCTTAAAACAACTGTGATTCCTAATAAAGAAGATCTAGGTCCTTGAATGTTGTCAAAATTTTATTTCAGAAGGCACAAGCCAGTTTTTTCACTGGCAAATGTCCAACTCCTACTACCACCTGTCTGTGAAAATTTTGTCACAGAGACTTTAAACTCAGTAGTCATGTGACTGTAATATAAGCTTGATGCAAAAGTAAATTATTTGGCTATAGGTAAAAATCAGATGAGATGGGACAATGATCTTATTACCTTGACAACTCCCTTTTCCCTTTGTTCTGTTAAAAAGAGTTACTCCTACACAAGTCACCACCATGGGAAATCAAAGACAACAGTTTGAATCATCTTAAAGCAGTATGGAAGTTTCCAGTACAATTTTCTTTCCTTGAAGTCAAGTGAAAAGTTTTTTTTTTTAGTTTCTCAAGATCTTTCCAGTTTTACAAAAATATTAACATGTAGCATTTGCCTTCATTACAGTCATTAGATAAATGCCAACTTAGTGCTAGGAGAAATACATTTTTAGCTGAAAAGGACCCAGATTGTCCTAGTTCATTATGTTCAAGAGAATCAGAAATTAATCAATCTACTATTAGGGCACAGCTGTTTTTCAAATGTTTCTTTGATTTTCAAGAGTTTATATCTTAAGGAGTTATTATTAAGCATAATGGTGAGCCTAGAAGTAGAGACAAAAGCATAGTTTAAGCAAACTGACATTCATAGAAGAACAAAAACAATTTCCTCCTTCCAGTTACAACCTTTGAACAAATTATTTCTCACCCTCAGATCTACTAAATAGAGGTGTAAACCTGGAGATACCAGGGTACGGTGAGGAAATTCAAGAGTTTGAATAAGCTTCCTTCTGAAGTTTGGAACCTGCATAAAAGAATTCTACAATTCCCACACTCCCAAGTCATAGCTACAATAACAAAATTCATTAGCTGAATATAATGACATAGTAATAGTCTTGAAGCCAACAATAAATACCTTTTTGAAAGCACTGTGTTTAACTTAATAGCCCTTTTAGCTCGAAGGCAAAGGTTTGTGTCATCCTTAACTGACGCACACTTATATTGTCTCTTGCTGAGCCGTTGAGAGCAGGTTAATGCACTGCCACAGTAGTGTATTTTTTAACATTCTTTCCCATCTCCAACAGTTGAGGAGAGCATTTGCATCAATGTCATGACACATGGTATAATTGGAGGGTTCTGGGCCATGAATGCATATCAAGCTGTTAGACCCTTGATATTTGCTTCAACAGTAGGGGAACTAAAGCAGAGCAGATGCCCTACTTTCAAAGCCAATGCACCACTCCAGCCCCTCAAGCTGCCTTTTGTAATTTTCAGTTCCATATCAGTATCAGGGTCAGAAATGGTAAAGAGTTCATTACAGATTTCCTTCCTTCTAATAACCTCAGAGTGCAAAAAGGCATGCCAAAGATTTATTAATTCTTTCACTGCTTAATCTCCCACTTTTAACTAGATTACACTCCATTTCTCAAATGCTACACCTATCTCTTTAATATTTATCTTTTAACATTCAAGACTGTCTTATGCATTCATTGAATGGAAGGTTTTAAAAAATTTTTCATTTCTTCTTGCCTACTGCATAAAAGGAATTTGGTTTGTCCAAAGAAAAGACATTGTTCTTTTCATCCACAGGCCAGTGCTTGCAAAAATCTAATAATGCTCCTTATGTTTTATAATTAAATCAATTAACTATGGGCTTTCATCTTACAAAAGCAATTCCTTTTTGCCCTTACTATTTCTGGGCATAGACACTGACAACTAGAATAAGTAAAGATAAAATATTTATTGAGCCACTAAGACCCATACTGTTCACTAGCATAACAAACATTTCCTGAATATTCACCATGTGCCATGCACTGTGCTGTGTATTTACATGTTCTGTTGCATCTGCATCTTACACTAGCCTGGTTCACTTTTAGCACACACTCTGTGGATGAGGTTCCTAAGTTAAGTTTCTGGTTGCCAAAGGTCTATTAAGCATAAAAGCAGAATGGGCACCGACACTGCTTCACACAGGGCCCAGTGCTGCCTCTTGCCAAGGGCACAAGGACATAGACCTCGTCAGGCAGGGGTCACACAGAGCTTTACACCAGGCCTAAATGAGCTGTGTGATCTCATTACAATTACTTCTCCGTAGTGACAGTAATAGTCTACATCTCTAAACAAGGGAGGTTGACTGACCTGGTCCTCTTCAGTTCTAAAATCCTAGGTTATGCTACCATGACATAAAACAATCTTATGAAGCCTAATTTACTGGCTTTCATTCAAAATAATGAAATAGTTAATGGTAATATACTGTATCTGAGCAAAAAATACTGTACTCCAAACAAACGTATTTTCAAGCCCTACTCAGTGAAATCGGAACAGTCCACAGGAAGTCACATAGGTAAACATTTCTGGGTCAGCAGCAGTGGTTACAAAATCAAATAAGCTGCTGAAGTCCATAGAATTCTAAGTGTAAGCAGCCAAATGCCAGTGAACAGCTGACGGGGCAAGAATCTCCGGTACTGCACTGTAGAATTTAGAGAAAGACTTTTGCCATATGAAAGTGCATTTTTCTTCTCTTCCTCAATGAAAAACTGCTTTATACTGATATCTAGGTATCTAGGTAATACTACACATATAAAATTCGATGCATTTATATATATATATATGCATTTATATATATGTGTGTGTGTATACAATGTATGTTTATATACATATAAACATATACAAATATATATGTAATATTTATACATATATTTAGTATTCTATTTCCTGTAGAGAAAGAAACAAAGCAAGATATTGTAAATGGTAAAGTCTTTATTATTTCTCATATAACTTTATAATTCCATGAATTTTGGAAATACTTAGAAATACAGCTTAACGCTTGCTTTTAAGGCTCAGATTAACATGTATTGTATTAAAATTAAAAGGCATAATTTCTACAGTGCATCAACAATAGGAATAAAATTAAACTACTCCTTGGGTTTCAAACTTGGGGAATCAGTTTCACTTTCATGCTGATATTTCTTCCCATAATCATATGATCACCAGTGAATGTTAGTCTTGTTACATTTTCATTAATTTCTGGAAAAGTCAACTATTTCTCCCTTTTATCTAGCTGAAGAGTCATAATTTTAAAATGAAATATGAGTTTTCTGTAGTGAATACATTTTATATATGCTTTTATCTCATAGATTTTTCTTTTTTCCTTCAGAAGAAAGTAACCCTGAGGAAAAAGGAGGAAGAGGAACAGAAGTAGTAAATCTGCTTCCAGAAGAAAAATAGACAAGTGTGAGTTTGTGGCAGATCCTGGCAAAAAGGAGTCATAGGTACTATTTTTAATTCCTTCTGAAGTAAGGGTCCTGGCTGCTGCTGTTTCTAGAAATATTTACTGGCTCCCTGGCCCTTATAGTTTGTAGAAAAACTACGAGTCTTACAGAGAAAGTCATACTTTAGATTGAAAATATCCCTCAAGAGTCTCACGGATTTGGACGGTAACTGGATCATGGCGGTGCTATACTTATCAGTAGATTCAGCCTGTGAAGAATTCAACACCAGAATGTGTTAGGAATTGGGTCTGGTCAGAAGATCCAGGTCACTGGGGGCATGATCCAGAAGGATGTACTCTTGTCTATCGGTCCTCTTCTCTCTGTCCACCATGACCTGAGCAGGGTTTTTTTCACCAGGTCTTGTCACCATGCCATGTCTGCTTTGGGCCAGCTCACCATGGACTGAACTCACTGCAAATGTGAACTGAAATAAATCTCACCTTTAAATTTTGGACGTCTAGTACTTTGTCCTGGTAACAAGAAAGCTGACTAATGCAGAGAGGGTGGATATCTATTAATTACTTTATCTTACAAATCTAGAACATGAAGGTAAAACATTAGGTAGTGCATTGAGAAATTACTCTAAATAAAGGATGAACCTATGAATTCATTGTAAAATGAACATGATATGATTTCCTCTACAAGACATGCGAAGTAGTATAAAAGAGTTAAAGGATGAGAAATGCTATTATGCAGCTAGCATAATGTTACTGCTAGAGGAAAGTGAGCTGTTATGATTGTTGGTGGTAGAATTAAAGAACTAGGAGTAACCACAATGGAGAAAACAAAATTTTTAATAAAATATGGGAATTTAATGATAAAGTTAAAAAAGACACAATCTTTGCTGTGGAGGAATTCATGATTTGTTAAATAAGTGGTTGCATACTGGAAAACAAGGAAAAATAATAATGTTATATGGGAGCAGTTATGACTAAAGTTTATGGAATCAGAAACACTTCCCAGAAAGAAAACAAACAACAACTATGATCTGAAATGGTAGACAGATTTTGCTACAAATTTTCAGCAAATCAACTCCTCAGATCTTCAGGTTGCAAAATTATAACAATGTGACTACTCGAGATACTTCCTACAAGTGCAATAATACAGTGTGTTTTCTTTAGTGACCAGTTTTCTTCTCTTCATAATATATATAAAGTACTTCCCTGCTGTAGCGTGCATCAGAATTTTCTTGCTTTCTAGGGCCAAATAATATTCATTGTATGTGCGAACAGTACCACAATCGATGTATCCATGCAACTCTCCCTTCACACTTGGATTGATTTCATGCAAATAATGCTGTTAGGATATGGTATATAACTGTGTCCTTGAATCTTTGCTATTGATAGCAGGTGAAATTAATGACTTGTACTGTAATTCTATTTTTAATTTTTGAAGAAAATTAAACTACCATAGTGTTTTGATAGAAATTGAAATGTTTAATATTCTTGCTAGCAATTGCAAGAGTTATGATTTCTTCATATTCTGAGCCCATTTTTTTCTATATCTTCATTCATAGATTTGTTCAAAGTAGTCACTTTAATGGATGTGAAATAATTTCTCATGATCTTCATTTGCATTTCCCTAATGTCACTGATGTTGAACATCGTTGGCCACTTGGATCTATTCTTTTGAAAAATATCTACTTTGTCCTTTCCCAGTTTTCTAACAGTGCAGTTTGTGTTTTTTGTTGCTGGGTTGTAGGAATTCCCAATATATCTTAGATTAAAACTCCTTATATATGATTTCCAAATATTTTTCTCTTATTCTGTGTGTTTTCTTTTCCTTATTGTTGGTAGTATCTTTTGATGCATAAAATTCTTAAATTTTTATGCAGTCTAAATTATTAAGTTTTTGTCTTTTTTTTGCATGTGTCTTTGGTATCATATCAAAAATATGACTGCCAAGAAGATATTTCCCCTAGGTATTCTTCTAAGGGATTTATATTTTTATCAATAACATATAGGTTTTTGATACTTTCTTAGTTAAATTTTGTATAAGTATGGTAAGTCTCCAACTTCTTTGTTATGTATGCAAATATTCACTTTTCCTAATGCTATTTGTTGAAAAGGATATTTTTCCTCACTGAACATTGGTACACTTGTTAAAAATAATCATTTGACTATGTGTGTGTTTTGTTTTTTATTTCTCTTCCATTTTTTCACATGTCTGTTTAGGACAGTAACTGTGGTTTTGTAGTTAAGTTTGAAATTTATATATAGAGAGAGGGAGGGAGGGAGAGAGGGGGAAAGCTAACCATTTTATATATGATCTCACCTATATACTGACATAAGTTTATATCCCTTTTTTTTCCAATTTGAATATACTTTACCTTTTCTACTTTCCTATTGGTTTGTCCTAGGATTTCAACCTCTGAAGTGCATAGAAATGTCAAAAGAGGCCGCCTTTGTCTTCCTCCTGGTCTTAAAGAAAGGGCTTTGGACCTTTACCACTAAGTACGCTAACTTTGTTTTTCATATATGATGTTTATTATTTTAAGGTTGTTACATTCTGTTTCTAATTCTTTATCCATGTTTCCTTTAGCTCTCTGTGCATATTCAAGATAGATGTTTTAAGGGTATTATCTAACAAGTCCAATGCCTGCATTTTATCGGAATAGTCTCCAAGATTTCATTATTTTTTGAATGACCATGTTTTCCTAGTTTTTGTATACTTTTGATCTTTTGTTGAAAATCAGGATTTTAAAAATAAGCTTCTTCTTGCTTTGTAACTGGCTCTGCACAGGATAAGACTTTATTTAGCAGTTCTGAGTCCTAGAATTAGTCAGAAGTTAAGGCCAATGGTCCTTCTAGATGCCCGGTGGGCACGTGTTTCCTCTTGTTTCTCTATGCTGATGGCTGCTTTTAAATCTCTTAGTACTGTAATTTCCTGGGTCTCACACTTGGTATTTTATGTGGTCCTTAGTCTCATCCTTGTTACTCCAGGTGTTCCTTACTTTTGCATTCCTCAGTCAGTGATAGCCTGTCCTTGGTATCTACAGTCTGCAGTTTTCTAGCAACTACCCAGCTGGAGATCTGCACTGTGCTGCTTTTGCCTCTCTGTGATACAAGGTAGCCAGCACTAGCAACAGCCACTAGTTGCCCCTGTGGAGTTCGAATGCTGCAAATTTGGGTTGCTCTGCTTATTCTGATTCCCAGAAAAGAACTTGGGACAGAACTACAGCACACTGTCCTGCAACAGGGAGTGGTAGGGTCAAAGTCAACTGTCTCCATGTTTTTCCCCAAGAACATCAAAGTAAGTCTTGATTTTCACAGGGCCTGTGCTACAGCATAAGGGGGCAGGACACAGGAGGGAACCCTCCTGGACTAAAACTCAGGAAGTGGCTGGAAAGTGCTGCTTACAGACCAGTTTCCCTTCAGGACAGGCCTGAAAGCTTGTGATAGATGCTAGGAATGCTAGGCAGGGGTCCAGACCACTCCCTCCCTGTCTTAGCCAATCCAGGGTGCCTCTGCCTCACATTTCCTTTTGAACATATATTTTTCTTGACTGAGCATCCACTTAGTCACTAAAGATCTTTGACTTCTAGATGCTCTGTAATGTTATTTTCAGTAGTCTATAATTGCATTTTTTCTTTTCTAGGGGAAGATGGGCTTGTAATTTCCTAGTTCTCCATCTTGCTAATGTTACTCTCTGAGTGCCAATAGTATTTTACCTGCTTATTTTATCTTGAGAGTCTTGATTTCTGTATAGTGTATGTTGCTTTCATTCTTTAATTAATTACTGCTCATACATGCATCTATACATACACATACATATTAGCTGTCAATCAAGAATAATGGAGGAATAAAGGAAATTCTGTCTTTGGAAGAGTTGGAAACTACAAGGATAGACAAACTTTCTAAGGAGCTTCATTATGAGGAAAAGCAAAGAATTAATACAGTAACTAACTGGAGATATAGGTTAATTTTTTATCTTTTAAGATGACAGGATTGAGGGCAGAGAAGCTCAGCTGGTCCCAGCACCTGGAAGAAAACTCCCCTGCTGCCATCCCAGGCTCCTAGGGCAGAGAAGGTGAGCCAGTCCCAGCACCCAGAAGGAAGCTCCCTAGGAAAGGTGAGCCACGTGGGGGCCAGAAACACCCCACCATCACCACCATGGAAATGAGAAAACACCTAAGCAAGCCTCAAAAACAGAGTTCCAGATCACCTACAGCAACCTCAAAGGGAAACCCGAGATGGAACAATCTGATATTCAACCACCTGAATTCTCTGAACTGGCAACAAAAGAGGATCTGGGAAAAATGAAATCACAAATAATTACTCAGATAACAGCAAAGATTTTGCTCAT
>NW_004624742.1:23537972-23600048 GCF_000247695.1 Heterocephalus glaber
GGGAGGGATGGTGGCCAGGAAGCCCCTTCCTCTGGTCCAGGAGCAGTGGGATGGCGGCTCAGAAGCCCCTACCTCTGGGCTGGGAGTGGTGGGAGGGATGGTGGCCTGGAAGTCCCTTCCTCTGGGCCAGGAGAAGTAGGACAGTGGCTCAGAAGCCCCTACCTCTGGGCCAAGAGCAGCGGGACTCAGTACCATGGTCTGGTGGTCCAGTGTCCTCTGCATCTTTGTAGTGTGGAACCAGGTGGCTGTACAGAGGAGCGGGGTGGGGGGTCCAGTGGATTGTTGCCAGGATGAGGGCTGATTCAGCGTGTTTCTACACTGCTGGATTATTGTTCTAGTCCTATGTATACCTGACATATTTCTTGTAGACTCTCCTCCTAAAAAAACATTGATTTTATTTTTCTGCTAGCATGACAAAAATAGGATTACAACTTTGTTAATATATTTGTGTTTGTTTTTGAAAATAAATTTATTTTCATTCAATTTTCCTGTCACATAAGAGATGGATAGATGCAGTTTCTCACTTCACCCATATTGTATTTGAAATTTGTAATACCAGAAATCCAGTGTTATGTCTTAAACAATCAAACTAAATATGCCAGGGGACATTTTAATACACTGCACTGATAGAATGAGAGTATTGAATTTAGTCAACCATGAACAAGCCTTTGATTATCACACATCTCAACTGTTCTCTACGTGTTGACCATAAGAAGGGCCAGAAATAGAAAATGAAATGTGATTATTTCTCAATGAACTGAAATTACTTTAATAGATATTGAATGGAAAAAATTGTATTAATAGTTAGACTCAAGCTTTCAGTTTTATCTTTGAAGAGTATTCGATAGATGTGCCTGAAGTGTGGTAACATTTTTATGCACACCTGAAAAGCAGCATAAAGTGGAATTATACCTGTGTGCTCTATTAAGGCAAGAGTAAATTGTATAGCAGGAAAACTCATAAATAATCATGCCAATTATGCTTTTTGTTTTTGGAAACTCTATCTACAATCACATGCCTAGTATTTGTCAATAAGATAAGTGTAAAGATTTCGAAAGTGAAAAATTATAAGATTCTAAAATTACTTTGAAGCCAAAGCTTAACAAAGGATTATGAAAAAAGCTTAGTTAAGGGGGAAAAACATATAATTCAACTAGATAAGACATGATTATAACATGTTTAAGCCATTGTCAGTGTATGGGAAAATACGGGGAAGTTAAAAAGGCCTGATAATTACAGTGTCACTGCATTTCAGCAATCCTGTAAGATTCATTTTCCTACTTTTTAGACAGATGCACAGTCCTATAGTGCTGGAATTGAATGTCACAAAAAAGTGCCCCTATACCATGTACAGAAGGGGGTTTTATAGATGGATTATTATGTGCTTATATTTTGCTTCTTGGCCTTCTCACCTACTATCACAGGTACTTTCTGTGAGTAGCTGTAAATGATGAAGCATGAAAATTTCCCAGCACTCACTATGAAGTGTGAAATCCAGTTTGAGATGTTGAACGATGTTAACTTATGTGTATCATTGGTAAAGGTGGGACATCACACAAAGATAAAGGTGTGTATCGCAAGTGGAGGTGGTGGAAATGATGCTATCAAGCCACGTGCAGACTCACCTACCTCCAGTACCCACATGTGCAGAAGTTTTCTGAAATAAATCAGACACCTGAACAGAAACAAGCAACATAACTAAGAACACAAGGCTCCAGGAAGTCGATAGGCTAATTACAAGATCATATTCTCCAACACATCCACAGACCCTATGATGTAAACCTGTGGGAAAGAAATTATCTGAACAAGGAAAATTTTTAACTCTTCTCCTCTCAAGCTCTGGCTAATTATCTAAACCTATCAGTTGGAATTAATTGGTACTAATGAAAAATGACACTCTCTAGCTCTCTTTCTGTCTCTCCCTTTCTCTCAAGTATTATATATTATGTTAATCCTAATTATATTACGTCATATTATCTATGCATGCATTTAATATATCATCTGAGTTTGAGAATTAGCCAAAAAAGGCATTTTTGTTAAACTCAGTTCACAGTAAGTTTTTAGCAGTTTAGAAATATGACTATAGTTTAACTGTCGATAGGAACTTTATATTTGGTGTCATTGTAGCTTTTCTTTTAAAAAAATTCTGGCTAAATATCCAAACTCTAATTAACATCTCATAAATATTAGTTTTCTTCTATCATCTCCTGACTACATTTATCTCCTTAAATATACTTTCTAACATTTTTATTTAAATATACAATTCATTGTTAACAGTTTTCTAGTTTACAGGAGATGTAATGAAAAAAGTCAGATAATTTGATGTAAAATTCTATTTCTTGATTGCTTTGGTTTTTCCATCTTGTTTCATAAAATGATGCCAGATTTTAGAAAAGTTTACCACATAAGCAGTAAAAACTAATGTGATAGGAAAACCTTGAATAGTCTCCACTTACAATCTAAAGAAAAGAAAATAAGAATTTGTTTTAATGATAGTCAAAAATATATCAAGTTATTTTAAAATGCTGTTGTTCAATTTTTATTTTCTCTTTATGGCAATTGCCTAAATTCAGAATTAAGAAAGTCAGAGACTCAAAGAATATTATCATTGGGAAAATGTAAAAGTTTAGTCCAGTGTTCACTTTGTTCATGAAAAAAAGAAGCCTCCTATCAAGCAAATAATTCACTCATATCCACCTGATTTCAAGACAAAATGGACACGCCTGATGTGGTTGCAAATCTCTGTAATCCCAGAACTCAGGAGGCTGAGACAGGAGGATTTCCATGAATTTGAGGTCAGTCTCAGCTACATAATTAGTTCAAGGTCAGTTTGAACTGCACAGTGAGATCTTGTTCGTTTTTACCTTCTTTTTCTGTTTATTTACTTGAAGAGCTATACACTAACCAAAGATCCAAAACTCTAAACATTTTTACACCAGAAATGCTATAAATCACTTTACAGCACTGAAGAATTTATTATTATTTTTGAAATTTTCCAGTAACTATTTTAACTGATTTAAAAATATAAAATAAATCTTTCTTTTTCCAGAGTACTTAATTTTTCATGTCATGAAACATCTTAATCTTTTTTTAATGGTAACAAAGTTTTATTAAAGGTAGGGAAAGAAACAGGATCTTCAGGGTGAGTTTGGGCCAAGTAAAAAGTAGGAAAGGAGTTCACTTTGCAGTGTGGGGGGCTCCATGCAAGAGAACACAGCGGCCAGCAAGTTAATTTTGAATTTCCATTAATAGAACAAAGAACTTTGATATGAACAATGAATTAATCATGTTAGCAGTAATTATTTTTTAAGTAGGAACTTATTTCCTACTATTTTCCTAAGGTTCAAGAAATGCACAATGAGTATTTATATATATTAATTTCTATTAACTAAAAGCTAATTTTCTGTCCTTTTAAATAAATATGAGGATAAACTGCAAGCTACAAAGTCCATGCATCTCGCAAAGAAAACTGCTAAAGCAGGATCTTGCAAAAGAATATTGTCCAGTTGAGCAGTTTTTCACAGAAATATGAGTGATTATGGAATATTCACATGGCATGGTTGATGATATTTCAATACTAAGTGAGACAGTGTTTATTTCCAACAGAATTGACTGATTCTTTTCTCCCTTTTTCTTCTCAGTGGAACTGAATTGAACATGATCTGTACTCTTACCTGGGATAGTGGGAGAAAGAACATTTTTATAACAGGAATTTTTACTATGTATAACGTCTTCCAGACACCAGCAGCGTCACTTAGGAACTTGTCATAAAAACCACTTCTCCAGCCCCTCTCCAGCCTCAGAATCCTAAACCGAGTGGCTCATGGTAATAGGCCCTTCTTGTGATTATTGATAGAGGTGAAAGACAAGAGAGACCACGGAAACTTAGAAGTCATCTCTGAAGCCCAGTTTAGAAACTGACCATTGTCAACATCAGACCCCCACGCATACTTTTGGCAAATGCATGAAATGACACTGAAAAATGCAGATCTCCCCAGAAGCTGCCATTATCCTCTTATTTTACCCGAGTAACATAAAATTCTTGCCTTTTCTAACTCTGGCAGTGGTCCCCTCAGTATTCTCCTTCATGCTGGCCTGCGAGATGGTCAGCAATCAATGAATCACAAACCCAGCCAGGAATGCACATTCCTTTACCGATCCACACACCTACATTCTCTGGTCCAGCACCGTGACGTATTGCCATCCATTTTAATTAATGAATTTATTGATTGATTTATTTAAATGACAAATAAAATTGTGTATATTTATGTGCATGTTGTTTTGCTATATATTTACATTATAGGATGGTTAAATCAAGCTAATACACACATGCATTACTTCCCATAGCTTTTTATTTGGGGAACACTTAAAATACGTCTAACAATTGTTGTTGTTTTGTTTTGTTTTTTGGCTTTTATGGTATAGAGTCTCACTGTGAAAACCAGACAGACCTTGAACTTGAGACCCTCCTGCCTCAGCCTCTTGACTGTTGAGATTACAGGTGTGAATCACCACACCAGGCTACGTTTAACAATTTTGAAGAATACAGTGTTATTAACTATAGTCACTAAGTATAGTATAATAAATCCCTGAACTTTAATCCTCCTTTCTCTCCAAAATTTTATATTCTTTGACCAACTGTTCTCAATTTCCTCCTACCCCAGCCCTAGTATCCAATATTCCACTGTCTATTTCCATGAGTTCAATTATTTTTATAATTTACACATAAATGAGACTATATACACTTTGTCTTTTAGCTCCTGGCTTATTTCACTAAAAATAACTGAAATAACATATAATATAAATGTTTGTTTAACATGTTTCTTAAATGTAAACCTTTAACTGGTAAAAATGGCAGAAGAAAAATAGGAAAAATAGGAAAATAGAAATATAGGAAAAAAGCTCTGTGACATTTGTCTGAGCAATAAGTTTTTGGATATGAGCCTAAAAGCACAGTCACCCAAATAGTCGAGTGAGATTGCCTCAAAGTAAAGAGCTTCTCTACATCCAAGGAAACCATTCCTGGAGAGAACACATGGAGTGAAAGAAAACATTTGCAAACTGTATGTCTTATGAGGGGTTAATATCAGAATTGTACAAAGAATTGAAATAACTCAGTAATAGGAATTAAAATAATATGTATAAAAGAACCTAAACAGACATAACACAAATGTAGACATAGAAATGGCCAATGGTATACAAAAAATGTTCAAAATTGCTAATCACCAGAAAAATGCAGATCAAAACCCCAGTGACATATCACTTCATACTTGTTTAAATGGCAATTAGGAAATGACCAAAAGCAAAGTTATAAATGATGTGGAAGAAACTCTTGAGCATTGTTGATGGGAATACAAATTAATGCCATCAATGTGAAAAATAATGTAGAAGTTCCTCACAAAGTAAAGGTAACAATGACTTTATTTATTTATTAAATAAGTTTACTGGTACATTGTAGATATACACAATGATCACATTCATCCTAGGGAGTTTGTACCTGTACATGATGTACCTTGCAAGGCAGGTGGTGGCACCACTGAGGTAAATTCCCGGCCCTTGTACATGGCATAGCTTGATTCTCTTTTTCCCATTCCCCTCCCCCCTTCAACACCTTTTCCCCTTCTTATTTACAAAAGCTTTATTTCCATTTTTGTTTCTTTTCCCTTTTTTGTCTTTTCCCTTCCTTCCTTCTTTTCTCCCTCCTCCCTAGTTCACCTTCCCATTGGATTAAAAATATATATGATACATTACCCCCAGAACTCTTGGATTTAGAGGTAAGACTTTTGGAAGGTAATTGGATCATGAGATACTATACTCATGAGTGGATTAATTTACAAAAGCAACTTAATACCATCAATATGGGAAGTAATATTCATAACTGAATGTCATGTTCAGAGGTGAGGCCTGGATCAAAGACCTGGTCACTGGGGCATGACGTGAAAGGGTCTGTCCCCTCCCTAGCTTGTCCAGCCCCAGCTTCTCCCTGTGCCCTCTGCTTTCTGCTTGCTGTGGGTTGATGGCCAGGCCCCTCTACCATTGCTCTTTCTGCCTTGGAGCCAGCAGACCACGGAGTGGAACTGTGAACCTAAATAAATATCCCCTCTTTTAAGTTATGTGTGTCAGATGTTTTGTCCCAGCAGACTGAAAAATAACTGACACTCCATGTTGGCTTCTTGGTTTCCCTTTATACTCTCATCATATCTTTCCAGATCTTTGTTACTCTTCAATTTTTCTTTCTTTATAGCTGTTATTATATACAGTATTATAGATTACGCGCGTGTGTGTGTGTGCGTGTGTGTATGTGCTGTGTTCTGCCACTAGGGTTGTATCTATTTCCTCTTTTAAGTTGTTTTTCTTGCATTTCTTGATTTCTTATTTTTACCAAGACTCCACTCTGTAAAGTTTCTTAAACTGTGACATATATACACTACAAAGTATGTAACTTGATTGAGATGCCATATGAATAAGTTAAAGACATGCATTTCTAAATTTTGTTTGCCATGAATATATCTAATAGCCAATTTTGAGTTGGGGTGAACAACTAGCAGGGAAAGATGGAAATACTACCAGGATGCTGGACATAAAAATTGCATAGAGATGAGTGATTACCTTAATGTTTTCCAATTAATTCATTGAAAATTTAAGTCTCTATCCCCACTGAATAACTTAAAATTTCTAGAATTGTTTTTGGTAGGTAATAACATTAAGTCGTGCACTATGAGTATATATCAATATTTAACTGCATTATGAGTAGTTACCACTTTTTTCTAAATTGTTTGATTAAATTCTTTCTACTGGGTACCAGGACAGAATTTCATAGCAGCGGGGTCTATGTGTCCAAAACAGACCAGGCCTAGCAGAAGAGAGCCTTAGTACTAGAGGGAATGAAAGGCTTCTGGCTCTGGAGGAAGCTGACCAAGTACCAAAGAGAGATGGAAAGAAGGGAGGAAGTTCCGTGAAATTCCGTGAATTACTTTCATGACTGTTACTTCTGTAAAATAGATATTAAAGAAGGTGTGACACTTACATACACATCACACACACACACACTTTATTATGGCAGATGTTCCTAAGCTGAGAAACATCTGTCCATATGGTCAGAGCTCCTTTCTGAAAGGAAGATTTTATAAAGCCAAATTATCACTAGTTTCTGTCTGTGGCTGAGCTTAGCAGGCCCACAAGACTGGCAAAACTACCAGCCAAAATACACATCACCCCAGATGTGAAGACAAGGAGTGAGCATGAGAATCTAGCATTTCCAATCAGATAGAGGACTGTTAGGCATGACCCTGGTCAGGTCACCAAGCATAAGTAAAGAGCAACTTGGTAATGGGAAAATGAGTGAATTAAATTACTTATGCTAAAGAAGTGGATTTCAGGGTCAGGGAGTCTCCATCCTGTGACAGAAACAGGCAAGTAGAAGAACAGCATAGGACAAAGGGGCCCAGTGAATGTCTTTCTCACTTACCTATCAGGTAAATAAAGGTCTTAAAAGAACCCCTGGTAAATCCAATTCCTTCTTTTTAGACTCAGTACCAAAGTTGTTATTTGCTCTGAATTGATAAGACAGAATCTATTAGAGTTTCAAGTTTTCCCGTGAAAGAAATAAAAAGAACAATTAAGTTGTTACTTGATAAATGAAGGCAAAGATTTCAAGTGGCATCACATTGCAGATTGTCTTCCTAGGAAAGATCCAGAGCTCTTTATTTTTTGTTTATATTATTTAGCATCTATATATATATATATTATAGTAACCTGCTGCGGTAGAGATCTAAGTGTTCAAATATTCAAAAGCAAGTGAAGTAAATTCAAACAGACTGGCAGCTGTGGATCTCAACAGTGGTAGAAACCTATTATTATCTTCTGAAAGTGGATACCAATTTGTTTCTGTAATATTTAATATGATAGTATATATTTCTACTCCAAAATAATCCCTTTTATAATATGCCATTTGGCTTTGGCAGAATATTTGCCCAGGGTTAAATAAGCAAAGATGTATTATATTATAGGCTTCTTGTATAATATATAAGACCACATAACTTGAAATGTATGGGGAACACCCTAAGTCACCTGCCAAGGTTTGTTTGGTGCTCCTATAAATCTCAGATTATGGAAGCATGAGATAGTCTCCGCCCAAGACAACATGAAAAAACAATTTCTCCTAACCTATATGTTCAACTATACTAGTCATCGGTAGAATTGGAAATATGATTAGATTAATTTATTATAATATCTTTGATCTTCACTGTCTGCATTTGTTAGGCTAGGTCACTGCCTGAGTCTCCTGGCTTGGTGAATGTTAAGTAAGAGTGATCTATACTCTTACTAAAATTTCCAAGTTTCTGATATTCCATTTATTTTCTGATTTCTAGTAAATTAAGAAAGTGAGGAACCAGGAGAAATGGGAAGGTGGATACTGTCCCTTTCAACAGACACCTTAACATGATCATGTAATACTCCATCAATAAAATCATGGACCACTTATTCATCCAGCGAACCCATGTTTGAGCCGTGCAGCATCTCGTCCTGCCATATCAGTCAATAGCTCAACATACTCTTCAAGATACTTCAACCATGCCGAACAGGTTTCCTACATGTAACTGCCACCCTGGGGTCTTGGGACATTCCTCAGACAGAGTACATTTTAGTTAACACAGGTAACATAGGAGTGAAACGACTTCCTCATTAAAATTTTACTGCATTTAAACACATTTTATATATTCTCACCAAGTCATTGCTTTTGTGAAATAATGGTGTTCTTCAGAACATTTTAATCTTTTGTATGTGTCAACCACACTTCATACTACTGGGACTGTACTCTTCCCACACAAAAGGAAAGATATTTTCACTTTCCAGGTTTCAGGTTAAAAACTACTATTATCTTCTTAAAATAAGCATAAATTTATTTTCTGTAATGTTTAATATGATTCTATATAATTATATCCCCAAATAATCACTTATAATATAAAATATATCTATTTAGCTTTGATAGAATATTTGCATAGAGTTAGTTCTCCTTTGTATTTCTTTTTTTTACTTTTACTTTTAATTTTATGTATTTTCAGTCTTGCAGTACATGAAGTTTACATTCATCTTGGGGAATAGATGTATGCATGTAGCAGATCTTGTTTCTTTTCCTCCATGACCCCTTCTATGTCAAAGAAAATGAAACTTTGAGAAAACTCTATTTCTTTTCAAATATAAATTTACACATTTATAAACACACACACACACATATATATATACACATATATTTATACACACTTAACCAACCCCCTATATTCAAAGATGGCAAAAGCTTTGGAGATAATATATTCATAAAAATATATTTTCTATTATAGAACTGTATTTTTAACTAGACAACCATGGAAAATGCAATTGAAAACCAGAGAACCTCCATTTGTTTTAACTCAAGACTCACAGAGAGCTACAGTAGTAGCTGACTTAAAGAAAAGAAATCAGTATAAGCATTTTCAGCCCATTACAAACAGAAACAGTTGCGTTGCCAAGCCCTCAGAGATGGAGCTGGTAATGAAAATGTTACAGACCTTTCAGTGGAGAGTCTGCCAGACAAGGTTACAATGGTGAACTTACATTAAGGAAGAAAGCATTCAGTATTTATGATTTGCAATTTTAACTTGTGTTTAAAGTGGTGCAGGAGGATTCATGGGGGATTTAATGTTCTAGGAAATCTATTTGGTCAGTACTGTAGGATTTTATGACCTTTCATTAAGACCTGAAAGTTTAACTGTGCAGATTCTGTGTTGAATGCAAATCATGCTATTTTGTGCTGCCTGTCCTCTGAAGATCTCTAATGCTGCAGTTGAAAAGGCAGTTAAAGCAGCCTTGTATTTTAAATGGGCTCACATCAGAGGCAATAAATACAATATTCATCAAAGGACTTCAGAGGACAAAGCTCTAAATGAAAAACCTGGAGAATTATTTATTCTTTTAAAATTTATACTCTGTGGAAACCAAGAGAACCATGCATAAAATGCCCAGTATGTAGTTTAACATCAAAAAATCTCTCTTCAGTGAAGATACTTTAAATTTTAGAGAATTGTTTTAATCCAACCAAATTTATAGGTGAAACCATAGCTTCTTCTACAACCATTTTCCCAATATGCATAAGAAAGTGTATAGGAGACAATAATATTGAAATAAGATAGATTCAAATAAATCTCCATGATCAGAATCAAGGAGCTTTCTCATAGGGTTTTCATTTAATTCTAATAATAACTCTGTTTTATATATCATTAGGTCTGTTCTATATGTGGGAATTGGAAGTTTTTAGATGAAGTTTGATAATCATTTTATAGTCTTTATGTGGTCTCCAAAGTTAGTACTTTTTCCTAATAAGCTGTTATTATTTTAAGGAAGTATTCCCCAAGTTGTATTTCTCATATTTTAAGATATCATTTTTATAATATTAAAAAAGTCCTAGCTTTTTTACTGAACCTAAGCAAGATAATGCAAACAAAAAAAGTCAATGTAACTAAACTGTATGTATTAAAC
The DNA here is from genome assembly GCF_000247695.1 of Heterocephalus glaber. The sequence continues at coordinate 23,548,488 of NW_004624742.1, forward strand.
ATTTACTTTAACCAAAGCAGGGTCAGGGTCTTTTAGGAGTAATTACCATTGTCCAGTTAACACCTTTATGACCCTAAAAAACAAGAGAAGTATGTGGCACACATAACACAACAAACAGAAAATAAAAGTTCACCTATACTTGGGGAAGGAATATACTGCAATGGTCTCTCGGGTGTGTTAGTGTTAGCTCCTGTTTCTAAGTGTGTTTTCCATATGCGTGCCCTGTACTCTGTGACAATGTGGATGCACACTCTAGCATTACACTGCCACCCTTATGTTGTCATATTTTTAGCTTCTGAGACATGGTCTTTTGTGTTGAATTCTAATTATTTTATGTCTATTACTGTCATATCCTATTTTTAGGAACTATACACTTTTTATTAGAACCCTGGGACAAAGTTGACCATGATTCTCACATGTTTCTTGGACCATGTTGGAAAAAGAGACACAAGAAGCTGAATATGAACTAATGTATTGCAATAGCTTCATTAGCACTAAACTTGGGAAAGACAAATCAACCTAGATCTTAAACAAAACTTGAAGATTCTATTCCTTTCCAACTACCCAGTCACTTTCCACACAAACATACCTTGCTTCTCAAATGCAGGGGAAGTTGAAACTGTAGGATATTTGGGGGAATAATGGGATATCTCTAGCTGCCAACTTTAAAGCTTGCAGGCCTGAAAATAAAATTACAAAAAGGAAATAATCTTTCAGGATTGTCTTGAGAGGCAGGCCGTGGGCTCAGCTATGACAGTATCCACTCCATAGGGGTAAAGGGCTCATTGTCCATCTACTTAACAGCGTGGCAGGAAATAGTCACAAGTTTGGGCCCATTGTTCACGCTAAATTGGAATAGTTATTTAATGTGCCATATCGAAAATTCCATAAGCATCTTTCTCTAGATGAAAGAGCATAGACAAGAATGGAGAGACTTACTATGTAAACTAAGTAAAGTAAAATACGTCCTATAGAAATATAAGAAATAAAATAATAAAATTTCATCCTTGTAAAATATCAGTTGATCTTTATCTCCTGTTGTTCTATAATTGGAGCTTTTACTGTATATCTCACAATATGGACTTTTACTTCTGTATCTTATACAGAAGAAATAGTCCTGAAATTTTTGCATAATCTCATATGCTTACTATTGTTCCTATTGCACTACTAAGTATCTATAAACTATAAACAAATTATTTATCAATGAGCATTAATTAAGTAGCTTAATATTTTATGATGGAAAAGTCCAACCTAGGAGAAAATATTCTTCTTACTTTCAGATTTAATAGAGTTCTCAGCATATCATTTTGCCCTGAAGTATACTAAAGTACTTTATGTTTTTCAGAAATCATCTCCAGACAGAAATTACCATTTAGAAACTATGAAGAAATTCCTCTCTCAGCAGTGTACAGGAGAAGCCCTTATTGAAATGTTGAACCCTTATTTCAGAGCAAAGTAATATATATCCATCAAGGAGTATTGAGAGGAAACTATTTAACTTCCTTGAAAAAATGAACTCTATATGGAATGAGTTTCTTGTGTGCCTCCCTAATAAATCTTAATACAAAACATTTTAAAATCTCACCTATTCGTCACATATAGTTCTGTGTGCCAAGAAAGTGGGAGGAAAAAAACATATATTGCTCTAAAAGAACATATATGCCAAGGGTGAAAAGGTTATGAAAACCCTGAATTACAACACAGAGACTCACAGCTGCTATGGATGGAGATTTTCAGAAACTGCTGTGTAGAAGCCTGGCAAGTTACATACTTACAATTTCCTGGGGAAATTTGTGAATTTTAAGGACAGAAAATTTTGGTATGGATGAAGGATGAAGCAATGTTTTCTCTGCAAATTGGAGAATGAGAGATGAGGGCTAAACAAGAATTTACCAGCAGAGTGAATGGTGCCTACAAACTGATCTACCTATATCTAAACCTCCACTGTATATATATTTATGCTTTCAAAAAGTTTATTGTGTGTACTAGAAAGTTTCTGAGAAAGCATTCATAAAGCACAATGTCCCTGCACTCCTGTTTATACAATGGCACTAATAAACTATTAAATGCATGTTATCATTTCAGGTGATGGTAAATGTACAATGATAAATCAAAGAAGGGGTGAAAGTTAGGCATAAGATGGGCAGAAATATTTTAGAGCAAATGTCTAAAGAGAACTTGATGAGAAAAGACAAATCAAGGATGACATCTAACTCTTGGCTGGAGACCTGGGTGATATGGTCTCACTTTATTTGAGTTAGACTTTTTATAAAAGAGCAAGAGTGCACGTGTCTGTGTTCATGTGCCTACTGTGGATGAAGGAATGAAGACTTTCATCTTGAACATGCAGCATTCTTAAATGCCAGTGCATGGGGAGATATCCAGCAGACATGCAGGTCCCTATGTCTGTTTGTCTGTGGAGATGTCACAGCTGGGGATGTTAACTTGCAAAGAATCAGTGTGGAGATGGTACTAAATCCATCGGACTGGAAAAGAAGGCCACACAGATATAAATTAGAATAAGATTAAGGCTGAGCACTGAGACATCCAACGTTAAGATGTTAAAGAGTACCATCCAGCAAAAGGCACAGAAAGGAGGAAGCAATATAGGAAAAATATTTAAAGATTGGTAGTGTTACCAAAGGAAATTGAAGTGTGATAGTGTCTCTAGACAAATGAATGACTAACACTGAATCGCTGAAGAAAGGTTAATTAAATCTGACATTATTATTACTGTTGGGTTTGTCCTGATGGAACTGGCAAATTAGACTAGAAGATTTGACCAAAGTTGTTTTACTTAGTGACAACCAATTGGAATGAGTTGAAAGAAAAAAGAAAAGTTAAGAGGTAGAGCTATGGTCTCGACAAGTCTTTTTTTAAGAATTGTATTTGGGTTGCATTTCCATTTTTTAAATTTTCTCATAATTTTTCCTTCTTTCCAATAAAAGAACTTTTTAAAAAAGTATTGTATTTGGGATTATATTAGTCCATTCATCATTACTATCACAAACTACCTGAAGTTGGGTAACTTTGTAAAGAAAAGAGGCTTATTTATCTCACAGTTCTGGAGATTCAATGCCATTCCCGTAGTATTGGCTTGTTGGGGTCTGGTGAGGAAACTAGGGGTGGTGGTGTAGTAATTGCAGCAATACTCTTGGGGGAAGACATCACATTTTGTGTCTGGAAGCCAAAGAACACAATTCAAGGGTTGAACTCATTCTTACAATAACTCACTCTTGCAAGAGTGGATGGTTTTGTGAGAACTACCTTAATCCCTTCCAAGGGCTGCTCCCCGGTGACCTAAGGTTTCTCACTAGGCTCCACATCTTACAGCTTCTACACTCCCAACACGGTGTCCGAAGAACAAGCTGCCAACATATGAACCTTCAGAAAGGAAGAACATCCATATCACACCATGGTAGCCTAAACCTACATTATTGTTGAAGGTACAGTATAGGATCTGTTTAGATAAACTATTTTAAGAAAGAATAACGTGGTAAGATTGTACGTGTCCAGGCCACACAAAATGTCTCAATAAAAGAGAAAAATTAAAGTGAGAAGGTAGAAATAATACAAACAATAAGGCAAGAAAAACTAACTAGAGAGTCACAGTTAGGAATGGCCAGAGGCAAAGATCAAAGTGCCAGTGTGAACCAAGTGTTTACTATCAAGGAGAAATTAACATTTATTAATTGATTAAGCATGACTGGTAGGGTATAAACAAAATGTGAGGCTATAGAGATGCTCCTGATTATATTATGAACAGAAATTTTCTACATTCCAGAAAGCAAGCAGATGTTCATTTTATTAAATTAAATGTCTTTTATGCTGTATAATTCCAGGTAAAATTAGGAAAATATTTGTACTGTCTTTAAAATTACAAAAATATTTTATTATAAAATTTAATAGTATTACATACTTTTCATAATCAAATGATACTTAAAGATGTTGACAATTTAATAAACAAATTGTGACTCACTAATATTAAGAATACCTTGAAGATTCTTATCAGTTTCATTCGGGTAGGTGCAAAATAATGCTCTTTTTCACAGCCTCACCTGTAGACCCAATCTTTTCTAACATCAGTTGTTCATATTTCACACTAAATAAACCTTTGAAATATCAAACATTTCATGCAGTGAGATAGTTTATAAATCCATTCCTTATAAACCATATGGTTTATTAGGTAATAACAGACATTCTTGTCCAGTTTTTCTTCTCAAAGCAGAAATTTTCGTTATTTCAGAACACATCCATTTTCTATAATTTTGATAGTCTTGCTATGAATTTGAAGGCAAGTTTGGTCATAAAATTTAATGTCAATTGTTTAGTTCTATTTTATATTTTATCTGAATCAATTGAAATGTTTTTCCGCTTTGTGTTAATATGAATTGCGTCGAATAATGTTTAACGCAGAACCTATCTGAAAATCTGGAATCAATTTTGTCTTTAATTTATTAACATTTTACACATTCCAGATTAATTTTATTGACTTTCAAAGGTGTGTTATACCTATTTTCATAAGTGTGAAAAACATACAGTTCTTCATTCTCCTGAAATTTCTGTTAAGGTTGTTTTTGGCTCACCAAATAAGATAGTACATTATTTTTTACTTTACTCTTAAGAAATCTGTGGAAATACCTTTCTCAACTGTCCATAGAACTCAGTGATGTTTATATACTGGTGTGGAGCTTTCTTACTGAAAAGATTTTCATTACAGATTCAAAGTTTTTTTTAAATAAATGACTAATAATGTAGATGAATTATAGGCAGGACCCCTGGATATTTTTTGTTTTGTTTTCATTTATTGTATTGTTCATTTCTATTGAGTTGACTCTTCATAGAACTTAGCTTTTATTGCTGGTTTGTTGCTTATTTGCCAATTATTGTAAAGGCAAAATTATGTTAACAAAATCATGGTAGTTTGCCATCTAAAATCAAATAATCTTCCTCCAAAGAGAACATGGAATTGAAGTTTACTGATCTTAGGAATCCAGTATTAGGAGTAAATCACTAAGCTAAATCGCTTCCTTTCTTAAGTCTATTTTCAATAAACCATTACTATTCTCTTGTTTAATCCCCAATATCTTTAAAAATATAATATTTGTGTGGCTGTGGATATTTTTCCTCTAAGGATATTTGAGCTACTTATTATTGGAATAAAAAGGATATAATTTGAACTTAAAGTGAAAAGATCAGCTTCTTAGATGAACATAATATTAACGGATTTCTGGAAGAAGCCCCCCCCCCCACTGTCCTCCTTATGAAACAGGGTTTCTGTTAGCATTGGACCCTGACTGTCTTGTTCCTTCATGACTGTTCACCTGTCTGAGTCAGCTGACGTACATTCCTAGGTTCTGTTCTCCTGTACAAAACACAACACGTAAAGTTTCTGGAAAAGTTTTATTTTTTAAAAAAATTCTAGAATTCTTTAATACTAAGCTGATTTTTTCCTGATACTCTCCTGATTTTTTTCCAATCACTGTATTACCTTCTAAAATATTCATGATTTAAACAAGTTTTCCATGGCAAGATAAGAATAAAACTACCTCAATACTAAAGAAGGACAATTTGTGCTTTTATATAATAGGATGCACTTATCGTAATTTCTTTTAAGTTCTTTGACTGAAATGCAACTAATTTTAACCTAAATGGAGAACTTTTGACAAGCTGTATATCACTGAGCTAGTGAGTGGTGTGAAAATAATAATGGTAATTTTTGATAATGACAGTATTAGAATCAGTCACACTTTATTAAAAACTTCATAGTTCTGACACTTTGCCAGGAATTATCAAAACAAAATGCCCTCCATCCACTGTGTGTATCTTTATTTAAAAAATGCTTACATAGTTTGCCCAAATTGTTTCAGTTTTGCAAAATAAACTAAAAAAGTACTTACACTTCCTTGAAAAATCTGTTGCCTAATGCCAGGAATTGTTGTTTATAATAAAACATATAATTTACATAAGACTTTTTAAAATATCAATTTTAAAGATAAACCAAGGATTTCTTACAATTTCTATGTTACCAAAAATATATATAGTGAGGAGTGAAAGGAAGAAAGATACTCTAAGCAGAAACTTAGCAGATGGAAAAATAAAGTCCTGCAATTCTATTTTAATAATAGCTAATGCTATATGTTCTAAGAAATTTGAATTATAGTATTAAAGTAATGAAATATTTTTCTTTCAAAAATTGAGAGTTCCTTCCATGCAAGAAAGACATTTTTCAATATAAACTTCCGTATAAAGTGGCAATGCCAAACAGATACAAGCCAGGAGCAGAAGAGTATGGATTTACAAAACCTGCTGCTAACCCAACTACTATGGTATTCTAAATCGCCCTGGCAGCTTGTCACTAGGGCATAAAGGAAACAAAGTTCTTGATAAATTCACTGACTTCAGATTGGAAACACGATCTTTTTAAAAAAATGAGTGTATGATTTCACATGATTATGTGATTATATCATTGCTCTGAAATCAATATTCTGCATATAACTGGATCAAACTATGCACATGGCATATCTCAAAGTGTTTCATGTACTCATGAAGTATGAATAGGAGCTATAAATATGAGTGCATAATATATGAGCCTTTAAAAGTTAATGAAGTGGGAGGGGTTGGGGAAAGGAAAGAAGGGAAAGGAATTAATATGAGAAAAGGAAAAAAATGGAAACAAAGTCTTTGTAAATAGGGAGGGGTGGAAGGGTTGAAGGGAGAGCAGGGGAATGGGGAAAAAGTAAGAACCAAAGTATGTTATGCAAAGGTACAAATTTTCAATGATGAATGTCATTATATTGTATACCTAAAATGTACCTCAAAATTTAAAAAAAAAGAAAATGGATGCATTTTGAGACCATAATGTTAAGAGAAGTAAGTCAGATATACAGCTTAAATATCACATGGTTTCTCTTATATCAGAAACCCCAAATGTAAGGTCAGATATACAGCTTAAATATCACATGGTTTCCCTTACATCAGAAACCCCAAATAAAAGTGAAGAGCAAAATAAAAGATAGATAATAGGAAATAAGGAAATGGATCTTTTGCCAAAGGGAAGTGGACTAAGTGATGGGGTTGGGGAATGAAAAACAAAGTTAATGTTAACAATTAAGATAAGGAATCATTTGATTAGAAAAGTAAGAGATGTTAGAATGGACTAAAGAGTTTCTTTACAGGATAATATTTTAAAGGTCTTAAAATGCTAATCTACACTCAGCATCTCTCATGAATATAGTATTTCAATTTAACCAAGAGTTTACTTTCCCTTTCCCCATGAATTTCAATTAATGGGAACTGATTGGAAAATATCAGGGTTTTGTTCCAAAAGTTTTTGCCTACACTTATGTCTTTAAGAGTTTTACCTATTTTGTTTTCCAGCAGATTAAATATTTCTCTAATGTTCAGATCTTTGATTCATTTTGATTTCAGTTTAATGCAAGATAAGAAATAATACCAAGAATCAACAAATGTGATCACAACAAATTGAAAATTGTCTGCACAGCAAATGAAGGCACCATCAGCATTAAGAGACAACCTACAGAATGGGGAAAAAATGCCAGCTACTCCTCAGACAAAGGACTAATATCTAAAATATATAAAGAATTTAAAAATTTCAAACCCCCCAGATTCAAAGACCCAAATTTCAAATGGCCATCTGAAATGAATAGAGATTTCTCAGATTAAGAAGTAAAAATGACCAATAAATACATGAAAAAATGTTCAAAATCACTGCCCACTGGAGAAATGCAAATTAAAACAAGGGTGAGAGTCAGTCGATGTCGCTCCAGAAAGAATGGTTACCATGAAGAAATTGACCAATAACAAATACTAGTGGGCTATGGGGAGAAAGGAACACTTCTCCATTGTTGGTGGGAGCGTAAACTGGTGCACCTACTATGGAAATTAGTGTGGGTATTCCTTAAAACACTAAAACTAGAAATTCCATTTAACCCAGCTATTTCCTTTCTAGTCATCTTCCCAAAAGAGTTACAGACATCGTACCACAGTGATGTATGCACACCCATGCTTTTAGTAGCACAATTCGTAATAGCTAAATCATGGAAACAGTCTATATGTCCATCAACAGATGAATGGATAAAGAAAACGTGGTATTTTTGCACAATGTAGTATTACTCTGCCATAATGAAGCATAAACTTGAGTCATTTGTAGAAAAAGTTTCCCATCTTAAGACCATAATGTTAAACAAAGTAACTCAGACACATAACCTTAAATATTACAGTTTTTCTCATATGAAAACAATGTATATACATTCACACACGTAAGCACACACACACATACACAATACAAAATGAAAGACAGATATAGGGAAAAAGAGGAAAAAAAAGTATTTTAATTGAGCACAATGTATCTCAAAGTGTACCTTGACTTAGTATACTTATCTGTTTTATATATTCTCACACCTATTAGTTTGGTTTTCAATCTGTATATATGATAATTAACTTTGTAAGGTCTTACAAATAAATGAATCTGATGCTGAAAAAATAAAAGGGGGATGAAAGAAGTGGAAAAAGAATTGAAATGTGCTATGTACATGTACCAATTCCCTACAGTGAATGCAATCATTATGTATGGCAAACATGTACTAATAAAAGTTTTTAAAAAATCAAAAAGAAATTACTGGAAACTTCTATACCAGATAATGCTGCTGATCATGAACAGTTTATATGGGAGGAGGATTTAAAGTAGGATTCCTTGTTTTTCTGTTGTATATTTATTGAAAGAATACCTGGAAAGTGATTAAAATATCGTGACAACACTGCATTAAAGTAGCATTTTATTTTTCTAAAGTAGATGAATTAATTTTAAGACATTAAATTTGTTGGAATGTTTCAGAATAGGCTTGATACGTGAGATATTACTGGCTCCCAGGAAACTTTTCCTTTCTTTTATATTTTTTTTCATGTTTGAGATTAGTTTCCTTGTTTTACTTTGTTATTTCCCACACCTTTAATTGTAGATGAACTCATAGTCCTTTGCTGAGATGTATTTTAAAGGACAATGGGGAAGAAAAAAAAGATTTTAGAGGAGAGGAGAAAATGGTGTGGCCCTAATAGCTAATGTTATAAAAGAAAAACCTGAGGTTCATACAAACACATGTGCACATAAACATGCACACAGATACCTTGAAAAAGTAAAAGAAATTAAGATGATCTACTCTGTAATAGCACTCCATTTCTATTTTCATATAACTCTTGAACATATTTATTACTCATGTTTAATAATTTTTGTCATTTTTTCATAAATTTATTTGACAAGTGGGTTTCAGAAGCAAGGCATATCCTACAGGAAAGAAGCAACTAACAAATACCAAATTCATCACTGAAACATTGGGTTGACTTGAGGAATGATATGAGGTGCATCTCATTTAGATTGAGGACATAAGGAAGATGTCTAAAAACAATAAAATTTGAGCGGGGGATTTAGCTCAGTGGTGCCACCGCCTGCCTCGCAAGTGCAATGCCTGAGTTTGATCCCCAGTACCAATAAATGAATGAATAAATAAATACAATAAAATTTGAGCAGGGACTTGAAGGATAAGCAGGCATTTCATGGCTAGAGAAGAGTAGAGAATGGAAATGTTCTAACCAAGGGGAAACGTGTGAGCCCATATCCATAAAGAAAACTCAACACATTTGTGAAACAGAAATAATGACTCATTATGTCATGGTAATCGCACAATATGAATAATTTTGATTTCACCTTTTCTTCTTAAGGGTGTGTGTGCTGAAGGATTGAGTACACCGCTATTTGCAGATGAATGATACAGGAATAGAATGGAAATGTCAGAATTCAGCAGTAGCAAAATATTAATTGAAACATAGAGGCAGTAGTATATGTGCTTTCACTGTATGATTGTCTCTGTATGTTTGAAAATTGTACAAGATGTTAGAAAAAAAAAGAACTTATATTCCCAAGACTGAAAGAATTACAGCAAAAATGTACTGGGCTAGAGCGCTAGCTGGATAACCTCCAAGGGGCTTTTAATGTCCTGTTACTCTCTGAATAAAAATATTACAATTTTAGTTTTATTCAAAAATATAGATCCCCAGTACCAAAATATATATATATATATATATATATATATATATATATATATAGTTCTCACCACCAGAGAAAGAGAACTGCTGGACACAAAGCTTTCAATTGGAATGTCTTGCACAAATTGGCAACGCACATTCCATTTTCCTCCAGAACTTATGAATTAGTAATTTTAGATACCCATTAGTCCCAGAGATGTCCAAGAATTGTTCAGTGATTATGTTCAATAGTTGAGGTAGAAAAATCAGTGAAATTGAAGCATTTCTAGCTCACTTTTAATGGAAGTAATTCAGACAATAAAATATTTCTAAATTCCATTAATAAGTGGGCTTACAAAGAATTGGTGTGATTTTAAGAAAATAAAAATGGGATAGCATTTTTATTACCATCACTTTTAGGTCATAGACTGAAAAGTTTACCTTCATCATTGTATTTAACTTACGAACACTATAATGAGTTCATACTACTATCTGCAGTGTGAAGCCTATCGTTCGAGCATATGACAAATTGAATGCATGCATAAGCATGAAAGAAAAGGCTTCTCAGAAGTTGCAAAATATTCACTCGTGAGGATCTTTAATAATACACATTACCAGGTTTCTTGCATGTGGAATATTCTTTCCCCTGACTCTCTTTTATATGTAATAAATACTTGGACTTTTAAAAATACTTCTAAAGATGATCTGTACTTGAAATATTTATTCAATTTCAATAAGTGCCCTTTTTATATATAAGATAATACAATTTGATGCTTGTGAAGACAACATGTAATGGTGGTCAAGTCTAAGCCCTTTTAATTCATTCAGTAAGTCAGCAAACATCTGATTGCTTGAAATGAATCCTGAGTTGTGTGACAGTCTGAGCATGTAAAAACGAGTAAAATACTGTCCCTACCTGCAAAGAGTTAGTAGTTTTGCGTGATGAGGATGAAAAGCAGACAACCTGTGATGTATAGAAACAAGCCCAGGCTGATACACAAACTCAGAGAGAAGACAGAAGCAGGAAGTAGGGGCTACTGCTTCACACAGCCCAGATTACTTCCAAATGTTCATTCTCTAGGAATAGTATGCATCATTTATTTTGTGAAATGAACTTTTTTCTATTCCAAGTAATTCAGCTTGGAACTGGGGCTGGTGAGTAGAGCAATACGGCAGACTGCTAGTCAGTTTCATTTCTGTGCCCAGGGATTGTTACGGGGTTATACTGTGAACTTAAACCTAACTCTGAAAACTTGTCAGGAAAAATATTGGGCTTGAATGTTCATCAGTGCTGAGTTCTGAAAGTTAATGGGAAGGAGAAAGAGAAGACTTAGGAGAGAATGATCCAGAAAAAGCAAACGATTCTATGGTCAGTAGTTTTGGTATGTAACAAACCACCTCAAAATGTATTTTATTTTGTTTTTGAAATAGGGTCTCACTATGTAGTTCAGGCAGGCCTTGAGCCCAGGCCAGCCTCCAAGTGCAGAGATTCTCCTGCCTCAGCCTCCCAAGTGCTGGGATAACAGGTATGTACCACAATGCCCTGCTCTAAAATTTAGTAGCTTTAAATAATAAACATTTAGCTCACAGTTATTCAGGTGACAGCTTAGGCTCACCTGAGTCACTCAGGCATCATGGCCCCCTGTGTTCTGGATCGGGCTTATCCCTCTATGACGGCTGCCTGTGAGGAAGCTGAGCAAGTGGCACCTCTCACTTGTGGTCACTCATGTCCCAATAGGCCAGTCCAGACTTGCTCACACCACACTTGAAGAGGCCCAAGGGCAAGAGCATAAGAACACAAACTTACTGTGCCTGGGTGTGGGGATGCACACCTATTATACCAGAACTTAGGAGGCTGAGGCAGGAGGATCTCCACAAGTTTAAAGTTAGCCTGGGCTATAAACAGAAAGACCTTGTCTCAAAGAAAATAAAGCTTATTATAGCCCAGGTTCAGTACTCACAAATGTTGTTTCTTTGCTTTCTACTGTTCAAAGAAAGTAGGCAACCAGCCCACATTCAAGGGCAAGAGAAACAAAATATGGCTCCTGAGCATGGAACTGGTAACAGTACCTTCAGTGACATCTGAAGTGTGATTTTGGCGTAGTGTGGAAATGGAGATGAAGCTGAGAACTTATCCAAAGGTATCATGGTTCTTGTTTGCCTTTAAGAAAGTTGATTGTCAAAGAAAGTTTATTATTAAGCAACATTGTTTCAATGATTTAGGCAAAGTACGGGGTTTATAACCCACGATGGGCCAAATGGCACAAAATCTGCCGTTGTTAAACATGAATTGGGTTATTTTTCTTCACTTTCCCTATGATTAAGGGATCTTTGTGCAAATACCACAATGTGGCCTAGTTAGCTCAGGAACTAGAGATAACATTTTCTGTGTTTGATTCAGCTGGCCAGACGTGTGGCTGGGAGTCAGTTCAGCAGTTATGGTGGTGCTTTATGGAGAAGCCTGGTGTAATCAGATCTGACCACAACTCTGCTATCCCGGCAGGACCCTAACACACAGGTCTAACAGGCATGTAAAAACATCACTGCAAAGACACTGAGACTGGGAAAACCGAATTCAGGGCAAATGCAGGATACTCTGGGAAGATATACAGGGAGGAACCCTTGTTACACTGCAGCTTAAATGACAACCAGTATTCCAGCACTATCTTCCTGAAGAAGGTCAGTCCAGTTCATGTTATTAATAGGTTTGCAAGAAGTGAATTGTCCCAGGACTGCACTAGTCATCACGGTTGGCCATAGCACACAATAGACATTTATTTTCCCACAGATCTGGAGGGTGACAGTTAAAGGTCACCGGGCTGGCTGTTCTATCCTGATGAGGGTTCACTTCCTGGCTTCTGGTTCACTGATGGAGACTTCTCAGGATGAGAGGGCAGGGGAGGGAGGGAGAGAGAGGGAGGGAGAGAGAGGGAGAGGGAGAGAGAGGGAGAGGGAGAGAGAGAGAGAGAGAGGGAGAGAGAGGGAGAGAGAGGGAGAGGGAGAGAGGGAGAGGGAGAGAGAGAGAGGGAGAGGGAGAGAGAGAGAGGGAGAGAGAGGGAGAGGGAGAGAGAGAGAGGGAGAGGGAGAGAGAGAGAGGGAGAGAGGGAGAGGGAGAGGGAGAGGGAGGGGGGGAGAGATCTTCATCTCTTCTCATAAGACACTATGATTGTGACCCTATTTAAACTTAATTACTTGAGTCTTTAGAAACTCTCCAAGTACATTCACATTGTGGGTTAGGGCTTCCCCACATGAATGTTCAGCAAACACATTTCAGTCCATAGCAGGGCCAATATAGGAAAGCAAGTGACTTTTATTCTTTGTTTTTATCATTTAATATATATAAAGAATATGAGACAAATATTTTTAAATGCTACCAGGTTATTAGCCTGCAGGAAGCCCTCTTATTTGTTGTTTGTCCTTATACAAACAGATGATTCCTTGGGATGCTTTTCTATAATTAGAGATTATTAGAATGGTAAACAACATTTTTACTAAGTTCAGTCACTCGGAGAAACACAGAAGTTTATTAGAAGTAAAAATGTATTCAACTGTGAGTAATGATTCCAACATATATTTTACATTTGAATTTATTAAAATATTTGCTTTGATTTAGTCCATTTATCAAGTGAAATCAGAAATTTATTGCATGTTCACTTTTTTAAAGAAAAGAAAAGCAAGATGGTAACATTGCAAATTTAAACTTGTTTCTATGCATTAGTCATTTATGATGATGGATACACTATAATGGAGCACATATCAACTTATAATGAACTGAAATATAATTTTATATTGTGACTGGAACCATGAGGACTGAACACATCTTAATGAAAAAGGCTTTGCATATGCTCTGTAATAAATAAATGGCACAGTGGAATTGATTATCTTTTGCTTCCCAGGAGAGAATCTTCAAGTCAGAAAAATGCAATATTCTCACAATGGATTTATCAGATCATAATCCAATTGTACTCAATTTTAACTTGAAAAATAAACTTTCTCAAAATGATGGGTTGATAAATAATACCTTAATTGTCCACATGAATTTAAGAATTAAAAATTAATAGTAAATCATGTTTCTAAGAAACTACTCTAAATGATTTCTACAGAAATATATGAAAGCAAAGAATATGAGATACTACAATAAAGGTGTATAATGTTATGGCTTTTAGAGAAAAATTCAGATGGGAAAACAGAGTTGAAGTAACATAGGTAGAAAAAAATGCAGCAAATGCATTTTGTGTGTATTGAATGATTATGAAATTACTGAAGCCAAATAAAAAAGAAATAAATTTTGTCTCAAATCCAAAGAATATTCTACTAAAAGCTCATGCCATAGTTAGCATATCAATAAATAAAATAACCAGCTTTAAGACTAATAAAAAGATGAGATATTCCAACCCTAAACTACAGGAAAGAGAAAACGAAATATCAGATGCATTAATACCATGCCTCTAATTGTACTTAAACTTTTGCAAAAACACTCAAACCAACAGATAAGGATATTTAACCATAGTTTTCCAAGTTTTCTCTGGTCAAAATAAGAACATCTACCATTTGAAAAGTATTTTATCTTTGATGTCAATAAAAAGTAGAATCTTGGTTCATAATTAATTCAGCATTCATTTTCACTCAAATTTATGAAAGAAGTATGTACTAAATAAAATTTAATCTGAGTATTCTTCTCTAATATTATATAATTTGTATTTTAGAAGAGTAACGTAGCCTATTTTTTTCTTTGTCTTCTCTGTTGTCTCTGTCTCTCTGTCCTATCTTTCTGTGTACACACACACACACACACACACACACGCACGCACGATGCAACAATAGATTGAGGAGAAAGAGAAAAATCTATGTAGTTATAATTACATATATCCTCGTTAAATAGCTGGTTTTTTGTACTTCTGTTTTTTACTTGTCTGTCTCCAAACAGACAGACAGACAGACCGACAGACAAATGAAGTCCACTGACTGCTGTCCCTTTTCAAGTGAAAAGCTGTAGATCTTGCAATGGCCTTTAATGAAATAAGCAGGTTCAAGATTCAATGGGTTGTTAAATTAGCAGCACATTCTGCTTTGTGTCAGAATATTATATATTCTCTTTAAGATGTTTCTATTTTAAATGTGCCATTTGTATGATAATAGATTGAAAAGGATAAAAGACATCACAAAACAATTTAAACATGTGTGGAAGCAAAAAAAGTACATCAAGAGAATAGAATTAAAATCTGATTTACATATTCTTCATGTTCATATATATATTATATTTTTCTGAATTATTTGGCAATCAGTTTGCACAATGTCAGAATAAAATATGTTTCAAAACTGGGCTTGTGAACAAAGTTACTTTATTGCTCACCTTTACAATATAGCATTCCAGTTTTTATTACATGAAAGATGCCCCCTACATTTTAACAATACCACAGCTCCCCTCCAAATCGATTCCAAGTTTCTATAAGGTTAGAGTTGCACTTTTGAGGTATTGTGAACATTACTGAGGATCTCCTTGTATTTCTGATTTAGTCTATGGCAGAAGTGAGATAATGTTGCTTTCTGAATAAATTTTCCTGAATGCGTGTCAGAAGTTACTGACAGATATTTACTGCTTGGGCTTTACAAACTCTTGTCAGCCTAACCACTATATAAAATGTCATTATATATTGGGAGATATTTGTCAATTTCTACAGTGATATCACATGAAATGGAACAACAAATTAGACCCTAAAATGGCAATTTTTTTCAGAGAACTGAAATATAGGGTGACTTTTTAAAAATATTTAAATAGCACATATATTTTTATCTATTTTTGAAGAATATCTAACTTTGGAATTTCACCAGGTAAATAACTCACCTGGTGTGAAAATCATGAGTAGCTACTCTGAAAATGATGCATGTATGTAAGCAGTGATAAATGCATCAAAATGTATCCCTTTGACTGGCAGCTGTCGAGTTACTTTGATATCAACAGTAAAAACCACCCATCTTTAAAGAGAGAGAAATCAGATAAAAGGTAATGTTAGAATCAAGAAAATATAATAACTGCATAGTTCACATCCTTCATAGTGAAATCTCGATAGTTAACTAACCCAGAGCCTTTAGGTCAACTGACATATGTCACTGTAGCCCATTAGTATCGAACATTTACGGCAATGTGCAAGGCATTCCCTTATGTTCTGGGGTTGACTGAAATAAATACATATCTCATGCTCCCAAAACCTATATTTTAACTGAAGATGCTGTTAAGGTGTAGATCTCAAATGGCCCCCGAAAGTCTTGTGTTCAGAAGGAGCACTTTGGGAAGGCACTTGCATTATTCAGCCACTATATTCTTCAGTGGACTAATCATTGTTGAGTTCATAGCTGAAAATGCTTTCAGAAGCTGGGTCACTGGAGGTGTGCCTTTGGAAGAAAACATTCTTGCTCTATTTTTTCTCTCTATGCTCTACTTTCTGACTGCTATGGGTTAAGCAGCTTTCCTCCTCTAGTTTCACCTGCCATGCCATGTGTTCCTCAAAGCTAGCTGACCATGGACTGAATCCTCTGAAATTGTTATCCCAAATAAATCTCTCCTCCTTTAATTTCTATAGTCAGGTATTTTGTCCCAGCAATGAGAAAGCTGAGCGTTACTGACATACACAAATAAGAATTAGTATTATGTAAGATCAGTTGTAAGGGAGACTGTAACTGTAGCATACCCTGTATTTGTGAGTTTAAAGGAGGGTTGACAAGTTTTATTACAGGAATTGAGAAAGATTTTAATAAAGATCATAACATTTGAATTGGGAATAGAGAATAGGAAAACTTGGTGAGATTAGTTCTTAGCAGAAACAACAAGGAAAATTTCAGAGGTAATCTATCTCAGAGATAAGAGTACACAGATTTTTATAAAATAGAGGCCATATATATATATATATATATATATATTTGGAAATAATGCTGGGAAAAAGTTAAAGCAATCAATTTGGACATCATTCAACATATAGTAGATAGATGTTACAGAGATTTATCCTTCAAAATAAGCTCAGTAACTATTGGAGTGCTGTTTTGTCATGAAAGTAAGTTAGGACAAGCTCAATTGTTTTTCGAACACTTTTATTGTTTATTAATGTCTCAAATCATTATTTTTAGTTGGTGTCATTCTTTGGAGCTCTGCATCCATTGACAAACTACATTCTGACAGCTGCTGTAGGTTTTGCTGACAAGAGATCTATCTGACAATATTTCCTCTCCTTTTCCATTCAACTGCTCTATTTTTTCACTTTGTTTTGAATTATACATTCTACGTGGGGCATGATGCATGTCTTCAAACATAAGCACTCTGAGAAGCTGAGGCAAGAGAATTGCAAGTTTGAACCCAGCCTGAGCAACTTAGCAAGACAATGTCTAAAAAAAATTTAAAGAAGGCTGGGATATATATTTATGATGTTTCAATATTTCTATGTACAGTATAATAGTAAAGTCAGGATGAGGATATTCATTACTCAAACATTTATTGTTTCTTTGTGCTGAGAACATTCAAAATTCTTTCTTCTATCTTTGTTGAAATAAACAGTGCATTGTAGTTATCTATAGTCACCCTACCGTGCAGTAGAACACCAGAACTTATTTCTCACATCTAACTGTGACCTGGGACTCATTGACTAAATTTTCCATACCTATTCCTCCTTCCTATTTTCCCAGCCTTTGGTAAACATTAACATACCATCCACTTCTGTGGGATCAGTATTATTTAGATTTCAGGTATCAGTGAGATCATTCAGTGTTTGTCTTTCTGTACCTGGCTTATTTGTCTAAATTCTCTCTGTTCTCCTCATGTTATTGTAAATTTTAGGGTTCATCCTGTTCTATAGATGAATAATATTGAATTGTGTCTATATCCACATTTTTAAAAGTCCATTCATCAACACTTCGGTTGATTTTTATTCATTGGTTGATGGCTGTGTAGATTTATTCAATTTAGTCTTGTGATAAACAGGGGGATACAGATGTCCCTTTGACATACTGTTTTTATTTCCTTTGGCCATATTCTAGATGTGGGATTGCTGTATCATATAGCAATAGTATTTTAATTTTTCAGGAAATTTATACTGTTTTCCTTAAGTGCTAACCTAATTTACCTTTCCATCACCAGTATGTAAAGATTGTCTTTTCTGCACAATAGTTATCTTTTATCTGGAACTCCAGTGAGATGAGATCTCATTGTGATTTTGATTTGCATTTAGTAGATGAGTAGTGATGTAGTGCATTTTTTCATATACCCACTGGCATTTGCATTGTATCTGCGTACTCACTGGCCATTCTTCGGAAAAATGTTTATTTTGGTCTACTGCTCAAATTTAATTGAACTATTTGTTGGTTTGTTATTAAACATTTGATAAATTCTGAAGGTTAACTCTTATCAGGTGTATGATTGGTAAATATTTAATCTCATTTTATAGATAGTCTCTTTGTGTGTTTGTTTTCTTTGCTGTACAGAAACTTTACAGTCTGGTGCACTATCATTTATCTATTTCTTTTGTTTTTCCTGTGCTTTTGGAGTCTTATCCAAAAAGTCCTTTCTCATTCCAATGCCCTAAATTGTTCCCCCAATTTTATTCTAGTAGTTTAATAGTTTCAAATTTTACATTTAAGTCTTTAATATATACTCAATTTTTCAAAATATTTTTCCAAAATTTTCTCTGATGAACTGTTGTGCATCACTTTTATTCTCCTTTATATTAGTTACCATATGGAATAAAATATTGCCACAAATTTTGCAAGCTTAAAATGTAATGAGAAATATTTTAGAGTTGTGTGATGCTGCATCAAGGTCCTTCATGAATTTGGAGTAGAAATCTTGGCTGGGACCTCAGTCCTTTTGATGGCTAAGAGGGTAGAGAAAACGTTGCCAGGTGGTTCACTCATGACCTTGGTGGCCTAAGGTCTCAGTTCTGCTGCATAGATCACCATAGAAGGAACAAGCTGGCTTCCCCCAGGGAAAGTGCAACAAAGAAAGAAACTGTGTGCCTATGAGGGGAAGGAAAATGAGATGTCTTTCATAACCAAATCTGAAAAACTGACATGCCCTCACTGACTCCTTGTTCGGTTGGTCGCACTGACCAACTTTGAACTGCTATGGGAGGAAAGGACACACTAGCTGTGAATATCAAGAGGCAGTGGTAAGGGCTTCCGAGGCTGGCTGCCACACTCTCTCTTATCCATTTCATCTTTCCAAGTCTTATCAATACTGGATTTGAAATAATCCAGAATCTAGCTTCTTTTTTATGCAATTCCCACTGATACCTCCTCATTTTGGATCTTAACGTTTCTCTTGAATCATTGCTTTGTCAGTTGGTTCCTGTACTCTTCTTTGTCCACTTGGTTCTCATTCTCACTCTCTGTGACAGTGAACTTTCAAATTATATTTCTGGCAACTTAAATCTCCTGCTTAAAATCTTTCATAGCTCCCCATTTAGAGAAGAATATTCAAATCGCTCAATAATTATATAAATGACCCCAACATTTGGATTGTGCTTAAATCCTGGCCTTACTACTTATCATAGGTGACTTAAATCCCGACTTCTCTTCAACATAACCACAATACAAAATGACTTAGAATTCCCTCAGTGCAAAACGCTTTCTTCGATCATTTTTCTGATTCATAACTTATGTTGTCCCTCTCATTACAATGTCCTTTCTTACTCCCCCTTCCCAAAGCCCACCTTACATGGATCCCTCTTAATCATTCTGTATATAGCATCTATGAATCTCCAGTGACAGCTTAATCAGCCTTCCCTTTTTACTGTACCCATCACTGAACTCTCCACATTGTACTGGGGAATCTCCCCAAATTAAGTCCCACAATTTATTGTGCCAAGAATGTGTTTATAGTCATCAATACCCAAATACTGATGTCTTCAGGTCTCAGATACTTGGATCTGCATGGTCAGCTTCCTTGTCTACCTGACATATTATTATAAATATAGGAGCATATTTAGAGTTAAATATCCTCTCTTGATCTGTTTTAATCATTTATAATATTCAATAATTCTAATTGAGTCTTAAATAAATTTGTACTAATATTCCTTATAAGTTATTTTATATTTTATTCATATACAAATTCCCTTATTTAAACATGATATGATTATTTAAAATCCTTAAAATATAATCAATATACTTCTTGTATCTAAATTTAATTTATTCTTAAACAAAACCAAAAGTGTGGCATAAAATAAATCATAGTAATGTTAGGATTATAATCTACTTCAGGGAAAATATTATTATTTTTATAGTTTCTTTTTAAACTGTAAGTATATTTTATATTATCTTTTTTAAAATCCTCATCTTTCTTGCCTTAACCATCAAATAAATTTCAGATTTTGTCACAAGCACACTAGATTTTGGTACGTTGAAATTGTTTTTACATGTGGATAAATTGTTGTTAGTGTTTTCATTAGAGTCAGAAATACTTTTCCATCATTTTCATATTATGGAAATCAAGAAAGTGTATTATCACATAATACATTATATTTTCAGTAATGAATCTGCAAAAGAAAGCATATACATATTGCACATGGTCTGTCTTTTCACCAAATATTCAAAGGATATTTTCTTTATTGAGCATCAAGCTCAATTACTTAATTGTATGACAGACCAGAATAGCTTGAAAAAGAATCCCATTCTGTGAAGTGAATAATATGCCATTTAAAAAAGTGCTCTAATTACATAATTAACTGATAAAATGCATTCACTCCAAAAGACATACATAATACAGATGTTTTAAAAAATGCAATTAAAGAACAGCACTATAATCCATATTGGTCAATTGCATTATCAGAATCTTGTTTTACTTATAAATTTACTTGAAAGAACTGAAAAATGGGAAATATAGACCTTTCCAAGTTTTTTAAAAAATATGCACAAGGTGTTGGCATAATTAGAAAAAAGAGACAAAATCAACATGAATATTGTTTGGTGAAGTGTTCCTTAAAATCCAACGTGTATCTGTCAGACATAATTGTAATTAAAATAAACAAATAGTTATCGAGGCCCTACAGAATATATGTAACCTTTAGTTATAATGCTTTAGTGGGCACAAATTCTCATTCCCACAAATAACTTGTGGAGTCAGTGGGCCCTGGATGATTCTTGAACACTCATTTTGCCTCTGCTCTCATCCGTTTCCCACTCATTTTGTTTCCCCATCTGGAAAATGAGATGATGAGTCTGTCTGGCCTCTGCAATTGTTTTCTGTCTACTTTTTTCTCCTCATTTTCTCTTATGCAAAAGGAAGAATCCAGTTGTAAGAAAGCAATAGGCAGTTTGATAAGCCCCTGAAAGACAACTAGGCGATAGTTATTCTTTGTGAGATGTATGCGCATAATCTTCCTATTTATAGATTAATCATTCAAATTCGTGAGGGAATATTTTTGGAGATGGGATAAATAGAGCAGGAAGAAGAATAGTAATTCATAAGAATATGAAACTTTAGCAGCCAGATTTGGGAATGAGAAGAAAATTCAAGCTAACGTACTATCATTATATTTTGTAAAATTGTAAAACACCCACTCCGAGAAGCTGAAGTAGGATATTGCAAGTTGATGTTCAGGCTGGGAAAACCAGCAAGACTCTATTTCAAAATAAAAAGAGCCAGAGCTGTAACTCCATAACTCAATACAAAATCCCTGGGTTCAATCCTCAGTGCAAAAAAAAAGAGAAAGAATATTAAAATGTCTTTTTGGCCAATTGTTTTTTCTTGCACTTCCCCCTCAATAATATTTTCAGTTTTTGTTATTGTAATAACTGATTTTGAAAATTCTATAGGTTTCCAAAACTGGTTCAGTAGTTGCATTTAAATGTGCTTGGATCTGTAGAACCTTCTAAAAATGGCTCACAAAATAGACATTCAGAGAATCACAGGGAGGTATGTCATGGAAGTATGCTTGATTAGGCAATTCTTTCAGTGTCCTTCAAATTATACATTGATGGATAGCAGCACTCCCTGAGATCTTCCTATTTTTAGAAACCTCTAAAACCAAGGAAGCTGGTAGAAGATAGAAGAGTGATATTTCCAATCATCTGAGGAACATAGTCTATGCACATAAAATGATGTGAAGAATGGACTCTAGTTTTAAATTATTTAAGAGATGTAAGAAAGGAAGATCATCCCCTAACATGAAAGTAACAGAGCTGTTTTGAGAGGAACATGAGAACAACTCAGTAACTCTTATATTACATCTCAGTGACTTATATTGAGCCCTTTTGGTTGTAAGCAACTGATTTTTCAAACTACACTTAATGAGATGTGATATAAATATACACATGACATCATGGAACACTGAATCACCATTTCAAAGGTGAACAGGAATCATATTGTTGGTCCCCAGGGAAACTGTACCTGGAAGATAACTTAGGGTCCCAGGAATGGTTTAATCTAAAGATGGAAATCTTTCTCCAGAGCGACGGTTCAGTTCTTGTTCCTTAAGCTCAGTGCAGCACTTTACCCTTTTTGTGCTAGTTTTGCAATAATTAGATTTTCTCAATATTCTAAGAGTAAAAATTCCTGTAAAGAATCTTTCTGGGATGATAATTTATCATTGTTCTGCTTTGCCCGATTTTGTTTTATTTATTTATGACTTTTTTCTTTTAGTCCTGAAAGTTGAAACCTAGGCATTGAGCATGCTAGGTGAGTGTTCTACAACCTCAGCTCTATCAGAACTTTTATCACTATTTTCTCTTGCTCCTAACTTACTTTCCAGATTCTCTTTTCTGTTTCCATATTTCTTTCTTCAGTCATCATGTATAAAACGTTTATATTACTCGGTTTTCTAATTTGAGGACAAAGCGTGAGATTAAAATTAAAAAATCCTTTCTGTCACTTAGTTTACTCCTTAAGAGTGGGTTACAACAACTTGTGGAGTGAACAAATGGGAAAAATTATAATTACCTGAGGGAGAGAGAGTAGCATGACCTAGAAGTATCAGGTCAATGGCTTGGCCACTCCTATTTGGATGGGAGGCACACAGCAAGAGGTATGACACAAGCAGGATTAGGATAAAAAAATACTGGCCCTCAATCGATAGTACTAGAGAGAAAATATTTCCCTACCCTAATGCCCCCTCACCTCATCAGTGATATTGTAAAAATTTATTTCACACACTCATTTAATTGTTGCTGGATGCTATCAGGCCTTATTGTAGCCTCTACATTATAGAATCTACATAACACAGACAGAATGGTTGCTGCCCCCATGGGCCTTGTTTAGTTTTTGAACAGAGACAACAATCAATAAACATCTAAATAACTGCTTCACTTTTTCCTAACACTGGTTGTCTTTTCACATTTTTTTAATATTTTTATTTGTTTTTTGGTATCAGCGATCAAACTTGGGACCTTTCCCTTGTGAGGCAGGTGGCGGAACCACTGAGCTAAATGCCCTGCCCTTTAAACCTTTATACATGAAACTCTGAAAGACCACAGACCACATCTTGGTTGCATATACAGTCTGCCCCCCAAAAATGTATACATCAGGAAAAGAAAAACTTGCATAAGTATTTCAATATTCAACTTATGGAGACACATGAGATTAATACTTGCTCTCCGCAATTACAAGAGATGCTCTAAGTGGTAGCCATGAGCTTCCAGACATTTATTGGTACAGTGAACTGCTGAAGTGTGTATATGTGTTTCTTGGCAGACTGTGGTACATGCATAGGCCCTGTACATATCTTGTTTCAGAAGGCAAAAATAGAATCCTGGGGAAAAGCATCATAGGCTTCTCATCCATCATGGCTCTGCTCTAGCTACTGTTTGGCAAGAATCAGTCTCTTCATGTCTCTGAATTTCAGTTTTCTCGTTTCTAAAGCAGGGGTAATAGTCTATTTCTATGTCGTAATGTTTCTGCGAAAATCAGATGTGCCTCAAAGTTCCTTGTAAACTAAAAATAAATCTATTTTATTACAATAAATGCTTACTGGAATGCATCGATAAAGTTGTATTCACTATAGTGAATTCTCTTATTTTTGAGTCCTTCTTAAATATGATGTTAGTTTCAGCGTGGTGCTTATTAAATGAGAGAGCAGTCTAATTGTTCTCAACATTTTCTAACCCATATAACTCCAGTGAAATCTACTTGTATCATGTTTCATAAGATCAGACAAAATAAAATGTTAAGCACAGAAGTTTGAAGAGTAGAAAATTACTTTTTATGCCTTTTGGGAGGATGTCTAAATGAGAAAATGTACTTCCACTTAAAAATGGATGGATATTTTTTTTCCATGAGATGATAACTCCAAACTGAGTGAAGCCAGGGTCAGAGTGTTGAGGAAATTGAATACTTCTGGCTGATACTGAATCATCAAAACGAAGAGCATAGACATTCCCTCTTGGCGATGTTCCATTGTGGAAGGACTATTGGAAATTATATCCAAGTTGCTCAGAAGCAATATTATAGTCATTTTTAATAAAGCTGAGGACAAGAATCAAGAAATAGGATGTGTGTGAATGCCAGTTAATATTTAAATAGAAATTGTTCAGAAGCCAAAACGAAATCTATGACAGCACCTTTAATCAGAAAAGAAAACAGACATCTTGACAATTAGAGAAATAATTACTTTCAAATAAAAAAGTACAAGGAAAAAGCACAAAACATTTTAAGTTTAGAAAGCTCCTTTTCTAAGACAAATGCAGAAATTAATTTAAGAAAACTGAGTTATTGTTGATCAGGAAAAACATACTAAATCATTAAAAGATGTTTTATTGCATTTTTTCTCTTTGTAATGATTTCTTTACATTCTCGGGCCTTTGTTACATAAAGAAATAATTAAAGAAAAAATTTAATTGCAGTCAGCAAATATCAGTAGACTATACTCAGAAATAAATTACATACTGAACTGCTAACTATAAAAGTAAGGATATTTCCAAGCTTTTAGTACATATCAATAATAATAGTTTGGGAGTTCTTAGAAAGTGTATGTTTCCACAAAGCCCTGGGAGTTGAACATAGTGCCTTATAAATTATTTTTGTTTTGTGAAAAAAATCATTTTATCTCTTTTTCTGAATCAAAACTGATTTAATAAATTAGCTTCTTAAGATATGATATTGTGGAAAAATAGTTAAGGATAGTACACACTCTATTTGAGATCACATTATGTATTTATCTCCTTTAGAAATCTGAACCTTGGTATTTTTTACTTGCTTTGCTATTTTTTCTTAACTCAAATTTTCTTAAAGATGTTATATCCTATCTTTCCATCATCCAATCTTTCCAGAAATATACATTCACTCATATATACATTTATGGTGTGTGAAAGTAAAAGCCTAATTCTTCCTTGAAGGTATGTTTGAAATAGTGTCCAAAAATAATCATTTTTAAACATGTTGGCTTTTGGAATTTTGCAAGAAGTTTAAAGCCCTGTAGCTCTAATGAAAAATATTTCACTACTCTTTCTGCAAATATTCCATTTATTTTAAGAACTACAAAGATATTTTCTACATATTTAACATTTTGGTACTTCTGCTCTGATGATATATAAAGAAAATTTTACAATATGTACTATTCACTGCAAAGAAACTCCTTGCTTATATTCTGGGAAAATAAAAGTGACTAATATCAAAGAATTAAAAAGGGAACAATAAGAAAATCTGATTCTTGAATATATAACTTTACATTAGTTACTTTGTTCACAATTTTTAAATTTACACATGTTTTATGTTAGTCACTCTGTCATGTCTTAAGCAGAAGGGTAAAGTGAATTTATAGAAGAATTATTAATTTGATTTTATAGGAGAATTGTTAGAAGATTTGAATTATAATATCATGAGCATCTGGATTACCCTAGACAAATTACTTAAACTGTAATGATAATAACCCAGCCATAGGATGATTTTGATGAAAGGAAATGATGTTTAGAAAGAATGTGGTACAGGGTCTATCCACTAGCATAGTCTGGGTTTGTCTTCTGGAAGCTTCCACCTGGGTCAGTCAGTCGTGTCTGCCTGTGATATTGAACAAGTGGTGTAAGCGAGTGTTACTTGTAGGAGAGGAATGCGGTTCATCACAGAGACTTAGCCTGGGCTCCACTGAAATAAAGGATACGCTTTCCCGCAGAGTTCAAGATTATCACCCCGGTCACCCCAGGATGGCTTGTCCTCAGTGTATGTGCTGTGATTTGGCTTTGCAAACCTCAGAGTGGTCTTTAAAAACAAATCCACCTGCTTTCTAAAACTAGCATCAAAAATAAGAATAGATAAGTATTTAGAATATTGTAATTTTTAAAACATTGCCATTTTTCAGCAGTTCTTTTGGCACATAATATAAGGTTGGGAAATTAGACTGGGACCGACAGTGTAGATAAGAACACTGATCTCCTATCTTACAATTGGCTCAGGATCCTGATCAATGTATGATGGTGGAGGTTTGTTTCAGTTACTGTTTAAACGAGCTTTTTATGCAGACTCTAGATCCGCTGATCTGGTGATGAATAAACATGTGAAATCTTTTCTTGTGACTCAATCCAGACAAGATTTTATTATGTGTTACTTAGAAATCAAGGCTTGCTATTTTTGAATTGGTTTTGACACAAAAGTTGAGAAATAAGAGAAACCACCACGTCAGAAGTCCCGCCTCTGTCTTTCTCAGGGTTGGCAGTTACCTCTGACTCCTACTGTCTACAGGACATCACTTTCAGAAGCGGGAGTCCTCATGCACACTCCAGAAGGTAGCAATAAGAGATGCATTATGGACATCTTTCACTTTGTGCAGAGAGGGAAAATGCTGTAGAGCTCACGGAGAGAAAAGAGAGAGAGAGAGAGGGTATGCAGAGAAATGGAATTAAAATGACTGACATTATCTAGCCAACTGAGGAAAATTACAGGTTAGTCAAATAGACAACGATTTAGATCCCAAGTCTTTGAGACTTTACAATTGAGAATCAAAAAATGCATTGTGAGGCAGCCTGCAGTTAGATTTGCCCATCTATCTTCACGGCAGGCAGAACTGTCTGGCCACTGGACTGAATCAACCCTCCCAAGCCTTCTTATGCACTTAGGAAATCCGTTTAATTGAGTATCAAATCCTGTCCTTAAGAGCAGGATTTCCAAAAACCAAAACAAAATAATACATTTAGTTATGTTTGAATTTTAGATCAACTATCCTGTTACACTACACATACACCCAAATATTGCATGAGATATACTAAAATATGTATGAGGCCTATTAGCACTAAAATACTAAACATGTGCCTGTTGTTCATCTGAAATTTGAAGTTTACTGAGTGTCTTATATTTTTATTTGTAAAGCTGCCAACCCTAGGAGAAAATATGTGTCTGAGGACTTCCTGTTTAACATGTGTGGAAGACAGAGAGGCATTTTTGTCCCCTGCTTGGTGCTTGTCATAGTCCATTTGTGTGCTATAATGAAATACATTATATGAGGTAACATATAAACTATAGGAACTTATTTTCTCTAGTGGCTGGGAATTCCAAAATCAAGGTTTCAGCAGATCCAGTGTCTCATGATATCTTTCCCTTTGGCTCACACAATAGTGACTAAATGTAGTGATAATGGACTGTATTTAAAATAAAAACTAGAGAAAAGGATTTTGAAAGTAATTACTACAATGAAAAATAAATGGTTGATGAGAAATATGCTTGACTATTACACCGTGTACTGAAATGTTAGACGATATCCTATAAATAAGTGCAATTCTAATGAGTTGATTAAAAAAGAAAAAAGAAAAAATGGCAGGATGAACACAGTTTTGTCATGGAAGAAAACACAGTTTATAAAAGCAAACAGCTCCCTGGCATCTCAACTTATCATTAATCTCACTTTTGAAGGAGAGCCCTCATGAGCTGATCACTTCTCCAAACTTCCTTCCCTTCCTCTGGTTCCTAATACTCCCCCATCAGTGATTAGGTCCCAGTGTATGACTCTGGGAAGTGCATTTAAACCACACAATGAAAGCAGCAACTGCTTAAATTTCTTCAGTTTCTCTTTTCTTTTTCGAGAAATTGCTCATTGTCAGAATGAAATTTGGAATGTCCTGTTAAGTAAATGAGTGTGTGTGTGTGTGTGTATGTGTGTGTGTGTAATTGCCAACCTGTACCAAAATCCCTGCGGATCTCCCTGCACCTTGACAGGAAGAAGTGAATAAAAATGCTTTGCTTATGGTTGTTGCCAACTGAGGAAAAGATATTTACAGAAAATTTGAAGAAACAGCTGCATTTTACAAAAACGTCTCATTTTTTAATGTGATCATGAATTACGTTCATTGACTTCATTGAACCCAACTCATGAAATATTAAAAATGAGATGGTACTTTGGGTTTTAAAAATATAAAGTCAAGTCTGAAGTCAGATGCAAATTATAGTTTTCCTTGCTGTGTATAAGAAATTCAGTGAAAGGCATTGTATTAGAAGGTGGACCTTATAGTTTTGGTAATAGAGGGCCATCTTTGCATATGTAATGGTTCGAATATATAGAGAATTTTGAATGTTGAAAAATAAGGATTGAATGGGCCTGGGCCCTCTTGACTTTTTAGCTGGATAATTTTCTAGAGCTCCTTTGTTTGTAAAATGAAGGTTATCATAGCAATAATTACTGTGAATATTAAATAAAATAAAATAAATAAAAATTTACCACCATCACTAATGGTAAAATGACCTAAAAAACAAACATATTCTAAGATACAACTCAAATTAAATTAGCTGTCGGACAGAGCATTGTATACAAGGTCACTAATATCCTTGATTGGGGAAAGCCTAAAACATAGTGAGATCAGGTGGAATGGTTGAAATCAAGAAAATAATGCAGTTCTATCCAATAGAAGCATTTACTGTAAGTACATTTTAACCTTAATTGTAGATGAAATCCAGTTATATAACTCTTGGTGGTCTGCAATAGTTACCTCCACACAGCTATCATAACAGATAAAAATGAGCTCTTCCTGAAGAGAGAGAACTGCTAGATATTCTCACTGTGTAGTTTCAGAAGAGGCAGAGGAAAGTCAGAGCAATTAACTCATGTCCTAAAACTTAACCACAAGAATCAAGAAGAGAATAGTCAAGAAAAGAATATGACCTCAAGAACAGTGGCTAAACCAGAGCCAGGGTGGAGCAGGAAGGACTGAAGAGCAGGAGAGGAAAGGATAAATAACCTAATGAACCCGCACTGCGGCTCCCATCTGAGAATAACTCTAAAATGCTACCTGGTGGGAAATTAAAGTTTGTTTTGCACCAACTTGTTCCTAATTTATGTTCCTCATCTGCATTCAAACTTTTAATGGGCCATGAGGAATAACTCATTTAAATTGAAGACAAATTCTGCATAGTCTAAGATACACTTTTGTAGCAAAGTTACTGCTGTCTGGCTTAAGTTTATCTAGTGAACTTTCTGCACCATAGGTCGTGAAACTATAGTTCTTATTCTCTAGAAATATAAACCTTTAAAGTGGAAACAAAGCCATCACTAAAAAAGCTAACATACAGTGTTATATGGTATAGCAAATCTGTAGTGGGTGTTTGTGTTTAAATATGAAGACTGTTACTTTTGAAGACCATAGAATATAAGAAAATATGTAGCAAGCCAGGGATTTAGCTCAGTGGCACCACGCCTGCCTTGCAAACGCAAGGTCCTGAGTTTGATCCCTGGTACCAAAAAGAAAAAAGAAAATACGTAGCAAAATCTAAATTCTGTTTTAGACATAAAGTTTAATATTTAAAAATTATATTTATCATATTTACATTTCCATACAAAAGAACACTGAATTTTTAATACTTTTCTTCAAGATACTCAAAAGCTTATGAGATGTGCCCAAAAATATGATGATGAATGTTTATTTTTTAAAAGCAATTTATTATAGTAAAATAAATGTCATTAATTCTCCTCAAAATTGTCCCTCTTGCTTCAAAGACGTTTACCTACTTGTCCTTGCTACTTTCTGGAGCAGTTCTGGAAGTCCTCTTTCACGAATGTCTTTAGTTGTGCTCTTGTGGTTGCCTCAATACTGTATCTCGAATCTTTTCATAACATTTACCTTTCATGGTAGTGCTGATCTTGCAGAAAAGCGAGAAATCTCTTGGCGCCAGATAGTGAAGGAGGTGGATGAGAGCACAACTTAATGTTTTTATGAGCCTTTTCCATTGGATGATTCTAGGTAGAAGCATTCATTATGTCTGTATTTTTTATCACACCTTGTAAACACAATCATGAAAGAGAACTTCCAGAACAGCTTCCAGTGGCAAGAATAAGGGGATAAGAGAGCTCAAAGAAAGAAGGAACATTTTGAGAGTTATTACTGGCATTGTGTTTTACTGTAACTCTTTTTTGCTTAAACACACAATGTGTGTTTTGATCAACCCTTGCACAAATTACTGTCTTCAATATTTTAAAATGGATTAATTAAAGAATTAAAGAAAAAACACATAAAGTCGGTGATATCTGTTAGAAATTATTAAGGAATTTTTAAAATATTTAGGTATGATCATGGTAAAATATAGATCACACAAATGTCAATACTATGTGATCATATGTGTAAAGAAGGAATGTTAGGAGTATTTAGTTCATGTGTTTTATATGGCATCCAAAGAAATGTGGAAAATTTCCCAATTTGTCATTTTTAGCATGTTCATAAATCCCAGGTCATTGTTCTATGTACCAGTGACTTTATTGCAATTATTACTCATGCTATACTTTATTCTCATATTTTCTGATTCAGGTTAATTATATGCTCATCAGTAGTCATATGAGTAATTGGAATGCTGGAGAAGCCAAATTAGTTTGAAAATTAGGAGAATTTCCCATTCTATTCCAATGCCATCAAGTGGAACTTCTGAAGATAAACTAATCTAAAAAGACATAAGCCATTGCTTCCAGGTGCTGTTTTCCAATCATTTTGTGCTAAATGATCCCCAGTGAGCTGGCGTGGGGTCTGGTGAAGCCTGGAAGGGATCCACAGCCATCACCAGGCAGCGTCCACTTTGGTTTTCACTTCCTCATTCTTCTCAGTAGTAAATTGCAGAGAGAACTTTGGGGATTTGCTTTGTTTGTATTTATTGACCATTTAAAAAATGAGTGATGGTTTAGATGCCATTACTCTTGTTAGATTTTTAATGTTGGAGAGTTCCCAAACACTTTTAAACCACTTTTAGAAGAATAAAACAAATTACAGTTCAGTGGTCATAAATTCAACCAGACAGGCGATGTACTGAGAAGGTAAGGAAGGAAAGGTTCAATTGTGAAATAAAAATGTACGATTAAGCTGCAGGCAGGTAACTTCTAGATAGAAACTCTAGGATAAGACATTTTTCCTTCTTTCATCCCTCCTTCCCTCCCTCCATATCTCTCTTTTTCCTTCCTTTCTTTCCTTCCTTTCTACCTTCCTTCCCCTCCAAGCGTCTCTTAGTTTCAGTTAGGATGAAGAGGACAAGGGTATTTGGATACTTTTTTATGTGATCACAAGCAATTAAACTACAGTTTTGTTATCAAATATAATATATTTTAGTGTCGTCACAAATTTATCCCCCAAGCATAACATCTCCAAACAAATGGACTTGCATTTAATTCATCTCTCTGAGTTCAACAAGACTAACGTACTCTCCAAGGGCCCGGAACTAAAAGGAGGGGGTGGTCTCCTTTTCACACTCATGATGAAGAATAGAAAGGCAGTTGAGCACCTCAGTACTCAAAGTTCCCTGGCCCCTAAAGTTCATTCTAATGATTTCTTAGGACTTGGATAGAAGTGTGAAGTTTGAAGCTGCCAAACATACTAGGTCTGTAGAAGTAATTCCGTCACTTTATAATACTGAAACTATACAACTTACTTTGTTAATGCAAGCTCAGATTGTTCATATTAACAAATTGATGTTCGTGTGATAAGTTCTATAACACTGAATATAAACTGGTAAACAAAATACATATTCTTACCATCACGAAGCTTACAATCTAGTGTAATACAATGATGCTGTCATGAAAAAATTGTTATTCATAGGTTTATTTGACAAACCAAGTGCAATAAATTTTTGTGACAGTCTTAGCCTGTGGCCTAGAATAATATAAAAACATTGTATTGCTAAATAAATAGGTGAAAGATTGAGTCTAAACATCTGTAACAGAAACAGTTATATAATTTATGTATTCCCTATTCTCTATTAATATCATAACTCCAACACAACACCAACCTGATTTCTATGAAATTTGAGAGATAATTCTCTACTGCATTATTTTATCTGCATTATTATGAGTAAGTACAATAGGGTAAATTGCATAAAAGTCCACCATCTAATGTCACAAGCTGACATTTTATTATTTTTTATATCTTTCATTTTCCCTTATCAGTTATGAGAGAAAAGAATTTTAAGTGACTTGTTTGTAATGCAGAAAATTAACACCTGTTACCTACAGGTAATCACATTAGATCAAAGTAATGTTGTAGCAAATATATTAAGCAACACAAATAATTATCTAGAAGAACAAAGAAAAATTTATAGAACCAAGTTTAGAGTATCCTATCCTACAGTCTAGCACGAACAGTTATGTTTTGACCTTAACTTTTCTCTAATTAGTTTTAACTCTTGAATCTTTCTCTTATCATCCATAAAATAATCAGATTATATTTACATGATTCTTCAAGTTTATAGTGAGTATATTATATATATTGACAGGAAGATAATTTTCCATGTGTCTGGTGTTTGTGCACCTCTTTTGAAAACAGAGCTTTGACAAATGTATTTAAAGATGTTTGATAAATATTCTAAGAAATATGAAAATAGTGATTATTAGAAATATTTGTGGCTGGTCGTCCCCAGACATACTATAGGGTAATAAAACTAAAGACTTCTGTCCCAGCCTTATTCAAAGGTAAGATGATATTCATCTCCCAGAATAAAGAATAGATTTTTCCAGAAGCAGGATTGCACAATCTCAGGGCCATTTAGCTGTGACAGAGGGGTACACAGCAAACTTCAGAGAGCGTGAAGTTTATGCTGTCTGTCATGTCTTGGGTAACATCCTGTCTAAAGTCATCTGAATTAATCATCTCTTTACCAGCCTAATCTATGGAATAGGAAAAGTCAGACTAATAGCTGTACTACTTGCTTTTACTTAGGAACTGACTGATCACTTGACATGCTGAAGGTATATCAAAATCAAATGAGGCAATTTTCCATTCATCTCATTCCCTGGATTCTTATACGTATTCTCGCATGTCTTTTTGAGATATTAGCCTTAAGTAGTCACTGTTTATGATGGGAGGTGTCTTGTTCTACAGGATTATTTGAACAATAAGCAAATTAAATGAGTAAAAAGGAATGGAAAATCACTTTTGTGAGGTAATGAAATCTGTTATAATGAAGCAGACACTGAAGATAAAAATTTGGATTTGTACCCCTAAGAGTCTTACTGTTTTATGGGAAAAAGGGAAATAAGTTTAAAAATTCATACATAGAAAAAATTGGTAGACAGATGATGGATGAATACACATATACATTTAAATGTATAGGTAAAATAACCATTGTAAATATTTTAGAATTTGTTAAATGTGATTTACACGTAAGGTGAGGAGGAAGAAAGGGGAGAATAAATGGATTTGTAAGTAGTATTTTGGGTTTAGTGCATGGATTCATACAAAGGATTTATACAAATTATAACCTTCATCTGTCTCATAGATGAGTAGAAGTTTAAAAGAAAATAAGAAGAGGTGCAAATAAGAGCCAATTCAAGTGAGCCAGTGTAAGCAAAGGCATAGATTTCTCTAATCTGAACCCTGTAATATTTCAGTATGATCGGAGCACAAGATAAAATGGGAGTAGGAGCACAATTAATTTAATGTCAGAGGCTAATAATGCAACTATTTGAGTAAACTGCAATGAGTGTGAGCATGAACTTACAAGGAATATGAAAGTCAAAGTTTCAGAAAGGAGGAGCCCATATGTGATCAGATTTAGGTGTCTAATATTCATTGAAAATTGCAATATAAACACTTACTAATTTATTATGAATGTTAAATTAAGTCTCAAAGAACTCTAAGAGATAAGTACCATGGTATTCTATTCATAGAGATAGAGAAATTGAGACAGAGAGAAGTTAAATAAAGTGGAATGAGTACTTTGTCTGTAAGGTAAATTGCCTGGCCAGAGTAATGCATACTTTGTTAGTCTGCTTCAGAATTATCCCTGCCTTTCAGTACCACATACCAAATAGGTTAGAAGAACAAACACAACTTTATTAGTCCAGAGGACATACAATAGTAATTTGCACACTAATTTCAAAAAATAATAACTTGCAATTATTTATATGTAGAGTGAAGTTAAAGAAAAATGTAGGATAAATTTCAGATTTGGGGCTGCATAGTTTGTAGTTCTATCATTCTAACATTTGAAAAGTAGTAATATTTTTTTGAGGGGGGGGGCTTCAAAACCTGAAAGCAAATGTTATACCTTTCATGGTGAAGTGATGACAAATACATGCTGCTACTATCATAAATTTCTGAGTCCCTGAGAAAACATGGTAACTCATCACAATCTTAAACTAGTACTCTTAAGCTAGTTTTCACACTCACAGTGAAAACTTTTTCATTACTATTTGAGTGTTGTATCTAGTTTGTCATAGTCAGCAATGTTTCCCAAATAGATCAACTAAAACAAGCAGCAGTTTTATAAAATTAAATGTCATAAATTAAGTTTTTGAATGCCTATCATGTTTTAATGGTTTCATTTTCATTATATAATTTAATTCCAAAAGGTCAGGAGAGATGAATACTATTATTTCTATTCTACCAATAAAAGGACTAAGATTCAGAGAGATAAGGTAACTTGCCAAAATAATCTAAATAGAAAGCATCAATGCTGCATTCACATTGACATAGCCTACCTCCTGAATGGCCACAGTTTGCATGATACTATATCACCTAATGAGAATGAAGAAAAGAAATGAAAATAGGGCTTTTGCAAATGGGAAGGGGAAAAAGAATTGGAGGGATCAGGGAGGGATTGGAAGGGAAGGAAATGAATAAACAGTTAAGATGTATTATAGATGCTTGACTAACGAACTCAACTGGTTTCTGAGGGCTGGTTGTAACTCAAGTTGGTCAACTGAAGGCTCAGGCTCCTCTACGCAGCCTTCAAAGCCTCTCTCCTGTACACAGGCAGATGTCAGTGTCCTTACAGAGGTTACCCCAGGATTTCTCTGTGAACCCCACACAGGAAAGGATGTTGTAAGGCTCCTTCCAGGACTCTTTAAGGGTTAACTCTGTATGTGAGATCATCTGGAAGCATAAGTGGCCAGCATTTGGGTCATAACTCAATACTTTGGTTGTAAATTAAAACTAAAATTCTGGTCATAACTCAAGTTGTTCTTATGTCAGGCCACTTATAACTCGAAAGTCCATTGTATTATGTACATGTATAACACCCCCATAAATGTAATCATGTATTGCAAACAGACTAATAAAAATTATAAATATAAAAATCAAATAAAATGAAGAAAATTGGTTGATTATCAACGTTTTGGATTATATATAAACATACCAGCTTCTAACTATCTTATTAAGCCAGAGATCTCTATTTGGCCTGGTCTCAGGGAAGGAAATTTTGCAAGTTTGCAATGAAAATGAAGGACATTTCTTCAGGCACAAACCCTCAGCAGCTAATGAAATTCAAATAATCCTATATAACCATAATAAAAATACTTTTCTGCCATACTTCTGTATTCCAGTTGGTCTGCTTCCTGAATAATACATATGCCCTACAGTCAAAACCAGAACAAAATAGCATGTTGTGATTTCTTATTTTACAGAGCTTTTTAAAAGACAAGAAGATAGGAATAAACATATAAAGCATGAAGAGAACTTCCATGTCAAAGGCAATCTATAAATCTCATTAAACTGGAAAATAATATCAAAGGAAACCCAATTGAACAGTATGAACATTATAACTTACTGCAATGCAACAGCTTGTTGGCCAGCTATGGAAAATCATCAGGTCATTTCCATGTGTAGCTTGTGTTCCTACACTAGAAATAGGCACAAACCAGATGGTATGTAAGTACCAGTTAGGCCTGCAGGGTTTTGCTACTCCTGAACTACTGCTGAATTTTTCTATCCTTTCCTTTTGTGGTTATCATATATTTGAAATTTCTTTAAGTATATTTTAGTTTTATCATGTGAAATTTTATGTATTTACCAACAAAAATTAAATAAATGTCTTTCTAAATATATAGCCATTTCCATTAGTAAAATAAATAGAGTACTATTCCCTTCAAATATATAATAACCAGTTTTATAGTAGCGTAAAAAGATACCTAGGTTGAATATGACTTTAAAGCTAAAAAATTCTTCAACTTCTCAGCAAATATGGAGCTATTAGATTGTCATAGTAGCATAAAGATATCAGAACAAATGAAATCTAGGAAGGGAGAGTAGAAGATGCCAGGGTGATGAACTGCAGCCAAATTCAGCTCTTGTGAGATCTGGATTCTAGATACCTGGAAAACAATAACTTTGCAAAGAGAAAAAGAAAAGTAGATACCTGAGACTCAAGAAGGAACAGACAGGAAAAATAGAAGCTAAAGAGACATTGAAGAGGTCGATGACAGGGGAGAGAAGGGAGCGAGGCAGTCTAAAGGCTCAGTTGAGCTCACAGCTGTGGGGTGGGGAACCTGGCTCTGCAGAGGTAAGCACCCAGGGCTGGGATGGCCGTTTTGAACTACAAAAGTGGCATAGGGATTTACTTTATGGGGACTCCTTTCACGTGGCAAGCAACCAGAGAGGGCTTCTAGCATGGCACAGGCCACGTTGCCAGAAAGTGCTTGATCTGGTGCCATTTGGGGGAAGGGCTAGTTACTTAAATCTGGGACTCAGAATGGCTAAAGAAAAATCTCACTTTAGGGTTTTCAGTGTTGCCTTCCCAAAGTGATGGTGTGGGAACCAGTCACAGGAAACTGCCACAGACAGGAAGTAGACTAGAAAGAGACAATGGAGACAAGGAGATGGGCTGCATCCCCAGGAGCCAGGTCAGCGTTGATGAGTGGGAGGGAGTCTGTGTTTCTGAGCTTAGCCTGTCCTCCATCACTGCCACCATGGCCACTCTGTTCATTGGCCAGTGACAGGGGTGGCTTAAGAAAATGGTTGACTGCTATCCACACAGTGGGTCTTGATAGTCACTTGGTCATTAAGTCTTCTTCTGAGGTGACTTTTGGTGAGGATTTACATGGCACAAAAATATCTTTAAGTCCTTTGCCCATGTGGAGATGTCAAGTCAGATAACTCTTTCCCAAACATCTGTATCACCAATTTTCCATTCAAGTTCCTTCCAAGTCCCAGACTATCCAGGCAGACAATTGGCTATAGCCCATGGGTGAGAATATAATCACACATCAGGCTATTTTTTTCCTCCAGGAAAACTGTACAACCAGGTGCACTTCCCAAAGTTCTTCCCACTGTGCAGATTTCCCTTCACCACTGTCATTCAGGAATATACTACGAAGGGGCTACAATGGTGCAGCTATCCACTTGCAGGTGATGACTGCATAATGTGCAGATCCATAAATAAACCAGGCCCTGCTCTGTTCTTCCTCTGTCAGGAAGGTACACCCCATGCATAGGTGCATGCTGGGAGACAGAAATCAATATGGCAAGAGTAGGGACCATGGACAACTGAGCAACTTCTTTATGTAATTGACTTGTGCCTTTCAGACCTGCTCATGCTTGGTCATGTGTATATGCACCACCTCCATTTACTGGTGGACTGTTGCTGTGCACATCTAACTTTCTGACTTGGTCGCTCAGACAATACCAAGCTTTTGATATTGACATTAAACATCACCAAAAGAAAATCCTTGCCTTCTAGAATAAGGAAGGTATTGGTGCACTTTGATTTGTATACAGGATAGTTCTATCATGTTAGGCATAATAATGAACTTGCTATGGTGTCTGGAGACTAACTATGATATAAGGAAATGAGTCTGGTTGTCAGATGTACCCAAGGTCATGCCTTTATGACCCATCCAGATACACATCAAGGATTTTGCTCTACTGCTCTGCTAGGTGTTGCTTATTCCAATGAATTTGATACAGCAGAATTAATACTCACAGATGTCAAGGAGAAAAGCTCACTCAATTGCTGGGAGCAATGCTACATAATTTTAGGGAAAATCATTTGGTTAACCTAGTTCTCCTGCCTACAACCCAGGTATGGAATTCCGAGACATAACTGCATTTTGGCCTCTGCTCACAACTGAGACATCAATGATCCAGTGATGCTGTCTGTGATTCTCCAGGACAAGAAACATCCTAGGAGCTGAGAACATCCTGGGAGGAACAAACATCTACTCAGTTCCTCCTTGTTCGTGGATTGTTACATCTTATTTACGCAGGATGTACTGAACTCTCTGCAAGTCACTTGTTACGCTTTGTTTCTCCCGATGTACTGAGTACTGAATAAAAGGTGTGGTAAGCTGGGGCCTTTTGTCTTTGCTGCCCTGAGCAGCACTGATCAGACCCAAAGCTCAGCTTCTTCTCAGTCTCATTTTTCTACCTTTCCTGTAATTCGCCATGTGCTGCCGTGGCTCGCAGGAGACCAGGACTCACTGCAGAGGTTCTGGTAACGTCCCCTTCCCCTGTTCCCTACACTCAATCATTATCATGCAGAGGATTTTGTTGAGGATCAGTCACAAAGCATGCAGCACCTACATTACTTGATCACTCAGATTTAACCTTTCCACCACCTCCCATAGCATCATCACAATAGGTCGTCATCATAAATCATGTTGTCAGGACAACAGATACAACAGAATGATCCAGGATATCATACAAGGCTGATTTTACATGGCAGAATGTTCCAGTGGCCCAGTGGCCAGTTCGGAAGATGGATTTCCCTTTAGAATATGTGATGGGAGCAGTCCAAGTTTACTGAGTGAACTGTGATGCTCAGTGTCACAATAATAACAATAATAATAATGTGACTTCCTTGAGGTATAGAGAAAATATCATGCTGGTATTTAACATTCAATTCCATTTTTATACATAAAAGAAAATAGAGAAAATTTGGCTTGGGAAAGAGCATTATTTGCACTACCTCTTCTCCAATTATCCAAGTTTTAACCTGGTATTAATTTCCCTAATATTCTCAATAGGCCATTTTGGTAATGAACTAATCACACAGTGTGAAGTAAATGTTGAGAGGAATATTGCATATAGGAAATCTAATAGGCAAGAGAGATTCTCCGCATATTTTAAGTAACCTTACTCTAAAGAGGTAATGATTCTAACCAGAATGTAAGCCTCATTTACCTCAGTAAAATACTGTGGTATTAAGTGCATATCTTGTGGTTTTCTGACCCCATTCTCCAGCATAGCCCTTCTCAAAACAGAAAATGTAGGTAACACATTGCATTCTTTCACTTCCAAATGTGAATCTTTACTCCTCTCTCTCTCTCTCTCTCTCTCTCTCTCTCTCTCTCTCTCTCTCTCTCTGTGTGTGTGTGTGTGTGTGTGTGTGTGTGTATCTGAATAAACATTGGTCATTTTAATCAATGATCTCAGTGGAGGCTGGTCACATAATTATAAGGCTTTCTCTAAATTCTGCTGGTTCACTCAAATGAAATTAACAGCCAAACATAGTACAATAATATGGCTCAGTCACCACTGTACCAAAGGAATACATTCATGATACAGC
Source organism: Heterocephalus glaber (assembly GCF_000247695.1). Next base: position 23,588,173 of record NW_004624742.1, read on the forward strand.
CTCAAAGCTGTATCTACTTCATCTTCGTGGATTGCAGCTAATCAGATACACCTGCATGAAGTTTAGGTTTGGTACAAAGTTACTTGAAGAAGGAGTAAGCCTTAGGTGTCATTCAGTTCTATAGAGTGAAATATGACAGAGTCAATGGGATTTAAAAGTTATCAATGATTCTCTTAGCTGTTGCCTTCAGTGGATTGTGGATTGTATAACAAAGGTGAAAAACTTTGGAAGCTGATGCTCTGGTTGTGCTTTCCTGATTCTGGTGCTTTCTAGTGGCAGAGGGAACTTTGTCAGTTCACTATGAAGTCATGGCTCTGGTAGTTATTGCTAGAAATGCTCCTAAAGTCTGTTTTTTAGTCCTTGGAAAAATTCTTCCAGTGAGATCTTTTCACAGGTTCCTTTCTAAGTACACATGAGAGTTGATCATTCTGTAAGGAGATCATTCTGTAAGGAGTAGAGTGTCTACCGCCACTAGTGTCATGGCAGTACTGTGATATTGTATTGAGTTCCAATTCTGCCACTCATACTCATTCCTTCAACAAATTTTCTGCCTTCCAACTCAGAATTCTTAGCTCTAATAAACTACTTAGCATGAAGCGTATTTTCTCCTAAAGATACTGCATGTGAAGACTTTACTACATTGTCTCACAGAAACTGCTACTGGTGGTGCTACCACAGCCACCAGTTATCTTATTCCTGCAGGAGATTTCATAGGTAGGAAGTAAGCATTTAGGTTCAGAAAGGCGAACTTTAAGCATTAATTATAAATTGGCCAATATCCTGTTAGAGGATATACTTGAAGTTGTTAGAATACTGAGGGCAATATAAGTGAATTTTTTTTCTTTAAGCCTCTATTCTTTACATCTCAGTGTTTTGGGGCTACCATGGAACTGCCACTAAAAGAACAGGTGTTTCAGATCTACTATGGCCATTTTGCAGCATTTACCTCAGTGAATCCAGGGTGGGGTGCATCAGTTGAATATCCTCCCCAAAGAAACTGTAAAATTAACCACTAGTTTTTTGAATTAGTATGTCAGTAATATTTTAAAATAACAAAGGCTACAACAAAACTTTACTAAATAAATATTTTTCCATCTGACTTAAAATGTACTTTATTGACAAAAACAGTGCACTAGCACCGAAGAATAACAAACACATGTTCACATCAGCACGTCTGTGCACATATAAAACACACACATGTGCGCACACATACATACACACACACACACAAACTTGCTGCCATTTCCGTGAAATAGGGGGTCAGATGGGACTGAATTAAGTCATTTATAAAGTCTGTCCCAAAGCTGATAGTCTTAAAGTCTATGGATTTGTGAAACGAAAAAATGGAGAAAGTTAGTTAAGAACTGTTTCCTGGAGAGCTTCGGGTTGGATGTAAAGGAAAGGAGAGAGATGGGAATATCAGCCAGCTGGAAAGCAAAGGGGTAACACACAGTAGCACATTGAAGTAAGCATTTACATACTAGTCCAACTTCTGCTTCCTGAAGTCATACATGCAAAGCTACAGTTGTCCAGCTCTTAAGAAATATAAATATTGAGTAAGTCATTTTTGCTGCTCTAGTAAGTACTTTCATCATGCTTAGGAAAGTTGCTTCCTACTCTTCATTACTGTAGCTTTGCCAGCATTTCTGGTGAATGTAGTCATTGCATGGCTCTCTTCTAGTGGCTTCACCCTGGCAGTGAACATTTGCATGTTAGCTGGCGACAATACATGCTGTCTCTCTCCAACTTTGTACATTTCACACTGTGAAATGCTATTGTATTACCATTTTCTTCCATGCTGCACTAATAAGCATGTGAAACATTAGCCTTCAAGGACATGATGTTTGTTTGTCCCAAGAGTCATGTTCAGACTATGAAACTAATCTCCCCAGAACTGGAAATATCTTTTTTTATGATAAGAAAGCTGAGTGAGGCCTGCTCTTTCGAAAGTCCTTTATAGATATCTATGATATATGTGATATTCTAATAAAGCAGCAATAGCTTATAATATTTCTAAATGTTCCCATAATTTATCTGATAATGGTAATGCTAATTCACTGAAAAAAAGAGCAAAAAGCAGAATATTTGGGCTGTAGAGAACTTGCCTAGCATCGTGTGCAAGGCACAGTTTCAATCCTTATACTGCAGAAAACAAATCAAAAATAAAAACTAAAAACAATACTTGTTGTAAGTGAATTTAGTTTTTGGGTTTTTTTGTTTTGTATCTTGTTTTGGTACCAGGGATCAAATTCACAACCTTGTGCTTGCCAAGCAGGCGTGGCACCACTGAGCTACGTTCTTGGCCCCTAAGTGAATTTAGTTAAGCAAATCAATAAACATAAAAGGAATTTTGCTTTATTTACATTTTAGATGGATTACTTCAAATTTATTCAAATAATACAGTATTGCAGTGAATGAAAATATAGTTCTAAGAGTTTTTAACAGATTAGAATCCATAGCTAAGAAAAAAAAATCTATTAAGAATTACTAAATTTGTAAAAATCAGTAAGTACAATGGTAATCTTCTTTACATTTCTATTACTTAGAGAACTTTATTTTTCTAAGAAACCATAATTTTCAGTTCTTCTTTGTACACAAGTGTTATGCCCATCCTGAAAAGTATGAAATTTAGACACATTGGAGTCAAAATATTTATGGATGTTTGACACAACATTAATTCCATACAGGACTGATTATCACTCTAGAGTTTCTTGTTCTGACAATGTCCTATCCATTTCAGAGAATCATGAAAATTTAGAGGAAAGAAGGATTCGATATTTTATAGACTATAAAACTGACAATTTTAGAGGCATAGTCAATGGCACATCAAGAAGTTATAAACTGAATAAGACCATCCTTAAAACGTGGCTCACAAGATCAACCTAACAAAATTGGTATATTGTGTAAGGAATCTTTTTTCTGAGTTTCATAATTTTCTTAAACCCTTTTTTCTTTATCTATAACAATAAAACAAAAACTATGTGTATTATTTATGTGTTAATTATACTATAGATCTGGTTTATTGAAATATTGTTTTTGTATACCATAGTTGCAAACTTGAGTACATCAGGATGGAATTTGATCACAAATTTTATGGCTTATATCTAGATGTCACCCCAGAGCCTCATGTGCTCAAAAGTGGGGCTTTTGGGAGTGACTGGATCCTGGCTATGTGATATTGGATCATGGATGTATGATATGGTTTTAGCCCAATGATTGATTTAACATAGTTCTTCATACAGACGATAGACTTACTGAAGAGGCCAGATCTACCCCAGGTGTGGGCAACACCAGCCAATAGGCCTGTAGCCTTGATGGGATAAAAAGGATAGGAAAGCTCCCTGCTTTCTTCTTTTCTGCTTGCTATGCTATGGACTGTTTCTTCGCTCTGATGCCCCTCTGCCATGCTGCACGCCTTGGAGCCATCTGACTGTGAACTGAAAGCTCTATAAACTATGAGTTAAAATAAACCTTTCCTCCTTTAACTTCTGGGTGTTGAGTATTTTGTCCTAACAACAAGAAAATAACTAAGACAGAAGCATTTGCTAAATATGTTTGGCTAAACATAATTGGAAAACAGTAATACTGTGGTTATCTTATTCCTTCTAGCAAATACCTTAAAGCCTGAAAGCCAAATAAAACAATTTAACCTAAACTTCTGTTGAATTAGTGATGTACTAGCTATTGAATTGTAAAAATATCACCAAGAAGTAGATACTTGAAACAACTCACTTGAGTTACCTTAGAGATTATGCCTCAGATAGAATTTGTTTATACCTCAAATAGACTCTGCTTTCAGGATCTCACATATCTGTGGTCTGCTCTGGGCTGTGGTATTCTCTGAGGCTCAGCTGAAGAAATAGTCACTTGTACTCTTGGGTGATGGTGGGTAGCTCATAGTTCTTTATGGACCTTTGGACTGAGTTGTATCATTTCTTGATTTCTGTCATCAGTGGCAGTAGGCTGACCTCAGTTGCTTGCAACCTTGGCCCTGCCTGCATGTCTGTTTGCTTCCTAAACCAGTAAGGGTCTGTGTCTACTTGTATGGTGGCTTTGTGATTTAACATCAGTTACCAAAATGACATAGCCTAAACCTATAAATGTATCACCTTACTTATGTCCTATCATTTTGCTAAAAGCAAGTCTATATAGTCTTGACAACACTCAAGGAATAAGAATCATGCAAAGTCATAAATAACTGTTATCTTGCATCATAAATCTCCAGGGTTTTCTGCCGTACTGGCATACTTGTTACTTCTTTGGAAAGTAATTACTTCAAGTGACTTTAATCAAAGTGCTTTGAGAAGATATTGGTGTCCAATTTTCACTTGTCACACCTCCATAACAACCAATAAAAAAGAAGAACAAATTGAAAATCAGCAACTCTTCTTACATCTATCAGGGAGAGTGACCACCAGGCAAATTTCTATGTTCAAATGGTGAAAACGGACAGGTGAATACAGAGAATTACCAATAAATTGAAAATAAATCTTGTCAGGAACCAGCACTGAGGCAAGAGTTTTGGGCTACAATAGATAGATTGATTGAGACTGGAGGTGAAACTCCAGGGGAACAGCCATAGTTGGTGTCTCACCCTTTGGGGATTTTTGTCACTGTCACCTACTCTGAGATCTTCAGTGAATGTTGGAGAAAAATCTCTTCTTGCTTCCAAGAAAAGAAAAGAAAAACTTTGAAATATGCCAGAGTGCTGTGTTCTGTTTAATGACACTTTTCCTTAGGAGAAACTGCTTTATCAAAGTCCCACTCGCTGGGGTTTGTCAGAGTCTCATCTATTAAGGATAACAAAATACTGAATTCCAACACTCTCTAGCTACACAATCTGACTGAAGAAAAAGAAAAGAGAATTTAGATGCACCAAAGAAGGCCACAGACAAGAGATTTAAGAATTAATCTTGGGCTAGGGATTTACCTCAGTGGTTCTGCTGTCTGCCTCTCAGGCGCAAGGTCCGAGTTTGATCCCCATTACCATTAAAAAAAAGAGAAAGATAACTAATCTTAAGTCTGTTGAATGTTTGTACTCCTCCCACACTGTACCTCTGCTTTAGTAAAGGCCAATTTAATTTCTTTTACTCAAAATGTCATGTCTATCTTTCCATGAAAGCTTGTAAGGCATAATTAAAGAGAAGGAAAAACTATGAATGAATGAAAAAGCATCAGAAATAAGGAATATATAACAGGAATGTTGAAATTTGCAGAGTAACATTTTATAAATAGCTATGCTTAATCAGCTAGTGGCTTAATTTAAAAGGTAGATAACACTAAAGAACACATGAATAATGTAACCAGAAATTTTGAATTTTGAGGAAAAACTCAAAAGAAAATGCTAGAAATCTAAAAATGGTAACAAAGTTGAAGTTTTTTGAGGGGGAAATTCTGAGACTGCGTAGAGATGAAGAAAGAATCTATGAAATGAAGGTTATGGCAAAAGAAATTTCCAAAACTGAAAAGCGAAGTGAAATAGCATTGAAGAGTGAAAGAAAGAAAGAGCAAGAAAGAAAAAGAATAAAAGGAACAAAGAATAAAGAAAGGATACAAGAAAGAACAACAGGCTGCTATGGCTTGTGTCTGGATGTCCCCTCAAAGCCTTATGCAGTCATAGGGGCTTTTTCTGAGGTGGCTGGATCTAGAGCGTGTGACACTGGAATCGATTCATGGTGCAGTGCTAGGCTCAAGGGCACCAGGATTAAGCGTGTGAGTGCTGCCCCCCCTAAGTAGCCTGGATAAGATAAAGGGGCATCAAGATGCTGTCATTCTCTCATTCCTTTTGCTGTCTTCTGCTGCCGTGAACAGTTGCCATTCTGCCATGTGCCAACCTGGCTTGGAGCCAGTCAACTATGGACTGACACCTGTATAAAATATGTGCTCAATAAACCTTTCCTCCTTTAACTTTGGGTGTCGAGAATTTTGTTTCACCAACAAGAAAAGGAACTAAGACACAGACTATCCAGGAACCATAGGACAATTACAACTACAAATGGATATATGTATCTCATACCAGAGGAGAAAGGAACAGAAACATTGTCTTAAATAATAATGAAGATTTCCCCAATTAATATCAGACACTAAACTCAGACCGAGGACATTTAGAGAATACCAAGTAGGATACAATACAAAAAATAAAATATAAAAATTAATAAAACAAATGAACCCAGGCATGAAATACCTAGATATATCATATTCAAAATACACAAAACAACAAGAGACAAAGAGAAAATCTTCAAAGTAATCAAAGGGTAGGGAAGAAAGAAAAAAACTTACATAATAGAGGAGCAAATATAATAAATACATACAACTTTTTCTTAGAAACAATGATGTGAGGAGAGTGGAGACAAGTATTTTAAACTGTTGAGAACAATACTCTGCCTTGCAAAATTATGCTTTAATAGTTAAGAAAAAAATTGGATAAAAATTGAGAAAATTTGTTGTCAGTAGATGTGCCTTGAAAAAAATGCTTAAAGACATTTTTTCAGAGAGAAAGAAAATGACATAGGTAAGAAACTATGTAAACATAAAGGTTAGACATCAGAAATAAATAAGTGAAATTAAAATGCAACTGTGGATTTCAGTCTTTTTATGAGACTGTCACCAAGATAAATGACAATATATGCTATAAAAGCCATCCTAACAAATTTAAAAGAAAAAAATCATGCAATGACTACTCTCATTCCATAAACAAATAATACTAGAATGGAAGTAGGAATCAATAGTGAAATTATAGGTGGAAACTTCCAGAATACTGGACCAAAATGTGAGCCAGGTGAGCAAACTGAAAACACTCAACCTGCCATGGCATAGGTTGAGCAAGGAATTCAAAGCCTTAGAAAGATTGGGCTGGGGATTTAGCTCAGTGGTTTTGCCGCTTGCTGCACAAGCACAAGGACCCGAGTTCGATCTCCGGTACCAAAAAAAAAAAAAATCCTTAGAAAGATTGAAATGTTTGGGTGGGTTTATCATGTAAGACCTGGGCACTTTTATTAGCAGGGTTTATCAGGCACACTTTTAATCAATAATGTGATAAACGAATTTGTAGAGAGAGGCTCAGTGTCCTTCAGGATCTTGGTGATTGATCGCTTTTCCTCTGTACTCCAGATCTTACAGTAGGATCTGTGGCCCCTGAAATGGGAAACCTACATGCAATGTAATTGGATTCTAAGGTGGCAGATGTCATATGATGGCACTCTACCTCCAAAGGCCAGCAGAGAGAGGTTTTGTAATGGACAGAGGAGTACATTGGAACCAGAATACTCTGACTTGCGTAGACCTGTAATTTAGGCTCATATTTACGAATTTCTTGAAGTGAAATAAACAAAAATTATACTAAATTTTTACTTGACCTACATGTGCAGAAAATCTTTAGGTCAAATCAACAAAATCCAATGTATATTACAACAGTAGCTTTATATCTCCTCGATCAGTTCCTATATTTGAACCAATTTATAGATTAATTTACTTGAATGAAGATGAAGCCAGTTCCCTCTGAGAATGGAACCCGGCACCAAAACTTTATACTGTTAAGCTTTCTCCATGTCTTCCTCAACGTGTCTTATAACCTATTAACAGGGTAACTGTGCTTTGTTTAAGACTATTAGATACTGGCTCTGAACTGAAATTAATTCCAGAACCCTCAAAATGTCTCTGCAGTCCACAGAGTAAGGACTTATGGACCTCAGATAATCCATGAAATTCTAACTCAATTCCATCTCACAGTGCTACCAGTGGGTTCCTGCTATGATGTTGACATGGCTTATGTCCATCATCCGAAGGTTGGAAGCATGGTCCTCAGTGAAGTGTTGGGATATTTCAGAAATGGTTCCCATTGTGAGGTCCTTAAGACATAGCATGAGCTACATTTAGAGGGCATCGTGATAACACATTTGAAGACTTTGAGCTCTGTCAGGAGCAAGCTGTGTTAAAAGGGACCCAATCCCTACATTGTTGTGTGGTTTCCTATTTTGAGATATGATGTCCATCTGCCACACACATCCTCATCCTTGTGACAGCGTCTATTACTGTTAGGTCCTTATCAGAAGCTACCCAAATGGGATTCTCCAACCCTTCCAAAATGGGACCTAAATGAATCTCCTCTTTTACTTTCTTCCCAAGTATTTTGATACAACCATGCAAATCTGACTAGTACAACCCCTAAAAGCATCCTGTGGTTATTTCTTTAGTTTCCAAATGCATAAGTAGAATAGATATATTCAGCTTTTGGGAAAACTCCCACATGCGTTCCCCAACTAGAAGGGCTGTAATAATGGGAAAGGTCAAGTGTAAGACACTAGAACTACCTGTCCCAGCAGGAATGACTCGTTCTATTATTTTCCTACAGTAAACCAAAGTAATACTGCCTTCTTGGAGGGTTTTTACAGATTAGTGCCACCATTAAGAACTCAAAGGATGCAAATGCTGTGATTGCCATAACTTTTCCATTTAACTTGCCACTTGTGTGGAAGGCAGATTGCTGCTGGAGAATTACAGTAAATTATCATAGGTTTAACTAGGTGATGAATATGATACCATTGCAGATACTATACCAGATGTAGTTACAGTGCTTGAACAATTAACATATTCCCTTGGACCTATTATGGAGCTATTGATCTTGTGAGTGCTTTTTCTCTAAACATTTAATAAGGTCCACTAGAAACAATTTGCTTTCTTGTGGACCCAGCAATACGCCTCCACTGCTCTACATTTATAGGTGTATCAACTCCCAGCCCCGTACCCTAGTTTAGTTAGCAGCTAGTTTGATCATCTTTCTCTTCCACAGATATCATGCTGGCCAATTACAATGATGAAATTATGCTAATTGGATGAGGAAAGAAAGAAATAGCAGGTATTCTAGGATTATAGGACATGTGTATGTCAGAGATTTGGAAATTCTCGCTAAGTGAATGCTTTAGTTGGAGAGTCGTATAAAGAATGTTGAGATATTTCTGCTATGATTAAAGATACATTTGTATCTGCCCTCTCCTATATTCCAAAAAGCCCCTAGTGGGGCTCTGCAAGTTTCAGAGGCAACATATTCCTCATGTTAGTTAAAATTCCCATCATCATGTAAATATTACTTGATCTACTAAGGTAAAATGTTGAGTGTGAGAAGCAGAACTCCATTATTAAACAAAGGCAGTATACACTCCTATGTTATTAGACCCAAGCTGGTTCCAGAAAAACAAATCACATCTAAATGTAGCCCCAATATCCCTGGTCCCCACTCCTGCTTTACTGCCTTTCCTCTCCAAGCTTGTACTTAGTTCCTCATGGGAAATTTCATTTGACAAAGAACAGACTGGGAACTGGTGTAGAGATGGTTCTGCATGACATGTAGACACTATCTGAAAATAAGTAGCTATAGCATGACAGCTCCCTTGGAGACATCACTGAAGAATGAGGATAAACAAAAAATACTTCCACTGTAGCATTGGTTATTCACTATGCTTGGGAGTAGAATGACCAGATATCCAATTGTCTACTAGTTCATAGGCTGTGGCTTATGTTTAGCTGCATGATTAGAGACTTGGTAAAAGCATGATTCTAAAAGTCATCATATAGAAACTGAGGCAGGAGTACATAAATACCCCTTTCAGAATGGGTACACAATGTGAAGTTACCCAGGTTTTATGTCAATGCTTACCAAAGACTAATATCAGCAAAGAAAGGATTTAATAATAAAGAATGCAAGATGAGATATTGTGTAGCTATCAGTTGCCTCTTTCTCCAGTCACTGTTGGCATCACCAATGCACTCATGAAGAAAGGGGTCATCTTGGCAATTAAGAAAGTTATGGATGGGTCGAGGATTTACCTCAGTGGTTCTGGTGCCTGCTTCGAAAGCACAAGATCCTGAGTTTGATCCCTGGTACCAAAAAAAGAAAAAAAAAGAGAAAGTTATGGATAATCTTGACAACATGGGCTTTCACTCAACAAATGCTTCCTGCCAACAACCACTGCTATGTGTCCAATCTGCCAGCAGCAGAGGTCAACACTAAGTCTTCAATATAAAGTTATTACCTCTTTTGATTGGCCAGCTCTCTGGTGGCAGATTGATTAAATTGGATGCTTCCATGATGGAAGGGAAATTACTTTATTTTTATTGGAATAGAAGTACACTCTGCATAGAGATCTATCTTCTCTGCATATGAGGTTTTGCCAAAACTATAGCTCATAGACTTATACAGTGTTTTATCCATTATCGTAGCATTCTACACAGTATTTCTTCAAATTAACAAACTCATTTCACAGCAAAACAAGGATGGCAACGGGCCTGTGACCATGAAGTTCAATGGCCCTATCATATTCTTTAACATCAGCTGCTGTTGGCTCAATAGAATGGTAGAATAGCCTGTTGAGGACACAGATGCAGCACCAACTAGATGGCAGTACCATGCAAGGCTGGAGAAAGGTTCTTCTGAGGACCTATATTCTCAAGTCAACAAACAATACACACTTTCTCTCCATTAGTCCAGAGTCATACATCCAAGGATCAAGAGTATAAATTGGTCTGGAACTAATCATTGTTCCCTCTAGAGACTCGCTAGCAAAATGTATGCTTTTACTTTCAAAGAACTTATGCTCTCCTGATTTAGAGGGTTTTTTTCTAGCAGGAGACCAGGAGACACAATAATGTTTCCATTGAACCAGAAGTTAAAGACCACTCCCCTGACACTTTGAGCTCCTCAGATATCTGACTCAACAGGCAAGGAAGGGAGATCCTATGCTGCCTGGATTTGTTGATGCTGGATATAAAAGGGAAATTAGTCTATTACTCCATTGTGGAGGAGCATGTATGGAATACAGAAGATGCCTCTGGGTGTCACTTAGTATTAGTGATAACAATGGAGGACTAGCTTCAAACAGCCCAAGTCAAGCATGACTATTAGTGACCTAGACCTTTCAAAAATGAAGAGTTGGGTCACCCCACCAGATAAAATATCACAACCAGCTGAGATACTTGCTGAAAACAAACTAAATGCAGAATAGATTAATGAAAGAAAGTAGATACAGATTAGATTAATGAAACAAGTTAGCTATAAACACCACTTATAGCCACATGACCAATTCTAGAAATTAAGACCATAATTATCAGGACTACTCTTTACTTTCCTATTTTTTTTCAATTTGTTTGTGTACGTGTGTTTCAAATACCTGTATTTTCTGTCCTCCCATTTCCTTATCATATAACTCAACATAAAAGTTATGAACTTTACATCATAGTTTTGGGGTAACATTAATTTTACATTGTAATATGTAAGGTATGGAATACAGGACAAGGATAAGCGTCACTTGAGGAGTTTCCCTCCTGTTCTGGAGAAGTGAGTAGTGCATTTTCAAATAGGTATGGCGGGTTAAACATAATAACAGGTTATTTCCTGTATTCGGAAAGTATGTGTGTGGTTTAAGGAGATGCATGAGAGTGTCAAGCCAACAGCGGCCATACTGGAGATGGTTAGTTTTATGCATCAACTGAAGGGGGCCAAGCATGCCTGGTTACTTAGTTAAACATTGTTTATGGGTGAGATGGTGAAGATATTTTTAGATGAGTTTAGCACTTGAAGCAGTATAATCTTCACTGTGTAGGGACATCACCCAAGTAATTGAGGATCTGAATAGAAGTAGAAGTTGTAAGAAGGAGAATTTACATTCTGTCTGCCGGGTTGGTTAAAGTGGGACATGAGTCTTTTCTGACCTGAGACTGAAATATGACTCTGGTTTTCAAGACTCAGAATAAAGTTTACTTTCCATTCTCCTGAATTTCCAGTTTATAGCTCTCAGCCTCCAGGATCCATAATCGCATAAATCAATTCTCTCTCTCTCTCTCTCTCTCTCTCTCTCTCTCTCTCTCTCTCTCTCTCTCTCTCT
>NW_004624742.1:23600148-23611311 GCF_000247695.1 Heterocephalus glaber
CCCCTCTCTCTCCTTCCCTTCCCCCATTCCATTGCTCTCTCTTTCTCTGAAATTCTGCAAAAGTCAAAATTATGAACCCAGTAAAAAATATATGTTGTTACCAGAGACAAGATGAACAGAGTTTAGAGGCTTTTTGAGGGCAGTAAAATACAATGGTGGAGGCATATCATTAAATACTTGTCAAACCCATACAGTGTATAACATCAGTAATGAACTCAAATGTATGCTCTGGACTTTGGGTGCCAATGCTGTGTCGATGTACAGTCACTGATTGGAAAAAATGTACCAGGCTAGTTCAGGATCTGAATGGTGGACAGAGGCTCAAGAGAGAGACAGAGAGCATATAAAGAATCTTTATTTTCTGCTCAACTTTTTCATAACCTAAAACTCTGATTAAAAACTAAAGCTTAAAAATTTTGAGACAATGTTTCTTAAGTGAGCATATGTTTTAAAATGAAGGAAATGAATAGTCATGCTAATGCAACTGCTAATTGAAATTAGTGTGTGAGTAAGAAAACAGAACAAGTAAAATAAAATTTGTACAGTTAAATAAAAACCTGCTGTCTCAGATTTGAAGCATCATTTTAAGTCTAAAATATTTTATCTTATACAATATATGTTTCCCTAACTTTGCTGACAAGGTTTGTAAGGAGAGACTAAGATAGTAGCAACAAATAAGAGTAAAATCCAAATGTCAGTCGATAATTACATCTTACCTGTAAATGGTTCCTTGATATGATGATTGGTTTTGTAACAGCTTAGCTAGGATGTGGTATCTACCTCTTCTACTGAGCACTAATACCAGGGTTACTGCAAAGGCATTTTGGCAGTGTGATAACTCTCCATAACTACTTGTTTTAGAGGATGACCTTCCCCTCAATAATCTGAGTGGACTTCTCATCCAGTCATTTCGAAGACCTGATGAGAAAACCTGAGGTTTCCCTGAGAGAAAGAAAAATCTCCCTAGAGTCTGTAAGATCAGTTCCTCCCTTAAAGTCATCTGCTGGCAAAATTGTCCTCTGGATTTCAGCTGTGCCCAGTGAGCCCCATCATTGTTCAAGTCAATTAATTAAAAAAAAGTATACATATCTGTTTGATTAAATGAGTTATGTTAAAATTTAATTTCATCTTTTAAAATGTATTTGAATGTGGCTAATAAAAATATAAAATGCACATATGTGGTTTACATTTGTGACTCAAATTTTAATACAGTTTGACAATGTTGATCTTTAGGCTCTCATCACTGCTTTTTCTGTGAGTTATTTGTTGGAGAAGTTAGGTTATTTCAATGTGATTAGGCCTAAAGACCTGATTATACCCAGGCATGATTTGTTTGGTCATGAATGCTTCTTCACATTTGTATTTCTATCACTTTGCATAATGTTGTGCCATCTCTATCTTCATGATGTTAGCAGCCATGAAGTAAGGCAAGGATCCTCATGGGACAAGAGACAGAGGGAGTCCCCAGCCTTAATAAATGATTGCCTACTCACTAGATGTGAAAATGTGTGCTTTGTCCTATCCTCCCTTGCCACACTATAGGGAATACACCCCTCCATGTATCTTATCACAAAATCCCGGAGCACTATAACAGCAGGCTGGGCTCCGTGTTGTCTCCAAGGACTAGACTAGCTGAAGAGCCGCATCTTACACAAGGGAGAAACTCCTTCAAATGTGAAGAATGGCTTCTAAGAGACTCCACACCCATGAACCATGGAAAATTACCAAATCCTAGACTGTCCAGCAACTGCATAAGAGCCAACCCCTTCCCTTGTTAACTTCTGTCAGAGCTGGATCCATTTCAACTCTTCTCCAGTTGAAAGCTCTTCCCCATTTTCTTTTCCTTCTTACTTAAAACTTTTGCCTATACATTTGTGTGTCACCTCCGTTTTAATTTTCGTTAACAATGATATAAAATCCCCGTGTCCAGTATCAGCCACTGATGATGATTGCTTGGATCTATTATTCTATTAGTGTTTGCAAAATGGTGGTATGTATTTTATAATCTCTTTCTTATTTATTAATCTAAATCCATTAAATGTATCTGCCCATCAGTTATATGAAGGTACAGGGTTTTTCTAGTTTCTGGAAATCATATTACAGCTATATCTTTTAGCTAAACAATACTGATCTTTACAATGATGAAAGAAAAGAAACTTAACAATGGAATTGCTTTTCTACATGTCACAAAGATATTAAGAGCAGATTTCAGATGTTGCTGACAGAGACTTTCTAGCAGTAGATTACAGTACTTAAGAAATATATCTTCTAGAATCTCCACAGTTTTATTTAGACCCACCAAGACTACTTGTAGATTCAATTATGCAGCAGGCAGATACAGTACAAGGAGGAGCAGTCCTGAGAGGTAATCTCATTCACATCCCATTAATGCAATGAATTAGGCTCTTGAGGAGCAACTAACATTTCAAGAGCTAGGGTCTGGGGTCTAAGACATGCATATGATTAGACCAACCCAGTTAGAAGTAATTATCTGCAGATTATCTCAAGCATCCTTTGAGGATGACTTCCTTCTGAAAGGACATGGTGTCATTCAATCTGAATTTAGTAATTATAGCAATTCATTTGGAAGGCAGAATGTTTTATAGATAAAATAAAGAGTTTGAAAATGCCAACACATCCAAAAGTACTCCAGTTCTCCCCCACCCTTCTACCATTGTCCTCTTTCTTTTTAGAAGCTTTCCAAACTTCAAAATTATACTAATCCTGGAAACATTCATACTTCCTGGAAATATGAAAATGCATATATTTTGATCTACAAATGACTTGAGTAAACTCAACGCAAATTGGGTGTTTGGCACAGAAGAAAGCCAAAGTACCGAGGAACACAGGACCAGGGAGGGAAACCTTTATCTATTAGATAGACACTTATGGATGGTTTTACGTGTATTGGGCATTGTGCTGTGAAACAAGAGTAGCAAATGATTTTGAAAGATCTAAGCAGTTTTTAGTTCACTTAGGCCAATAATAATGGTACACTATGATAAATGCAGTAATAGATAGGGAACTCCCTTTTTAGTCCATTTGGGCTACTAAAGAAAAATAATAATCATGCACTGTGTGGCTTATGAACAAGTATTTACTTCTTTCAGTTCTGGAGTCTGAAAGTCCAAGATCAAGATCCCAGCAGATTTGGTGTCTAGTGGAGTCATTGCCTGGACCACTGATGATGAGCCTCACTGTGTCCTCACAGAGTGAAAGAGTGAACAAGCCCTTCCAGGGTTTCCTTTGTAAGGACACTAAACACTTCCTAAAGAGCTATCCCCTAGTACTGTCAGTTTAGCCATTACATATTATGGTGCAGATTTGGGGGTATACAAACATTTAGATCACAGCAGAACCCAACCCTGTCTGGAATATGCATAGGAAAACCATCACAGAAGTGGTGACAGTTGAGGTGATTACTGAAAGATGATTAAGAATTTGTCCAAAAACATAAAGTTATTGAAGGGAAAGGGCACACATGTAGTGTCATTGCCTATGCAATAGAAGATGAAATAACGTGGAAGCAAAATATGATTTTTACATCTTTGTCTTTGGCAGAGAGTTTTCTGCGATGTCTATTTGCCTTGAATATATGGTGGGATTTTGTGAGAAGTCAATAAAGTCTAGGTAACTGAAACACTTAGGCAGCAAGCACTGAAAAACAAGTGACAAGTGATCACTTTGAATGCAATCTTATCTGTCACTGAATTTAGAGGTGAACTGAGTACACCTCCACCTCATGCTCCACACACAGCTGCTCTAGTCATCCTTCCACAACTGCACAGACCCAGCCTTGCATAGCTAAGTAGCAGAAAGGCTTGTTTCAATTTTGGTGGCCTGATTGTACTCTAGGACTCTGTTGTATGGGATCTTGTCTTGCCACTTGATGATAATTATAGCCTGTAGCCCATGCAAATGAAACTGAGATGAAACATGTGATTTCAATTATAGGCTAAATCTTGCTATTTGAAGCTGTCACAGCTAACACTTCTCAATGAGATATGAGTTTTGTTTCAATCTGAATTTTCAAAGCTAGCTTTAAAAGTTCTGAGCACAACAAAGAGAACTGTAGTTTATAACAATCACACTGGAGTCCACTGTTTATTTTCACTGAGCAAACAATAGCAAACAGAACAAAGGAAGGAAGGAGGGAAGGATGGAAGCAGAAGGAAAGAAGGAAGGAAACAATACCTATTATCATATCAAGTAATATTTCTTCTCTGAGCAATGGCTTCACATTATTTTTGATTCCCTAAATAAGCTTCTATGTAACAAAGCACTAAATTGCAACCACTGTATAAATATTTTTGAAAAAACCCAAAATCTTCTAAAATGTTTGTTCACTTTCTGTAATCTCCCACTTCATAGATTTATCCCCAACTTGAATACGTGGGACATATTGCGACAAGACATTTTCTGTTGACTACTTGTGAAGGCAAAATAGAACACTCACCACTGAAATAGGAAATGGGTTATCATGAATAATGTATCATTTCCCCATAGTAGATGTATGTTCTGCAGGAAAACAAAGTTGTTTTTTTGTTTGTTTGTTTGTTTTGTTTTGTTTTTACTTCTCATATACATGTGTCGGCATAGCCATGTGCATTCTGTGTATAGAAGGGTGATCAAAACAAACAGTGAATGTTTAAATTTTAAAAAAGTATTACATTAAAAGACAAATTGTCATTCATTTCCCTCAAGATACTCCCCATTTTTTAAACACACTTACCTCACCATTCTTGCCATGCCAAACCTGCCTCATAAAACCACTGTGGTGTGTCTTTTTCTGCTCCAGTCTCTGAGTCCAACCCTGTGTGACTTCTCCCTCTTTCCCAAAGTCAAAACGAATGTGAAAGTTTAAACACTTAAATGGATTCAGGACATTGAGGCAGCCACAATAACTAACTAAATACATGAAAAAGGACTTCCAAGACCACCGCAAAAACTGGCAAGAATGATGGGATAAATGTGTTCAAAGAAAGGGGTGTATTTTGACAGAGACTAACAGCAATGTGTCTTAACTGTAACAATTTAAAAAATTCAAGAACATATTATTTTTGAACACACCTTGTACGTGTACATGTGCTCATGTGTTCCTTGTTTAGTAAGAAAATAGCAGCACAACACCTCGGAAATTTGTGAGTGTAATAAACTTCTTGGATTCACTTGTGTGTTTCCCTTCAGAACCATAAACCTCCCTGGAAATAGAAAGCATAGTTCCTTGGGCTTCCTGGGCAGTGTTACCTAAAGACAACGAGACACTGGCTCAGGTGAGTAGATATAAAGCAAAATGTAATTTGGCATATGTAACAATCACACTGGAGTGCAGTGCTCATCTTCCTTGAGCAGAGGGGAAAAAAATCCTTCATTAGACACATATTTTTAGGTCAGGACTTAATATGCAAGAGCAGCAGAGTCATTGATCAATTGTGAGGATCCAAATACAGATAGGACTTCAAGTCTACATTATAGGCGGATGGCCACGAAAATGAAAGGCATTTTTGAATGAAACTAAAAAATAAGGACAAAAATTTGAAGTTTCTGACTAGAGCACCTTAGGGGAGTTGTTAGTGAGACAGTTAAATCCCTTCACTTATTACCCCAAACTGTAGCATGCATAGACATCCCACCTTAACAGCAGACTGGCATTTCCTACCAAATGATCAACAGGGATGCCATGCCATGTTTAGAAAGGGTGATCGTACCTCACAGATTTGGGTACTTATTTAGGCCAGTTGTACCTGGGAAATAATATCAGCAATCATTGTACCTATCCAAAGTGTGTCTCAATTTGGACAGAAATCTGTATAGTCCCTCTACATTTAGAATCAAAGGCAAAAGTGAAATAAAATGAACAAATTTTTCTGTTTAGATTTGGAAACTTGACTTCTTTTACTCATATCGGTTCTTAGAGCATTCAGCATTGGACAGCAGCCATTACAACTACATAGATGAGACATTGGGTATGTGGATAACACACTGAACCTTTAGTCTAAGCGTCTCAGGGCAACATGTTGCTCTCTGATGGGGTCTAATAATATCTCTATTCTCTCACATTCTTGGACTGAAAACTTTGGGCTTTGTTGTTTTCTTAATCAGTCATGGGATTCTATGGAAGCCTACAACATCCATTTTGTTTTAATTACATTATCTCTGTGACTGTGATGTAGCAGGACTGACTATAGCATTAAATTTAATTGTTAATCTCTCTTTGATTAAGTGGACATAAACAACTCTCTAAAAAAGATTTCCCTATGCAAGCTTACTTTGTTGAAGCCAAGCTCTGACAATTGCCAGCTGGACAGCACTGGGTGTGCATAACACTGGGCATTTAGAAATCTCAGCCTCACATTTGGTATCTTCACCATGAAGAGGCTGGAAAGATGCCTGTGGTTTTCTAAAATGAGTCTACGCCTTAGTGGAGAACTTTATACTTGAAATAAAACCAAGAATTTTGTCTTTCCTCTGTCCTCTGTGAGTAACTTTTCTTCCCCATGTTCCTCTGTCAAGATAAAAGCCTTTGGCCCTAACTATGATAAGTTAAGGCTTTTAAGAAAGAGCTGACAAGAGAAGTCAATTATGGGCTTAAGCTTTGAGAATATACTCCAAGTTTTCACAGACAACTGGGTGATTTCTCTCCTTTTCCACTTCACTTGCTCCATTTGGACGCAGCCTGCAAGAGAAAATTTACTTTGGGCCAGGCCAGTTGCACTTGTGAAAAGGCTCTGGGCAAAACCCCACCTGCTGGGAGCCAGCTGAGCGCGGAAGCCCGGCCTTAATGGCAAAGCTGAGGAATGCAGGAGATTGGCCCCATCAAATATGGAAACAGCGCATCAGAGCTCATGTCTGGGGCCTTCGCAGCTCCCCACTTGGCCTGCGGACTCACAGGTGCCTCTACTTGGGTCAGGAAGGGGGCTGTGGAGACCAGCCATTCTGAAACTGCCTCAGATTCTCCTATCCTGAGGATTGGTCCAGTGTGCTTCACGAGGTCGCTCAGGCTTACAAATCCACTGCAATAGAAATATAATATTTTCCCAATATACTACAAAGCTAAATCATCAATTTATTTGCTTGCTAGCTCTTTAAAAAAGCATCCTGTAAGCATAAAACAGCCTATAAATTAATATCATTCCTTCTTTGTCGTGAGGTGATTAGAAATGATTATTTCACACATATGCTATGTTTTATAGCCTATTAAATAAAACTTATATGTCATCTTCAACTCTATTTTCTCTCCTATTACAATTTATATTTTACTTAATATATTAGCATAATTGTGCTGTCTCGAAGTAAAACAATCATCTAAAGAATGACTTGGTGTTGTCTACCTGTGTGCATGGTGTTTCCTTCCTTCATCAACTAACTGGATTGCTGCCACTCCATCAGCCAGCTCCCAATCAAGTGAGGGGACGCATGCATTGAGATTGCTGCATATGGCAGAAGGTATTGCAAGACTCTTTGGGGAATATTTTCTGCCAATTTTCCCTTCTAAATCTGTTTTATGTTCACATTCGTGTCCTCATCTGAGAATAGAATTCCAGCTTCATTGAAGTCTCAGCCAGCCTTGTCTTCTTATTGGAATGGGGATGTGTTTCTGAAACCCGTTCATACAGCAGTAAGCCAATCACCAGGCAATGGACTCTCTGTTTGAAATGCCTAACTCCACACTCATTCAGGCAGTCATAGGAACTGCATCTCTTTTCCATTCCAAAGTTTCTCATTTAACTTTACAGTTTTGTCAATACATGAGAAAGGCCACAGAAAACGGGCTATGATGAATCTGCCATCAACCCGACTCGGGGCAGGTTTGTGCTTTGTTCTGCTGAGTCACAGCCTGTGCAGGACAATAATATCATCTACGTTCTGAAGAAAGCAGAGGACTTTGCTACCTGAATGAATACCTGTGCCTGGCAGGAAAATCCTATGAGAAAGCTTTCAATGAGAAGGTTCTCTGTTTATTGACAGCTACCCAGAGCAGTGCTTGTATTAAAAAACGGTTTGGGGCTATTTATTGCTTTGTCCTTTCAACAAATATTTATTGTTTATCTTCCTGGGCAGCACAATAAACCACTTCCTAAAGAAGCCATAGATGAGTAATACGTAGATAGTTTTGCCCCTAGGAAATGAAGACCCAGTGGGAAACGTAAGCACCTAAATATTTGTACAGTGTAATGGAAGTACAAGTTGTTCTCACCTCACAAGTCGATTTTACAGATATTTTAAAGTCTAGAACCAGGATCTTATCGCTGGGAGGGGAATGAGGAAGCAAAGAATGTGATATCAGCTGCTTTAACTGAGCAGATTTCTACGGTAGCTCCCTGAGGACAATCCCAGTGGAAATGCTGCAAAATACCCAAGAGCTTCTTCGAGATAATTTCATACAGTGAGTGAGGAACACTGGCTTTTGATACACCAGTTTCTCTCTTGATATTGAGTGAAGGGTTGCATTACCTCCTAGGTGTTTATAACTTTCCCTGCATGTGGACCAAGTGCCTTCCTAGGGCCAGAGAGAGCTCTTGAGCAGACCCCTGGACCACGAGTTTAGTTTGTAACAGGAAGTTATCAATACCTCTGGGATTGGTGAGCACTAAGGCTGTAGCTGTGGGACAGCTGCCATTTCTGGACACTCCTTTTGCTGTTGCTCCAGGCACACTTGTAAATACACCTGAGCATTTCGAAAATAGCAACTTACGTATGAATTATTGCAAGTTTTGACCTTAGCTGCATTTTCATTTTCTATAACAAATGCATGCATATTTTCTTTCCCTATAATCTCTACCTCTGTTCATATATAACTTGTTATTATACAAATAAAATATTATAATGGGCTCCCAACTGATTCCCTGCCTCTAGTCTGATCCTACTCTAATCCATCATACATATTGTTATCAGGTTAACATCTTTTGTCTTCCTTTATTAAACACCTCCAGCAATTTCTTCATGTCTATGAAAACATGGCAAAATTTCTAATTTCCATAAAAGATGTACTTAGGAGTCTTCAGAATATTTTACTTATATTATTATGCTTAATCTTCACAACCATTGTGTGACTGTGTATTAAGAACCCATTTGAGAGATAATAAGTTTGTAAGTGTCCCATCAACTCAAAGTGAAGTCTTCATATATTACAATAAGGCCAGATCTTGGAACTTGAACCCAAGTGTTCTGTCTTCTCTCTGAACATTAGTCATTCTATTTGGTTTTCTGTGCAGCCAACTTTGACTCCTGTGTTTTCAGTTGCCCGGGAAGGCATCAGTTGGTCTGCAGGTCCTACAGGGTGGTAAGCATAGGAATCCACTGGAAATAACACACATTTCAGCACGACATGGGCTCACTTCTGATTTAACATTTTATATTTATTCATTTGGTCCCTTTAGCCTATTCTAGAGGTTAAAGAAAAGCAGTCTTCCATTTAAACATGTACGCCTCCCAGAAGTACTTAAAAGGAGACTGTCTCATTAGCAGGTCCTATGTCAGAATAAAACCCACATTTTAACAAGAAGATAAAGACCATATTAACTTGCCATGGACAGGGGCAAGAATTTATCTGTTTTATTGCTTTTATATGACCAACCATTTACAGCTCAGCAGAGAAGTTGGAAAAACCAAGATATAAGTTGGGAATTGAACTCTTTCTTTTACGACAGATACTCTCTGAGTCTCATCTCCCAAGGGGGTTGATGTGGGCTGGCCATCTTCTGACCTTAATTTTGGTGAGAAGAACTTCAAACATGCAGCACAGTGAGCTTGATTGTATTCCCAGTGGTCTGATGACATACTGCATAAGGGTCAGATTCAACAGTGAAAAATTTAAACGGCAAAAAGTTGTTGCGGAAGCTTCCTGCCAGGCAGCTAAATGAAAAACAGGGCATAATTGAAACTAACTGCACTACTAGTGGCAGAGTAGAGGGCTCCATTTCCTACAGCAGGCAGAGGACAGATCTGGACACTGTTGGTTTAGAATTTGTAAAGAGGTCCAAGAGAAGGAGCAGAAGAACTTCAGCCAAAGGAGGTTGGAAAAGCATAGTCAAACAGTTAAGAAATAAGAAGATTGAATGGGTGACTAGAAGAGCTCTGTGTGCATGTGGCAAAGCACAGAGAGATAGAGGTCCTCCTAATGAAGACATTTTCTAAGTAATCACACAATCATCTATCTCTGATACAGTCTGTTTTAAACTTCTGACATAGAGGAAACAATGCCAAATTGGTTCAGGTATATACAGAGAATCCACCTACATTTCCACTTCACTCAACCTAAAAAGGTGTCACTTTAATTTTAAAGAAAGTTTAGTGTTTTATTATTGTCACTGTTACAGTGAACTAGACAGAGTCATTATTAACCTATGCTCTTTTTTGACACAAAGGGCTTATAGTCCTTTTATTTTCTGATAAAAAATGAGTCCTGGTAGGCAGTTTAAAGATATTTTTATTTTTATGTCATGAAACACATACACATTTGGCATCAGTGGATTCTTGAGATAAAGGAACTCTTGTGTATTAAGGTAAAGTTCCTAAATATATATGGTTTCTCAACAAGAAAATGGGGAAAGTCCAAAAGATATGGATATGCTTGCTTACATTTAGTTGCATTCTTCTTGACGCTTGTATCTCATTCAAAAATGGAATGAGATACCTTTTAAAGGTTTTTCTTCCTTAAAATGCTTCAAAAATAAGAAATTTCCATTATGATGGACAGTCAAATTGATATGTTGAAATCCTAACTGCCATGGTGATGGTGTCAAAAACAGATCTTGGGAAAGTAATTTAGGTCGTGAGAGTGGAACTCTTACAAGTGGTGCTAGTTCCTCAGGGCTCTCTAACCTTGTCTACCGTGTGAGATCACCATGAGAAAATGGCAGGTCAAAAGCAGAGGAGTGTGCTCACCGGGACTGGACTTGGAGCACTGGATTTTGAACATCCAGAGCTATGGAAAATAAACTTTTATTGCTTACAAAGGCACCCAAACAATGGTACTTTTTGGTATCAGCCCAATCTAAGACACTCATTAAACTAATTGCATTAATTGACTCTATTTGCCAAATGAGTTGATATTATTTTAACATAAACCCCTAAGTTATAGAGGAAAGAAGCTATATCTAAATATTGAAGATTTATTTAGTTTCAGAAAACCAAAGCAAATTCCTTGCTAATTATTTCATA
>NW_004624742.1:23635505-23649968 GCF_000247695.1 Heterocephalus glaber
GAATGACCAGTGATGTTGAACATTTTTTCATATGTTTATTTGCTGCTTTTATTTCTTTGTCTGAGAGATATCTATTCATTTTAGATGCCCATTTTTGAATTGGGTCTTTATATTTGGGGGGTCTTTTTTGAGTTCTTTATATATTCTAGATAGTAGAACTTTGTCTGAGGAACAGCAGGTAAAAAAATTTTTCCACATTGTAGGTTGCCTCTTACCTCTGTTGGTGGTTTCTTTTGCAGTGCAGAAGCTTTTTAATAAGATGAGATCCCAGTTGTTGATTCTTTGTGCTAGTTTTTATAAACCAGAATATTTTTTCTTTGGGGAAATAATTTGTATGCAATTATAATGAATGTATTTTCAGATGTTGTTGAGAAAATTATTTTATATTGTTAATTAGGTTAAGTTTGTGCAAATTGCTTAAATTTTCTGGATTCTTTCTGATTTGGGGCCTCATTTTTCTACTGATTTTTGAAAGAGGAACATTAAAATCTCCAACTATATTCTTGAGCATAGTAAGTTCTTATTATTGTGTTAATCTGCTTTTGCTTCATTTATTTTGAAAGCATCGGGTACTTTTATGTGGGAGATTATTGTTCTTCTTGACGAAGTGATCCTTTAGCTTCATGTGATGATGTCTTTTACCTTCTATGTCAAGTATGTATTGCTACCATAGCAGATTAACAAAATACTTCACAGATTAACAAAAGGACTTAAAATGACACAAATTTATTTTCTATTCTATTGAATAGAGGTCTGACCAGGTCTTCTGGGGCTATACTTAACCCTTAAATAATTTGTGCTCCATTTTTGAAATACCCATAAAAGTGGAACATAATAAAATTTTGTCTCTTCAAATTCTTGTCCCTTGAATTTTTCTAGGTAACATATATGAATTTCATGCAGAAAATTTAAAATTTGCAATTTTTTGCATAAACAAGTTAAGGTGGGCTATTTCTGCTCTGTGATGCCCCTCTGCCATGCCACCTTGGCTGGGAGCAGCCAACTATGAAGCAAAACCTCTACACACTGTGAGCCAGGTAAACCTTTCCTCCTTTAAATCTGGGTTTTGGTATTTTGTCTCAGCAAGGAGAACAGTAACTAAAGTAACATCTGACAATCTTTGGCTTTTAATGAAGGTAATTTGATCACTTACAATGAATATGATAATTTTTATATGCCTGGTTTAAATCTGATATTTGGTACTTTTTTATTTGTTCCTTCGATTTTTTGTTTTGCTCATTCTTTCAATTGAGTATTTTTCTTCATTTTATTTTGCTTTTTCTTTATGAGATAAAACTCTTTTTGTTATTTTAGTGGATGATTTAAAACTGACAGATACACAATTATCACAATTATCTGCCTTTATATCACTTTGGATATGGTCTGAGAATACCTACAATAGTGCATTTCTTTATATTCCCTTTCCATATTTGTGATATATGCATATATGTATGTATATATATATACACACTTCTACATAAGCTTTAAACCCAACATCCCATTCTTTGTGTAGGTTCATATTTCCTTTCCATGTTCTTTTCTTCCTACTTAAAGAATTTTCTTTAAAAGTTGTTGTGTAGATTTTTCTAAGAGTGATCAATTCTCTCACCATCTGATGTCAACAAAGTTATTTCACCTGTAGTTTTGCAAGATATTGTCTTCATCTTAAAATTCCAATTAATGTTTGTCTTTAACATTTCTTTAAAGTTTTTATTCCACTGCTTCTCCCTCGTCATATTTCCAAGAAGAAATGAGGCTAATATCTAAAATCAGATCCTTTTCCCTCCATTTATTAAGTTTTTATTTTAAAAATCTAGATCCTTCTGACTTTGTTTCTTTGTCTCCTGATTTGGTTTTATGTGCCTTGGTATGGTTTCCTTCTTTGGTCTCTGAATTGGAATTTACTGTAAGTGTAGGTTTATGTCTCATCCAATTTGGAAAAACTTTAGTCATCATTTTAATTTTTATTATTCTTTTTTCTATATTGACATATATATGGTTACGACTGCTGTGTCTTCAGATTTGCACATTTTTCTTGGTGTGTCTAACACACACACAATTAATCCCATCCAGTATATTTTTCATTTCAAACACACCAATTCTCACCTTAAAAGTACCATTTGTATCTTTATACACATTTCATTTTCTGTTTAATTTTAATATATAATTGAATTATACTATTTGTTAACAGATTTGTTCTCTCTAACAACACATTTGTTCTAGGTCAGTTTCAAATGTCTGATTTTCTCCTCATCCTGAGATCTATTTTTTGCTCCTTTGCATGGCTGGCAACTTTGGTTGGATACCACATACTGGGACTTTTACCTTTTTTTGTGCTGGATATTTTTGTATTTCTATAAATTCTTGAGCTTTGTTGTGGAATGCATTTAACAGTTTGATCTTTTCAAATATTTCTCTTGAGCTTTGTAAGGCATGAACAGAAGAATGTTAAGACTAGGGAAATACTCCCAACTACTGAAGAAAGACTCTTCTGATTAAATACTCCATGCACTGTGAGTTACAATGCTGTTCAGCTGAGAACAACCACTACTTTGGGCCCACGTGAGCACTGAGCACTGCTTTCTCTAATTCTTGGGCGGCTTTTCCTCTGAGTGGTTTCCTTATGTATGGGTCTAAGCGCTCTGTTAAATCCCAGGCATCTCTGCAGATCACAAGAACGTCCTCCATGTGTCCTGACCCTCAGCCTCCAAACACAGCCTCAGCCCCCTTGGTCTCCTGGGTTTCTCAGTGACATCTTCTCAATTCTGCAGTGTTGTAGCTGCCTCCTAGGGTTTCTCACACCAGCTGTGTAGTCAGAAAACTCCCTTAGATAGGAAATTATAGTTGCCCTCTACTGTTTCCCATTTACCAAGGAATATAGGCCTTCACGACCTTATATCCAGTAACTTGAGAACTGCTATTTCATTTTATGACATAATTTCTTTCCTATATGAAATTGGTGCTCTGAAGGTGGAAATATAAATTCTGCCCCAGTTACTTTGTCTTGTCCAGAAATGAAAGTGTCATTAATTGGTTTTTGCTTTTAATGAAAATGTTCTTAGATCAACCCACTTCCAATTCTTCTTCATATTTTGAGAGTTTGAAGAGACTGGAAAATTAGGAGAGAGTTCTGTTTATACTTCTTGAAAAAATCTATTACACATGAAATAAACTTACTATATAAACATATTATTAAAGTGTCTAGAGAAAGAGAAAGAGCTAGTGCACCCTATTTAACATTGTCAAGTTTCAAGTATCATTTTCTCCTTTTCTTAAAGTTCCCATAGCACTTTTGTTGTTTGCAGCCACAAGTTTCTTTCTTTCTCCCCTTCTTTTTGCTCTTGACTGTGAAACTGAAGGCCCTTCACTCACTAAAAGCCCATTTTAATCCACTGCATCCTTCTATGAGCATCAATATTGACAAGTCAGTCACAATCTATTCTAGTAATTTCCAAACCTCTTTGTCTTTAAAGGCCTTTCCTTCCTTCTATGTCAGAATCTCTGTCATACTTTTGATGCTCTCAATATCAGAATTTACAATGCCTCCAAAATCTTAAACATATCCATTCTCATTCCATTTTTTTTTACCTAAATACAGTTGAATTTTCCATTATCAACTTCTACCTGCCTTCACTTTTCACTCTATCCAGTTAATATTCTCCTATTTAGTGTAACAATCAATCAATCACAATATTTTTATTTCTACTGATTTTTTCTCCGGTAGGAAAGACTTGGAAAACACAACTCTTAGATGAATTTATGATTCTGATTCTCCACATTTGTAGTCATGAAGCTGAATACTGATGTGTAAAATCATATACAAGAAAAACACACTTCCATAGAACTATAGGATTGTACTCTCAAAAACTGTCCTTACACTTCTCAGCAATTCTCCATGTCTGTAGTAATCATTTTCTTGATTTTTCCATAGCACCTACTTCACAGCTAATTCTTCAAAGCAGTCAAAGCCCTGTCTTAGTTTCACTACTTTCCCACATCTCTCACTCTTCTCACACTAGTTATAGAAATTTTGTAAGCAAATATTTACTTGATGCCTTAGAGTTTTTACACACACTGTCTTCAAATTTTCATACCTCATTTAATGGCTTCCAAGACACTCCAGCCTGACTTCTCCTCTCTATTTCGCTAAAATGCTCATTCAGAATCATCAACCACTTCTAGACTAGGAGTCATGACACATACATGTAATCCCAGTCCTTGGGAAGCTGAGGCAGAAGATGGAGTCTCAGGCCAGCTGCTGTACATAGCAAGACACCGTCTCAACCAAACCAAACCAAGCCAAGCCAAAGGGTCACCTGCACTTCTGTTTCCATACCATACATTTCTCAAAGCCTCAGAGAGCCAACCCTCTCACACACCCTTAAATTTTTGCTTTCATCCCTCTAGCTTCACCTGTAATCCTCTCCTCTTTTCTCCCTCTTTTGGTCATGATATCCACACAATACTAGATTTTTTACTGGCTGTTTGCTTTGTTTCTGCTTGTTTTCTTTATATAATTTTCATATCCATAGTCTTAAATCCCATTTTCTTATACTACTGGTAAGCTACACCTGTCCAAACATACACACACACACACACACACACACACACACACACACTGTGACTTCAGTTATAATAATAAACAATTCTGAGTCATCTTTGATTCTTCAATCCTCATTTTCTCTTAGCTCTCAGAAATCATTCATTGCTAATACTGTACATTAAGTGATAGATTAAAACCTACAATGCCATGTTACTCATTTTGCTATTTTATAAAACAAAGTATTGTAGCATTATGATTAAGAACTTAGACTGTGAAATCAGCCTTCCTGAGTATCTATTCTGGCCTGTCACCAAGATCTGACTGTACCAAAATAAAACCTCTCAAAGCAATGTATTATCATATTATATTTGTATCAGCACAATTCATAATATCCAAACCTTGGAAGCAGCCTATATGCCCATCAACAGATGAATGGATAAAGGAAGTGTGGTATTTATAGACAGTGGAGTACTACTCTGTCATAAAGAAACATAAATTTGAGTCATTTGTGGGGAAATGGATGTTCCTTTAGACTAAATGTCTACTTTTTATCTAATATTTTTATTAGTGCATGTTTGCAGTACATACTGATTACATTTGTCATGGAGAGTTGATACACATACATAAAACTATCCATTCTTTTTGTCCCCTACCATTCCTATCCCCTCCTGTTCCTCCCAACTCTTGGTCCTCCTTCCATTTACACAAGCTCTATTTCCATTTTGTCCTTCAATTTTTTCCATCCCCTTTCCCTCCACTCCTTCTCCCTCCATTTCTTGTTCACCTTCCCATTTGAAAAAAAGATCTCTTTACACAAGCGCAAGGACCCAAGTTCGATCCCCGATACAAACAAAAAAAAAAGATCTCAATATTCCCTGTTACATTTTGTTTTATTCTTTATTTATATTTTGGGTTTCTCATATGAGAGAAATCGTTGTTAAGTGATACAAATGGGACACATAAGCTTAAATATCTTATGGTTTCTTTTATATGAGAAACCCAAAATATAAATAAAGAGCAAAATAAAAGATAGATAATAGGAAATCGGGAGCCAGCTCTTTTGCAAAACGGAAGGGGACTAAGAAATGGGGTGCCGGGGTGAGAACAGGCATTAAGGTGTGGTATGTGCATGTTTCACGCCTCCAGGAATATGATCATTACAGACCGCAGAGCTGGGGTTAACTGCTGAATTAATCCCTGCAACTGGAGGTTCAGGAATCAAGGTGGTGCTGCTGACAAGTGCGGTGGAACCTAGAAGAGGGGCCCTACTGGGAGGTCTCTGGGTCTTTGCAACCCTTGAGATCCTGAAAGTACAAAGGAGAGCAAACCCAGTCCCACCCAGGCCTGTGCTTTCCGCTTCCGGTCCAACAGCTAAAATAGCCGAGACCCACTTCTTCCATCGCTACCGCCAGAAGGCGCTGCAGCCAAGAAGCAGCCGTCAGCAGGGAGACCCAACGTTTGCCCTTTGGACTCTGAGCCTCCGATCCTGCGAGCGGAATAAACCTCTTCTGCTTCCTAAGTAGACTTGGTCAAGCATTTCACTGCAGTGATAAAAAGCTACCAAACCATTGTCTTCATTTTCCTTTCACGTCCAATGCTGCAGCCCTGCTGTTGTCGCTGGGTTTTTGCCTCCTGTGCTGCAGTGTCGCTCAGTG
The DNA here is from genome assembly GCF_000247695.1 of Heterocephalus glaber. The sequence continues at coordinate 23,641,704 of NW_004624742.1, forward strand.
AGGATTTCGCCTTTCTACTTTGCCCCTCCCCTAGCTATTCAGCAGCTGCAATAATCTTTTAAAAATATGAATTCGAATCATATTATTTCCCTAATTGAAAATCCCCAGTGATACCCTGCATTTACATTGCACTCAACTGGAGCCCCGCGAAGTCCCCGCGAAAGGCTGTTGGCGTCTCACCCCAGTCCTTCCTTCTGCCTACTCCACAGGGCTCCATGCCCCCTGCCTCTGTCTCCTCTCCATCCTATCTACAGCTGCTTGTCTGCACCTTAATGGCTTTCTCCCAAACCTCAGATTACATGACATTTCGGGTTAAATGATATCATCTGAGAAAATTCTTTCCTGACCACTCAGTCTGAAAAATCTCCATTCATGATAGGCACAAAAATTTATTTCTGTTCCTTCCTGAGCCATGTCATGCTTTCCAATTATACACTTAACTAAGTTTTACCTGTTTTCCAGGGTCCATGGTCATGGGGGGGGGTATTTTGTACCCAGAGACTTGTATAGAACATTGCAAATAGTGGAGGCCTAATAAAATAACTGTTGAATAAGTAAATAAAAAACATTGAGATAATTAACAGAGAAGGTATGGATTTGGGTTGAGCATTAGTGAGAAAAAGCAAAGGCTGTGTATTTTTTAAGTGTTTATGAAATACACTTAACAAACACTTACTGAATGCCTGGCTTCTGCCAGGTGATGTACATCGATTAATGTTTTATTCCTCATAACAAACCTGTAATGTAGGCACAATTATATCTACCTGGGGGAAAAAATGAAGCTCAAACTAAGGAATATGCCAAATTAACCAACTTGCAGATGAAATCTATACCTATAGGGTCCCGAAATATGCCCATTACAACACGGTGTTACTCTTAACAGAGAATGGACAGTAGGCATTTGGAGTTTCTAATTTCTCCAATGAGAAACTGAAGTCCAGACAGGTGAAGTCCCTCGTGGAATGTAATGTGATTAATAAGAGACAAGGCTTCCAGATTTCCAATCGGAACTGCATTTCTATGTTGAGACACACACAGCACTTAAAACAATAGTCAATCATTTCAGAAAATTTTAATAACTTATCTTGTTCAAGCAGGAGGTCTACAAACAATTTACACTATTGTTAAAGAGCTTTCTTCCTTCCTTAGAGGGATTATGCCTCTTCAGGGTTTGGGGTTTTTAAAAGGTGTTATATGAGCCTTTGTGATTTGACACGTTTGAAGTACAAATATAATATTAGCCAAGCTTATTGCCAGAAATATGTGTTCTAATTAATGTTACTCTTTGTGTCCTTCAGTTTTTTCATCAAATTCTTTTATCAAGTAGAAAAATATATTATTAAATAGATATATCTAGAAGTGCACACTTTGCTTTGTTTGTAAATCTGAAAACTATTCTAAGCTCAGGATGAAAGGAAAAATCAAGACTAAATTATTACTGAAAGATATCCAACCAGTTTTTTTTTAAAGTAAATTTTCTTTTCTTTCCCTTTTTTTGTTTTTGGTACTGGAGATCGAACTCAGGTCCTGGCGCTTGCAAGGCGGTGGAACCATTGAGCTAAATCCCCAGCCCAACAACCAGTTTTTATGTATCAATATTCTATGTATGTCCATAGCATATTTATTCTGTTCTGAATGGCTTATCATTATTATTACTGGTAAATTGTATATATTATCAAACCATTTTGGATGAAAAGGAAGTCAGACATTCAAAACAATGTCACCACTAACAATAGTAAGAAATATATAAAATTTATTAAGAAAATGATTTGTAGCAAGCACTATGTCCTGATTATCATGTTGTGTTTCATCTCACTCTTCACAATACCATAACACTTTTAGTCTTTGCTATCTTTTTCATTCATAAGAAAATTACACTTCAGAGACTTTAATTCATATCTATGACTTCTCAGTTAATAATGACAAAGTCAGCATTCTGACCTAGATCTTCCTGACTCTCAAGTACATGAACTTGGCCATCCAAGAAAACAGAACTGCAATGACACCTTCAGAAAGGAATATGTTTTTAAAAACTGTTGAAATGTGCTTTACCAATTTCTCCCCCCCCCCTTCTGGATATAGAAGGCAATGAATTCACACTGGGCTGCATCTTCACCCCTTTATTATTTATGATTTTAAAACAATGTCTCACTGAGTGGCTAAATTGTTGGGTTTGAATTGGGATATTCCTGCTTCATACTCACAGAGAGCTGGGATTAACCATGTGTGCCACCATACATGGCCCTAGTGTTTTCTTAAAGGGCTGAGGATCACTGATTTATACCAATATCTTCTTAAATAATTGAAAATAAAAACAAAGTGAGTTATATAAGTCCCCTCCAAATTTAATACACACATTACATTTATTATTTTTTACATTCTAAACTTTAAAAAGTCATTGTAACTTGCTTGAGGTACACAGGGAGGATTGCTGAAGGGATTGGAAGAGTGCTTCAAACAGAGTTACAGAGGGAAGAGAAAGAGGATGCCTTTGTTAAACTGAACAGAGTCCAGTATGATTGAAGCTTACTGTGTGAAGGGTACTTAGAGAAACTCGCCCACTGGATAAACCTGTGCCAAGGCATTATCATTTCTTCTTAGGGATCCCTATCATTCAATTTCCTCAACTGTGCAGCAATTCTTACTTTGAAATAATAAGTCTGACACTATAGTGTTGATGTGAGAACTGTGTGTTTCAAACGCTCTATGTTTTAGACAGGAACTTAATAAATAGTGGTTATAGGGCTGTAAAACTGAGTGGATGGAAGGACTGGATAAAACACAAGCTTCACAGGTAAATGACAGGGAAAGACTAAGGTGCAAGGGAAACCCTGTCATATCTGTCTTATCATAACTTTAAATTAATACTATGATTCTTATTTTTTTAAAAGAAGATAAAATCTACATGAAAAATGTATACTACAAAACAAGTGGATGATCATATTCATATAGTAGATAAATGATTTCAATTGCTATGGCATCAGACTTAGAATAGATCTGATCACTCAGAAAGAGAAACAGAGAACACAATACATGCGAAGGACTTCAGTGATCCAAACATGGAATTATTAGGACCAAGAATTCAAAGCTCTACAGATACAAATGAAAGAAAGTACTTTCTTTGATCTCTCGTAGGGAAAAGTATTAGGTCATAGTAAACAATTGTATGAAAGGAAAGTAGAATTAGGCAAATACAAGCATATGGCTTAGGGGTCATTAAAGTGTCATTTAAACAATGAGGCTGAGGAGGAAGAGAAATGAGTTAAGTTTTGCCCTTGTTGATATCATAAAACAGTCGCAAAAATGATGTCAAGAGTGGGAAGCTATTTGTTATTTATAGTAACAGTGTCAAACATTTTTATTTTGGAAAGAAATGTTTATGATCAAAGAGTAAAATGTCTCAATTCCTATTGATGTTCCTTAACATGTAATAAATGTAGAGACAAGTTACACCAATGATATAATTCCAAATAGAATAAGAAATGAAATCACACTGTGTCTGTATGAAATTTGTTTACCTAAATTCTATCTTACCTTCTTAGGAATTAAGGAATTAAGTGTTATGATCCAGATCTAAAATATTTCCCTCAATCCTCTTGTGTCCAGAGGTGGGGAATTTGTAGGGTGATTGGTTCGGGGGGGGGGACTAAACTCCTCAGTGGATTTATACCTTGATGAGTTCATAGCTGAATGTGCTACAGGTGTGGCTCCTGCTTGCAGGTGGTGGCTCATGAGACAAGGCGAACTGTGGCCTGTGTATTGCTGGCTGGGGCACTCTTCCCCCTATTCTCTGTTTGGGGTCCCCATAAAGTGAACATCTTTCCTCTGTTGAGCATGACATTTGTGTCATGCAGCCAGCTGATCATGGACTGAAACCGTTGAGACTGTCAGCCAGCAAAATCCTTTGTTCCTCTGAGTTGCTTATGTTGGGTATTTTGACCCAGCAAAGAAAAGATTGGCTAATAGAGAAGTAAAAACAGGAATTATTATAAAAATGCATGTCTTTGCTCTGTCCCTATGATGCAGGAAACACCTGTAATCCTTTGAACAACATCATGACACAGGAAAGTGATTCTGCAAAATATACACAGTCAGTCCCTCTACTTTCTTCATAAAATATTCATGAATCTTAACCTTTTTTAATAAGGAAGCTTTTCTTCAAAAAATAGATATGCAGTTAATTTTAAAACTGGGTGCCAAAAATTCTGGGACGCATCATATTATTCTTATGCTGAAGGAAGATAATGTCATTATTCAAGGACTAGAGGCTGGCATACAGAAGGAGTTGAGAATTTATAGTTTCTCAAACATATAATTTAGAGTTAGAGTTTCTATTGATAAATTGATGTAAGGCTTATAATTTTTCTTTATTATTATTCTAATCAATTCAAGCATTGTGTTGTAAGTAACAGAAATTAAATCAAAGCCAAAGGAATGATAAAATTCATAAATTCACATCAAAAATGTTACAGGGACGAGAGTAGTGTTGGTACTGAGTTAATTCAGACTGGGCTCTGCTTCTACTGAATCACTGCCATTTACAAATACTAGTGGTTCCCCCAAATTATGCTACACTTACAATATCAATAAACCCAGTGGACAAGACAGTTTGGTTTGCTTGTAGAACATTGATTATAATTAGCTTTGATTGGCTTCACTTGGAGAAGGACCTCATCTGAAGCAAAGATGTAATGTGCTGATTGGCTTTTCTCAAGTCACATGATTTGAACTCTGGTGCCCAGAAATAGGGCCAACTTCTCCCAAAACAGAAGCTGAGATTGACCTCTCTATGATGTTTTATATAGCAATGCTGAGGTGAGGACTGTTGATAAATGCAGAGGATGTTGTTACTGAGCTACAAATAGTTGCATGTCTGCTGCAAGGTAAACACCTTGGGACTGCTCTTGGTACACATCAAGGACCCATAAAACTGTACTGAATCAGTGAATCTTAGAAGACTGGAATTCTATCTCAACAGAATTTCTTCAGTTATTACAATACATAAACAATGGTATTGCAAATATGAGGAATTTATTTTTTTTGTAAACAGGTAATTCATTCAAGCTAGTATGTAAGCAGTTAATAAAAATGAAAAAAGTTCAAATGTATAAATTGACACAATTTTCATGTATGAAACTGGAAGTTTTAGAAAGATATTGGTGAGTGATGACAATGGAGTGGAAAGGACCTCATGTGCAATTGACAAAATGAAATCATTATAGTACCATTTTTGCTGAGCCATTGTCAATAAAAATTAAGATCCTCACTATTGCATAATGGAAAAAAATCAAAATTTCAAACAATGGTTAAATACATTATGATAAATTGCAGTGATGTTTAGTACTATGGAATTAGCCCAATGTGTTTTAAAGATTATCTTGACAACAGAGAAAATGTTTAAGATACAGAGTGAAGTGAAATTCCAGAGAATATTTTACAGGTATATACATGTAAGTATCCCCAAATGTGTAAACAGTCCATATATTATATGCGTAAAATCCCCAACATGTGCTTATATTTATGCATATTTTCAAGTCTACATACACAAAAGTGAAATATTCAAATTTTTAATTATATTTATTTTTAGGTCATTAACAGATTTCCATATCATACCATACATTTCAGATATCCTCAAAGAAATATAGTTCACTTTTATAAACATAAAATATTATATTTGTCATATCCTGTACTAGTACTGGCAATGTAATATATATGGTACCCTTCTCTATATCATTATGATAATCTTCAAACTTGTCTCCTCCTTGGCTACAAACATCAATACACTCTCCTGAATTTTTCCCAAGTTATCTTTCTAAACATATCTGGTTATAAAGCTTCACTACATTATAAAAATACATTTATAAATATAAGTTTATAATACATTATAAGTCCACAATTTCTGGCACTGTATCAGTTAATCACTGTAATACTGTGCAAAAGGTCCTGCACAAACTAACTTTGCTGAAATATCTAGTTTTACTTCTTGCCCCTATCTTTGCATGTAACCCCTTTCCCATCACTGGAACAAAATCCCTGACACCCATAACTTAAAAGGAAAGAAGTTTATCTTAGCCTATAGAGTCAATTCATGGTTATTTGAGTCCAATGGTGGTAAACACATAACCACCAGGAAGCAGAAAGTAAGAGGAGGAGCTGGGGACAAGAATATACTGTTCCATATAATAGCCCTGGTGATCCACCTGTAATCAAGCTCCACCTTCTATCAGCATCCACACCTTCACTACTGAACTCATCAATGGATGATTCCACTGATGAATACAACCCCCCCTCACCAGAAAATTACTTTCCCTACACACAAGATTTCAAGGTACATTTTATATCTAAATCATGACATTCTGCCTCTATCCCATGCAAGATGCATATCCATTTCATTTTACAAAATGCATATAATTCCTCTTTAAGGCTAGCCAAAGTCTTAACAGTTCCAGTATTGTTGAAAAGTTAAAGTCCAGAGTCTCCTTTTAGACTCAAGGAAAACTCTTAGCTGACAGTCCCTATCAAAATTAAAAAGAAACTTAAATACTTCAAAAATACAATGGCAGAGCCCTGCTCTATCCAGCTCACCATGCCCACCTGTAAATATCGAGACAGTGAGGACCCTTGGCACACCCACCAGCAAGCAGCTTAGCCACACCTGCAACCTGCCTCGGGCCTCCTGGTTGTGCTGCTACCTGGTTCCACAATACAAAGTCACAGGAGGGCCATAAAGGTCATTGTCCTGAGCTGCAGAAGTGAACAACAGATAGAGGCCCTCTCTCAGGCTACTTGATGAAAACTGAAGCTCATTGGAAAAGTGAAGAGAATCTCTGCAATAAAGGCACACCAGACCACTGTACTTGGGTAAAGTTGCTATATTGAAGAGTTTAATCACTACAAACATATATTGGGTTGGTCCTCAATTTTTATTTAATTCATACAGTTAAAGGTGATAGATTAATAAATACTACAAATTGTAATTTACTAAGATGTTTTTGATGTTGTTTTGTTGCTGATTGTTATTACATGGGCTAAGGTGTTGTGATTGATCTAATTAGTTGTCCTTCCTGGTATAATGAAAATGAGATAGCCTTAGAGCCATTAGAGACTCAAAACCTAAAGACCAGCTATATCTAGAAAACATCTCTGAGAAGCAATCATTCCATAAGGTTCTAAATACATCAACAAAGATACTTACAATAATCAACTTCAAGTATCAACCCAGGAACTAAACCAAGGACAGTACCAAAAACAAAAATGAGAAGACATTTAAGCAAGGCTCAAATGCAGACTCCACCCCACCAAAGACAAATTCTGGAGAAATGAGGTGGAAAAGTCTGATAATCAACCACCTGAACACCCTGGACTGATAGCACAGGAAGTAAAAAAACAGATGAATGAGGCTCTAGAAAAATTCAAAGCAGAAATAATCTCCCAGATAACTGCAGAGATGATGAGCAGAGTGAAAGACATGATTAGATGCTCTAGAACAGAAACAGATAAAAAATAGATGAGATCAGAAACATGCTGGAACCCATGAATGCCCAGCATAAGAAAGAAATGGAATACATGAAACAAATTCAAACAGGTATTCAGGAGATTAAAAACTCCATTGAAAGCATGCAGAGCAGATTAAGAGAATTTGAAGACAGAATATCAGATATAGAAGACAGGATTGGGGTTATTGACCATGAAAACAGACATTTCTTAAAAATGCTAAAGGAACATGAGAAATCAATCCAGCAGCTGCTAGATGATTCCAAGAAGAATAACATAAGACTGATAGGAGTCCATGATAAAACAGGAGAAAGTACAATTGACATGAAAAAACTGTTCACAGAAGTAATAGTAGAAAACTTCCCAGATAGAGGTGGAGAATTGGACACACAGATAAGTGAGGCATATAGAAATCCACCCAGCCATGATAAAAGAAAATCTACCCCTAGAAATATAAGAGTCAAGATTCCAGAAATCCAACAGAATAACAAAATCCTACAGGCACTTAGAGAAAAGAAACAAATCACCTATAAAGGAAAGCCCATCAGAATCACGGCAGACTTCTCAACACAAACCCTCAAATCAAGGAGAGCCTAGAGTGAAGTATTTCAAGTCCTAAAACGAAATAACTTCCAACCTAGACTGTTGTATCCTGCAAAATTATCTTACAAAATCAATGGGGAAATTAGATACTTCCATGACAAAGAACACCTGAGAAATTTTATGAACACCAAACCAGCACTCCAAACAATTCTAAGCAATATCCTAGAA
>NW_004624742.1:23665986-23691699 GCF_000247695.1 Heterocephalus glaber
AATATAATGACATTTATCATTGGAAATTTGCACCTTTACATAATCTCTCTTGGTTCTTATTTTTCACCCTTGCCCAGCCCTCCCTTCAACCCCCCCATTCCTCCCTATTTACAAAGACTTTGTAACCAGGAAGTTTTCTTAGTTAACCTAAAAAGCTCTAAATTCATTTAAAATTTTTTTCTTTTAATTTTTTACTAACATTCATCCCGGTATAAGTATTTTCTTTCACAGCTGCACAGTTAATTTCTGCCTTGCCATATAGAATTTGAAATATTACTTCTGGGTGTTTTCAGAGTTCTGAAAAGCTGAGCCACTTAGAACAGTTTTAAGAATGGCCAGTAATAAATTTTCCTATTTCTTAACATCTCACTACCCGAGCTGGTTTCCTCTGATTCACTGTCAGTTTATCTAGTAGTGTCTCTCATATTGGGCACTCCTCCTCTCGCTGTCTCCCTCAGATTACAGAAAGCAAATTGAGTCTACTCAATCCTGGAAATCTCAGTGTGAAAGAAAAACTCGATCCATTTTCAGTCAGCTTCAGTTATGGACACTTTTTTGATTCACTTTCCCCGGCTTCAGCCCAATGCCTACATGGACTCTCCAGTCTCTATGGGATCTGGAGAACCAGAACCTGTACCTTCTCATCTAAACCAACATAGAGCAAGATGGACAACCGTATGAATTGTTTCTGCATGAAGCACTTACAGTTCTTTGCAAGTCTCGTCTACACATCTCTTGGGAGCTAAGGATCATCAATTCACATACATCATGAAGTACTTTGCTATTTTATTGGTCACTGTAAAATGCTTACTTTCTAATGAAAGTCTATTTTAATCCCCCAAAAGTTGCCAAAAGCTTGACCTTGTCTTTTGAAACCTCTATGCCTTTAGGGATTGGAATTTCTCCTGAGAGAGAGTACCTTTTCCAAACACCATGATTCAGAACACCACGATTCAAAATTCAAATGCACAGATTCAGAATTTATATATAAATTTCTACATTAAGAGATAATCTGTATCAATTAATATAGAAAACAAAAGATATTTGTTCATTTGAATTTCTGTTCCTACTGCCAGGAATTGTGTCAAGATTTGGGGCCTGAAAAGTTATGTCCCAGTAGGTGAGGCACTGCTTCCTGGTAGAAAGAACACAAAATTTGTCATTAGCTGTCTGGATTCTAAGTCCACTTTTGACATGAAGGCTATGTGATATTGAACATGCTGTTCCCTACTTTTCATGTTAGTTTCACCAGCTATAATAAAGGAAATAAAAATTTATACTTCTTAAAGAGAGTAGAAATATTTGAGCAAACGTGAAACATTTCATTTATAATGGCAGCAATAACCATTATTACAAGTCAAATGCTTGGCCTCATGGTAGCTATTGGAAGTGCATAGTCTGTTTCCTTTAGTTCCTTGTCTAGAAATAAGCTGGGAAAAGACACTGATGTACTCTGTTGGAGAGTTTCATTTTTGCGATGCTCTTCTCCTTTGACCTTCTTATCACTGAGAAATAGTTTTATCATCACTGATCGATCCCCTACTCTTCCATTCTTCTGCGAAACCTGAAACATCCCAACTTCGGCTAGGAGCTCATTCTCTCACCATTCGTATGTACAGTTTATTGACTGTAGTATTATCCCTTATCCCCTTTTCTAGTTAAATAAGTTTCTGTGACTTTGTTTCTCTATGTACCACACTCATGGTTCCACATTCTTCATTGAAGAATGAACTCATAAACCAAAGGAGATTAGAAGACTTAATATTGAAAATAATAAGAAGGAAAACAGCTCCCAGATTTTTAGGCAGGGGCTCGGTGGGTTGCCTCATGGCCCCTCAATCTGAGCTAAGTATAGATAAGCAGAGCACAGGAATAGCTCCACTGCTTAGTAAGTGCCTACCACAGGTGGCCCTGTGGCTTTAAAATGACCAATTGGAACTCAACTTTCAACTCAGCTCTTCAACTTGTAGAGTTCACAGGAAACTGGGATCCTAGGAGAAACTGGTTAATTCCCATTATCTCTTACTCAGGACTCAGTAATTTAGTAGGGAGTGGATGCCCCTCCCTTCCATGTAGCCTGAGGAAATGCATTCTTGGTCCACACTGCTAGTTCATAATATATATTTTAATTCTTATCAGTATGGCTGGTCACTCAACTCTATCTCAGGCCCTTACTCATAAGCTAAGTAAACTATTTTCTACAACTTCATTCATCTTTTATTTCTTATTATTGATCTTTCTAGGAGGACACATTCACTCCTTTGTTTAGATCCATCTTCTCATTGTAGCATTGGGCTCCTACAGCTGCTCTTTCTAATGCATCTTCCTTCTTTTCCTCTTCAATGATTTCTTGTTAATAGTTCAGTGGTTTGTGGAACTCTGTTCTAAAATTCTTGATACTCATTATTTCCCCTTATTCTAATGTCTTTTGATCTCATCTTCATTTATGAAAACAGTAGAATATAAACTTGTTGCACATGACATTAAATACATCATTCAAGCTCTGAATCTCTATTTTCTTTATATATGTAGAAAAATATTCCCAAAAAACAGGCATGAAGTTTTAAAACATAGCAGTAATTGGCCTGAGGATTTAGCTCAGTGGTGCTGCTGCCTGCTTCCCAAGTGAAAGGTCCCAAGTTCGATCCCTGGAACCAAAAAAAAAAAAAAAAAGAAAAAAAAAGGAGTAATTATGTTTTCCTTTCTATGCATTACACTTTTTCTTCTGTGCTAGAAAAAAACAATTATTGCCAAAAGTTGTTTAGAATGTGAATGTGGTTAAAGATTTGAGAAGAAATTAAGTGAACTTTATTTCATAGCACATGATAATTATCCAACCAAACTATGTAAAAAAATTCTAGCTGAAGTATTTCATAGTATGCTTTATATTTAATGATGAGAATCTTCTTGAATACTAAACATTCCTTCTTAGGTACCTGCTTTCATTTCCAACTATCCCTCATATATAAATACTTAGGTAGTAGACCTGACTCAGAGGGTGGAGTCTGTATTCTTTCCTTATATTTTATATTTCAATCACAAAGTATATAATCTTATTATTGCTCATGAATATCTTACAGTGTGATATTCATCATAATTTTCATCACAATTATATTTATAACACAAAATGAAAGCTTTTTTTTTAATACTTTGGTTACCATTTCAGGAAGCAAAGTAAGCTCTCCAGAGTCATAAAATGAAATTTTAAAACTACTCATATGGGAGATAAACACTTCTGTGTACCACCAAAGTTTCAGTTTAATGTTTACTTCTTTCTTACCTGATTTACTGATTATAGAAATAAATTTGAATGATAGTAATAAACCTGGATCTTACCCAGATAAAATGGCTATTGAGATAAGAAAAGGTACAATTAGCTAAAGTTATTTAAAACCCATTTATCATCTCAGTCATTAGAGTGGTTCTGAAAATATCCATTAAATACCTCAAGGAGCAGGAAATTCATTATAAGTTGGTATGAGTTCAGAATACAATATGCTAAACACCTGTTATCTTGGTGTCAACAATAAATGATTATAAACTACTATGTTAACATGCAGAATCTGTTAAAATATGGAGTAATGTGAATACAAATAAAACAAAGTAAATAAGAGCAAAATTTGATTAAAAAGATATTGCCTTTTTATTTTGGAGTGATATGAATAATCAAAAATATACAAACAAGTCAAAACTGTTTTAAATAATTTCACAGGAATTTATGAGAATATTAAGCTGAAAAGATTTCACACACTTGGCCGGGGATTTAGCTCAGTGGTTTCGCCGCCTACTGCGCAAGCTCAAGGACCCGAGTTCAATCCCCAGTACCAAAACAAAAGATTTCACACACTAAATATATAGAGTTGACATGTACATATAATTTTTATAATATCTTTATGATTATAGATATAAAAATATGTCTCATACCAATATAAGGAAAAAAGTAAAGATATAATTTTGTCATGAGAATTCTTGTTACTAAAATAATAATTTTGAAGGCATTAAAAATATTTTATATGAAAGGAAAAGATCATCCTTTTGGATCTTTTTATTTTTTGACTGTCTACAGAAGTGTAATTGAAAGGGTAATCATAAGAAATCAGTAGTTAAGCTACTAAATTAAAAATAAAAATCACTTATTTTGTTTTGACCTTTATAATGAAAATTATTTTCTTATAAAAAGATCAAAGTGTGCTTAATACTTGCTTGGATTTTTAAAGAGGTAATGAGCAGTAAACTCTGCAATTACACATATTACTAAATGTCATTCCTTGAAGAGAAGCAAACTATGAAGAGGCAAAGATATCATCTATTAAAGAAAGAGATTTTGGCCCGATTTCATACTCCATGAGTTCTCATTCTTCAGTGTAATGCTTGAATAATTTTATGTACAGCATTGCAAATAAAAGTAGAAAACTCTTGAAGTCTGTTTGACTTGGGCTTAATTGAAATGCCTCCTCCACAATTGTGCATGCTAATTCAACCAGCAAACTTGATACGCTTTTAAATGGTACAACACTAGATAGTATATCACATTTTGTAAATGATGCATCATGATGTTACAAAAAAATCTGTGTTGCTCTTAGCAATCCCTTAGCTTGAGTTTCTGTAAATCTCTTTCTCTGCACTAATAATTACCATACTTCAGCCAGGCAGTTTTAATTAAATGTCATCCTTTAAAATCAAGAAACACTTACAAGGTCAAGTAGGTCTAGGATAAAACTGAAGTTTACTCTCAAGTCATGGTTTACTTGATATTCTCCTATAAAGAAAAATTGCAAATGGGGCATATATAATTCTTCTCATACAACTTTAATGAGATTTTGACCAGTTCAGAATTGTTTTCTCTGTATAATTTTGCATCTATTAGTTAAAAGATAGCACTTTCTTACTTTAGAATATGAAAAACACTTCAACAGGAAAGTGTTTCTTGCAATAAATCCAGTATTTCCTATTATATATGAGAAATGTTTTATGAGTATAATCAGTTTTTGCTATGAGAAGACAAAGAACTATCAATATAGCCTGTTTTGGGCTTCTATGTAGAGGTGCAAAATAATTTTGTTAACTGTTTCATTACATTGTTGATGTATAATTAAGTATTTGATGTATATATGTTGTATCATCTTAGATACTAAAAGAATAATTTTTGTTACATACTGATCTTAATCGCTTCAATATATTAATCTCAGTTATATACTGATTACATACTTGATTATATACTAATTTCAATTATAATACTATTTCAATTATATACTGATTTCAATTGTTTTCAATTATTAATCATCTTACATATCATTAAACTGTACTTCCATTCTTGTATTTATTTTTATTTAGTACCTACTACATACCTTGTATATATTGAAAGAGAAACACAAAAATGTAAGAGACTTCTTCTCATTGACAGAAAACTTCTTATGGGACCTGGAGCTTTAAGAAAATGGAATAATATCCATTAATTGCTTTAATGCAAAAGTGACTTTATATGATAGTTGAACACAGAATAAAATAAAAAATTGGCTCCAAATCACACAACTGGCTAGTGGAAATACTGTGACTGGAAACTAGAGTGTATAATTTTATTAATTCTGGAGCAGATCAGTTTTAGAATGAATAATCTTATTTCCTTGGCTCTTTGGTCTCTGAAAGTCCACAGTTTGGAAAAGACAGTATCTGAGAGATAGTGCAAAAAAATGAGAGAACATCTCTGTAATGCCGTAGGTGTGTGTGACTGTGTTGTATGTTTGGGGAGATTAAATTTATCCTCATATGCAACCAGTATAGGTTTTTAGCTCTATCTCAAGTGCTGTACTAAATAACATGAAGTGCCTACATTGTGTATATACATTCTTCTCCCTCTGTCTTCGGATATGTTATCACATCTATTTCAAAGCCTTTCCAAACCTTCACTTTTTCAATTTCTGTTTAAAACTCAGTAAAACCCTATTTCCTATGTCTTCCTATCTTTTGTCTCTCCGTGGTCCTGTTATGCTATCCTGAGAATATTATGTTATTGATTTACCATGTGTTTTCTCGTTATCTATGTAAGTATCACTAATGTCTTACACAATAGCTAATACAAAGTAAATAACTAATAAACTTCCATACAATTAAATTGACTTGAGCATGGTCTTTTTCTTTTCATCACTTTCCTCTCAGTGTTTTACACAGTTCCTGGTATATATTAAAAACTTAGACCATTAATGACTGAGTAGATGAATGACCAGGTTATATAATACCGCATGCCTGACATGTGCTTAGGACTTCAGAGTCAGCTGGGCCCACGTTTGCCTCCCATTTAATTGGCGTTTAATTAGTCCGCATGTTCCACCTCCTCGAACCGCGGTTTCTACATCTGTAGACAATCAAGAAAATAGAGGCTACCTTCTACATGATCACCAAATGCATGGCAGAGAATGCATGCAAATGGATTGGGATTCTCTCACATGAGAAGCCCTCACATAAAGAGTGAAATAAAAGACAGATAATAGAAAGTAGCAAGATAGACCTTTCTCAAATGGGAAGGGCATCGAGAGATGGAAGGAGGGGAGAGGGAGAGGAGGGAACAGTAATGGAAAAAGGAATTAAGACGTGTTATGTTCATGGACCAACTCCCACAAGGAGTGTGAAAGTTATATACTGCCAACATGGACTAATAAAAGCTAAATACAAATAAATGGGCAGGACAGGACTCCAGGCAAAGTCTGCATTATTGGATAAGGCTTTGTCAAGCACGGTAATTGTTGTCAAAGTTGGTGTCCCTTTTGTTGCTATAATCATTTACATTCTTACTTTTTAATCCTTAAACATTCCAAAAACCTTACTCTGCAGCAAAGTTCTAGATGTTATTGAATTAGAACATTTATAAACTAGCCAATAAAGATTGAGGAACTGTAGAGTTGAGAGTTCTGATTTTTAAAAGGAAAGGAAAAGGACAAAAGGACATTCTAAAATAATTTTGCAGTCAAGGCTAGTAATACACTATTGAGTATTTCAAAACAGATGGATAATAGGAGTGTGAATGTTCCTATCACCAAACAATGCTAAATGTATGAGATAATGCATATGCTAAGTATTCTGACTTGATTATTATGCAATGTATACATGCATCAAAACTGTACTCCAATATGTAAAATATTGTCAATTAAAATAAAATTATATATGAGGTGTGCTCAAAAACTAGTGAATATTTAAATTAAAAACCCTACAATAAAAGAAATATTCCTATTAATCTCCCTCAAAACATTCCCTCTCACTTCAAACACGTTTCATCCTTCTTGCCACTTTTTGAACAAGTTCTCGAAGTCCTTTCTTGTGCCTTTAGTTGCACTGTTCTGACTGCCAAAATGTCCTGACTCAGTTCAAAATCTTTACTTTGTGTGGTCATTTTGACTTCGAAGAAAAGGGAGAAGTTCCACGGCCCCAGATCTAGTAATAAAAAGCGAATAAGGACACACTCTATTTTTATTTGACAGAAATTCCCATAAATGGTAGATCAATAAGAGGTAATCCAAATACATAGTGAAGATTCAAATGAAATAACTTACTACAGCATAAGACATATTGTCATAAATTCCCCCCAAAATGCTCAAGCCCCACCCTATGCATACACACTTCGAATACATTTATCCTTTCATTCCTGGCCATATATCTTTTATTATAATAAGGGTTCTTAAAAATTTAAACATTGACCATAATTTCTGATCATCACACACGCACACACACACACAAACACACACACACACACACACACATGGGAATTATAGGAAATTATACATTCACCAAATTTTAACAAGTTTCAAGTTACTACTCAGTTACCTACTGATATTTCTTTTCTAGATATTACTCAATTGTTACACAATTCTGGGTAAAAAAATCATTGAAATTTCCATTTCACTATGCCTTTTAAGAGACCATGGAGCTTCCTAAAGAAATACGGAGAAAAAGCACTTGAACCATTTACAGACTGAAAATGGGTTATATTAGTGTAAGGTGAGACATTCTTGTCAATGTTAAAGATCTTTTAAAAGCTTGTAATAATATTTTTAAATTACTCAGTCTGTTCTAGCAATGTAAAAATATCAAAGTTTTAGTGTAAGTCAAATCAGTTAGTAATAGGCTTTATTTTTTTTTCTTTTTTTTGAGACAGGGTCTTGCAAACTGGCCTTGAACTCACTATGTAACCCAGGCTGGCCTTGAACTTTCAGTGATCTGGGATTACAGGCATGCACCACCACACCCGGCTGGTTATTCCTAAATTTAATAGTAAGTAGTGTTCATACTGAAAAGCAATACAAATGGAACCTTTTGTGAAACTTAAATATAATTTAAGTAAGTGTTTTGAATTATTTACTCTCTAGTTGCATTTTATTGTCATTTGTTTAAAATATAATAAAAAAGGATGTTTCATAGTAACTTAAACATACTCTTCTCAAAATACAAAATTCCATGCTTTTACAATTTAAGCCTAGTTCAGATTATGGAAAAAAATATTTAGAACATTCAAAAAGAGTGTTTTGCACAACACCTTTAGTAAAAATTGTGCATTGTTATATTTAAATTTTTAAAAATGATTCATTATTTTGAATATCTTTTAAATTTATGTTTTAATTTTAGTGTGGAAGGACAAATATTTTTATTACCTTGTGTCAGGTGAAATATTTCATGTTTACAGAATATAGGCAATGATTCTACCTAATCATAAATCTGAGTTCTTTGATGAAACTTCTCCCAGGTTTTTCTCTGAAAATTTCTTTTTCACTATAGCAAATCTATTTTCAGCTACTATAACTCCAAAAGAAAAAAAGAAAAAACCCTTTTGATGATTCTTTTATTCATTTATTTATTCATTGCATTATCTATTGAGATTTCATGAATCTCAAATCAAACCTTCAACTCATCAGAAGAAGCATTTTGTTTCCACAAAGAAAAAAATGTATTTTTTTACATAACAAGGATTTTTAATACAGAAATTTAAAAAATTAGAGCAATGAAAGCTATTTAGGAAGTTTTGGAAAGAAGGAACTGTTTCCCATCATGGTAAACAGTAGCCAGGATTTCATGAAAGAATTGGCATTTGAGTAGCAGCACAAAAGTTAATTGTGGTACCAAAAAAAAATAGATTCTACACAAGAGGCATGACAGCAGCCAAAGAAAATATCTAGGAGAATGCAAGCCATATAGATTGGAGTCTGTATTCATGCAAGGAGAGTAAGGTAACTTAGAGACTAATTTGCAAAGCTCTGTTGTGTCATTTTACAAAATTTATTTTAAAAAAAGATTAAACTAGTTCATTATTTGTTTCTACTTTGTCTCATTAAAAATGTACTTGATGAATTGGAGACGTGTTTGAAGTAAACCAGAATAAAATGAATCCATAGGAACAGAAAGTGAAATGCTAGTATTTTGTTTGTTAAGCTCATGATCACAGACATGGAAAAAAAATAAAATTTAAGAAAAGAAATACTGTATGGGAGTGGCATGGATGAGAGACAGTGCATTAAGATTCTAGACACCTTGGTCCATTGTTACCACTGAACAATTTAGAAATATAGATAGATAGATAGATAGATAGATAGATAGATAGATAGATAGATAGACAGATGAAGGTCGGTCATCTGAGGCTCAAAGCAGGCAGTATGAAAACAAAAAAGGCAATAACAGAGGCATTCAAGAGAAAAAATCACAATTATTTGACCACTAAAGGACCCTAAGGAAAATATCAACTTAACTGGCAAATATTAAGATATATTTTGCCTTTTTTTTCTTCTGGTACTGGGGATCCAACTCTGGACCTTGTGCTTGCCAGGCTGGCATGGTGCCACTGAGCTACATCCCCAGCCCTATTTTGTCTTTCTAAGAAATATTTTTCTATTTGAGATTTCATGGATGAAGACCTAATCACTGCAAGTGAAGCTAAATATACAGCACATTTTTACATATATATATATGCATATGTGCAAAATACACATTTAATATATACATATATGTATATATTATAAATTATCATATATATGTCCATATATATAACAGTAGCAAATTCTTCATGTTTGCCCCCTAAAGTGTGTTTTCCCTGTTCCTGAATCTGGGCTGATCTGTGGCCTCTGTGACCAGGGGAGTAAGACTGAAGCTAAGCAGAGCAGATCTCAACCTGGAAGTCAAGGAGACAGCAGCCTTTGCCTCAGTTCCTGGCAAATGTGAGCCATCACATCAGTGTCACCAGTCCTTCTGGAGAAGCCCAGGAAGAGATGAAGGCGCCCAGCTGAGCCCTGCCCAGTTAACACATGAATGTCACCAACAGGAGCCTCAGAATCCTCCAGATAAGCCCTCAGTAAATCAGTGGTCCACAAAATTGTAGTTGTCACTTTATTTTCTTAAAATTTTAAATTTTATTACTATGCAGTACATGATTACATTCATTGTGGAGAGTTGCTTCATGTGCATAACACGGCTTAATTCTTTTTATCAACCCTTTCTCCTCCTCCTCCTCTCCCTTTTCCCCATCTCTTGTTCCTGTTCCCTTTAACTACTAAGTGCAGCTTATAATTTGCAATTTTAGACTAATAATTTATATATAATTCATTACACAGAAAAAGGACCAGAATAACCTACTTCCCCAATTTTTATATAGAAGAGATTGTCTAACTTCCCATGTTTTTATATAAAATGAGTTCATGGATTCATTCATCATGTAATCAATATGCACTATGCAATGTATGTAAAGCTTGATAACTAATGGTAGAAACATGTGATGAGAAAAGTTCCAAGCTATTCTCTCGGGATCACTGGAGAGAAGTGAGAAAAATTGATAAAAGAAACCAACAGGGTACCTTCGCCCATATCAGACATTTTCAGGGAGGATCTGAAAAAAAAAAAAAAAGAGAGGTAAGAAATGCAGTAGGAAAAACAAAAACAGGGCCGGGGATTTAGCTCAGTGGTTCCGCCATCTGCTGTGCAAGCACAAGGACCCAAGTTCAATTCCCGATACCAAAAAAAAAAAAAATACTGGGAAAAACAAAAACAGAGAACGAGAAATAAATGGACCAAATCATTTTGAAAAGCTCATTACTCAAATAAGGATGCACGCTATGAATAATACTTTCAAAAGCAACTGTCTACATACATTTAAAGTCATAAACCAATGAAAAGATTTGAGTTCTATAGAAGAAAGAAAACTAATTTTGAATTTAAAATACCAAACTCTTTCAGCTTCTAGGATTTGTTTAGTTTACATTAGACAGTTCAATTGTAAGTCCTACATGAGTTTTTCTAGAAGAAAGATTGTTTTAATGCTGATGAAATATTTTTCTTAGTTTAAATCTTTGGTGACCAGAGAAAAGATTTCACTGGAGAAGTGAGAACTATCCCACATCATTTCTTGATAATCTCCTTCCTTGCTAGTGTGTTTGGAATCAATGTACTGATGGTGAACTAAACTGAAAAACTATTCTTATGGTTCTTAAAAATTATTTATTGAATTCAAATCTGCTTGGCAACATTTTCTGTTATTCCTCTGTTGTGCTTCCCTGTGTGTTGGCATGACCAGAGACTCATCTCAGTTCCCTTTCCCATTTTGCTTGTTTACAAAAAACAGGTCCCATTTCTATGCTCATTCCTGTCCCAGTACAGAGGCAATTATGACTACTTCTGGAAAGGTGAAGAACCACTTGATAAGGGTATCACTGTTAAGTAACCTTCCTAAGAAAACCTGTCTGGGGTCTAGTGGCTCCTTGCAGATATTTTGTCCCAGTCTTACTTTTCCTGATCTTTCTCACTGCTAAACCAATCAAAATGTGCCTAATGCTGAACAGATGTTGCTCTGGCTAAAAGCCATCTTTCTGTGCTGTGAGCACACCAGCCTGACTTGAGCAAGAATTACCTAGTGGATTAGTAAATTCTAGGTATGTCTTGGAATGATTGACATACAGACCAGCAAACTGAGGGGGAAGAGACACTCTCGATGGGAGTGGTGCCAACCAATAGACTTAGGGCTTGGAGAGAATGAAAGGGAAAGAAGGGAACACTTACTTTTTGTTGGAAGAGCTCCAGTCTTTATCATTGCCCTTGGTCCCCAGTTTAACACAGACTCTTACAGCCTTCCAATGCAGACTTTCCCTGATGATTCCACAGTGAGCTTCAAGGTCTTTGATCTTCCACCTTTGACTGCTACTGTCCCTTTTGGCTCTTCAGTACACAGAGGCCATTTTGGATTCTTCTGCCTCTGATCCTGCAAAAGGCCACTGTGATGCTCTTGCCTTGGTGTAACTCTATCTAATAAATCCTTTTGTATAACTGCATGTATATTTTATACTGAGTCTTTTCCTCTAGAGGACTAACTAGTACAGATCTTGAATGGATTACCGCTTTTGTAGATACTAATGCTTTTATAGAAAATGTATATAATCTCACTGTACCCTAACCATAGGACTGGTCTGTCTATGGGGCAGCCTGCTGCTGTATCCTGTGTGATTCTAATAAACTCTTTCTCTTTACTAATTTTTATTGACCTTGCCTGATTTCCATCTTTCTGTGGTCAAAGAACTCACAGAGCTGGTTACATATGTAGGCTAGTAAGTGAAAGAAGAATAACTCTATGAAATATTGAGGATGGGCCCCAAAGTCCTAACCATTTTCCCAAGAACATTTGTCTTTTTTTAGCCAAATTTACGTCACAATTGGTAAGGTTAAAGTGTAATGAAAAGGACAGAAAATGTTTTCTCATGTTCTTGACCCCTGTTTTCTTTTGTTTTCTTTTTTAGTATTCAACCACTGTATCATAAATTCTAACCATTGTAGGGCAAAAGAGTAAATACCATATAAGTAATGTGTTTGAGGCTGGGGATTTAGTTCAGTGGTTCTGGTGTCTGCCTCAAAAGCACAAGGTCCCGAGTTCGATCCCCAGTACAAAAAAAAAAAAAGATCCAGTAAGTAATGTGTTTGTATATTGGATTTTGTTTAGCTCAAAAGCACATTGTCTTTTCTGTGTTTCCTTTAAGGTAGATGCTGGAGTTAGATATAACTTCTCTAAAGTTTTTATCTTCTTTACTGAAAGTATTTTACCACTCTCTCCTCTATCCTGTGTTAAATCTGAGGACTGTGTCTAGTGAAAAGGGTACATAAAACCACATTGTAAGTAAGATGAATATGAAAAATAGCAGAAGTTTGACTTTCACTTATTACCATTAGGGAAGCAAATAACTGCATCCACTCCTTGGCCATTCATGAAGTTACACTCCTAACCTTAGAGGGTTTCCAGCAAGGAATTAACATTTCAAAGCCTAGGAGCTACTCCTAGAGTTTAGCAGTGTTGTCAGATGTTTCTCAAGGTCTCAGTTGTACAAAATAGATGGAAAGTAATTCTGGTAAGAAAGATTCTCTCTCTTTGTCTCTGTCTCTCTCTCTCCCTGTCCCTCTCTCTAGCCTAGTGAGGGCATATTAAAGCAAAAATCGACCATCATTTTGTAGGTGGTAAAAATCTAATGTGTTTCTCTGCTTTTCCATTAAGGCAGCAATTTGGCAGTCATAGCATAATCTTGGCCATGTATCTAAAAACATAAAACTAAAACCCTTGTAGTTGCCAGGTGTCTACTTTTCTGCTTATCAACTCAAGTGTATGACTTGGGAAGCCAGGGTATTTCCTACAACATCTGTAAGCCTAGTTCCTACTTAGGCTCTACTGGAATTGTACATGGTCCTTTCAGGCTTTTAGACTTCTTGCTGCTTTCAAATTCAAGCAATATTCTTTAAGAAATCAAAGCACCCTAACATGGTAGGATATAAAAATCCTGGGCTTTAATATGGAGCATACAAGTTACTTTAATATAAAGTTTTCCTCCTAGCTTTTACCTGTAGCAAATGAGCAATCAGGTGAAAGGTGTAATAATGGTTTTTAACATTATTTATATAGAAATTAAAGAACTGTGTTGATTTCCTACTATTTCAATTGGAATTTTGACCAAATCCCAATATAAATAGCTCAAATAGTCAATGTGTTGTGTGTTAATAGACACCCAGGCCCTCTGTCATTTCTAAAGGAAAGTGAGTTCCAATCACATAGTCTGTCTCTGATGCCCTTGTAACAGGCACAGTAACAAAGCATTTGGAGGAACATAAGGAATAGGTCATCTGTATACATTACCTTGGTAAGTGCTCATTATAAGGCTGTGATGGGATCTGCAATTGGGTCTGGAGATAGGAGAGAAATTGTGCTGGACTTGAACTCCTAAAAGAATAGAGTGTGGGCTTTCAGCCAAGGTATAGAGGGTGAGGTGTGGTCAGTGAGTAGAAAATTCCTAGAAGAAATGCTAGGCTGACAATGGAATCCTTGATGAAGGAAGGCCAGGTGAGAAGATTCAGAGTTTAGGAGTGAGGAGAGAAAGTGGATCTACCTGACATACAGGTACTCAGATACCAAGGCAGGGGGAAGCGGGGTTTGATCAGCTGACAGATTTCTTGCTCAAACTGGATTCCACAAGGAGGAGCGAAGACCAAACTCTGGGCCAGCTCTGCATAGAGCTCAGAGGAGTCCAACTAAAGTTAGGTCAAAGCGAGCCTTGGTCAGTAGATATTTTTAATTCAATAACACATTTGAGTATCTTAAGGCTCCTGAGAATAACTTGTTTTTACCTATTGATGGATTAAATTCAATTTCCAAAGCCCCATCCTTTTTTCTCAGTTCTGCATGTTTGGTGCCCCAAGAATAGGATGAAAGCCTTCATGTTATTTAAAGATGGCTAGAGTGGCAAAGAGGGGTGCAATATGAAAATCACTAAGCAGACAATGAGTTTAGGGCAAATAATTGTAAAACAGAATAAATGTCAACCCCCAGTGCATAAAATTGCCAGAATACTTTATTTATCAGGCAAGAGAAGAGTAAGCAAACCAGAAAGTCACGGGTTATTATCACACCAATTCTACTAAAAGTTTGAGCAGACCCTGATTTACTAACATTTGCAGAGCTCTGAACAAATAAGGACAAATCAGATTAATAATTAATTCACAATTGACAAAAATCATTAGACTGCAGAGCTGTTTCTATGAATTGCAGATCCCATCTGACATTCACCACATTACTGCTCATACCGATGTAGAGACGGGCAAATTAACTGTGAGCGGCTGAAAACCAGGAAGCTGAAATACAGATCAATGCTGTTTTTATGAAGACAAAACCAGCACACCAAAATGCTTTCCTCCCACTGTCTAACATCATCCATATTGATGTTTTCTGTCAATAATAATACACTGTCACACTTGATGGGGCCGGAGGAACGGATTACATAGAAATTGCACTGGAATATGTTTTTAGACATTGTTTCTTTGGAATAGTATAATCAAAGCAGTTATTGATTCAGGAACTTTGACTGCTTGGCCCAACATGATGCATGAGGCATAGCAGGAGAAGTTATGTATTTTTATTCATTTTACAGTTGTGTTTAAAAGTGTTGGTTAAAAGACAATTTCTGTCATTTCTGCTTCTGCAGGGCAAAACCACACAATGGTCCATGGTTCTTTGCTCTCTCTCTGCAGTTATAAAAGTTTCTATCTTGAAAAGTAGCTCTGAGTGACCTAGTTTTCCTCACACGTTCTCACCACCATCAAGTCTCACCTCATCCATGTGGATGTTCTGTTCTCTTACTGTTTTCCCTGTGCTCTAAGGGAGTTTATGAAAACTGGATTCCGTGAGTGCTTCTCTTCTGCCTATAGCTTGCCAATGGTCTTCGGAGTCACTCAGGGCAAAACCGCATCTAAGACTCCAAAGTCCCCTCCCCAAGCTCATTGCCTAATTACTCTCCTGATCTCCTGACTTCCATTCCTGTCTCATTACACTGCTGACCAAATCTTCTCTCCCCCTCTTCATCCCTCTGCTACTCCACAGCTATATAGGCCAACCTGGTATACCTAGACTTTGTAGGGGACACAACTGTCTTAGGACCTTTATATTTGTACTCCAACTACACTGAAAGGTCAGTTTCTCAATGGATCTTTCTTTGATTCCATCTACATTCTTTTTTTTAATTAATTTTGTTGGTACATTTTGTTGGTACATTTTAGGTATACAGTTTGTTTACATTTCTCACTGGGTGCTTGCACCTGTACATGATGTATCTTGGTTCTTATTTTTTCCCCATTACCTGTGCACCCTTCACCCCCTCCACTCTTCCCTATTTACATAGATTTCATTTCCTTTTTTTTTCTTTTCTCATAGTTTTTCCTCTCTCCTTTCCTTTCCCCTTCCCCTCCCTTCACTCCTTTGTCTTTGGACCTTTTTTCCTATTTCAGATTATCAATTATTCATTTTAATCATTTTACCTCTTGTTTACACTATCAGTTTCTCACACTAGTGAAACTATTCAATATTTACACATGCGTGTCCTATTTATTTCAATTAAGAGTATGGCTTCGATATGCATCCATTTAGCTATAAATGACTCTAGTTTTTCATTCTTTTTTTTTTTTAGTTTTTCATTCTTTATGGCTGAGTAGTACTCCATTTTATAAAAAAAAAAAAACCCACATCTTCTTTATCTGGTTTCCTGTTGATGGGCACTTGGGCTGTTTCCAAGCTTTAGCTATTACAAACTGTGCTGCTACGAACATGGGTGCATATATATCACTGCGGTATGATTCTTTCAATTCTTTTGGGAAGATACCCAGCAGGGGAATAGCTGGGTCAAATGGGACCGCTCACCATGCACTAAACTAAGATCGAAGTGGATTAAAGATATAAATATTAAGACCAAAACACTAAACTTGCTGGAAGATAAGTTAGGTAGAAATCTTGAAGACATTAGCATAGGAAAAAACTTCATGAACAAAACCTCAGCAGCACGGGAACTAGCAGAAAGAATCCACAACTGGGACCTCATCTTATTAAAAAAGCTTCTGCACTGCAAAAGAAACCACCAACAGAGCTAACAGACAACCTACAATATGGGAAAAAATTTTAGCAGCTGTACCTCAGACAAAGGACTACTATCTAGAATATATAAAGAATTGAAAAAAATCAGACCCCACAAATTCAAAGACCCAATTCAAAAATGGGCATCTGAAATGAACAGACATTTCTCAGACAAAGAAGTAAAAGCAGCAAATAAACGTCTGAAAAAATGTTCAACATCACTGGTCATTCGAGAGATGCAGATGAAAACAACACTGAGATTCCACCTCACCCCAGAAAGAATGGCTGCTATCAAGAAATCGACAAATAACAAATGCTGATGGGGCTGTGGAGAGAAAGGAACCCTTCTCCATTGTTGGTGGGAGTGCAGACTGGTGCAACCACTGTGGAAGTCAGTATGGAGATACCTTCATCTACTTTCAATGGAAACTTCATTTCTGTTTTCTCTTTTGTGCTTTCCTCTTCCTTTGTAATTATCATTTAGATAATATTGCATACATGCTTATATATTTTTCTTTATGACTTATTCAAATATAATTTTATCTTGTCAGTGATTTTGGGGGAAGACAGTAGTGCATAGAATGATGCTTTTTCCACAATTAGTGTCTTCACCATCATGAAGACTTCTTGACACATGATAGCTTCTCAGTAAATAGATGTTTCAATGAGGAAACAAGTTGATCAAGGAAAACGTATCTCAAATCCCTAATCATGCTCCATCCCTAATATCCTCTAAAAGAATGTTTTTTAAAAAAAAAACAAAAAAACTTCTGAATTTCATCTTACCTAGGACAGAAAGCACTATTTTGAATTAGTCTTTATATAAATAGCTGATAGGATAGATATTATACAAATATTTTTCCTTTTATCAAAGTAAACCACTATTCTAGGTTTTTTCCTGAAATGCTGAAGGGCTTCAGAATTCATGTTTATTTACTGTTTCTTTTACTGTTCAGTATAACCGAAGGAAAATGCAAAGGATCAAAAACTTAAGGCTGAAAACATGAGATCTGTGTTCAATGGAAAGAAAGGAAAAGAAAAAATATGAAAAAAGAAAAAAATGGAAACAAAGTCTCTGTAAATAGGGAAGGGTAGAGGGGGTGAAGAAAGGGCAGGGTAATGGGGAAAAAAATAAGAACCAAGATACATCATGTAAAGGTACAAGATCCTGATGATGAATGTAACTGTATTTTATACCTAAAATGTACCAATAAACTTAATGAAAAAAAAAAGTCAATGAGAAATACAGAGGTTAAATTTTTGACAATACATGGGGCATCATTTGGAGCAACTCAATGTACATATGAAGATGAACATCAAGTCCATTACTAAAATAATACCTAGGCCCAAAACCACTTGGCTAATTTATATAAGAGACCACTGTCCCAAGTGAGTTTGCCTGATTCTTCCTCAAAACACAATTTAAAAACATCTTGACACTACACGACTCTTAGCTACCTTAAAAATAATAATTGTTTTCTTGGGGACTAAGAAGATTACAGAGTTTAATCAGTAAAAATCCATAAAAATATAAGTAAAGGAACATAAGCCCTAAACCTTATGTTCAGAAGCAAAAAAGTAATTACTAGTTGATTTTGACAAAACTCCAGCTAATTTGAGTCTTTCCTTCTTAGTTACATTTAGATATTATCATCATTTAGTTTACTTTATTAAACAAAATAAACTAACGAAATGATATTTAAGACAGAGATTTTTTCTTATGAAAATAAGTGGTTTATATTATAAAGTAAACAGTTGTCCATTGTTAAAATTGTGGAAATCCCCAAAACAAAAAGAATAAAATTAAAATTACCTGTATCCCTACCAACCATGTATAATATTTTCAGGTTTTCTACTTAATATTCTCATGAAGTGAGTGAGAAATATGTGTATATATTCATTCTTTTAATTTAATAACATATTTAAAATTATTTCATTTCTTTCTAATTATTTTCTGGTATCACATAAAATAAATTTTGTGTAATATCTTTCTGATATTGTCAATAAAATGTATTCCCAAGTGTTATGGCCTGTGTCTAGATGTTCCTGCAAAGCCTTATGTGGTCCTAGGAGAGACTTTTTCAGAGGTGGCTGAAAAAGGTGTGTGACACTAGAATTGATTCATGGTGCAATGGTAGGATCAAGGGCACTAGGATTAAGGGTGTGAGTGCTGCTACCCAAAGGTGCCTGAATAAGATGTAAGGAATAGAAAGAGCTGTGGTTATCCTTTGCTGGTTTGCTATCTTCTGCCTGCCATGGACTGTTTCTCCTCTGTGATGCCCCTCTGCCTTGGAGCCAGCTGTTTATGAACTGCAACCTCTACAAACTGAGTTAAATAAACCTTTCCTCCTTTAACTTTGGATGTTGGGTTTTTTGTCTTAGCAATAAAAAAGTAACTACACCAGGTTCAAAGCAATTTCTAATTCTGAAATGAAATAATTCCTGTAGATCATTAGAGTTGGAAGTTCTGCTATATTTTCTCCATAATTTATGAGTAGGCATAAGTTAGTAACTTGACAAAATGTTTATCAAATGAATAGATGAACTTTGTTTTCACTGATTGAGAATTCATTACAGTATTATAAATTTTAATTAACTAATAGAATCAATGCTCTAATAGCTAAATAAAAAGTATACTTAGAATTGTTAACTTGATTTTCTTCATTTTTATTCAAATTTATATATAATGATGAAAATCATAATATTTGAGCACATTTTCCTTTATTAATCCTTCAATTTTGTCTCTGTCATATGCCAGAATTGATTTTTTGAAAGTTACTTTCTTAATGACTTCCAACTAATTCCTTAACAATAGTTACATTAAAATGATTGATTGAAATGTGAAATGAGTATGTTTAAGCATAGCCACTTGTTTTGCTGGAGATGTTTTAAGAGTTCCAATCATAGGTAATTACTATAATTAATGGATTTTTTTTACATAGCAGATTTTTTTGAGTCCTCCTAAGTATTATTTTACTCCATTTTTATCTCTGTATAGGCATGGACTTAAATTGTATTAAAGTTTTAGCCAAATAGGGTATTTTTTTTGTTTGGTTGATTGTAATCAAAGCATAAAGTATCCAGATAAATGGGCTAAAACCATTCTCTGTGGTTGACCCATTAAGTTCTCAACTGGTACATCAAAAAAAAAAAATCAAAAGCCAAGCTTTCTGATTTGTGATGGTAATATACGTATTTTCTTAAAAGTAAATTAATCAAAAGCACTGTCAAGATGTTTCTGTGTTATGATACAAAATATATACATTTTATTTTCTAAAATCAGCTTTTTAGAACTAGTAAAAAAGAATATACAGTAAAATTATCTGTCCTATGAAAAGAAATTATAGCTTTTTTTCTACTTTTACCTTAAGGTATTTAGAATTTCTTTATTAAAGAAGCATATGTATTTTAGGTTGGTACTACACAGTATTTGTATTTATATTCTTTTTCTTTATACATCCTTCAGTTGAGTTCCAAAGTCTTTAAGAAATGGTAAAGGAAAAAATACCAATTAATTTCTTAAGCTCAGGTGTTGAATAGAAAATGCATGTGTTGTGGATAGTATTGTGGGTTTACAAGCAGGAAGTCTGGATTTTCTTAAGTGATTCTGATTCCAAGCCTATTCGCTTTCAAATTTGACATAATAATTTTCCTTGAGCTATTCAAAATTTGATGATTTTTTGATAGCCTTGGAGGGTCATCCTGCTGGCTACTCAGTAAATTTGGTCAGTAGGAGCTGGAACCATTTCTGTTCAATTAATTAGTGAAGTTTATAATCAATGGGACTATAGTCAACAGTACTAGCCTCAGCCTTGACCATAGCCTAAGAACCCCAAAAGGGCGGGTTAAACAAATACCACAAATCACCATGGTTCACTTTGAAATTCCAGGTGGTTTTCTTCTTAAATTTCAAGGTTGATATTGCCATTTGATCCAAGGAATTATTCCAGGTACAACAGGCTGAATTAATGAATGTGCAGATTTGGTTTTGGACTGCAAAAAGGAAATATAGGGCAACTCTATCAACCATAGCAGCCCTACTCAGTGAATGGAGGTAGACTCGAATGATTTTCAGGACTCAGTTGATGACATTGTTAATTGTAGCTAAAATCAAGAACACATTTTGTACCACCTCTTTTATTTATCTGTAGAAATACATGCCCATAGGACCGTGGTGGCAAACCTATGGCACATGTCTTCCTGTGTTTTTCTTTGAAGACAAAGAATGTTAAGGTATGAGTTGTCTTACTTTTTTTTTTTCAAACTAAAACATCAGTGTTCAGGTTTAATTGCAATGTTGGCACTTTGTAATACATAAATAGGTTTGGGGCTGAAGTTTGGGTACTTAGTCTCTCAAAGGTTCACCATCACTACCATAGGGAATGTAAAAGTATTGAGTCTGTCTTCAGATGTCTGCAGTTACCCAGGAATTGCATGATCAATGTTACTGTATCTTTATTCACTTGAAGGTTTTTACTGACCACCTCCATCTACCCTGAAACATACTGTGTTTGGGGGAAGATGGCTTTCATACATGGTGCCTCTGGCAAGAATGTGATTGGAGTCCATCCTAATGTGACCTACATCAGTCATTGGTCCAAGTTTGACATTTCTCCCAACGTATACACTTAGCTAGCTGGTTAGTTATGGGATTCACAGTTAATTCAAATAATTGGATTAAGTTATTGCTTGAAGGGGCTCTTTGAGGGCACTTTCCTTAACAAGTCTTCTTTAGATCCCAGGGAGCAGCTCTGTGGCCCAGATCAGTGTGGCTGCAGGAGGATCCCAACCAGGGGGCTCAGGCACATCCCACCAGGCTAGGAGCTTGCCCAGAGAGGAGCTGCAGGGGCACTTGGGCTCCTGATGGAGGCCCACTATTCCATCCCTAAGTGTGGGAAGATTCCAAGGAGCAGCTGTGTGGCCCAGACCAGTGCAGCTGCAGACACATCCCAGCTGGAGCTCTGCCCTGACCCCAGAGGCTCTGGCACACCCACCCAAGCCAAAGGCCAGTCCAGAAAAGGGATGCATGGCATGTGGCTGCAGCTAGAGGCTCACCATACCATCAGCCACAGCCAGGGACCCAACTGGAGAAGAGCTGTACAGGCACACAAGCAATACCCAGAGGCTTACCCCAATACCACTGATAAGTGCAAGGAGACCCCAGCCAAAGCCTGTGCAGACAACAGGAACTGCGGTGCAGAGCTCCCATCCAAAGGCCCTCCCAAACAACAGCTACTTAGGGACCCCAGGGAGAGGCATGCCTAGATAACATCCCAAGTGTGCACAGGCCCCAGCCAGAAG
Source organism: Heterocephalus glaber (assembly GCF_000247695.1). The sequence continues at coordinate 23,688,182 of NW_004624742.1, forward strand.
CCTGCCCAGACAACAGGTCAGCTCAGGGATTTAGAAGGCCAGCACTCTGAACCCAGGAATTAGTGTACTGGTGAGTAGCAGAGTAAAGTCAGCTTGGTGGCTTGCTGAGAATTCATAACCACTGGGTGAGCAAAAAGTTGCCTCAACAAAGACACAGCAGGCTGAATCTGCTAAAATGGGAAGACACATAAATAAGTCCCAGAACCAGACTTCCAGATCACCTAAGGTAATCCCAAAGGGCAATGAGATGGAACAATCTGATACTCAACCACCTGGACTCCCATAACTGGCAAAGAAAGGGGACCTGGAAAAAATGAAATCAGAAATAATTTCTCAGATAACAGCAGAGATTGTGCCCATAATGCAAGACATGATTCATAAATCTAGAGCAGACACAGATTTAAAAAAAATAGAGGAGCTGAGGAATATGATGGAATCCTAACATAGGAAACAAATGGAATCCATAGAACAGATGCAAACAGATTTCCAGGAGATTAAAAACTCCACTGAAAGTTTATGCAGCAGAATGAGCTAATGCAAGGATAGAATTTCAGATATGTAAGATTGAATTGCAATTAGTGATCAGGAAAAGAAAAATTTCTTTAAAATAGTAAGGGACCACAAGAAATCAATCCAGTAGCTGCTAGATGATGCAAAGAAGAAAAACATCAGAGTGATTGGAGTCAAGGAAAAAACAGGGAAGAGTGAAGATGGCATAAAAAAAACTATTCACAGAAGTAATGGCAGAAAACTTCCCAAATAGGGGAAAAGAACTTGACATCGAGATAAGTGAGGCATATAGGACTCCAATTAGCCATGATCAAAAAAAAAAATCTACATATAGGCATATAATAGCTAAGATTCCAGAAACCCAACACAAGAACAAAATTCTACAAGCAGAGAAAAAAGACAAATCACATACAGTGGAAAGCCCATCAGAATCACAGCAGACTTCTCAACGCAAACCCACAAGGCAAAAAGCACACGGAGTGACATATTTCAAGCCCTAAAGGAAAAGAGCCTCCAACCCAGATCGATGTACCTTGCAAAACTATCTTTCAAAATGGATGGAGAAATAAGATACTTTCATGACAAAGAGCACCTTAGGAAGTTCACAAATACCAAACTAGCACTCCAAAAAATTTTAAATGATATCCTGAGAAAAGACAATGAGGATCACAACCCCAGGAAGCCCTGCAGAATGAATCCATCTGGCATGACAAGGAAGTAAATGGAAAAGGGACAGAATCCAACAAAAAGAAAAAGTCTTATACATATCAATTATTTAAAAAGTTTTATACATATCAATTATAACCATCAATGTTAATGGTCTCAATTCATCAATCAAAAGAAATAGACTAGCAGAATGGGTCAAGATGCAAGATTCAACAATATACTACATACAAGAAACACTTAATTCAGAAAGAAACTCGTGGTCTAAAAGTTAAAGGGTGGAAAACAATACTCCATGTGACAGGAACACGAAAAAAAGCAGGAATAGCTATCCTCTTTGCAGGTCAACTAGATTTCAAACCAAAACTGATTAAGAGACACAAAGAAGTACACTACATCCTTGTAAAGGGAACAATTCAAGAGGAAGAGATGACAATCATTAATATATATGCACCAAACACTAGGGTGCCCAACTATATAAAACAAAAACTAACTGATATGAAAAATCATATGAGCACTAATACAATAGTAGTGGGGGACCTTAATACCCAACTCTCACAAATAGATAGATGAGCTAGGCAAAAAATAAACAACAAAATACTAGAACTCAGTCAAACTATTGAACAAATGAAGTTAACAGATGTTTACAGTGTTCCACCCCATAAAATCAGAATATACATTACTTTCAGGTACACACAGGTCATTGTCTAAAATAGACCACATACTCATTCACAGAACATGTTTAAGTAAGTGCAAAGGAATTGAAGTTATCCCCTGTATATTGTCAGATCATAGTGCAGTGAAATTGGAGATCAATAACAAAAGGTACCTCAAGAATTTCATAAACACATGGAAACTGAACAACACTCTTCTGAATAACCAATGGGTCACAGAGGAAATTAAAGAAGAAATCAGACAGTTCCTACAATTAAATGAAAATGACAATATATCAGAATGAAAACATAACAGAATTTATGGAATACAGTGAAAGCAGTCCTATGAGGGAAATTCATAGCAGTGAATACTCATATGAAGAAAACAGAGTGAGTTCAATTATACACCTGATGCTGAACCTCAAGCTTTTAGAAAAAGAAGAGCAGGACAACCTCAAAGCTCATACAAGGGAGGAAATTATAAAGATCAGAGCAGAAATCAGTGAAATAGAAACTAAGAGAACAATAGAAAAAAATCAATGAAGCCAAGAGTTAGTTCTTTGAAAGAATAAACAAAATTGACAAACCTTAGCCAAACTTATTTTAAAAAGTAAAGAAAAGGCCCAAATTCATACAATTCAAAATGAAAAAGGGTGAAAGTACAACAGTCCCAGAAGAAATCCAGAGGATCATCAATACCTACTTTGAGAACCTATATGCCAATAAGATGGAAAATACAGAAGAAATGGACAGATTCCTAGATGAATTGCCAAAGTAGAACGAAGATGACCTAAAAATTCTAAACGACTCAATATCAATCAAATGTAATTAAAAAATTACCAACTAAGAAAAGCCTGGGTCCTAATGGCTTCACTGCTGAATTCTACAAGATATTTAGAGAGGAACTACTGCTACTACTATTTAAACTCTTCAATGAAATTCAAAAGGAAGCAATACTCCTGAATTAATTCCTGAAAGCAAGTGTAACTTTGATCCCCAAAGCAAAGAAAGACCCAACCAAAAAAGAGAACTGTAGGCCAATCTCACTAATGAACATGGTTGCCAAAATCCTTAATAAGATATTGGCACATAGAATGCAGAAGATCATCAAGAAAATCATGCACCCTGACCAAGTGGGTTCATCCCAGGGATTCAGGGATGTTTCAACATACGCAAATCAATCAAAGTAATACACTATATCAATACAGCCAAAGATAAAATCTGTATGATCATCTCAATAGATGCAGAAAAAGCATTTGACAAAGCCCAACATGCATTTATGATAAAAACCCTATAAAAAATTGGAATCAATGGACTAACTCAAACTGATAAAAGCCATCTATGAAAAACCAACAACAAATATCATACTAAATGGTCAAAAAACTGAAATTTTTCACATTAAATGCAGAAACAAGACAAAGATGTCCACTGTCATCACTCCTGTTCAATATAGTTTTGGAAACACTAGCCACAGCAGTTAGACAAGAGTACAAAATAAAAGGAATAAAGGTAAGAAATGAAGAAATCAAATGGTCATTATTTGCAGATGACATTATACTCTATGTAGAAGACCCCAATAACTCCACCAAAAGTATTCTAGACTTAATAACCAAATTCAGTAAAGTAGCTGGATACAAGGTCAACACACAAAAATCAATAGCTTTCCTCTACATGAACAGCAGACTCACTGAG
>NW_004624742.1:23692875-23720831 GCF_000247695.1 Heterocephalus glaber
AAATCAGTATGGAGATACCTCAAAGAACTAGGACTGGAAGTCCCATTTGACCCTGCTATTCCACTGCTGGGGATCTTCCCCAAAGAAGTAAAAGTATCATATCACAGTGATATATGTGTACCCATGTTCATAGCAGCACAGTTTGTGATAGCTAAAACTTGAAAACAACCCAAATGCCCATCAACTGAAGACTGGATAAAGAAAATTTGGGTTTTTAAAAAATAAAATGGGGTACTACTCAGCCATAAAAAATGAGAAATTTATAGCTAAATGGATGCACATTGAGGTGATACTCTTAAGTGAAATAAATAGGGCACACATGTTTAAACGCTGAATAGTTTCTCTAGTGTGAGAAGCTGAAAGTGTAAATAAGGACTACAAGGTATAATAGATAATGTGAAATAGGAAGAAAAGGGGCAAAGGGGAAGGGGAAATGAGAGGGGTAGGGAAAGGAAAGAAGGAAATGGAATTAATATGAGAAAAAGAAAAAATGGAAACAAAGTCTTTGTAGATAGGGAGGGGTGGAGGGACTGAAGGGAGGGCAGGGGAATGGGAAAAAAATAGGAACCAAGATGGATTAGGTAAAGGTGCAAATTTCCAATGATGAATGTCATTGTAATGTATACCTAAAATGTACCAATATAATTAATTTAAAAAACAAATCTTTATTAATATCAAATTCAAGTGATTCCTGGGCCCCATTAAATGCTTAAGTGGTGGTAATAGTGAGAATTGAAATCATTTTACATAATGGCACAAGAATGAGGCTAGTCCCTAATCCTTCCAATTGAGTTCTCAGGTTAAAGGAGTAACAGTCAAATCAATAGTTTCAACCATCTGCCAGGGTGCTATTGTTTGGAACTTGAATATTTCCCAAGTCCCATGTGTTAAAAGCTTGATTCTTGGGATGACGCATTTGGGAAGTAGAGGAACCTTTAAGAAGGAGGAACTATATCTCTGGGTGCATGCCCTTGATGGGGACTGTGGGACCTAGGCTGCTTCCAGGTGGTCTATTTGCCTCCTGCCCATGAGATGAGTAGCTTCCTGCTTCCCATAATCCCCCCATGATATGCTGCCTTGCCACGGGCCCAAAACAATAGAGTCAACGGATCATGGACTGGCGCTTCCAAATTGAGAGGCAGAGTAAACGTTTTATCTTTATAAATTGATTGTCTCAAGTATTTGGCTCAAGTAATGGAAAGCTAAATGACACACAAGGGATGGCAGGACTATATCAGGGGACCAGACCCCCGAACCAGCATTAGGCTCAGCGATTCCGATGCTTCATAAAAACTATTACACTCATAGTTATTACTTATTATGGTGAAAGGATACCAATCAAAATCACCAAAGGGAAAAGACGCAAGGGGCAAAGTGTAGGAGAAACGAGGAGTAAACTTTTAGATTTTGTTTCCTAGTAGGGTTGTAGGAGGAGGAGCTCAATGTTTTCGGATAAAATGTGTCAAGTGTTGCCAGCCAGGGAAGTGCAGAGAAGCTTTAGTGTCCAGAGATTTTTATTGGAGCTCAGTCACAGAGGCCTGTGGTGCCCATTTGGTAACCCTCAGCCTCTCAGATACCCGATCCTCGGAGCAAACAGCTTTTCACCCAAAAACACACTGTTAAGGTAAACATATGTGATCACAAAAAAAAACTTCTATTAGGAAGACTATTCCAAGGGCTTGGAATTTATCCCTCAGGGGCCTGTCAAGAATACTGCAGTCTGAAACACCCAGGCCATCTGTCTTAACCCTTTTCTAACCACAAGTCTGTTCAATAGATTCAGAATGCTACACAGGGTGTTTTCCACCATGGGAAAAGTTCCTGGACAAGTTTTGAAGAGTCAATATCATAAATGTACTACTTGGCAATAAAGATAAACTTGCAACATTCATAGGTAAATTCAAGCAACTTGAATTAATATTAATTTAATTAATTATAATATTAAGTTAAATAAGTCAGACACAAGATTAAATCTTGAATAGTTTCTCTTATATGAGAAACTGAAATATATATTACATATATGGAGAGAGAAAGAGCAAAATAGAAGATAAAATCAAGTAGGGAGATGTTTCACTAATGAGTGGGAGAATACAAACTGGAAAGAACCATGAGGGAGGGGTGGGAAGGGGATAAAAAATGAATCGAGATATATAATACACATGTTCCAACTCCCCACAATAAATGTAATCATTATGTACTGCAAACAAATACTGATAAAAAGAAAAGTCAAAGTAATCTCTCTTTCTCCTACCCCAGTACTTCCCCATTTCTGAGATGCTTCCTTCTTAGGTTACTCAGTTGTAATTTTCCTGGTATCACCAAAATATAGTTATGTTTCTTTCTAATAGATGTGACTTTAATATTGTTTCCAATCATTTCCTTCTCCCAATAGAACTTCTACAGGGAATGATCAGGTACAAGAGGAATATGGACATTTTCATAAAACTTGAGGTGACTTGTTATATACCTGACTTTGGCCAATGTGGGCTACTCAAGGAACAGTGCACTTGATTAAGTAGTGATTAGCCTTATAAAGAAGGACCATGTGAATCCAACCAAAAAAGTCAGATAGTTGGATTAGAAGTATGTTTAATTTTCCTACGAAATCTTAGGGATAGCTAAGAAGATATTATCTGTCTCTGGGATCTGACACATCTAGTGACCAGACTTATGGTCCAAATGGGGAGGGGATATGTGGGGAAGGGGTAGGAGAAAAGAAAGAAGGAAAAGAAAAAAAAAGGAGAAAAGAAGGAAAAAATGGAAACAAAATTTGTTTGTAAACAGGGAGGGATGGAGGGGTGGAAGGGAAGGAAAGGGAAATGGAAAATAACAAGAATCAAGATATACCATGTATAGGTAGGAATTCCCAATGATGAATGTGATCATAATGTATCCCTATAATGTACCAATAAACTTAATACATTTTTTAAAAACATCATGTTGAGAGTTTGGCATCAGAAAATAGAATAGCCTAAAACTTTCCACAAAAGCTCTATTACTTTCTCATGAAAAGCTGAGACACTACTGGTGTCCAGTTCTATTCCTCAGTTTACATTAGTCATGAGAAGTCTTTCCAAATCTATTCGTCTCTTAAGTAATTGAGTCTGAGTTGGCCTATTTCAAATTGAGAATATCAGGCCAAAGAGTCATAAGACTTTCATATATACATAGCAAAGTGTTCTCATCTTCCCTAAGATTTTAAAAAAATCATTCTGTAGTACTCATTCTTTAATTACAGTACTTGGTAAAATTTACCAATGAAAATATCTGAGCCTGGCCCATTCTTCCAAGAGTATATTTTAAATCACTAATTCAATTTCTTTACTTTTAAAGAATCTAGAAAATTTTGTGCTTTGTGGTGTATCATTTTGGTAGTTTGTTTCTTTCTGGGAATTTTTCCGTTTCATCTAGGTTACCTAATTTGTTGTCACATCATTTTGGTAATTTGTGTCTTCATTCTTTTTTATTTAATCTGTCTAGGTAAGTTTAGTCAATTTTGCTGATCTTTCAAAAAGAAATTTTGATTTACCTAACTTCATGTACTTTTTTCATGTTCCTTTGATTTCTATTCTAACCTTTATTACTCCCTTTCTTTGGCTTGCTTTGGATTTGATTTACACTTTTTTCAATTACCAACCGTATATACAAAATTATAGCTTTTGCTCCAGTGGCTCTTATATTTTAGAGTACCTGAGAATAGAAGTAGAAGTAGAAGTAGATGTCATATACTGATGCATAGCTGTAATCCTAGCACTTGGAAGGCTGAGGCAGGAAGACCATGAGTTTGAGGCCAGCCTGGACTATATATGAAGTTCAAGGCCAGCCTGTTCTCCTAGGACACTCTGTTTCACACTCACACACACACACACACACACACACACACACAAGAGGAAAGAGAAGTAAACATTTATAGGTCTTTTATATTAATCTACTTACCATTTCTAAAGTTATCCTTTCATCTAATGTATTAAAATTAACAAATTATCTTCCTATTTCACATTATCTATTATACATTTTAGTCCTTATTTACACTTTCAGTATAATAGGTAATGTGAAATAGGAAGAAAAAGGGAAAAGGGGAAGGAAGTGGGAGGGGTAGGGGAAAGGAAAGAAGGGAATGGAATTAATATGAGAAAATGGAAAAATAGGAACAAAATCTTTGTAAATAGGGAGGAATGGAGGGGTTGAAGGGAGGGTTGGGCAAGGGTGAAAAATAAGAACCAAGAGAGATTATGTAAAGGTGCAAATTTCCAATGATGAATGTCATTATATTGTATACCTAAAATGTACTAATGATTAGAATGAATAATCGATAATGTAAAATAGGAAGAAAAGGTCCAAAGGGGTAGGGGTAGTGGGAGGGGCAGGGGAAAGGAAAGAAGGGAAAGGAAAAATGATGAGAAATGAAAAAAATGGAAATAAAGTCTTTGTAAATAGGGAAGGATGGAAGGGTTGAAGGGAGGGCTAGGAATGGGGAAAAATTAAGAACCAAGATGCATCATGTAAAGGTACAAGTTCCCAATGGGAAATGTAAATGTGTTGTATGCCTAAAATGTACCAATAAAAGAATTTAAGAAAAAAATTTATCAGCTCATATAAGTTCTGTATACTATTAAAGACTTCTGCTAGTATTGTGCCTGAGCAAGTTCTATTACCTTAGCCTTTGTTTATCTGATAATATCTTTATTTTGCCTTCATATTTGAAGGAGCATTTTTCAGGTTGTAGAATTCCTTATTTTCAGGGTTTGTTTGCTTTTTAAGTTTTTAATATTTCATTCCACTGCTTTTTAGTCTATATTATTTCTAAGAAAAAGCAAATTTTCAACTTATTGAATGTGATAGATTGTTTTACTGCTTTCAACATTTTTTTCCACAGTTTGATTTAACTAGCTATGAGTTTTTAAGTATTTATTTTCATTTAATTTAAAATTCATTTATTATCTTCAAATGTACAGAAAAATGTTTTTCATTGACTTGAAAATTGTCCACCTATTATTTCTTCAAAATTTTCTCTTTCTGTCTCCTTTTTTGAGAATTTTATTACATATATACTGATACAGTTGATATTATCATATAGGTTTCTAAGTTTCTGTTAAGCTTTTTATTTCTGGATTTTAGGTATTGTTGAATGATTTTCACTGATCTGTCTTCTGACTCACTTATGTATTCCTCCACCTCAAATATGCTGTAAAATTGCCTAAGATTTTTTTATTTTCATTGCATTTTAATTTTATTATTTCCATTTTTAAAATAAATACTTTGATTTTGTCTGTTGATTAATTGCTATTGTACTTTCCTTTAACTCTTTAAACATCATTCCTTATTTTTCAACATTTATTTTTAATACTTGTTCTAAATATTTTGTCTGATAAATCCCATATAGAATGACTGTTTTACACTGTTTCCATCTTTATTTGAATGTCTTAATTTTTAGGCATTATATATTTGCTACAACTCACAATTCTATTTCTTCCCTATAGGCTAATGTCACTTTCTTTTTACCTTCCTAAAATTTGTTAGGAATTTTTGTTTGTTTTTGTTTTAAGGTTTAGGAACATATCTGGGCTAAAATTGACTTTCCTACAAAATAGTGTCTTAGTTAATTTCTGTGTATAGCATATATATATATATATATATATATACACACACATATACAATTTTAGTTATTGCTTAGTATTTAAGCCACACTTTCTCCTTGGTTTATGTAGTTTAGTACCCAGCTAATGGTTTGAGAGAAATGATTTTCAACAACCTTCAGGCAACACAGCTTTTAGCATTTCTGTTTGTGTTAAATGTATATATTCAAATTTCATGGTTTTTTAAGATTTTATGGCTGCCAATTTCCACTGGTGTCTTTCAACTATTCTTATTCCACACAAATTCATAGTTGATGAAATCTGGACAGAGCTTTGGCCCTCTCAAATCTCTATCTTGCATGCATATAGTCTCACTGAAGGATATGACTGAGCACTACCTCAGGAAACTAGAACTGTTGACCCTCCATACTTACAAACTGCAAAGTTTATCTATTCCATCAATAATTCCATTGATTGTGGGATGATCCTTTTTTCCCAAAAGACTGAGTCCCTTTTGATAACCTGGCTCTCTGTCCTCTGCACTTTTCCTGGCCTGGTAAAACTCTACACAGAACAAACTGTGAGGAGATCCCACAGGCATGAGCATGAGTAAACCCCTGTCTCACTATCCAGCATTCAGCATTTCTCAAGCACAAATGCTTCTCATAGTTTACTATTGGTCAACTTACAGAACATAAAAGGAGCTCTTCTGGTCAATATTTTTCTGTTGCATAGATACATTTTGGTGGTTGCAGATATGTCATATTCTCAGTTGGGCATATCCAGAAATCTTCCCTCTTTGTTTTTCAACAACTTAAAAATAATTTATTTTATATGAAAAAATCACTTACATTCATGTAGGCAGAAAGTAATTAAACATTCTTGTTCCTTATATAAGAAAGTTTTCTTTTATTTTTCTTCTTTTCTTCCAGAACAGACAAAAGCAGCACTATGAAGCAAATTTTAATTATCATTTTCCTTTGGCATTCATTAATATTCACAATATTCTAGATTTGCCCTTGTTTTTCTCTAATTCTACTGGCCAGAATATGGAAAAACCTTGGAATACAAGGGGCAACCACTGTACTAGACAAAAATTTATGACTTCTTTGTCCTATTTCTTATTTCTTCTTTGTGTCCACATACATGATTAAAAATAACTAGAAATTTGATAAAATTAATCTGATCTTATCGTAAAGAACCTTAGCCCATTGGAATAATTTAATATAATTTAATGTTATAAAAGTTATTGAGGTGAGGAAGAAAGAACCACATCCCCCAAATAAAGATTTTTTTTCTCAAGAGCCTACTCAATTCCATACTCTTAGAAATGGGACAATAACAAATTATGGCATTATTCATGGGGAATAATATGAAAATAGATAATACAATATTTAAAGTACTTTATCAGATCTAAAATATTCAGCCGCTATATTAAATACAGTTTAAAGTTTTGAGTATTTTCTTGCTGTTTTACATATTTTTTCTTTTAGCTATTTTCAGTTGTCATTCTTAGAGGAATATATATATTATATTATATATATTCTTAGAGGAATATATATATTATATTATATTATATATATATTCTTAGAGTAATATATATATTATATTAGAGTAATATTGCAGCATAGAGTTTAATCTACTTAAGCAAAATGGAAACTAAGACACATACATCTAGTAGGATTGTTATAAAAAGTGAGATGGTGCCATAGAGAATGCAAACTAAATGTAACAAGAATTTTTTTAAATGCTGTTATTTTGATCCAATGAACTGAAGAGATGAGGAAGGGAGTAGCTAAGTTTCTTGAAGTCTAAAAACTCTTTTAGGACATGCAAGGCCACAGTAGTCTCTAAAGCAATTCAGTATTTCTGCCCTCATGTCTGCAACTGATGGGAACTGAATTTCCATGAAAAGATAAAGTTACTTTGTGCAAATGAGAAAGAGAAAATTGGAGAAATAGGAAGAAGGGTAGGAAGAGTCAGGAGAGCTTATGATTCACGCTCTGTTACATTAAAATGATAGGCAGTTGAGATTATTTTTGTTTTAAATGACTCCAGGAAGATATTGATTTTAGAATGAGTGGAGAAAGCCAGAGAAAGCCAAAGAAAGACCCCCTCTCCAGCCTGCTGTGCTTCAGTGTTTCTCCAGGAGCTGGAGGCAGTCAGGAATGCCCCAGCAAGTCAAAGATGCAAGTACACCACAATCTCTCTCAGCACATTTGCTGGCATCTTCAAAACTTTTGTCATCTTTTGACTTTAATAAATGCATTTTTGAATCAGTAACTGCATGTTTTTGCTAAAATTTCACAAGCAACAAGTTGAGTGGGCTTTGACCAAAAACCACATCAAGCAAAACCAATCAAAATTTCAGAATACACCCTACTCAGCCTCCTGCCCCTAGGACCTTTCCTTTCTACACACCATGGGCTTCGCTGCGGAATGCATCACAACAGCTTTTACTCTTATTTCCACAGCCTCTCTAATCAGGAATCTACATAATAGGATTGTTAATTCAACTAAGAGGCATGCTTGAAAAATACAGTGAATGTTTAAGTTTTTGAAAATGTATTATTCAGTAAAAGAAATATTGCCACTGATCTCCCTCACTTCGAACACACGTCTCCCATGTTTCTTGCCACTATCTGAAGCAGTTCTGAAAGTCGTCTTCTGAGAGTGTCTTTAGTTGCACTTTCCTGGTTGCCTTGATGTCCTGAATTAATTTTAAAAGTTTACCTTCCGTGATCATTTTGACTTTGGGAAAGTTAGGAGTTGCTTAGGGCCAGATGTGGCGGATAAGGCAGATGAGGAAGCACAGTAATGATTGTTTATGAGCCTGCCTTTCTGTTGAATGACAGCACTGCACTTATGATCACACCTCTTAAGGGCACTCATGAAAGAGGACTTTCAGAAGTGCTGCAGAAAATGGCAAGAACAATGAAATAAGTAGGTTTGAAATGAGAGGGAATATCCTGAGGGAGTTTAATGCCAATGTATCTTTTACTGAACCAATTATTTTATTTACAAATATATGGTATTTTGTGGTCAGCCCTTATATCACTCTATAATTTATACCTAAGCACTTTGGTTGAGTTCTTGTGATATAAAAATCTATCTTTCCTGATATGTATAATTTTCTGAACCATTTCATACAAGTGTATACTCCTATCAGCTTCTACTAAGAAATGAAAGTTTGAATAATACAATTCAAAGAATTACTTCATTTTTACAACAAATTTCATGTAGATGGTGCCAGTACCACTGTTACTAAATGAGAGATACCAGTGCCCCCAAAAGAAGCACATCCTAGCTATAAGATAAAAATAATTTAATAAAACAATGTTAATATAACATTGTGGTACTATAATTCTTAGGCCCTAATAATTGTAAGCCAGCTTTCTTATGTTCTTTTTATAACTGGACTTGAGGGAAAAATAATAAAAGTTAAAGTTTCTCTGCCTATATAAAAATAAGCAGAGTTATCATGGTGCTTTCCTTTAATTTCCTCTCCTCAAGGGATACAACTATAATTTTTAAATAGACACTAGGAAATTTGAAATGCTCTTTAGTCTACATCCTTGAGGGAGAAAAACAAAACTACAAAACTTATTCTCTAAGCCAGATATCATTTATTAGTATTGCATATCCAAGTTACTTATAGTAAAATTATGTGTTATCTTTGCTGCTTGTTATCTGTGTCTTGAATACACACTTACTGAGCAGAAGTACACTAATTGAGGTCCATTTTAAATGCATGCAAAGTACAAAGTACCTGAATATGTGGCTGAATAAGATTATTTATAAAAGGCAAGATGTTCTAATGTAGAATAAGTGGCACCAATTTGAAGTGCATTTTTAAATAAGGAAATCACCTAAATATGTATTTTACCTATGCCATATGCTTCTAATAAGACCATTGTGGAAGAATTCGGAAAGCTTTAAAGTGGAAGATAACAATTTAACTGTGAAAATCAGTGGTAATCTAACCCCATACTCTTCAGACTCCGGCTGCAGCATCCGACAGCTTCAGTTACTATGAGTAATTGTAACCAAGGCAACGTGACAAGGAATAATTAATGACTGGAATTCATCTTCAAAATATGAAGAATGTTCTAAATAATAAATATTGGAGTAATAACATCGCCTCACATCTCTATCCACCTTTACCTCTCTTGAAATATTCCCACTAATTAATAGTTGTGATTTTGTATATAGGATGACTGACATGTATATTAGAGCAAAATTGTCATATGATTAAATATATAGCAAAAACCTACCTAAATACCTACAAATACATGTAAAGTGATAGTTCCCCTCTTTCTGACTTTTTATGCCTATCCAGGTTGAAAGTGTAGGGAAAGTATTCCATGTAAATAGGATATTAGATAGCTAGATTTAGCAGTCAGATTATTTTGATTTCAAATCATGTCTCCTGTCTACACCAGTTTTGTGACCTTGGGCATTTATTAACCTTTCTCACCTTCTCTCTTTATCAGTGAAAAATGAGGTTGATATTAATATATTAATATAGTTGAGAAAATGACATGGAAATATGTAAGTAACGTATATCAGTACTATTAACCAAAGAATAAGCCTTCAATAAAGGTTAGTTGATCCGTTAACAAACATAATATATAGCACATACTCTCTAGATTTTGATACAGCAGTGAAAGGGACAGAAACAATCTTATCACTTGGAAAACTAGTCTTCATGATGAAGCGACATACAAGAAACATATAAATTAATATACATATTAATAAATTAATAAACTCAAATAATAGACAATTTCTGGCCCTGGTGAGGGTAGAGAAGAAGATAAAATAACTGATGCTGTGGGAGACAAGGGGTACTGTTTTATTTAGGACGGAGGATAAAAGTCTCTGTCAAGTAGCTCTTTGATTTAAAACTTAATGATGAGAAGACACCAGCCAGGTAAAAGAGCAGAAAGAAAAAGCAAACATTCCTTCGACATATGGATTTTAAGTCCTTTGCTGAGTCATAGAGTAATTTCATTTTTAATTTTTAGTTTTTTGAGTAACCTCCATAGTCTTTTCTAAAATGCTTATTTTATAGTACCACCAATAGTGTACATGGTTCCTTTTCTCTATTTCCTCCCCAAGCTTTTATCTTTCATCATTTTTTTGTAACAGCCTATGCTGTAGGTCTAATGTGATGTCTTGTGGTTTTAGTTGGAATTTCTCTGACCCAAAGCGGTGGCCTTGAGAAGATGACAGGGTGTGGGGAGGAGAAGACCAGGACAGATAGATCAATGGATACAAAGTATGGCTAAGAGGAATGAATTCTGGAGTTCTTCTGCACAAGAAAGTGACTAGGCTTACTAATATTGTATGCTTCGAAATAACCAAAAGAATTTTAAAGGGAATAGTAAAAAAAGAAACAGTAAACATCAGAGGTGATGAATATGCTAATAATTGCTCCAACTCGATCATCCCACCATGTGTGTATTATCATAATATCACTTTGTGCCCCATGAATAACAAGTAGGGTTTGCCAATTAAACATAAAATAAAACTATTTTAAAAAGAACAACAAGGACTGTATTCCAAACTGTAGCAATAAGTGCAAAAAAGTCTGAAATAAAAAACTATTGCTGGAGAGTAATAAAATAGTGGGAATAGTCAAAAAGAAAACAAAAAAAAATGAGCTAAGACAGGTAATTGGATCAAATTGAGACTTACAGATCATGGTTAGAAATTTTTATTTTAAGAACATATGGAGACATCTCTTGGTGGGTAGTTTATCACTAGTAAATGTAGTGGCAATATAGTGTCACTATTTCTTTTTTTTTTTTTTTTTTGGTACTGAGGATAGAACTCAGGTCCTTGCGCTTGTGCAGCAGGCGGTGAAACCACTGAGCTAAATCCCCGGCCCCTGTGTCATTATTTCTAACTGCAGTTGTAGCACTAGTATTCTTCAAGGGATATCAAAGTTTTGTTTGTAGGAAATAACCATATCAAATAAGGAACTAAATATATTATGAAACTAAAACTGAAATGATCTTTAGCTATATTTGTCATCTTTCTGACATTCAACATTAATGCAAATGATCTTAATGGCATGAATAATATAGTTAACAACCAGTTAATCAAAAAGAGTGTTTTACATATAGAAATAATGCCAGTGAAGCTGGCTGGCAGTAATTTTGTCTACATCATCTTTCCCTATCATAGCTGTCTGGATTCTGCACAGTATCTATCACTTAATTGGCACCTAACAAATAATTTTGGTTAAAGAAAGAGAAAGAAGTGTTGACCGGTCATAAGCCATCAAGGTGGTTATGATCCTCTCATAGGTTCCCTCCAAAGTTGTGAAGATCCATCAAAAATGTCATTACGCAAAGAAAACATGCAATGAAACCTAGTAAACCAGCTAATAAATCAGAAGTACCCAAGAACTGCTCAGTGAATCTCGAGCTACATCTTCTTAAACTTAAAATCAAGCAGTTCTAGAGTTGTTGCCAGTGGATTCATTACACATAAAACTGGCCTCAGAAAACACAAGGCGAGAATTAAATGGTAAATTCCTTGAATTGGATCACATGATTTCCAACAGTTTATTAAGTAAAAAGCTTCTCTCGGCCTTCCTCTTAGTGAACGAACCTGCATACACACCCAAACACAAAACAACGGAAAGAGATAAGATGCTCTCTTTACTGACATCTGTCTTCCAGGAAAGTGCCTCTTGCACCGCTTGGAATAAAACAGCTGTTCTGTTTTTAAAAAATTACATTTAATAAACTTTAAAAATATATATGCAACACATTCCTTTGAGTCTGCAATAAAGTTCAGGCAGTTTATCCTGAACATGGTGGTACAAACCTGTAATCCCAGCAATAGGCAGGCTGAGGCAGGAGGATCATTACAAGCTGGAGGCCAGCCTGGGCTGGTCCCTGAGTTCAAAGGCAGCCTAGACTTCATAGTGAGACCCTGTGTCAAAAAACCCACACACATTGTCTTGTAAAGCCAGCTGCTTAGCGCTGGAAATTTGAGACTCATGGCCAGTGAATTCACTCCTGAATGGGCAAGGTGGGCATGGGGTTTCCCTAGGACGAAGGGAAGGACATTTTGAACAGGGAGAAGGTAGGAGCCCAGGGCACATGTGAGTTGTCACCAACTCTGATTAGAATTGGTCTTTTTCAGCCCTTCCCTTATACATTCTATAAATATCACCATTTACCTTCCCCTTGTTCATTTCTCGTTTCGGGATTATGTTTTATTTAATGGTACTTCCTGCCAATTCATATAGGAGATACTTCTTGCCTGTCACCACTGAAGACTTTTGACCTAGATACATATTTCCCAAGAGCTTTATGCTTTGTACATTTATGCCTCTCTGTCTTGATCTCTCTATCATGGTTCCTTAGATATGGAACATTTAAATTTGCTATTGCTTGTTCATTTGACTATGGTTATTTATGTTTTCCAGAAAATCACATACTTTGTTGGAGTGTCTGTGTAGTTAGACTTATGATTACCTCATTCATTCAGTCAAATATGAGGAGGGAAAATTGAGTAGAAAAATAAATAATGGCTCTCATTTTCTTATGTTTTAAAAAAGAACAAGCAAAAAATGTAAATGCATGGCATGCTACATAACAAGCATAATGAAGAAACTAAAACTTTCTGAAGAAAATATAAAATGATAGGCAAACAGAGGTTAATTATAAATCAATAAAAAACTCAGCCCTTTTATTAAGATAAAACATGAACAGACACCAAAATAAAGGGAGACAGGTAATGTGGCTAACCTTTGTGACAAGAACAACCCACAAGGAGCAGACAAAATGCAAAGGTCTAGGCTGAAGAGGGGCTCGGTCATTGAAGCAATGAAGGACACCCCCACGGCAAGGCTGCTGGGAAGCAGAAGGGCCAGGAGAGCCCCGGAAGGAGTAGATAAGGCAGATGAGAGCCATGATGATTTTACTCTAAATACATAACCCTTTATTCACATCCTATGTTCTCTTATACTACAAATATCATTTTGAACTTATTGTAGCCATTATTCACTTTTATATTTTTCTCCTCAATTTGATTTGTAAGTTTTATTCTACTTGGTTGTGCACATGTGTGCACATATGTGTGTGTATGTGTATGTGTATAATTAGAATTATTATCTTAGTTTTCTTTCATTTTTTGCAATCTTTTAAGACAGCATCTTGTTATGGAGTTCAGGCTGGTTTTATACTCACTATGTAGCCCAAGTTGGCCTCAAACTCCCAGTGATCCTTCTGCCTCAGCCTCCTGAGTGCTGGGAAATACAGGTGTGCACCACCACGCCCGACTATTTTCATGTTTACTGATTTTTCGTTACATTGAGATTTATTATTTCACCAGTTTCATTTTCCTTAAGACAGGTTTTTATTTTTGTTTTTTTTTTCTATGTTGGGATTTAAAAGTGATTTCATTGTTCTTTGTTTTTTATTGGTATACTCATTACAAGTTTTGATGTTTTATATTTTATGTCATTTGTAGAAAATTTTTACTTTCACAATTTTCCCAATAAAATGACAGTGATTTTCATTCTGTTAATTGCATAAGTCTTGTTGCTGTCACCATTATTTTGCTTAGCAGAATTTCTCCCCTGAGAGATGTTTTGAATGCTCCTCTCTGGAGTTCATTCCTACCCCATTCTGTTCTCTGAATGAGGTTAATCCTGCATCATAGACTCAGTGTCCATTTTATTTCATTTTACATTGTACTTGCAATAAATCTCCTTCAGAGGAATATTTTCTCTAAATCTTCAGCCGTTTACTCCTGTCCATCAGCTTATTTTCCCACACTGGCTTCATGTTGCCTTTATTTTTTCTGTTTATTCATTTCTTTCAAGAAGACTCTATTTAGAGATTATTGGGAAATAGCAAAAATAAGTATTGCTATGAGCTCCAATTCAGAATTATCACAACTGACTTATGATTCTACAACTGAAAAAGAATTGGACCTCTTAAATGAACCAGGTTTTGAGGGTAATCCTAATCCTATTTTCCACCTATAAACCAAATCAATAGGACTTCTGGTTTTATTGCTCTGCCTAAGCAACATTTGAGAATTCTGAGACAACAGCTGGCTGAGAAACGGAGGTCAGCACTGAAGTATCCCCTTTGTGTTTAGCCTTGGCTGGGTTTCCAGGGCAAGGAACAAATCATGATAAAATAGAGATATTCCTATTTTAATCAGTAGAGTGGGGTTATCAATGCTTAAATAATAAATAATAAGTGGTGGAGAGAATTTAAATCTTTGGATGAAAATGAGTTTGACAGTTTATCAGTGACTATGATTTGTCCAACACTATGCTGTCTTACTTATATTATGTCATTTAATCCTCACAAGTACTTTGTAGAAAAGTTGTTATTTCCAATGTACAGATGTGAAAATTTTCTATATCTAATTGATTTGCAGAAGAACGCATGATAACTATAAGCACATTCTCACTGATATCAAATTCCCTTTTCCAACCCACTTGATACAAAAATGCACTAAAATAACTATAGACATTTTTTGAAATCAACTGTTTTTCCTCTATAAATGAAGTTAAATTAGACTTTCCCTAAGATCTTTGCCTTCTCTGTTTGTTTTTTACCCTAGGAAATTAAACAATCAAAACTAAATAGATTCAGTATTATTTTGAAATAAATGTCATCACAAAATAAAAGTAAATTATTTTGGAATTATTGCTAATACAAAGAAATATGCAAAAGTTAAGGCATTCTTTGTGGTGTTGTAAGGAAGAAATCAAAATAATAATAATGTCTTGTAGAATAAAGAGTTTTTTCTCTCTCCAGTCATCATCTTAGCTCCATATGGTAGAGTCATGGTGTTGAGTTTTTTGTCTCTTCTGTGTTTTTGCACTGTCTTCTGCACTTCGGCCCAGGCCTCATATGGTATTGAAATAATCGGGGAGTGATACTGGAAGGAGAGGGGGAGGAATGCAGAAGTTTCCTGTAAAGCCATAGCACAGAAGTTACATCATACACATTTTATAGACATAGTTGTGTCATATGACCATCCAACAAAATAATGCGGATGCATTTACCTTTATCCAGACTCATGGGTAATTAGCAAAAAATGTTTTACAACACATAAATAGAAAACTGGATACTGAGAGTCAACCAAAAGTAGTGTCTTCTTTGTTTGGATAGTAATACAGAATTGAGCACACAACCAAAGTTGTCCCAGCAACCATCTACTTGATAAGATGATGAGGCATACATGCAGGGAATCCTAAAGAGAGGAAAATGTTAATGATTCTACTACAGGGTAGGGGGAAAGACGTGTCTTGGAACACTAAATTTCCATCCTGGAATTTTCTATTGATTAATAATGGAATTCCTTGTTTTGTTCTAAATTATGTGTTGATTGACAAAAATGCATAGGCATTTTGCCTGTTTAATTGGCTTCATATGAATGAAATCCTTTACTTACTACACACTACTAAGTGTGCTAGAACTATCTTAAGTGATCCTACAATTTCTTAAAATACATGTGTTATTGAGCAACTAAATACTCTGGCATTTGAAGACTTGCATGTTCTTCTGTTGTCACACATGAGTAATCACGAAATTGAAGTGGATGGAAATAGTTGGAAGCATGGTTTAAGACTCTCGTTAATGTAATCTCTGATGGGAAACAGTCCTTAGTAAATAATGCTGCTTTATACTCAGGTTGCATAGTTGCTTTTTGACTTGAAAATATATCCATAGAATAGTTTTTTTCTAAATGCCTATGTGCACACATACACCTGCACACACGCACACACGCACGCACACACAATTGTGTGTGTATCAGTATCGGCATTAGTGATAGAGCTCCATCTAGTGTTTACAGGTTTGTAAATCACAGGTAAGTTTATGCTTTGATTTACATTAATAGTAATTACAAAATCATCCCAAGAACAAACTTCATTAAAAGTCTTCCTTTCCTTCCTTACACACCCCAAGTCATAAAAGTGAGACACTTTTTATGTAAGTGATGATAGATACTCCTACTGTAAACAATGGAGTAGGCTTATAAATGTTTAAGTAATTATAACTAATGTATGTAAATAATGTATAAAGTTATACAGCTATTGTTTTATTTTCAGAAGGAGGAGTCAAACTATTGGTTCACTATTGGGTGTTCAGAAATCTCTAGATTTTTTTCAGTATTTTTTACCTTCACTTTGTCTAAGAAGAAACTTCAAGTTTCTAAGTTTCCACTGAAATTAAGGTGACATTCAAATTGTAAAACACCAAGATGCTTATAGGGCTACGAAGTATTCAATGCAGTGTTAAAACTAGGTCAGTCTAACCATACAAAATGAGTCTTACTAACCCATTTTGTTTTTAAAAGATATTTTTGTGAACCAATAAAGTTTGGATGATGAAAATGAGTACCACTGAAATGGATCATAACAACAATTGTGTTCAGTTAAGATTTTGAAAAGTCTAAGCTATGGGAGGATGGCCTGCTCATTTGTAAATATTTACTTAAATATCAGGAAGACATAGATTTCATTTTGTTCCAATTCTATATGCAAACTCATTCATTCATCCAGCCAGCCAGCCAGCCTTTCAATCACTCATTCATTCAATCATTTTCCTTGACTTTCTATTATATGTTAAATCCTCAGTCTGGGCAAAATCAGAGACAGTGCTAATTCAATCCACTCTGTACATTATCCTGTCCTTTATTTTACCAATAAAATCCAGCCCTTTACATCAGGACTTTGTTTTACATCCAAGATAGAAAAATTTCCTAGCTTGGATTTGCAGCTAAGCACTGTCCTGAGGTTTGATTGAAAGCAATGAATGCAAGTATATATATTGCATACACATAATGTACAACTTCCAGGGTATCTCTTTAAAACTAAAGCTCCATTCCTAGCACTGCTTGTTTTCCCATTCTGCAGAATGAAGTTGGCAGGGGCCAACTTCACCATATGAGTGAAAATCACATCAAAAGAATGGGCAGAAAATGTGATGAAAGATCATGAGTCCCTTAATGACTTCACAGAGTACGGCCACCTGGCCATCTGATCTATGTCACGCAAGATAAATAAACCTCTGTGATACTCATGCATTTGTGCTTTTGGCTCGCACACCTTGTTAGAGTGAGTTTGTTTGTTCATTAATATAGACACCTACACAAGATGAATAAAGACTAGTCCTTGGCCCAAAAGAACACTCTAATGAATTAGCCAGAAAAAAATGGGCCATTGTAGATGATACAGAATCACCAGAATGATAAGATGTCTGTAGAAAGATGTGATCACTCAGAAAATTTTACCTCAAGGGATTAAAGAAGGCTGTAGATGGATAGTGGTATTTAAAGTTGATCTTGAGTGGTATAAGATCATTGCATAAAAAGACAGGGAAAGGATGGGAAGAAAAGACTATAAATATCCAAAGAACACCATTAACAAAGGTATGGGGAAAAGCAGTCCAGAGTAAATGAGGCATTTAGAGGTTAGCAAGAAAGAGATGAGTCAGAAAAGAGAGAAAATGCTGATAAGAGCCTGGAAAAGAACTACTCATAGGTTTGGACTAGCTTTAGAAAAGGGTTTTAATGTCTTACAAATAATTCATATTTTACTCCACCAACAATGAATTTTTGACAGAGATGACATGTACATGAGAGCAATGAAACAATCTAGGGCTGATATTTTCAATATGCTACAAACAAGGGTCAAAGAGAGAGCTCTCTTTTGTTTCCTATTATATGTGAATTTCCTTTATCATGAAAAATGTTCTCTGGTTTGGAAGGTGTTTGCTTCATTCAAAATAAAATGTAAGCAGCTATTCAGCGATGCAGGGGCAACACAAAGAGATAAAAAAATCCTCTTTATCTCTTATAATAGATATAATTAATCTACCATTTACATCCCAAGTAGTAGGAAATATGGACAGTAATTGGAGAACTCTTGAGCTAACATTTCTTCCACATTGGTCCACAGCAGTCAGTGCAGCTGAAATGCTGGAAAAATCAAATGTAGTATTTCCTCGCACAATTTCAGGGTCACCAGCAATTGATATCTTGAATACATCAGCATATATTTTGCTTCATTTGTACAAACAGCAATAGAAAAACCCAGGATAGAAGCAAATTTAGCTAAAATTATACTTTAAAAAAGTACTAATTACTTTGTGTTGTTTCAGGCACATGAAAGAAATATTGTGGTGCGATGCTGAAGAAATGATTCCTATGTCCTTTTCCCATTAAACTACAACTATTCATTGAAGAAGAGTCCTATGCCTCCCCATAGTCTTTGTATTTCTTACGTCATAATTATGCACTCCTGTTTAATGTCAGCCAAGAGAATCCTAAGTTCTTGCTTTTGTGGGTTAGTTAGACTCCTCCACATCAGAAAACTGAGTCTAGAGACAAAGGGAATTTAATAATGCACAGAATTAATGATTGTCAATCAGCAAGAAACTGTGAAATAAGTCAGAGAATAAGCTCGATGATATATTGTAAATTCGTCAAGTCAATGAGTTCTCACAGTTGGAAATTTAATTGACTATTAGGCCAACTTTTTCAAAACTGTCACACTATCAAAGATAATATCAGCCGCAACAAAGTTGTACATGAAGGCCAGACTGCAATCTCAGACACAGTAATTGGCAAATAGTGCAGGCCAGCTGTCTGTGCATTCTTTGTACATTTCTCCCTCTTTTGGAACAACTTTATAGTCTCTGAAAGGAATAGCAGTCTTAAGGTCACAGAGTTTTTAAAAGTATATCTCTATTTTCTCAGTTGGAGCCTCTGAAAATATGGAGAGACATTTGGGAAAGAATATGAATATTTTAGCTACGAATTAACATTCTAAAAGAACCCACAGTTTGTTCTCATTTAAAGACAGTTTAAAGTTAGAGATACAAGATTAATTTAAGCAGAGAAAATACAAATGGTCCAACATTTGCTATTCATTCTCTAGGAGATTACTTCTTGTGCATGATTTGAACATAGATATATTATTCATATTTAAGGTATAAGTTCAGCACACATAATTGTGAAAGTTTTTTTGCATTAAGTAGAATTAGTCTCACGTTGCCAGATATATCAGATATGAGTAAAAGCATTGGTGAAAGGGAGACTAAGGTCAACTTGCTGTCCTGAAAGAGATCTTCATTGAGAATAATTTCATTTCATTTCAAGAACCAGGATCAACATTTTTGGCCCAAATTGAACATAGTTTTACCCATATGTTTACAACTTCGCAATATTCCAATTCTACACTAAAACAGATTGAGTCAACATTTACAATAACGTAGCTTGTATGGTGTTTTGTGAGGCATAAGTATAATATAATATTTAGGAAATAATGTCAGAATAATAACATTGCCAAGGTTACCAAATGTTGTACTTTTCACATGAAGGCAAGATACCAATATTCAAATGACATTCAAGTATAGTTCTGCCCACAACAGGCAATACATATTCTGCTCTCTGTTCATTTGTAACTTATCCCTTGCAACCCTTGAAGAGTTTTAATGTCCACTCACAGAGAAAAGTTGCACAAAGTCAGCTGTGAGTGTGATAGGTATTTCTGAAGATACCTAGGGGAATTGGCCATATTCCATTTGAATAAATATGGGAGTTCTCCTGGATAAGCTGATTCAATCACAATTGTGAAACCTTAACTCATCTGCAATGCAAATAACCAGAACTGTATAGTTAACTAAATTAATAGACATACAGATGGAGGAAAATACTTGAAATCTGAAAAATGAAAGCATGTTAAATTTTTGATACACATATGTGTTGGCGATTTAAAGAAACAGAAATTCCCATTAGAAGGCTAAAGAAGACTTAGGAATCTTACAGGCTTGTACAAGGGGAACTAGAATAGGAAAAGAAGGGAATAAAGGACCATGCAGCATAAAAATCAGTAGCCTATCTATGATATATGCCCCAATGATGGCTTGTTAATAATAACAGCCACTTGCATTTAATTTTACTCTTCATGAAACATTTTCCCTCACCTTATTCAAGCACCATGATAAACCTGTTTGTATTATAAATACTATACCTCCCTTTTCGTGGACAAAGACACTGGGTCCCAACACTTCTCTAAGTTAATCGAATAAGGTTACATAGTGTAGTAGTTTTCTATCATTGCAGGACAAATTACCACAGATGTAGTAGCACATGATAATACCCATTTATTACCAGAAAGTTCTGTGGGTCAGGGGTTGCATGGAGAGGATGGGTTCTCTGCTTCTGCTCTCAAAGTCATGAGGGGTTGGGGTCTTATCTGGATGTCTGGATGGAGGGTCTATTGCCAAGCTTCTCCAGGGATTGACAGCATTTACTTTCTTGCAGTGTGAGAAAGGAGGTGCTGGTTTTCTTGCTGGCTCTCAGCTCAGCTCAGCCCACATCTTCTAGTGCGACCACATTTACTGGCATGAAGAAGTCTCCACTTTCAAAGCCAATGTCATGGTTGCATTTTTCTATTTCAAATATCTGACTTTTGCCATGGGCCAGAGAAAGCTTTGCATTTAGTGGACTCATCAGATTGTGTAAAACCTCTAAAATGACCTTTCTATCTTAAGGTCAGGTAAAGAGTAAGTCTCAATTATTTAGCAGATCCCTTCCTGGCACAGTTTGGAGTAAGTGTGTGGTTAGATAACCGTGGGATGGGATTCTAGGAGGCACGTCCTTGAGGTACTTGCCCATTAGATTTGGCTTATGAGGAACAGAGTCAGAGTTATAATTCAGACCTACAGATTAAAAATTAAATGCATGGGCTAGGGATTTAGCTCAGTGGCTCCGCTGCCTGCCTTGCAAGCTCAAGGACCCAAGTTTGATCCCCAGCACCAAAAAAAAAAAAAAAAAAAAAAAAAAATTAAATGCTTTTCAGCCACCTTTAGTGAATTTGTTCATTTATGATAAACTGGTTAATTTGAAGCTATTATGTTTTTAATACGGTCACACCTCTTGGAAGTTATTGTTGAATTCCAGAAGCAACAGCATGTGACAGTAGTAAGCAACAGCAGCAAGCCCTCTTCCCGTCCCTCATATTTCTTATCCCAGCTACATACCCTGAGGGTGAGTAGCACTCACACTCAGGGAGGGACATGCTTAATCCTAGCATCCCACCATGAATCAACCCCAGCATCACACACTAGATCCAACCACCTCAGAAAAGCCTCACCTATGACCACATGAGGCTTTAGGGAGACATCTAGATACAAATCATAAAGTTCCTATTTATATATATAAAATATAATATATACAAAATGTATGTATGTATGTATGTGTGTGTGTGTGTGTATATATATATATATTCTTTTTCTCCTCAGGAAGTGGCATTTGGCTTAAGGGAAGCGTGTGGTAAGAGAATGCATGTTGGCCCTTACCTGGTCTTTGAGGAGGGTTCCCCTGCATGACAGAGCTCAGTGCTGCCAGGCCTTGTCTCTGACACTTTTCGGCCTCCTCTACTATGATATGACCTCATCCTCACAATGCAGATCCTACCTATTCTGAATCTCCCTCTCTCTCTGTCTCTCTCTCTCTTCCTCCCTTCCTGCTTTCAAGTCATTCTCCCTTGATGCATTTCATCTCCAAAACTTATCTCTGCACCCATACTTAAGAGGATTATCTGGTATTGCAAGTCTTGGCAGCAGGTTCAAAACAAATGCTATCTAAGCTAAATGTCCTTTGCATGTGTTTTTAATTTAGATCTAGGTTTTTTTGTTTTTAATTAAGAACCTCATATTAAGCATCATTGTTCTGTTCCTTTTCATTCAGATCCTTCCCCTCCATCCTGGAGTAGAATTTGAACAAAGCCCTTAAACTTCCCCTACATTTCCTTTATATGGATCACCAGATTCAAGCCTAAATCGTCCATCTAAATTAGTAGAAAGATGTCATCATATGCTTGTCAGATGAAGGCTCATCTTTGCATTTAAATGTATCAGATCAATACTTATTCACATGTAAATTGATTGGTGTCGACAGCCACTGGTTGGTCCAATTATTTGTCCTAGAGAAGTGTTTAATCTAACATAGCTAATATTAAAACAGGCACCAGGGCAATTGTATAAAAAATATCTTTGAATCATAAGTCTTCCCTTTGTTCTACTTATATGTATCCTGGAATCATAAACCTAGATTCTCTATTTTCATTTAAATTATTATTCAGATAACCACTTATCTTTTTAAAAGCTGATTCAAATTAAGTTATCATTCTACTTAGTGAAAGTAATTAATTCATTTGGGTAATGGTACTCTGGAAAGGACAGGACTTGTTTACCATCAAACCTATTTGAAGGCAGAGTCCTCCATATTTAACTATGAGCCTCTTTAGACAGAGTGACATGAGAAAACTTTTCTCATATATATACACCCATGTTCATACACATTGCTCTTCAACCATGCTAATTAATCCCAGCAACCTGGCCACATTTCCAAAGATTAAAATCACCTTAATGAACCTACACGTTCTTAGTTTTCTAGGCTCAGGTCAAGTCTAAGTCACTTGTAAACCTACTCCTGGTATGTTAGATTTAGGGGAGTTAGTGCTGGAGACTATGGAATTATCTTTCTTTGCTGCTATAATATAGCTTGTGAGTCACGCATTTATTAAACAATTTATAACATTCCTTTTTATACTATAATCACTAAGGCTGTCTTCGGGAAAAGAAACTGTTTATCTAGTTCAAAGTCTTGTCCTTGTTTTAGTACTGCAGTACCGCAATAGAGAACTTTCACACAACAGATGCTCAAGAAAGCTGAGTTAAAATATGATATCTAAAAAGTGTCCTTTTAAAATGTTTCCAGTATTTCCTTTCAATATTGCTATCCAATGCAAAAAGGAATTGTTTTCTACTTGAGAGGAAACTTTCTGGGGAATTAACTATCTGAGAAAATCATTTGGCAACTGTAATTAGTCAAAAATATTTCAAGTTATCATGAAAAACCACTAACAGTTAGATGTCTAAAATTCTGTAGTGTAGGCATGCTGAGAAGTGGAGAACCTGACATCAACAGGAATGGAGGGATCACTTACATTGAATTGAATTCCAGTGATCTTAGGTCATACTGCATTCATGTGACTTTAGTCAAATCCAACTGAATTGCCATAGACAAGGCTCCTAAATTCTCTTCTCTTCATTTTAGGCCAAGACATTTGTCGGTTCTGCCAGTGACTAAAAGCACTTAGGCAGAAACAAAAACAGACTGAGAGATACGTAAGGCAAAAAGCATGTTCTTACTCTTACCCTGCTTATGTTTCCTGAAATCTCCTGATCTGGTCTGTTATGGAGGAAATAATTAAACACAGTATTTATTCCCTGCAGGTTGTAGGTAGAGTTGAGCAAGTGCTTGAAGCTTTCACTGCGTGTCTTACTTGACTTACAACGCACTCCTCAATTTGATCATCCATCATTCTGAACTAAAGCTGCCAATCAACATTTGGCATTTGGGGTGTCAAATTAGAAAGTTTTTTTATATGTCTAAAATGAGATAAGGTTGGAGCTGCCAAAATTGTACTCACTTGTGACCTAAATATCCAAGAAAGAAAAAGCCAATGCCATTAAAAATTGTGTCATCTCCTCTCCATGATTCAGTAATGAAAGCCTGCCGACCAGCCGTCGGTCAGCTGCATTTTGTTTAATCACTGGAAATCGTGTGCACTATATCTGTGCAGCCTAAATGGAAAAAGTTGCCAGTGCAATTGCATCTTTCTCTTACCAATAAATCAATGTAGATGAAGAAGAGAGAAAGAAGGCCACCAGACAGCTCTCCATCAGAATGCCAATCATAAATTAGAACTCACAGGGGATGTGCCCCACAAGACTGTCTTTTCAGGGCCTCAGACTTAAATAATGAAAACAAATACTTCAGTTTAAAAGGTTGTAATTCCAAATATCACAGAGAGAGTTTTCATGAACAAAAGGGGAATGTTTACCCTATCTCTCGAGGTACAGCTGATTACCTGGTCTTGATTTTTGACACTTGGGAGGGTTCAGAAGATGAGAACTTTTATTACTGCAACTAGGCAGAACCTGGTCTTTCTCATCGATGACATTTCTTGGGAACTTCCAGATAATGCAAGGCAAGTTCATTGTTTTCTCATTTTTCTTTTTTTTTTCTTTTTCTGAAAGAAAGCACCATTGTGTAAAATATGATTTTCAACTTGATGGCACCATGGCCCAGTGATTTAGAAGATATTGGATTCTTGCATAAGTTTACTGCATAAACGGAGAAAATGACTGCTGCTTTTGACGGTAACAGAAGGCAAGTTTCCTTCCTAAATCATGAAATTAGAAATATACTTGTTCAAAACACTTTCTGTATCCTATGCTTCTTGGGTTTGGCATATGAGGATGAGACCAAGGAAGTCCATATGCTAAAGAAAAGAAAAAGTATATATAATTAAAATCCCATTTTTATAAAACCTATTAATCTGATAAATATCCAAAACAAATCATGAAATTACTGACTTTATTGTAGTGTTACAGAAACAGTTCCTTCCCTCCCTTCTCCCTTCATACTTGCGAAGTTCCAAGTACCTTGCATCTCTTGGTCTTTATTCTTTTCTGATAAAATGTGATACATTGTGCTTATTTTTTTAAATAATAAAAATAGTTTTGAAAAGAGCATTGTAATGAAATATCTCTGATCTTGCAAATGTGTGTTCTGGGATTTGTATTTTTATTCTCAAAAGGATCGTACAGGTTTGTTATGAGTGTGTCCCCATTTTTCAGTAAAATGGCCCAGAAGACATCCAGGAGGTCCTTAACCTAAAATCTCAGAATAAGGAGAGATCTAAGAACCAAGGAAGTTCACATACTACCTGTTGTAGAAATATCCTTCAGACAGCCCTCAGAATACAGATTGGGCTCTGCTTGAAGATCACTAACCCATGGAAAGGTATGCATTGTCTCTAAAGGCTGATACCTTGGCACTGGCTAGATGTGGTCACTAAAAAACATTTTGTATTTTGTTGTGTGAAATAACACAAAGGAAAATTTTGTTGGTACTTTTGGTGTACTGGTCAGAGGCTCTGGACTCAGGCCTTACCCCCTCTTTCTATATTTTATTTCTGTTAAAATCAATCAAACCAAACAATGATTCAGACATGGTTTAACCCAGGCAAATAAGTTGATATCTCTTTCTCATTTTATCTGAGCTACAAACTTCATTTAACTACATTAACTTTCGTGTACCCTGTGTATCAGTGTTCTGAAACAAAATTAGATGTCAATCTGAGAAGCTTAACTTGGGAAATTTTAATAATGAGACTGTTACAAATTCTGAGCAGTTGTGAATAAGCAACAAGAACCTGCAGCTTGTAACAGAAAATACTTCCTACCTTCTGCAGGCTTGAAGGGGTAAAAAGAAGGGATATGTAACATCAGCCACTGTGCATAGCTATGCTTATGGAGAAGCTTACTTTGGACAGACCAAGCTGACCCAGCTGGAGGACACTATATGTTTGTTTGTGCTGTTGTCATGCATTTGGATCTTCTGCTGACTCCTCTTCTTAGCAAATCGGAAGGCAAAATCAAGAATGGTTACTGATATAGCTCATCACAAAAATCAAGCTCTCTGGACACAGAGCAAGGCAGAGAGGGGCAAAGAGTGCAGAAGAAAGTGTAACCACCTAGCATAAGTACTGAAACTATCTCAGGTGTTTATAGTAGCCCCAAAACACTAAAAAGACAGCTATGTAGTACTGGATAGACACAAAAGGGTGCCTGTTTTCATAGTTTTAAGGAAATAAACTATGAGGTCATAAAAGTATATGTGGCTCTCATTACATTATTTTATGAATAAAATCTGGCTTTTAATTTGTTGTCTATTTAAAATCTTCTTATATGAAATATTTCTAGGCCTATCAGTGTACTTCTAAGACTCATAAAATTGATTTTTAAATCAAAATGTGAAGGTTCCTATTTTTAAAATCAAGTTGACTGTCAACTTGTAACACTTACTGTAATCACTGCCCCTATCCTGATTGACACACATATTCAGGCACATGTGCATAGAATAGATATATGTGTGTGACTAACCTCAGCACTAGAAATTCCTTAATCCCTCACTTTCTTTTGTGACAATCTGTTCCACTTTGTTTTAATACTAGACAAAGCAAACCTCTACTCTGTTTATCAACTCAATACTAAAGTTTTCTTCTTCAATTAACATATTTTTTTTTCTCTACTGTATTTATCTTGCTTTATCAGTGACCAGAATTCTAGATTAAATTCCAAGTCATCACTTGCTGAATTTTTATCAATATTGTAGCTCCCATGTAACTGGGCTCTTTATTCATAACTCAGTTTTGCCAAACGATTTTTTAATACAATCAACTATTTTAACTTTTTCTCCATCTCCTGAGGAACTTTTTTTTTTTTTTTTTTAAGAAAGAGAATGGAAACTCTTTAAAATTAAAGGATACAACTAATTGTTTCTTCAATACCCCAGTAAAAGGCCTGGGAAAATTTTTGGTCTAGAGAAATATTTCGAGATAGAGCTGCTCTAAAATGCTACCAAACTAGGCAATCTCAGACCCTAAACTACTTAGATTGCCTTCAACTATTTGCCACACACACTACCAACTGTACGACCATTCTGATTTCATTTTCTACTGAGGACATTTGACTCAACTTGAGCAATAGGCATTGATGTTTTTGTCTTACTTGGGCTTTTCAGTGAGCTCATTCTCTCAAATTCTGACCCACAGTTGGACACGCTTGTTCATGAATCCAACTTCAGAATAACAATGTCCAAGCCTGAAATATTGTTCTTGTCTATAACTTCAGCCACTTCTGTTGCTCCTATCTATCTATATTTATTTATATTTATTTTGTTTAGTCTTCCTGAGTCTGAAACTGTCCCAATACCCACCATGGTATTTAAAATCCCACTGAAATTTGTCTCCTGTTTTAATTAAATATTTAAGATATTTTAAATACATTTCTAAGACATCAAAAAGCAGTTCAATAAATACCACCCATACATTTGGAGCACCGTTTATGTTCTTTTGTGATTCTACTTCTTTTCTTCACCAACCTCACCACCTCAGTCAGCCACTATCCTGAATCTCCCCATTTTCACTTTTTTCCTTTCTTCACACAAATGTAGAGTCTATATTTTGAACTTTATATAAGTAGATCATACTATGTGCACATTTCAACTACTTACTCATAACGGTGAATATTTTGTCTAAGCTTACCTATGTAGTTGCATACAGGTGTAATAATTATATTCATTGTTATGCACCAAAATTCATCTTAACAGTATATCTACTATTCATTGAATTTGTCTTTTGGCTGCTGCTCTTCTAGTTCTCATCTTTTTTTTTTCTTTTTAAATTCTTTTATTGGTACATTGTAGGTACACAACACAATTACATTTCTCATTGGGAATTGTACCTTTACA
>NW_004624742.1:23724348-23855952 GCF_000247695.1 Heterocephalus glaber
GGTGCTGGGACTGGCTGAGCTTCACTGCCCTAGGAGCCTGGGATGGAGGTGGGGAGCTTCCTTCAGGGTGCTGGGACTGGCTCACCTTCTTGGGCCTAGGAGCCTGGGATGGCAGCGGGGCAGTTTCCTTCTGGGTGCTGGGACCGGCTGAGCTTCACTGCCCTCTAGTCCTCATCTTAATTATGGATAAAAAGGATTTCCGAAGATGTGGGGTTTTTCAGACTTTACGCACTAGTTTTGTACGAGAGAAGAATGCACCTAAAGCAATCTTAATGTAACACAGTTAAGTTGATCAGATGCAGACTGGTAGGGGATGCTGTCATGTTCTGGATTCACTTCTCCCTATCCAAGAGAAGATGACTGACAGAAGAGAGGACCGGACAGAGTCACGTTACCCAAGTTCTTGTTGTAATCTTGAGAAAATCTTTTTATCTCTGTTTTTCAGTTACATCGTTTGTAAAATGAGAGTAACAGTGGCTTATTTTTTAGAAAATGTGTATGAGGATGGGATGAAAATCTATGTGGAATAGTTAATATCACAGTTAACTTTAAAATGAAAATAAGGATACTTCAGGTTCCTAGAGAGGCCTTGAAAATGTGTTTTAGTGGCCATTATTTTTTTTTCTTAATTTTTAATTTTTATTTTTTTGGTACTGGGGATCAAACTTGGGTCCTTGCGCTTGTGTAGCAGGTGGTGAAACCACTGAGCTAAATCCCGGGCTTAGTGGCCATTATTTTGCAAAAAAAAATTTTAAAGTAGCATGGTTATTTATAATTAATGATCTATAGACTATAGCTTTTTCCATTTAATCCTCTCATTCATTATACTTCCCCATGTGTACAGTAGCATTCAAGTTAAATATATATATATATATAAAATTTGGAAGACTGCTAATAGGAAATTGAGTTTGGATTACCCTTTGTCTTTGTTTCATGGATAAAGTCCCTCTGTATATATTTTCTCTATATTGTGAGAAATGGAAGCTATGTGAAATATATTCCACATGGAAGTATAGAAATGACCACCAGGAAAACTCTTGGTACTACTCATTTTGCAAATTAACAGTTTTGACCTAAAGAAGAGAGGACAAAGGTTAAGTTACAATATAAAAATGTACACTGTGGGATTGGGCAGCCAAAATATGTGAAAAGTGAAGGAAAAATATGAAGTTTGAAATACACAAAGCTAGAAGATCAATTAGAAATTCTTCTAATCATCAAATATATACAGTGGCAAACAGAAAACTCAGTGTTCTTAAATACTAAATCAAAATGGATTATTTTCCTGTCAGAAATATCTGTTATAAACAGGATACATAATTATACATGAACCATATGATAAAACAATTTTTCATGAGTTATATATATTATGTAGAAATTATTCTAGAAATGAGAAGTGAATTTTCCACATTTTGTAGGTCATCTTGGAATCAGCAATTTGTGGAAAATGTATTTTGGAGAGGAGTAAGATGTAATGTTGAATAGCTTGCTAGTACAATTAATAAATATTTTCTATGCTGGAAAAGATTTATATTGTTTACTGCTTTGACACAAAATACCAATATTTACAAAGATAACATATTTATAACGACTACAATGAGACATAAATGACAAATTATTTCATGACTATTGTTAATTCCAGAGTACCGAAAATAAATCAGTCCCTACATAAGAATTTGGAATAATTACAAAACTGTATGAAATCAACTTGAGAAAAGCTTTCCCGAATTAGACAATACAACATGAATTGTAAGGCCGAGAGATTTTTCTCTATACTATCAGTTAAAAAATCAAATATTCTATGAAAAAACTGAATTATATTTCTAATCTCTTTCTTAAGAAAAGATAACATTATATATATGAATAAATGATTAGAAAATATTCAGTTAAAATTATGATTTTATAGATATTTTCATAAAATATTGTTTTACTGACTTTGGTAATTTGGTTAATTTATGTTTGTTATATTATCTTTTTTCTTATATAAGATTTTCTATACTATATAAACTTATAAACCCACAAAATCTGATTTCATACCTGTTAGATAGTAATTGCTAGACAAATATTAACACATACAGCTATTCTTAGGTGCATATATAGACATATAAATATATAGCTGATTACATATTTCATGTACAAAAGATGTTAATGGAAAATTAAGCCCATCTTGTAAGCACATACTTTATTTAATGTAATTTCAATTTATGTTTATCATTTAGATCCCTTTTCAATTTTCACCTGTAAAATCTCCACAAATCTCATCAGACTGTTTTAACAAGAATAAAATAACACCACATAATAAACTATTTCTGCACACGTACTTAGACCTATACTTATACATATAAAATTAAAAGAAAATTTTTTCAGGTACTTGAAGCAATAATCATAACATTTAAAAACCTCTTGCATTATAAGCAAGTAGATATACTTCCAAAATATGTATGGATACATTGTATAACAATTTATGACAGCAATGTAGCATGGTTGCCCAACTACCAAGTAATCTCCAAGTTTCTGAGTTGAGCAGAGAGAGTTTATATTAGAACTCTATCACCTGGAATTCTATTCTATATTATAAGACAAAAATAATGTTTGTCACACCATGTTGAACATATGTTTCAAAAAGAACTGGTATCAATTTCTGAAGCTTCAAGAGGAAAGCGTAAAATAAAAGTACAGCTTGTCAGAAAAAGAGAATACAACTGTTTGTGATCCTGCAGTAAAATAAGAGCCACATGTTATTAGAGCAGACGACAGTTCAATCTAGTTAAAACAATGGTGTTGGAAAGTATTAGATCTATGTATTATCTGTTTTACATAAAACAGATTTTAGACAAATATACACAGCATGGGCATACATATAATTTAACACTTCAAGAGTTAACCTTCTTGTCATTATTCACAATTGCATGAAAGGCAATTTTGTGGATGCTTCAAAAATATTTTTAAATGAGTATGTGACGGTTATGTCATGTTTTTTATATATATCACAAAGACAGTCATTTGACACAGCGTGATACAAAGTGTTATTGCTGGGTCTACTACAATACAGTATCATTTGCTGAAAGTCCTTCAAACACATAGTGCTTTAGAGGAAAGAATCAAGATTTTCAGACCCGATAGGTCTGACTTTAACCTGACTCTGGTCTGTAAGGTTGTGTGAATTTGAGCAAGTGGATGGAGTTCTCTGTACCACTTCGTTATTCTATAACATTGACAGTTACATTCACCTTTCAGATTTTTGTTAAGGGTTAATTTAACAGACACATTACTGTCTGTACCTATCTTCACATTGGGTAAAATATCAGGCCAACGGCCTCTTTTTTCTCCTGACACAAGTTTATAGGAGGAGAAAACTTAAAAATAAAAACAATAACAATTATCTTAATGATGGGCAATTTATTTACAAGATTAAACTATTATTTTTCCATAGAAGGAGCAAAAAATGTTAAATCCATTTTCTGGGCTTTTGTGCATTGGGAAACCTTGGAGAGAACTGACAAGGAAGTTATTTTTTCAGTAATATAACTCAAGAAAAGTACTGATAAGCCACAAATACATATACTGAAACTTAAGTGATTACAATAAGGACAGGAAGCTAGATGCTGCTTCTGGAATGGATTCACTACATAAGAACTTCAAACAGTGGCAGCAGGAGTCTTGCAAATAATTTGGGGTCCTTCTGTACTCGTATAGCCATATGAAATTGCTGAAAGATTGAAGCTTCTCTCTTTCCTCCTAAGAACATGAATGTGTTTGTTGTACCCAAAACTGACTATAGAAAACTAAGAAAAAGCAAGCCAATCTTGTGACTTATTTGAGGAAAAGCTTTCCCTTTCACTCAGGAAAAAAGAAAACCAGTAAAGAAAATTCATCCACCATCTTTCCAGAAAACAGTGGAGGATTTGTTCTATTTATAACAAGAGTAAAAATAGGAAAAAAATTTTGACCAGAAGTACAATCAGTAGAATACCAGCAAACAAACATCTTCAATTCTCAAGAAAGAATAAAAATCCTCAAATATTTAAAGAAGTGGTCATGGAAAAGAAAATGTAAATAACAAATTCTTTGGAAAATACTATCTTTCTTAGCATTTCTAAAGAAAGAAAAGGAATAAATGTTCAAGAAACATTTGTATTCAATTGTTGCCAATATTCTTACCAGAATTTTCATATAAAATTTTCTAATCTGGGTACTGTTTACATTTGTTTCTTTCCTTCTACAATAGAACCATAGAAAATGATTTACCATATATACCAACAGTGGTGTCCCTGCATATATGGCAAACCCTGTTCATGCCATTCCCATGGTCTTTTCAAGAATTCAATGACATATTTTCATTTTGTGGGTCACAAAAGTAAAGTGTGGAAAAGAAGTAGCTTGTACGAAGTTACACAATCAATAACAGAAGTGAAAGGTAAGCCTGAATATACATAGATACAAAGGCACAGGAATAGGTTTTCAAGTGAAAGGATTCCATAATTTACTCAAAACTATACAGTTACTAGTTTTAAAGGAGAAACAGAAGCTGAAATGTCCCATGTGAGATGGTATATCTATCCAGAAATTTGTTTCGTGCAACCATCAATTCAGCAGGCAACTATTGGATATATGCTATGTATGAGATACATGTCTTACTATTAGAAATAGTTAAATCAAGGCAATTTTGCAATTTTAATAATAATTATAGTGAGGTATTATATCTCTCATAAAAGAATAATAAATTTCTATTAAAATCCAAAGAAGAAAACAAATACTTTTTTCTGAGAAAAATTAAGCTTGCCAAAGTCATATTTTAATTAGACCTTAATAGATGCAGAGTATATAGAGAGATGAAATTACTTTTACAAATGAAGAGCTGTATTTTTTTCTTAAAGATTATTTAAGATTATGTGCAGAGATTTAGAGAATGTTTAATAAAATCTTTACTTTTGGTGGCAATGGTAAAATGAGAAGATTTGGATATCAATGTAAAATTGAGAGGAAAATGAGTAAAACTGTTAAAATAAAAATACTTAGAAGCACTGGAAAATTTACAAGAATAGGGGATAATTTAATACATAATAACTCATCAAAAATTGCAATCCTGGCTGATTTAAATAGAAAACCAACCTATCATGCTACAAGTAGGATCAACAGGACTCTAAACAAAACGATGGGAGCACAAGGAAGAATGGATTGGACACCAAGAATACCACGGGCTTAAAGGAATTGAACTGACCTCACCGGTACCAGATCCTGCTCAACAGTGTTTTTCATACTTAAAAGCAGACTCGAGAGATGGCAGTGCCCATCAGCACAAGGGAAAGCGAGGATGAGAATAGAGTGGAACTGACAGGGATGAATGGGCTCCAGAACCATGATGGCGGTGTCCATTTTGGTTTTGAGATGTTGGCTTTCCCCGCATAACACAGAACCAGCCAGACTGTGAGATGCAAGAGTTAGGGTGATATAGATGATTCAGTTGTTAAAGGTTCCAGGTATGGTCAGAGAACAGAAAAGAGGGTTACTTTTATCAACAAGGCAAACTTTTGAAGGAGGTTGAGCCAAGAAGGCGAACTCTTTAATCACGGAGTATCTCTGATTATTTTCAAAGCGTCTGATTTCATGAACAGCAATATTTGCCTATAAATATCAGAGCACAATTTTATCTTGTAGTTTAGGAGTTTTTTTTAATTAAAAGCATATTTCTTGGAAGTAATATATAGTTGGCCTAGGAGTTGGTCTAAGAACAAGTCTATTTCCTTTCTAGGTTTCTTCCTGAAAGAGGTAAAGACATGGTCTTGCAGGGTCAGCAAAAGGGTTCAAAGGAGTGTATGGAGATAATTCTTTGTTTTTCTTTTTTTGTTTTTTTGTTTTGTTTTGTCCTGAGGATCAAACTTGGGACCTTGTGCTTGTGAGACAGAGACCAGAACCACTGAGCTAAATCCCCAGCCAGAGATAAGTCTTAACACACACAAAAATACCAATAATTCCCAGGCTCTAGCCATGGGTGGGAACAATCACTTCCAGCCACACAGGCCTGGCAGTACCAATTGCTTTTGCCTCAACGCAGTACTTAAGAAACAGAAACTAAGTGTGGTGTGTAGTTTTCTCTCCTGCCCGCCGAAGGCTCCAGTCTCATACAAGATCTTCCATCTTTGGTGCTGTCTCCTGCCTCATGGTGTGGTAATATATTGTTTGACTATGCTCACGCTTACTGTTCTTTTATAATAAACTTACTTTCATCTTTTAAAAATCATTATGTGGCTCTTCTGTTCCTATAGATCTGAACCTCAAATTTCTGTGGCCACAACCTATATGCAGTTCCTTGCTGTTGTTACATACAGTGATTCATGCACACCCATGTTTATAGCAGCACAATTCATAATAGCTAAGTCTTTGAAGCAGACTGTAGGTCCATCAACAGATGAATGGATGAAAAAAATGTGCTATGAGCACACCATGGATTACCACTCTGCCATAAAGATAAACCTGAGTCATTCATAGGGAAATGGATGCACCTTGAGACCAAAATATTAAGTGAAAAATCAGACCTGCAGATTTAAAGACTTTATACTTTCTTTTATATAAGAAATTAAAATTATAAATAAGGATGATTATTATTTGTAGTCCCTCTTTCCCTTTAGAGCTTTTCTGGGTGCATGTTTATAGCTTTATCTTCTGTCCCGAATGACCTCTTTATCATTACATAATCATCTTGTTTATCTTTTCTTTACTGTTTCTCATTGAAGTCTATCTTATCTAGTAAAAGTATAGCTACTCCTATTCTCTTTTTCTTTCCATTTGAATGAAAGACCTTTTTCCATATGTTTACAGTGAAAATTACCCAATGGCAATAGCAGAAGTAAAAGATATTATCAGGTAATCAGGCTTTAGCATTCATCCTTACAATCACTTCACTGCTGTTTAGAAACTTATATAGGATCTTGTCCAAAATAAGCAAAAAAGATTTACAGGAAACTAAGGAATAGCAGAAAATATTTCTATAATCATTATCTTTTCTGATCCTTCCTATAACCATGAAGATTTATATTTTATAAGTTTGAAAAGAAATTTCGGAGACTGAACACAATTATTTAACTCAAATCACACGTCCTGGAGCTCTGGATTATATATATATATATATCTTGTGAATATATGTCTTGTTTCACAAGAACTCAGGCTCCAAGCTGTATATAATAATATAGTTATCTACATGGTTGGAGTCATCTCCTTGGTAGTCAAATTTTAAAACTCATCTGAGACATGGAACAGTTACAATATTACCTGAGTTGCACATCTTCTGAGACTAAAAGGATGGAGAAAAAACAATAAAATAGCAAAGGGATAGGTAAATGGGAAGAAATTTCAGGAATCTGAAAAAAGATATTAAAATAATAGTCAAAATAAAGAGACAGGCTTCAGTGAGATATAAATTTAAGACTACAGAGTCAAAAGAAAGTAGCAAACTATAGAAAATGGGGTAGGAAATACATATTAAGTAGGACATTCATGTGAATGAACATCTGGGAAGAACTAATCACTTTTTTCTATACAAATCTCTTCAAACAAGAGGTTTAATGCCAATGCATCTTCTGCTGTTAGATTTTTTTAACCTGCTAAATTTTCAATTCTGGTGTCATGTTCTAGTATTGCTTATTCCTCCTATCAAAACCCAAACGTTCAGAATGCATTAAGTTTCATCCTTATACTCTGCTTCCATGAAGATGACAAAATTTCAGCTCTTGCCCTCTTTGACTGGGCAGTTCTTTGCAGGAGAATGGCACATGAGTTACGAGAGAACAATTCAATGAGTACTACAAACACCACACAAAAACCAAATCCTGCTTTACTGCAGACTGGAAACATTGGACAAATAAATATTTCAAATTAGCATGAGATGAGATTTAAAAGAGCATCTGCTCAGAAATCAGGTATCCAAAAACAGGTTGGCAACAAAGGAGCCAGCAAAGGAGAGCAGCAGCAGTGCCAATGATAGGCGACATAAAGAACCGGAGGGCCTGAACCAGTTCTCTGATGATCGTCACAAAAAAAACAATAACAATAAAAACAAACGTCAGGGTCACCAGCTCAGATATGAAAATTGTCAATAAAAAGCAATACATCAGACATATTAGGAAAGAATCTTTGCTTTGGGAATGAATCATAGACCCTTGTGATCACTGAAGCCTGTAATATAGCTCTAGAATATTTCAGGTGCTTATTATTCCATCCTATCAGATTTAGAAAGACGACAAGCTGAATGCTTAGCCTGTCTAAGCTATTTCAGAAATTAATTCCAAACACTAAGCCAAAAAGAACGGCTGCAACATATCAGAAAGCATGCAAGCTTTGTAAGGCAAATGGTGACAATAAAACTTGCAGTGTTATAATCAATGCCTAATTGACTCAGTAATTAAAGAAAATAGTCTGCCTTATATTTATTTCTATAGATCCAGAGTCTATAAAAATGTGTGAATTTATTTTTGGATTACAGTTTGTAGTCAGTGTAACCATTTGTTATAAAATAAAAAAGTTCAATAGCTGCTTTAAAAATATATTTCTGTTTTAGATTAGGATTCTAACTGATTAGCA
The DNA here is from genome assembly GCF_000247695.1 of Heterocephalus glaber. The sequence continues at coordinate 23,732,926 of NW_004624742.1, forward strand.
AAGTTAGCCAGCTACCAAATTCTTAGGTCTAAAATAAGTCCACGTTGACTCTCAATTATCATGGCATAGCTACTTGCCCAATATACTAGGCTCTAAAATAAGGAAGTATATGGATATACAACCAATTAAACAAATGAAGAATGTGGGTCACACACTGACTTACATTATTGGATCCAGGAACTGACATCAGCTGAGACTGAGACAGTCACCATCACTCTTGAAATACCAAAAATTGAAAGTAAAAAACATTAGAGAAGGAGTTATTATAGTTCAATCACATTAGTTTCTATCCTCTAGAAAGATTATAAACTCCCATGGAGGCCCTAACCATGTCCTGTTGGCTCAGTTTTCCAACTCCTTTGGAGGGATGTGGGGATCTTTTAAACAAGTATCTTGTCATAAATTCCCTTGTTCTCTTAATGTTGCCAGAACAGCACAATCCAATCAACTCAGATCATAAAATCATGGCCAGGGATTTAGCTCAGTGGTTCCTCCACCTGCCTCGCAAGGTCCCAAGTTTGATCCCCAGTACCAAAAAAAACCAGAGCAGATCATAAAATCGTGTTAGGTGGTTTGTCCCATTATTTCACCCTATGTCGATACAACCTACCTTACTGATGCTAACATTCTACTTATTATTAAACAAACCACCTATTTTATCCTTCCTGGACAAAATGTAGATGACACATAAGTCATCCACAAGAAACAGAAAATTTCTAAGGGATCATTCCATTAATTCTGTGACAACAGCTGTCGATAGTTACTAAAAATACAACAGAGTAAACTAAGTAAGTAAACAGTATAAATAAATATACAGAAGACAGCCACTGCCATGAGGAAGTCTGCAGCTGTCATGGATACCGCGTGAGCTGCTCCTTAGACCCCCGGTAGGGACTGAAGAGCTCAGTCTCCCAGCTGCAGGTGCTTCCGGTACGGTACTTGAAGATAGCGCTCAGCTGGGAGTCACCCCAGGAAATGACCTTGTCTGGAGAGAGCTGCGTGATCAAGGTCATGCTTCCTTCCGGGAGATCCTCCATGCAACCTCTGGTTGAAGCGGTGGAGACCTGGGTTTCTCAGCTCAGCAAGAGACACTGTGGAAGGATGCCCAGCTGCAGGCTCCACGTAGTTGGCTGCCATCTTACTTAGAATACTAATACTGAATATCTCACACGTGATTACTTCTGAGTTTTCGCGTGTACATTGTAATGCACAGTTACGTTATCTTACAGCCTATAAAACAGTATTATGTCATAGAGATTATTTACCAATTTTCTTTTGTTTGCGGTACCAGGGATCGAACTCAGGACCTTGGGCTTACAAGGTAAGCACGATGTCACTGAGCTAAATCCCTAACCCTATTTACCAATTTTCTAGATGAAGGAACTTATTCTTGGAAAGTTAAACAACTGTTCTCAAGATCAAAGAGCCAATGAGGGGCAGAACTAAGTCAAAACCAAGTGAGTCCCAGGTCAGAACTGCTTTCTTCACCATTTTCACTCGTAATATCTTAGAATTCAAGTCAGGCACTAGGTCTGCATCTCAGAAAGGAGAGCACGAGCATATTTTCGGTCCCACAGTTTCCCTCTCCTAAGTTAGCTGAACATCAAGAGTGTCTTAGTCCTCAGCCAGCGGCAGCAGATACTGCTAAGGGAGTATTATAGGCTGCTCTATCTTTGGGCTCTTCAGCATTGTGCTCGTCTGATAAGGACAAGATTTTGCAGCTCGTAGTTCAATGTGTTCAGTTAGCATGTGTGGTCCCTCTTCACAGAGTCAAAATTCTAGGAATAGAATAACATTGTCAGAAGGAGGCTACGTAATTGACTAATGAGGGGAGAACAGAGGAATCAAGACAATCTTCACATAGATAATTTGATGCTCACATCAACTGAACACAGACAAAATGTTCTCCTTGCCATTTTCAGACAGCATTCAAGCTGATTTTGAAAGGCTCTAAGGCAAAATACATAACGGTTATAAGTCTGGGTAATTTAATGAAGATTTAAGCAATAAAAATATGTTTGAATTTAGATCATTTTTCATGTTTCTTTGATATACTTTCCCAATTAAAGGATAATTAACTTAGAATGTGTATCAATAAGACAGAAAGCCAGAGAGAACAAGATTTTCCTTCATTGGTCTTAAGGTATTAGGCTTTGTTGTGAAATGTATGTCTAAACATTGTGAGTTTTTATTTAATATGCAATTTTTTTACTATTACCTAGACCAAATTCTTGAAAAAATTATAAAATTATTCCTACTCTAAAAGAGTTGTTTAAGTAACATTTATTACACTAAATATCATTAAGTACAATTTTTCAACTTTGGAGCACATTTTATTTATACAAAGTCCTTGCATATCACAACAAAAAATAAAAAATAAAACCAGTTTCAATTCTTTTAGAATACAATCGGGAAATATTTCTTAAGTAACAAAATACTGCTGTACATTTCTATTCTGATGCTTGCTGTTAGAGCATTGGCTAATAGATTTCATGCCTTATTAATGTACTCTAGCAATTAGAATGGAAGATATATTTAGTTCCTTTCATTTAGAAGGAAATGGTATTTCATTTCATGTTATCAGTCTAGAAAAACTGTACTTGGAATACAATCGAATATATCATCTATCAAGCACAATCATCAAGCTATACAAGCCATGAAATTGGAGTAGATCTGTCTTCTGAAATAGTAGATCCATTGTTATATATTACTTATTCTTATTGGCACATATAGTGTAGATATGATATTGTTGATTATGAGACTTACATATTTCAACGCACTTTAATGTCATTTATCATATCAGAAGATCTGAACTTATGGTTACTGTGGCTACAGAAATGTACTGAATTAACTATTTCAACTAAATTGAAAGGAATGTCCTAAAATTAGGTTTCTTTGCATACACAATCTTGGTCAGCATATTGGAATAAGGTCTGTAATAGGAGTGTACTAGCAACCTAGAAAAAGAATTTCTCCGTGAATCCAATTTAGAGATGCACTTGCACTGGGGGCAATGCAAGATTTTAAAATACACTGTCTGTTAACTATAAGATGGCAAATAGCTCCCCAAGGATCTCATGACTAACAATGATTAGGGTGGGATTTAAAACTTGCATACTTTCCAAAATGGGGAAGTTTCATTTGATGTTTTATGTCATGCAATTATAATTTTTTTAATGGCACAAAACTTCAGATTGTAAGAAGGGGATACAGTGTGTTGAATTGCTCAGACGATTTGATTATTTTGTTGGAAAATTACGGTCACTCATTTGGCTTAGAAAGTCGTTTGAGATCAATTTCCAGGTGCCCTTCATTCAAAGCAGGGTACATGGACATAAGTTGTGGACAAAAGCTTAGTATGAGTTCCATAAAATTAAAAGGATTTTCCACAGGGGCAATCTTAGTATATCAAGTAAAGTGATGCAGAATGTTCAGGAATTGTTTACTAATTCCATGAAAGCCATTAATCAAGGAATGTATTATAAAGCTAACATTCATTGATCACTCCATGTCACAATTGTAAAGAGCTTTATACACATTATCATGTTTCAAATCCTGCAATATTATACCGTGAATATAAATAATATGAGGCCCTTAAGGCCGGAAGCTTAAATGATACAACACTCAAAAATACATAAACATTTACATCCCTCCCGCTGCCATCTAAGGAGGGTGATTCCTTTGCTTTCTCCACACATGTCAAGATGCTTGTATTGAGTTTTGTTCTGCAGAGTTGAGTGCTGATATGAAGTCTGTGGAAGAGAAATGAGGAAGCAACCAGGAGGCTCAATTGCTTTCCATGAGATCAGAGAAAAACGGAAGAGTGAGCCCAGGAGGAATTCAGCAGCTTTAAGAGAGGACAGTAGCAGTCATTTGAAAAGAATCTATGTTCATGGAAGCTGAGGGAGGTGGGAGATAACCAGTGGATGTGACAGCAGCTGTAAGAGCCAGAAGTTTTGAAAAAAGTGCAGTCATACTCCAGCAGGATTTTCAGAGTGCTTTGCAAGCTAACATATCTGGTGTTATCTTACCAATATTGTAGGAAATTCATTTCATTTTCTTCAGTGCTTTATGGTAAGATGGGATCTTTGTCCCAGTAGTGCCTTAATGAGCTTTGTTATAAGGGTAATCCAGTAATGTTCAAAATCCTCATACATTGTCAGTGTCTTAGGAAATTACTGTAAATCACACAACTAGTAAGTGATAGAGCTAAAATTCTATACCATGTCTATCACACTTTCGGTCTTATCATTAATTCTCTCCCTATATCCCTATATTGTTATCGTTAATTATAATTAATTATCATAAGTAGTCTTATCATTAATTATCTCCCTATATCCCTATATCCCTATATTGTTATTTCTTGAACATTTCAGTTCCCTCCAGAGAAAACAAATGTCTCATTTCTTTAATTGAAAAAACTCTTACATGAGGCTAAGCAAATAGCACACAACCACTGACAGCCCAACTCACGACTTGATTATTAAAGGATTAAAATGCTATCAAATTATGCTCTTAAATCATTAAATTATTGACTATTAAAACACCTTGAATATTTCCTGAGGCATTGCAATATCCAACCAATTATATAGAATTAAAATTTGTGAATTAATTTTCTTAGCAATAAGAGATGGAGATCCCTATCCTCTAAATCCAAAGGACAGAGAGCTCCAAATCTGGCCGGACAAAAACTGTGACAAATAGCCTGTATGATTTAAGGTTCAAGTAGAAAGATGTCAAGCAAATAACTTTAGAAAATCACAGCAGAGTCAAAATATGTATAGAGTTTTTAAAAGACCATCAATATTTTGCCATTAGGAAAGGAACTTGTACAGCATTACAGGGGTAAAGTCAAATATGTAAAATAAAAAAACAAAGTAAAAATGCAACATATTTGAGCTACTGATAAACTTCATTTCTCTTTCTTGGATGATAAATCTGGGGTTTGAACTCTAAATTTTAGGCAAGTCTATTTTGTGTAGCTGATTTGCTATCTTCTAAACGTGGCTGGCATTGTGAATAATGTCCTCTACTTATTCAAAAACTAGGTGTTCACCATGAACTATAGAGCTTCAGAAATATCCAAGATATTTAAGAATGCTTGTTTGCCTTCAGTTTTGATTAAATAAAACATTAGCTAAATAAGCCTATCTGAGGATCATACTTACTTTAATAATTCTATGAGCCCTTAATGGATTTTTTAACCTTTTCAACATTTGTCCATCTTGTGTCAATCTTATGCCTCAAATAGAGATTTGTTTCACCAGAGAATTGTTTAATCTTCTTTATGTGAAACATTTTTTCAATAATTATGGTATCCAAACAAATCATTTTGAAGTTGTATCAGAATTCTCAGGCCATATTTTATCTTGATTTCATTGTTTTGGCTTGCTGGAGTAATACATTTCAGAAAACAAAAGAACTTGACATGTTTCCTTCTAAATTAAATTTTTTTTGAAGTAAGACCCTCTAAGTTCCTATTAGTAAGAGTGATACTTCCAGTGCATGGTTATACCTGGTTGTTCTAAAAGCCAGGGGCACAAGATGACTTTGCAATGCCCTTGGCTTTGTTCGGTACATTATACAGTGTATATGATTATACAGTATCTTCATACTTAACTGAAATTCCCAATCAATTTTGCTATTTCCACATATATTTAAAAAGAACTCTGCTTTTCATAAGCCCTTTGAACTTTATCTTCTCAAAAACATGTAGTGTAACACTGGAGACATACATCATCCCCAACCACCAATACCAACTGCTAGCTAGTAAATTGCCTGGAAAAAAGCAGGTATTCAATAAATTCATGTTGATTTATTGTTCTGCTCAGTTGAACATTGTTTGTGGCAACCACTCCCTATAGTTCTTTGAGAGCAGAAAGGGAAATTAAGCTCCTGTAGTCTTCCTGGGACTAATGAGCCCCTTCAGTAAGATCAGAACTTGTCTCTACACCAACCAGAGCATCAGGAGGAAAGTTTTCCCATTTTCATGTCCAGGAAGATACATTCTTATTAGTCTCTTGAAGTCAGCGGATGAAATCACAGTCAATATGTCTTTGCAGATGAACGATTAGGCACATTTTTCTTTGTCTATAGAAATCAATGGAACACACAAAAATGCTGCTAGTTCCCACCCCCCACCCCCCCCACACACACAATGGGGAAAAAATGTAGGGAAGTGTGTGTTATTTGTGTATTTTCCAACTCTATTTGAGTCAATTTGTTTATTGCTACCAGCAGCTTATACCATTTGTATAAGCCCAAATTATATGTGGCTACGAGTTTAGCAGGGACAACAAGCTTTTGGGTTTTGCAAAATCCATTAAATTGTTCTCGGTGAAGGATCAAACAGTGTGGCTAGAGTTTAGTGTTGGACCGAAGTCTAACCTTCCGTCAAGAGAACAGAGCTGAACCAAGCTCTACTTCCTAAAAAGAGGAATGGCTGCTTGTATTGAGTGGTATTCTTCTACAACGATGATTTTTCTCTTCTCTTGCATCTATTTATTCAATCTTTTACTTGTATCAGTAGAGATTCAAGTATATTTATTTGTTTTTTGCTTTGGGTTATAATCCAATGCTATATTATTTATTTATCATTTATTCTGTTGTTAAATTTTTCTCTTGTTCATAGGGAATGCTTTCAGGTTAGCTCACTGTTTCTTTGGTATGTCCTTATCTTTTTTGTTCTGTGCACACTTCCTTTCTTTCTGATACTTGAAGATGCTCCAGGCCTACTGAATATTTACCCTGCCAAAGTTCTAGAATTGAAATGAATTTTTAACGAGTTAAAAAAAATGTGCTAGACCTCTGAGCTCTATTCCTTCACATGCTGTGTTTTCTTGTCATCCTGAAGAGCAAGGTCATCTAAAAAAGCAAAGACTTTAGTCTCTTTGCATCTTAAGTGTCACCATACATGAAAAGCCTGTCACAGAGTGGCCAATCTCCTCCCAGTTCAAGTGTCTTCTGTCTTACGAGAGCTCTTTGTATCAGCCAGGAGTTAGTATATTTTATGCCCATTTAGGTTCACTTGAATAGATTTTCAAAAAAGTGTAATTTATATAGTCTGAGCAGGTTTTAATAACTTATATTGCAGCACCTTCGGGCTAGTAAAAACAGAAAGATATCATTCTAAGTCTTTAGGGGACAGACGAGGGAGTGGTTATCAAATCCTGGAGAAAATACTTGTCTATAGAAAGACTGGAGAGAAAGGATATAGCAAACCCTATGCAACCGGTTCATTTTCTATGATTTAAACCTCTGACTAATACTTATTAAATCTTGAGGAAATGAGCCCCCTTTTTGGGGACATAAATCGGAAGACAAAACTTTTCCTTCCTTCATCCTTTCACTTAGCCAATTACTATGTTTAACAGTTCTCTACTGTAATTTAATAGTTTCCCTCATTATTATGCATATAATTAGGGCTAACATGATGTGTTCTTTGGTATTGTGTCTCCACTCCATCTTAGTCTTTTAAGCAATTCCAATTTAATAGCAAGTTGAATATTATGAGTAGTTTTTATTACTGTTTTTTTCCTTGCATTCTAAGGAAAAAAGATTACTGGGTAAAATAATTTCTAATCACGCACACACATATACACACACACACAAACACACACACACACACACATGCACACTGTCTTCAATGTCTTTCCAAAGATAGCTAAATTTCCATTTCATTTTTCTTAAGTACGCTAAACTTCATTAAAAGTGAAAATTTAAGACTTGTTTAAAGTATCATTATACTCTATGTCCTCAAAATCTTTGCTTTCCCACTCTTTTCTACCTTCTCCTTCTTAAACTTTCCAAAGCATCCTCAAACCTTCATTCTCTGCTCATAGGCTAATCCCATGCTTCTCCAAAGGAGAAAAATCCTATAGGTTTCTTGGGGAGAACATAAAGTGTAAGTAATTGCATGTCACTATCATGTAGTGAAATCATAGCTTTGTTTATACATTTACTTTTAAAGACAGAATACAATGCAGCATAATTATTTGCTAGTAAAAACAGTCCAGTAAGGAGATAAAGGGAAGATAAGCAAAGGGATTTGACTTTAGGATAGCCTTTGAAAGAATGAAAAACCTTCCATCCATTGTAAATAGTTGAAAAAATAGTATGCAGATATGGACTGAGGTAGCTTTGTGCACTTAGGGTTTTAAGTACCCAAAGTACATGTTTAATGTACCTTCTTAGCCAGGCATGGTGGGGCACATCTGTAATCCCAACACCTGGGAGGCTGAGGAGGAAGATTCCAAGTACCAGCCCAGCCTGGGCAGCATAGAGACTTACCAAGATCCTGTCTTCAGAAAATGAAAAACAAAATTAAGAAAGAGCGAGGGATATAGATCAATGTTCAGGCCAAGAGTTCCATCTTCAGTACCAGAAAATAAAATAGTAATAGATACAACTTCTAATTGCCTCTCTTCTGCCAGAATCAATGGTCACATCTTCAGTATTATGGTATTTTAGCCATCTCTGATGACGTTGGCTTGTCCCAACTTCTTTATCTACTTTCTTTATATCACTTTCCTTATGTCCCTGGATGGGATCAAGGAGGTCCCCTAAAGAGGAAATGGAGGTTGGAATCTCACTTCCCCTACTGGGTATGTTGTATCTTTGCTGACTGGACAGAAAAGAATTTCAGAACTTGTCAGTGAGAGGCATAAGGAAGGTTTATCAGGCAGAATAAAGAAGTACTCACACAGAAGGGAGTGCAGCACTCATAGAATGCAAAGTATTTACATGTGTTTGAAGTTTAGATCTCGGCTGCCAGCTTATTAGTGCTGTGGGAGGAAAAATGTAGGCTCAATTTCCAAGTAAAGTGGGTCCAATTTATAGACCTTTTGGATTTTTAAGACCCTTAAGAATTTTTTTGATTGAGTTTTTCTGGAAGAGAAAAAACATAATACACTTAGATAACTTTGTGTTCTGAAGTTGCCCTTTTTCTTAAAAGCTCAACTTTAAAATTACTTTTGTCCTTTTCTTCTTTCTTCCTATCCTTATTTCTCCTATCTTCCCTACACCCCAGGTGCAGTCTCCACGGCTGGTTCTTCCTACTCTCTGCAACACAGAGTGTTGAAATATTCCCAAGCTAGACACACTCTTCTATCAACATTCTTTACCTAGTTGACTTTAGGGAATCCACTGGTTAATGATACTGGAAAGCTGGGACATGATGAGGGAAAAAATCAGTCCTCACACCCCCGTCCTTTGTGCCTTCAATGAAAGACTTCAGGCAAGACATATAGGTGCCCATCTGTGTGTCTTGCCTGAAGTGGATGCCCTTTGTCTTTGGATTTGAACCCCAATAAATGATTATACATGTAGTATACTCTGAGGTCTGTTTCATCATTTAAGTATAATAGGAAAAGCATATTGTTAGGGAAAAAGGAGGAGGAAAAAAAGGTATGAGCTCAACAGGACAGGTTTATTTCAGAACAAACCTGAGAGGGACCACCATGGCACTTAGACCAGACCTTTAACTCTTGTACAGACTATGAGGTATTTTATAGGGTCACAACCATAAAGGGGGCTGTGAAAGGAAAAGATCAAAGAAGGACTTTCAAAGAGGAGAGTTCAGTGGAAGGCAGTTGTGGCTACCTGCCAGGGATAAGGCCTGAAGACATACAGAGAATGGTGGCTGGCTGTCAAGAGCAGGGACAAAGCATGATGGGAGTCATGGGTGTAACCACGGTTACTGGGCCCTTATTCACCCATGATTATACATCTTTAGCAGGGATGAAAGCACAGTGGGATGGAAGAGTCTGAAACTTGTCTCTGGTCAGCCTAGGATGGTGGCAGTCAGACTCCTTCACATATCATTTTGGACTTCTCTTGTCACTCAGGCCTACTAATATCTAGCTACTTGCTAAACAGTTGCTACTCAGTTACATAGTTGTAATCATCATTTCTATATAAACAATTCCAAATTTTATCTCCCAGGTTGGACTTCTGCCTCTATTGAGAAGGAATTTAGAAAGAAGTAGGCATGAGCAAAAATTACATTTTTCCTACACAATCTATTTAAATTGGGTCTCCAATCCATAATCTGTGTTATTTTTCTCACAGAACACCATATTTTTGTCATAATTTATTAATTTTGTCATGAATTTATTTGTTTATTAGTTTATTGTCTATGTGTTTCAACTGAACTTCATCGGCCATGTTCAGTCAGAACCTTTAAAATTGTATTCAGAGCCTGACAATAATTGATGCTCAATCAAATTTTTTCAAAAATCAATGAAGTAAATATGGTAGGATAATCCAAAAAGAGAACAGGATGGATAGAAGAGGAGCATGTATCCCAGTGTCAATGGACAGGGACTGAGGAGATTCTCCAAACTAGACTTACCTCACCCACGGAGCAGGGTGCCAGTTCTCTGACTTCCATCACAGGAAAAGATTTTTCAAGGTTTGTCAATGAAAGGCACAAAGAAGCTTATTAGGCAGAATTTAAAGTTCACAATCAAAGAAAATAGTTTGAGGTGCCCTTAAGAGAGAGTTTCATTATAGTCAAGAGCCAGGAATGTTTTTGCTTTTGGGAATGGAAGTCTACGAAATTTTTGAATGTATTGAATACTGTGGTTTGATTGGCAGGAAAAAAAGCTGTGACCCACTGTGAGGGCCAAGGCTGAGCCTCCCCAGGAGGCACCTGGAGAAGGGTCCATTTAGTCCATATAGTCCTTTGTGAGTGAGTGAGTTAATTAACTTCCCAATTAGAACAAATGACTCATAGAGATGAGTCATTTGTTAGCATCAGGACAACATCAGAGCATGAAAGTTGGAGCTGCAGCTCCAGAGCTCAAGAGTTGCATGTCTTCATTCCTTCATCAAAAACAGCAGTTATGGCAACATAGCAAACACAGATACTAAAAGGTTGCAATATTCTCTAGATCACAGGAGTTACAGTGTCTTATCAGTTTATTGAGACATGGTGAAGCTAAACACCTGCTGCATGACCTTGTCCATGCTGCACATGCACAATTAAGTATGTTAGGTCATTCTCAGATAACTATGGCCCATTATGTGCATGATCTAGAGAATGGGGTCATGTCCTTAGGTGTCCTCAGACACCCTCAGACACCCAAGCTTTGAGTAGAGCGCAAGTAGCACCCCACATCCCCTCACAGGTAAAACAATAAGGGCCCAATTTATAGGAGAAAGGCAAGGGTCTAGTTTTAATTTTTATTTTTTTTACAATGGTTGATGTTCTCCACAAAAATATTCTTTGAAACCTTTGAATCTGTTTTTCTATTTTAGGTCAGGTTTCTGCCCATTACTTCATCAATTAAACTAATTTTAGACTTATAGTGTCTTTAAGGAATTTGAGGTGTTATGTGCCTGAAAGAAAAACAAGCCTAGAAAGCATAAGCGAGCCTGGAAGGTAGAGATGGAGAAACGTGAGGACTTTTGTGTCCATAAGTAGAAAGCAGAAGTAGCGGTACAATTTCTCTTGTCCTCTTTCTTTTGTTTTCTTCAAATATTTACAAAAACTTTTTGTGTTCTATATCTTTTCTACCTATCTTATTTCTACTATCCTGCATCACCAATATGTCATGCTAGTTTCACATTGCCTTTTTCTCCTGTCTTTAACATGCTGTTCCTGTACTAAGTCATGTCCCTCAAGGCCTAAAATTGCCACCACATAAGAACTCTCCCACTTAGCTTATATAAATGAGACAAAAAATCTGGAAGTCATGGCCAGGTGAAAATTATAAAATTATACCTTTGTTAGTTAACATTGACTCTGCCTCCTGTTTCTTCTCCCCTTTCCCTTCCTTGTGTCACTGTGCTCTTCCCCAGTGGTAATATTCATTCTTGATTGTTGATAAGAGCTTAATCTTCCTGTATCTTCCTTCTGATTTTATGCATGGAACTTTAAAATACATTGCTAAATAACAATTTGCATATAACTTGTACTTTTAATGAAACTTTCAATGGTTCACAAAGACACAATGAATACATACATCAATACTGACATTTAAAATGCTCCCTGATGTAGCTTTGAGTTTTACCTTGCTTCTTTTCCCAAAACTACTTGACATGTTTCACGCCTCCTAAATACTTAGTCACTCCCAGTAATGTCCTTAAGTCTCCATTGTACATACCACTCTTAAAATTTTAATGATAAAAGGAATCCTTTACACTCAAATTCCTCTCCAAGCCATCCACATTGTCAATTCCAGTTTAAATGGCAAAGACTCAAATCTCTCTCATCAACTCTAAACTTTAAATCCTGCTCTTGCTTCATACAAACATCATTTTCTCTGATTGTAATTCAAGCACATGCTCTTTTATATTATGCAAGCTGCTGGATCTGAACTACATCATATTCTGCATGGCTTCTGACTAGGTCTCACATTGTCTTTGGTCCTGGCATCTGGTCCTCTTCCTCTAGAACTAACAATTTCAGGATTTGTTTTTCTAGTAACTATTCTACATGCTGATATGCTGGGTAAAGACTGCAAGCAGCCTACTCAACTCTGATTTTCACCTCAGTGTAAACCTTCACATGTAGAATCTTTGTCTAGATTTCACTCCCAGGCTCTGTAACCTTAGTCATCTTTGAGTTACCAACACATAATATGGTAACTGGCACAGCAGAGTTATTGAATGTGCAGATACATGAATAAATGTCTTTCAGTTTAATTTAATCCTCTCTTTTGCTTTCTCATTTTACTTGATTAGCCCCTTCCCAATAACACTAACCACTGCCAGACTTTTTCCACACAAACTGTAACAGCAACTGACTCCCTTACTGGAACATGGGACCCTGGACAAAGAAACAGAAAAGGATTGTGTGAATTGTTTTCTTCTTAGCCTGGCACAGTGTGCTGCATATCAAAGGTTGGAAAGATCAATTGGTATTAAATTCAATACTGAAGCTTACATGCAAAACCACATGGGATCTTAAAATATTCCACAACATTAATAGATTTGCCTTATTGATGCAACAGTTTATCCAATAACTGTTTCATGCTCTTATCTCTCCACTGGCTTCACAGCTCCCAGAAACCTTGGAAGTTCTTACTAAATCTCATCTCCTAACCAGCTCCATCCCCTCTAGCTGCTCTCCTACCAACCTGGCTCTCCAGGGCCTTTAATATGCTTATCTGATATTCTTCAATTCCCTTGTAAAAGTCTATTTATGCACTTGGCATTTTCTCCAGAGTTCTTTTTTCTTAGAATCTGTTGGCTCCTGCTTTTTCTTGATTCAAGTTTCTGCTCTGATTTTCCTTCACCAGAGGGGCCCTGTACCTATCTTTTATCTTTGGATAGAGTGAGCTTCTGCCCACTCTAACTAAAGCAGCATTCAAGAGTTCCACCAATTCAGTGTAACTGTTAATGTTTTTTCTTACAGTTCTGAGCAATTTTTCACCACCAAAATCTCAATGCCAGCATAAAACTTAGGTATTATACTTGAAGTAATTTCTATTGTTACTTAATTTACGAGTAACTATGAGAGGTATTTTCATGTGTTGGCTGTTAGAAGCCTCACCCCTATGGATTTTCATCTTAGCAGAAGCAGTTTAAAATAATTCCTTATTCACTGCTGGTATTCACCTCAATTACCTCCTACACATAAAATGTGCAGTAAAAAGCACAAAGTTTCTGTGACATCTTGGCATTTTCAGGGAAAGGCACATTTGAGGTCCTATGGATTGGTATTATACGGCATTTGCCCAATCAACACACACTTCAGAACTCCTTAAAATTGAATCAAGTTCTGATAAATGAGTACCTTCACCAGACTACCATAATAGTGTCAGTCTTGATAATTGAGGCCTTGGAGAGAGATGGACAATGTTTTATATTTATGTCCCACCCTTTGCACCAAAAAATCTCCAAATGCCCTATTAGTTTTGTCTCCTGAGATGGTTCACCAGCTGTTGAAATCCAGGCACCAATGGGGGTGCATATGACAGCTGCTCCCTGGCACAACAGCATTTAGAAAAAAATGTGGGAAAATAACTTCTCAAGCAGGAAAGGCAGGAGCAATTTTATTAAGGCAGAAGGTAATTATACCATTGACATTTAGCCAACATGCATGTTTTCATACTTTTCTTTATTCCTAGGTCTGGCTCAATTAGGTCAAAAACCTTTCATGCAGAATAGTGGCTTCTTCCGGGCTCCGCATAACCTCTATTTACTTGGCCAATGTAAATGTTAATAAAATAACATGCAAATGAAACACATCCTGTGATGTGGTCCTTAGAATGCAGGCTGAGGTTTGAGGGTTGCAGTAGGAGAAAGCAGTGCTGCTCTCCTTTGCTCCAGAATTGACCACTTGTTGGAAATCTCCCCTTTGGTATTAACAAATGTCTTGTCACAGCCACCTCAAGTTTCCTTAGCGGTCATCCAGAAAGGTTCTCACCAGGGCAAACCTGGTTTGTAAATAACCATCACCCTGTTCACGGGGGCCAGCTCTTAGTCATTTTTAAATAAGCTGTTTGCACATTAACTTCCCTCCTGCTGTGGGAAGGTTAAAATTTTTCCCCTATAATTTTGTATTTCTTTTTATCCCCTCCTTTTCTTTCTTGTGAAAAAGAAATACTTTTTTGATGGAGCCCAAAGAAAATAGAGAAAGAGAGCTCAAGTATTGATCAGCATTGCCGACTGTAGAATAGAGAAGTAGATTTCATAGATTGCATATGAGGTGTTTTTAATTGATTGATTCATTATTTGCTTGAGCACAAAAGGAAACTCTAGGAAAGCTCAGCTGTCTTTCAGAAGCTGGAGTAAATCGTGAGAAGCTGTGTTGAACTACTTACTCTGCTGTAGACGATTTGAAAAGCACAGTGGAAATGTTTTCTTTCAAAAAAAATTTGTTTTTAGCTTTTCCTAAAAATGTTTTTCAACACATGCCAAGGCCTCCCTCAATGGTGAATTTATTATAAAGAGCAATGTACAACTGCAAAGCAAAAGGTTGAATGGTGAACTTTAATATTTATAGAGGACAGAATTACACATCTGTACTCCTACACACATAGGAGCAATGATACACACACACATACACACATATGCGGACTGCTCCCCTAGAAACATGTTCTGAGTTTGCTTCAGAAAGGTATTTCTTGAATTTCCACGTTGATTATGATTATATTATCTTTGTCCTTTTCACCATTTTACTGAAAATCATCAGAGCCAAAGAAAAAATTTAAATATTTGAGTTCATTTACAATTATACATTATATTTTGCATGGGTTGCTTTCCTGGGACAAAATATCTGATTTGAGAGATTTAGTCCTAGGCCATCTGACTCCAAGTAAAAAATGGAGGAAAAGAGAGAGAGATCAGGGGGAGAACAGATTCTTTCAGTTTATGCTCCTAGTGACCTGCTTCTTCTAACCAGATCCCATCTCCAAACACAGGAGAATTTTCAGGGACATCTTAGATTGAAATTCTACATACTTTTAAAAAAATAAATAATACATATGTGCACAAGTATGTCTGTTTGTGAATGTGTATGTGACATTAATTAATCCATTTATATTATTTTTATAATCTAGATTTTGCACACAAGCTCAAGATTGTTTTTTCCATTGCAATATTATCATGATTTCTGATCATTGTATACAAAGAGAGCCACAAAATCATATATATATATATATAGTCTCAAAAAGTCCTCTCAAGTTTTACTAACTTCAGAAATATAAATGCTACAACTTTGAAAAACATTAATTTTAAATTTGTTTAAGACTGTATGCCATTTTCAATCAGAGGAATTGAAGAAAAATTCAAATGCATGTTATATATATATGTATTTATAATTATATAAGTATATGTAAACATATTTTAATTGTTGTTGATTTCTTGTCCTTACCATATACAGTCCATTTATATTCTCCTCGCATAACCCTGTCATTCTGATATTGTGCAGCATTATGAGTTTATCACACATATATATTAAAACTAAAAATTTAGATTTATGTTTTATAGAGTTTTTTCCTAAAAGGTATATTTTCTTGTTTTTTTGCTGAAATAAAACATTTTATGAGATATTTTATTACATTTTACTCCCATTTTTCTTAAACACGTTTTTTTGTTTGTTTTATTTTTTAATTATTTTGTTTCAAGATTATTTGGTATGGTAAACCAGAGGTACTGTAAGATGAGAATATTATATGCTTGCTATTACTGTCACGTTAAAATATTAATTTTGTATATTGTATATTTCTCTATGCAGTTATTTTTCTTCAACATGTTAAAAAAATCTAATTTGTTTCCTAATATTGCTCTTCTTATGTCTGATGCTAGTCAAATACTTATTAATTTGTAAGATTTATAATTGGATTTTTTTCTTTGGAAACTTTGAAAGTTTGCTCAATTACTTATTTATTCATTTATTTTGTGGTGTAATCCTTCAGAGGTCCTTTCAATCTGATGTCATTCATCTTCTTTAGATTCTGGTAAATTTCTCTTAATTACTTCTTTACAGAATTCACTTTGTATGTTTTAGTATTTTCTCATTTGGAGGATTCTTACTAGCATGATGTTGAAAATTTTAGTCCTCTCATTTTTATAGCATTTAACTCTTCTTTATTGCATTTTTCTATTCCTTTATCATTCCCTACTGTCTCTTTACTCAAATTTAATTGCTCAAATTGATCTTAAAACTCATTAATTCATTCTGTGACATGTCTCAAATATTTTTTAGGTTTTTAAAAGTTAAACTTTTATGTTTCCAAACTTAAATTTTATTTTTAATCTTGTTTTATTTTTTCTTGTTCTTTCATGTCTTTCTTTAAATTTTTGCATATTTATAATGCTTACTAAAATGCCATGTCTAAAGCTGTCAGCCTGGTGCATCTGATACTAGTTTTCTAGTTAATTAGGATTTTTCAGGTGGATGTTTTTCTCATATAGTTATCAAAACTCAGACTTTTGAGTTCCCTAAGTGAAATTTAGACTTCTTCTCATTCCGTCTGCTTTTAGCTCCATCTTCATCTTGTTTTGGAAAGTATCTGCCTAGATAATTCTTGAGCGTTTCAGGGATTCTCCAATACAAATCCGTTTGGCCTCTGAGATTTCTTTGCTGTGAGTTAGTTAAGACTGTGCGCTCTTGGTTAGGCTAAGGGGTTTATCACTTACCCACCTGCTTCCCAACTTCCAAGGTTTATGCTGCCATGGCCCTTTTACTCCCATACTCTCTCCGTAGGGTGTGCTTAATTTTTATTTAGTAAAATCCTCATCTCAGTAGGGTTTTGGCAGGTAACAGATAAACTGTTTCATCTACTATCTATATTTATAAATCTCTGCCTAACTTGCCTAAGTCTTTTTTAGTTTCCTTCCATGAATGATTTTTTTTCTTTTTGTCTCCTATTACTAAGATAATTGCATTATCTGCTGATGTATTTTTAGCAGTTGGATTTGAAACTTATTACAGTTTCTTCTTTTATAGGTCTTTATCCCTTAACCTAATTGATATAATTTATAGCTGTGTCCCTAAACCAAATGTAGTTGATTCACATTATTTTGTGAATACTAATGTGCTATTCAGTTCTACAGAAATCACTAGAAACTTATGTATTTATACTTTATACTTCTATCTGTAGATTCAGTTGCATTATGTTCAACAATTCCTTCCGAAAAGGAATAACTATTATATTCTTATCGTCTGTTCTTTGGCTTCTGCTCTTACCAGTTTTGCTGTTTTGCAAAACAAAATCATCTGACTCGATTGTTGGAGAAATGTTGCAGCACAGACATTCGCTTATTATGGTAAAATTCAGAAAATCCAACTGGAGATATTCTCTCTGTTTTGTACAGTGTGATTAAATCACAGTGATCATATGATGTCTACCAGAACAAAGAAATACATTTTCCTACACGGAACACAAATCTATCTTTTAAAAAATAAGACTGCTTTCCCCTTAGTACAATAGTAACTGATTCCCATTCAGCTTAATGATAATTTTGCACAGTGACCTAGAGCAGAGAAACCTAACTAAGGTAAGTGCCTGTTGGACTTAGGCCTACACTGGGTTCACCTACTGTCCCCTTTTGCCATACAGTTAGTCTTTTTGTACATCATTACTCTTATTCATTTCTCTTCATAATCGTACATCATTTCTCTTATTTTCTCTCAAGATAAAAAATAATGAATACTCCAGTAAAGAAAGATATGGCAATCAAGAGTGATTTCAAAACAAAATCAAGGGTTTTTAAAAGTATTTTTCACAAGGCTTTACCCTTCTGGCAGTCATCAGTAAAAGTTGCTGACTGTTTTTTGTTTGTTTTTAATTGAAAAGTTGTAATTCATAAACAATAAACTTCATAATTATCTTTCACCTGAAATTGAAAACAATTGCCTGGTTAAAAAAATTACCCGATAATAAAGAGCTGTCGGAGGCACTGGGTTACAATCTCTCAGCAAACCAATTTTAAAAGCTGCTTGTCAGTACCACACTGTTATTGTAAGCCTACCTTCAGTGCTCAGAAAAATGGGCTTTAGATCTTAGGTTTGTTTATAAACTACATCTTGGTACTTTGGCTATAGGGACAACAATCTCTATACTAATGATAACACAGTAACTCTCATCTGCTACTCATGTAATCCGATAAATAGTCCCGGATTACTAATGATAAAAAGGGAATAACTACATTTCCCATTCTCTTCTGTGTACTATTCTAAATGGAAACTAAGTTTCACCATGAGCCAAGAACTTTCAAGAGCACTGGAAGGCAGAGGTTAGACAGGCTGCTCCTGCTCTCCTGGCTGTTGCTGTTGAAAGCAGTTTTGTGGAGACCTGGGCTTTTAACGTCATAGCAGTGATGGCAGTGGCTGTGCCTTCAGACCCTCAGGTACAGTGACAGCTTTGTCCTTGGTACTCATCTGAAGCTATGGTGGCCTCCTGACTCTGCATCTTGCTGGCTGTGTGGTGTGAACAGGAACCTCCATGTGTCAGCATGAGCTGTATCCCTGGGATGGGATTCACTGCCCCACGCAGACTTACATATGAAATCTGTGTGAGTATCCAGCCTCCTGCAGTTAATGTGCTTCTGCTTAAAATAGCTGCAGTTTTTTATTTCCTGTTTCTGACCTCACCCCATATAATAGCTAAGGGTTTCTAAATGTTTACCATTCCACATTATAAAGACGAACTTATGTAGCTTATCTGTGAAGTCATTAGTATTATTCTCATTTTCACAGCTGAGAAAACAGAGGCCCAGAAAGTTATGTGGTTAGTCAGTGACTGAACAAAGACTGAAATCTAGCCAGTTTTGACCACTCCTGTGGTAAGGCTCACTGCTACAGAAAGCTATGCTGCAAGTGATTTCCTGTTAATCAGGGTTACAATTGATCAACTTTTGAGTTGATTTATTTAAAAATCTGAAAGTGATCTACCCAGTCAGAAGCCATTGATCTCCTGCCAGATGAACACATAATGTTTTCTTCTGAAGAAGGCAGAGGGGGTGGGAGGCATTAGAGCTATGGAAATGTACAACACTAGCTGTTCCTTGTAGGTATTCCACATCCGTTAGGAACAGGAGATCTATGTGAATTTTATCTGGCCCATATGTCCCACTTAGAAAGGGTGAAAAATGGCTCTTCCAGACAGAGGCTTCCTTCTTGACCCAGGGACCAGGGCTAATGCCTTAAATTCTATTTACAGTGAATTATGTGGTGAAAATCAGAATCAATTGCATATGAGCATATATGTGGACAGATGTACACGTGTACTAAGTGTGAATAAATATGTCTGTGTTCTCCAAAAGTATAAACTGAGATGAAATACATAAATGAAAATGCAGTGTAATTTTGGAAACATATACCAAGATACTTGCACTTTTCCAAGAAAGATTTAGAGATGGAACCCTAATAAAATTGAATGCCAGAGAGCATCTGAGAAAGATATTTAAAGTCATATGCAGATTTTTATAATGACAAGTTTGGAGACTAAGAAAATACCATTTTTTTGTCATCTAAGGAAAATAAATTGAAAGCATTCTATTAATGGAGATCATGTTAATGGATGAGTACAAAAGCCCCACAATCTCAAGGGAGTGTCCCTGTCAATGTTTACTCCTAATCCACACACCAGAATAATGAAATATCCCCACTGATCATCATTTCAAATCCAGGCTCAGGGATCCATGACAGTTCCATCTATAGAATTCTGATGGATAATTTTGTGAATCTTTACTGTGTGCACTCAAAGCACCAGCAGGGAAAGGAGCCCGAGGATATTTGTTGGTATTGACTTGGACCAGGCTCTCATGTTTTTTTGGTCCAATTCATATGTTCACAAGGAACCAGAAGAGCTGCCGGGACATTTGATGAAGTTTTCTACTCAGGAGGATGTTCAATTTGCATTCTCTGGTGCACTATCCTAAACGTTATTTGGGAAATAAATCAATGTCTTTCCCCTCAAGAATGTATTCAAAAATGGACAGAGGAACTGTCCAATAGTTATATCCTTGAATATCTACATGGAGACAGCAACGTTGTGATTAATTTCAAAATAGTATTTAACATTAAGAGATATGAATTCTATTTCTTTGCATGGTATCATGAGCTGCTAAAATTGAGGCTTTGTGAGATTGTTAAACCAATTCCCAATTAATGAAGCAGTTTAAGTTAAGTTGGTTTACCAGTTATTCTCAGACAATGGGTGTTCCAGCCATACTTGGACAAACTTTCTCTCAGAAAGGAAGATTTTCTTGTGCTACACTGAGAACAATTTATTTTCTAGATGTAGACCCCTCACACATAAGTACATTTTGGAAATTACTTCAAGTGATTGTGATGCGCGCATCTTAGCTACGTTGTAACAACAGTTTCCTCCATTAAAAAAGGAGTTCCATGGGTTTAATAATGTCAACCATTTGGAAACTTCTAATATCCCCACGTAAACTTTGCAGGAAAGTTTAGCAGAAGTGGATATTTAACTAGTGACCACTACTGTTGAAAAAAATACTTACCAAAATATAAATTTTTAAAACTCGAATTGAGTACCTACTATAAATCTTTTACTACTGTGTTATTTTAAGAAGTAAAAAATGAGATTCTATGTTTGTCTTTAATTCTTTTCTTTTCGAGAAAACACTTCTGAAAGTTAATGAAAATCACTGTACCAGAAAAAAAATGCATGGGACACGAGCATCGAGCCATCCTCTACACTTACCACTCGCCCTTGCAGTCATGCTGGAGGTCTGGGATTGGTGCTTCCAGAAGAGAAGGTAACAGAAGTAATTAAAGGCAGTTAGGAGCTCCTCTGGTTCCTGTCACTCTCTACCTCAACCACTGACACCTTGGGGGCAAAGAATGTGGCCCCACGGAGCTGGGGAGTGACATTCAACCCCCAGAAACTGTGACATGAGCATTAATAAGTGTCTGTGTGTGTGCTAGTGTGCGAGGTTTCCTACTTAAAACTTCTACTGAGATTGGGGGGGTGACTTCTTGGATGATGATATTAATTATGCTGCCCAAAAAGGTCTCATTTAATCATGTACTCAATAGTGCGAGACCAAAACCAGCTAACTTATTTTAAAAACCCAGACTAATTCATTAATAGAAAAAACATTTATTGGGTACATTCTGCATGCCAGGATTTTCCCAGAGCTGGAGCACTGAAAGACTACTACGAAATTCCCACCCTGAAGGACAGATGGAGCATAAGGAAAGTGAGAAAAATACTTTGAAAGATATTTTATAGTAGGGTATCTAGCACAGAGAGATGTCTGGCAAAGGGAAAATCATTGCAATGCGTGTATGAGTGAGTCGTTTACAGTATATTAAAAAACTATTAACTTTTTTTCTTAGTATTTTTCAGCAAAACATTCAGGTCCTGTGTGGTATTGTTCACTTATTATTTTGAGTTCATGCTAACTTTCAGCTTAAACAATTCTATTTTTATGGTTTTGTCCTATTTATTCTCTCCCCCGTCCCCTCTCTATGTGTGTGTGAAAGAGACTGGGTGAAGTCAATAGAATCCATTTCTAAGAAACCTATTGTTCATGTATGAAGTACCTGGAGAATTTGAGCAGAGGTAAAATATCCACATTAATGACATCCTTACCTAGCACAGGAATCTCTGGTTAGTGGAGTTACTATTTCTAAAGCCATAATATGCATTTGAAAAGGATATCAGAACATTTTGTGTGAAAAAATTAAAGAAAAAAAATCCTGATTTAAGTGTGCTGGAGGGTGGATCTAATTTTCATTTTGAATAGAATTCTGCTTCGGTAATTATCTTACTATTTAAGAACAAGAATAATTAGTGTAGTACTCTGTTAGATTTATAGTACTCACAGTGCAGAGGTGAGAACATGATAGTCTTAAGTAACTTACACATATTTAATTACAAAGTTTATATGCAGAGATGGCTGTATAGTTGAGAAGACATTTGTTGGTAACAAATTTATACATATATGTAATAAGTAGATAGGTATTTATTTTCTTCTGTTGTTTTCCAAAAGGAAAGTGTAACTTCTAACAAAGAATTATTACCTCAATATCTGAGGAAATGTATCAAATACAACAGAACTCTGAAATGACTATAATATTTCGAAGTCATCTTAACATTATCTAATTTCATAGAAAAATCTTCTTCAGTGACTCTATAATTTAACACTTAATATTATAAAGTTGAATTGAACTTCCTGAAGAATTTATCCTGTTTTTTCATAACAGCAAGATTTTATATTATTTCCCATTCTAGCTCTGTAAAGAAAAGCTCACTTAAAACTAAGATATAACTTACTGCATAAACACTACATACACTGAAAGATCATATGGCAGGCTCAACACATCACCAAAAAAAATAGTTAGAAACAGACAAACCCAAACTTTCAATGCATTGTTTTGCCTACATGATGCTGATTGGTTTGAAGGTCAAATTTACTGATTCAACACATTTTTCTGGAATTTGGTAAACAGAATCATAACAATGTAATTGACATATACTTCTCTATATAACATTAAATTTATTTATTTTTCCTTGATTCTATGTGATTTATTTTTCCGTCATTCTGTGTATTTTCTTTTTTGTTAGTATATATTTTCAATGCATAATACATTTGTCATGGGGAACTGGTTCATAAACATTATCACATTATCCTACTTTTATAAACATACAATTTCCACTGATATCTATGTATAAGAAAATGAGTAGTAGATTTTCTCTAGAAATTTTCTATTTTGACAAAAATAATATTTTTTCCATATGCCAGATTATTCTGTTTCAATTTAAATATTTAAATCTGTATTTATAACCTGGTTTCTTTTTTCCTAGTTATGATAAGCGGTAAACACACATCTAATGATACATATGCTTATCCTTTTGGGAAGGGAAATAGAATAGTGGGTGAGAATTGGGGCACCCAAACAAGTTGTATTAAATTTTTACAAATCCCATTGAAGAGAAAACACAGATTACTGTTACAAAGTTTCAATATTGTAAGCATTTTGAAATCACACAAAAATAGCAAATATATAGTGTTACCAGATGTCAAAATCTCTTCTGCTGTCTTTGTTGCAAGGAAATATATTTTTCCGTTTCTCTATTCACACTATTTCTAAGATATTTTCTAAGAAAAATAACAAAACTGTGGCTCCCATAAACGGCTACTAAGTAGACAAAATGCTATATATTTTAATTTACCAGTTTTTGAAATCAGATGTTTGGTTTTCATACAAAAATTGTGTTATCAATTCCAAATGATTGTCTCTTCAACAAAATTTTATCAATCATATACTGTAAGGCAGATACAATGGGGAAAACAACAAGAAATAGTGATTACCCTAAAGTTTTCAGGACATGACTGAAAGCCAAATGTTCTCAACTCACACAATTTGATCGAAATAGTCAGTGTTTTCTTTTCAAAAGCCAAAGATAACATCTCATAAAAACCAACCTTTTAACCATATGACTTCAACTCATTTTACTTTCTCCCTTACTCTGCTCCTGCCCACCCCCTCAGACCCCATGCCAGGTCCCTACCTTAAGAATTTGTTGTAGCTATTCTCTCTCTGACTGGAATGGCTTTTCTTCAGATATTCTATCAATCATTCACTACTCCAGCTCCCACAAATCTTTGTTCTAATCTGTTTCTTGAAGTGAGCTACTTTCTACTTTCGCATTTGTCTATTCAATACTTTTCACCTCTTTCAGTTATTTTCTTTTTCTATAACTGATGCTCACAAATTTATTTTATTTTTTCATTAAATCTAATGTTGCCAGCATCAAGGCAAAAATATTGCTTGTATTGAAAAGAGATGTTCTACAATAGCACAGAAGAGTAGTGGCACATAATTATTGAAAAAACTAAAATCTATTTTTGAATGAGATTATTCTTTTCTCTCACTTGTACTTGAAGCAAAGTAGCAAATGCCCTGAATGTTCTCCATTTACAACCTATTGGAGATGCTGGATAGGACATAAGAAAAATGACTTGTGACAGACTTTATGAGAAGGAATAAGCATCCTTCAAATGAAATTTGCCTGTCCTTGGACTGAAGTTAACCAAGTAGAAAAAATACTGAGTGTAATGAATCAACATACTTTCTTACCATGCAAATCATAAAATTGAGTTCATTAATTTTCTTATTTGCTCAATAATCTTCTAGAGGGGATTCCACGTGTTAAGCACTGTATCAAAAAGTAAGTATGCAAATATGTTTTACAAAATAATACAGCATGCAATTCCATGGAATTTATCTCAAAGACAGAGGTAAACTTTAAGTAAATGACTATTGTCAAAATCCCTGGAATACTGCAATACCTAGGTCTGGTACAGCCTGGATCTAGAAATCAGAATTCTAGAGTATGCCTTTGTGTTTTAATCAGATTAGATGCACCATTATCTTGCCCCAGGAGGGTAGTATAGTTCTGGGAAAATCCCACTGATCTGTTTTCATATCAACCTTGTTGCATTAATCAATGATTAACCATTGGTTGGCATTTTCCCAAACTTTCTACTTACTTGTACTGAGAGATAATAGTGAGTAGAATGTCATTTTTGAAATCATGTTAAATCAAAATTAATCTCAAAAGTCATCTTGAATAATCTA
Source organism: Heterocephalus glaber (assembly GCF_000247695.1). Next base: position 23,757,941 of record NW_004624742.1, read on the forward strand.
AAAATGAATGTTTTTAGAAAAACCAATCTATTTAAAGTACCTTGGATTGATCAGTATATTCCCATTTGAATTTTTTATAATATATAATAAAATCATTCTGAAAATAAATTCAAACTTAAAGATCATTAGATAAATTGAAATTGTCCTTCATCTTTTATAATACTTCAATGAGTTTTTTTCTGATACTTCAACTCCATTAATCTTCTTTAGCCTAATGCCTATTACTATGAATCCTATCAAAATTTATATTACAGAGCACAAGGCACAGAACCTGTACTTTGAAGTTATAGAATACTGAATTCATATCTCAGTACTGCCATTTACTACCAGTGTGATATTTGACAATTTTTATGGACTGAATTGTGAACTTCTCAAAACTCAGAAGTTGTAATTCCTAAACTTCTGCATTAATCTATTTTCTGTTACTGTAACAAAATACTGGAGGCAGACTACTTTATAAAGAAAAGGGATCCATTGTGGCTCACAATTCTGGAGAATGAAAGTACAGAGCAACATTTGATAAAGACCTTTTTGGTACAGAGTCACAGATGGTGTGGGGATCACATGGCAAAGACAGGAAGAACACACAATGTAGTTCTCTCTCTCTTTCTAATGAAGCCACCAGTATTAATCATAGGGCTGCACTGCGATGATCCTATCCAACCCTAATCACTTGTCAGGGGCCTCTCTTCTAATTACCATACCCAGATTAAGTATTTGTCCTCCTACCTCACAATGGGTATTAAATTTCAATGAATGAACCCCTGGGGGACATATAAAAGGCATGGGTAAACCAAAATATTCTTCCTTTGGCTGTCAAGGCTCATGTCCTTCTTACAATGCAAAGTACAATCAGTTCATTCCTAATAATTTCAGAGTCTTAACGTATCAGCATTAATTCAAAACACCAAAGCCTAAAATCTCATCTGAGACTTGCGCTTGCAAGCATGTAAAAGCAAAACAAGTCATCCACCAATATATAGTGAGATAGGCCAAGGGAGTAGGGCCCTATTCAAAAAGGAAAGAATAGCCAAAGTAGAAAGGTTCAAAGTAAGACTCAGGCCCAGCATGGCAGACATCAAATCATAAAGCTTCAAGTTGAGCACCTGTATATGATGTGAAGAGGTGTGGGCCACCAAAATTGTGGGAAGCCCCAACTCTTCATTTTTGCTGGTCATGGATCACATGATTATTCTCTCCAGCTGGTTTTTCGTGCTGTTTCCTTCATTCTCTGATGAGTCTTTATCATTAGATGTAGCTATACATTTCTGCATTGCTCACTGCACACTCCTTCTTGTTCTGTCAAGCATGGGCCCACTGGAGGTTATCTACTGGGTCTCAGATGCTCTGGTATACTTCTGCCTGGCCTCCTAGCCTTACTCTGAAATCTTGGTGAATGTCATGATGTAACAGTTTTGCATTCTGCATGCTGCACACTCAGCATGGCTTGAATCCCAATGTTTGCTGCCCATGGAGCTGTGTCTAGGCTTGCTTGGATCACAATTGGAACCATCAAGTGCATAAAAGGTGGAAAGCAAGGACAAAATACCAAGGTGGACCTGGGCAGGTGGAACCTTAGCACCCTTTCCTGAAATAATTGTCCCTGAAAGTTTCAGATAGGAATAGAGGCCACAAAACTTTCTAAGTTGACCTAGAGGTCTTTTCCCAATCATCCTGATTTAAAGCGTCTGGATCTCTCTTATCTGCATCAATACCTTTGGGCAGTTGTTTCCTGGGCCCACCCTTATGAGTTCTTCCTTTGCTCTTTCCTTTCTTTTCCAAATATTTTTGCATGCTACTAAGTTTCATTCTAAATGTGAATGAAAGTGGTAAATAATAACCATGCCACAGCCTGAAAGCACCATTGTTTTGTAATTTCTATCAAATATAATCTGTGCTAATTAATTTTAGCCTTCCATGAAGCAGTAAGCCATTGACACAATGTAGTCAAGTTCATGACTACTTCATGACTGGAATGGACTTTTCTTAAATTTCCATAAAATCCTAATTTCCTTTGGAGATCAGTTTCCTTCTAGCCTCATCTTCTGAGCCATTGGCAGAATCACTGTAATACTCCATTCACAGCATTCTTAAAGTTTTTCTTCTAGCCACCTGCTCTAAACTCTTCCAATGTCTGTCAGTGGCCCAGTTCCAAAGCCACCTCCACCTATTAAGGCATTCACAATTAACAACAATTCCACACTTGGCACTGATTTTTTTGTATTAATTTCTTTGACATTACTAATAAAAATACCTGAGCAAGAGACAAGGCACATGTATAGTCTCTTTCTTCTTATTAAACATCCAGTATTCAGTCTCAGGGGCTCTTGGAAATATTATCCAAACCTAACTGCTTCCCAAAGCCCTCAACCCTAAACACTGTAGTATGAGTGTTTCCTGCCTCTTAATCCTTCATTAGGGGGGTTGAATTTCAACAAAATACACTTGAGGGACACACTCAAACCATAAAATCCCTCCAGCACCATGTAATTTAACTCTATTTGGAGATAAGGTCTTTCAAGAAATAATTAAAGGTAAAAGAGTTTGTAGGGGAGAGCTCCAATTCAGTAAGACCAATTCCTCATAAGAAAGGAAAGAGGCAGTAGGGTTTTTCACACACAGTGACAGCATCATGGGAGAATACAGAAAAAAATAGTCCTCTGCAGGCCAAAGAGAGAAGACTCAAGAGCATCCGAACTTGTTCACACCTAGATATTAGATTTCCAGACTCTAAAAGTGTTACAAAATATATTTTTATTGTTGTTATTGTCTAAAGCATTTATTGCAGCTGACTTTGCAAATTAATACAGCTACTAATTATACATACCCTATACCAGCTTTCTTCTTCATAGAGCATGGTATATAGACTTTATAAATAATATTTCTAACTTTCAGTGTTTATATTAGAAAGAAAAACTAGTATATGTAAATTCCCTGTCACATGACAAGAATTCCGTTAATAGAAATAGCCGCTATCATTGACTTCATCTGAATATATGCATGTAGGGATTTTACAATGCCATATTCTATACCAAATACAAAGTGATGTCAATTCAAGTTAGAATCCTTTATCACTTCTTTCTTATACCCCATTTTCTGTGAATCAAATCTTAACATGCCAATTTATTAACTTAATAACAAGTGGTCTGAAACTACTAAACACGGACTCTGTGAATTTTACCATTTCATTGACTTGGCACAGTGAACAACAAATGTTCCATTTTAAACCATAGTTCTGGATGCATATCTGTGGTGTGGCAAGTGCGAAACTAATTAAGTATGAAATTACCTTATATATCTAAAGCTGTGTCTGCTCACCTTTAGGCATTTTGGGAGTTCACATAATGAGATATGCATTTTGCTCCACAGGACAATCACAAAGCTCATTAATGCTCATTAAAACACCAGGAGTATTCAATGGATTCAGCAAAATCTTACTGTATTTTAATGAGTGTCTGAATTATCCAATGGAAGAAAATCCTGTCATGAAGAAATTCTTGTTAATGCAAAAGGAAAGTGCAGGCCAACATAGACACTAAATATAGAACATGTAGCTACACGGAGAACATCTGTGACAAAGAGAAAATACTATTTCCAGAAGCTCATCCCAACTGCTGAAGACACATCTGTGTAGGTTGATTTGAGATGGTATGAAGTACGGGAAAGAATAGAGATGGCTGATTATGGGTGTCAAGTTGCCTGGAGTAAGGGAGTACTAGGCATGCGGTAAAACTGCATTTTCTGCTCATCTTTTTCTGTCTTACCATGCTGCCTTTGTAAAAGTTAGTCATCACCCTCTCAAGCTCCTGAATAGTTAGGTTTACAGGATTCTACATCATGCTCTGGTCTCCTTAAAAACTTCTACTCATCCTTTCCTGACTCCCTGGGCACCAAGCGTTTAGGAAGTGGTCTGTATCGCTTAGTATGGTTTTGTTAATGGTTCATTTCACTTCATGTCTGACCTTGATTCTCATCCTTTCCCCCTCTCGATATATGTTTCAGCTATTTGAAAGGGCTTCCATTTTCTACCCCTATAACTCAAAGAATGGGAGAAGATTTGGAAAAATAAAGAGCTCTTAGAGAATTACACAGTATTTTTTAGAAGGCATAGTATCTGAGTTAACTCTTCCTAGGTGAATATTTATTTATTTACGTAAATTTCATTGATATTTTAAGCCACGGAACACATGAAATTTCCTCAGGAAAGTTGCAAGGAGTAGGAAGGGGGCAGAAAAAAGGAAGTTGGGAAATGCCACTGTAAAAACAGACAGAAGAAAGGGAACCATGGAAAAGAAATAAGTAGAATATAAAATTAAGGAAAAAGAAAGAGCAAAAGAAAAAAAATGAGTTTGTAAATAACAGAGTAATTAAGGTATGTGAAAGACTTTAGCAATTAAATTGTCACTAATGAAGTCACAGAAAGTATTTTCAGTAGAGCGGCATGGATACATGAAAGCAACAGAAAAAATACAGGTATTGGGGAAAGATCCTAAACTGTAGGTGACATTTAAAAAATGTAGACCATGTATGCATGGAAAAAGAAATGAGATATATAGTGAAGAACATGGAGGTCAAATTTTTTAAGAAGAGCAGACAGGATAATGTTTACAAAAAAAATCTAAAGATAAAATAGATTCTTTTTATGTATTATTTCATTTAAAAAATTAGCTTCTGGTGTAAGGATTTAGCTCAGGGGCGCCACACCTGCCTGGCAAGCACAAAGTCCTGAGTTTGATTCTCAGTACCAAAAGAAAATTAGTTTCACTGAAGTACAGTTGACAAACAAAAATTGTATATTATGCTAAGTGAAATAACACAGACACAGAAATACAAATACTGCCAATTTAAGAATGTGAAATATACAAATGTCAAACTCATAAAACACAATATAATGGCTGCCAGTGGCTAGGAGTGGAAGAAATGGGGACATTTGGATTAAAGTCACAAAATTTCTGTTACGTGAAAAGAGTAAGGTATGGATATCTAAACGTGTTGACAATGGTTAATAACACACTATACTGTAAAATAGAAAGTTGCTTTGAAATTAGATCTTAATGCCTTTGTTTCTTCATGTAAGGAAACCAGTTATATGTTGAAAGGAAAGCAAGGATACATGGAGTTTGGACATTCCATCATCAGAGTCAATAATTCATAAAACAAAGCCCCTGAGATAGACTGGTGATGTGGAAATACACTGGTACTTGGTTCACAAACTTAATTTGTTCCATGATTCTGGAAAAGATAGCTACATTCATGTTTGTCACCCAATGCAGAGTTCAAAAACAAAAACAAAATTTCCCTAAACGCTTCTGTTTATGAACCAAATTGTGCGCAAACAAAAGGGTTCATGAACCAAGGCACTACTGCCTTTGCTTTAGGTAGAAGAAACAATTTCACAACAAAATCAGAAAAAAAATAGAATAAAGGCATATTTGAGATAATTTATGGTCCCTTGATATTGATGACATCATAAGTATGAAATCAATTTTGATGAGAAGTCAGCAAGCAGAAAATGTATGATGACAGGTGTCTTTCTTCCTTTCTTCCTAGAGTCTAAAGTGAAATAATACATGCATCTGAGTGCCTAAAAACCTACAGTTAATTTGCTATGAAGAAACTAGGTGTGAGAAAATGTCTAGTGGTCTATAAAAAGTGAATATATTAATAAGTTCCATTAGCATAGATGACTCATGCTCAAAAGATCATTTTTATGGAAGGGATACTTATCATATTGCTCACTGACTGTATAATAGAATTTAAATGAATTAGACCTCAGCTGTTATCTTTATTTCACAAAAAGCATAGTATTACAGCAGAAAGGGGCAAATTATATTTAAATAACTCAAAGTTCTTAATATGACTAGAATTATGTAAATTCCACCAACCATCAATTTTCTAGGAATTTTAGTCTTCATGCTAATTCACAAAAATCAAGCACAATGTATCTGCAGCTGGCTCATTCCTCCCATAATCTTTTACGAGGAGAGTTACTTAAGAAATTTACTTGAGTTGCAGAAAAATATGGCTCATTGATCCGAGTACTGCCCTGCTGGTAAGCTCCCTTTAAGAAAATATTTTTTAAAAAACGATATTTGCCAAATTTCAGAACTATCAGAGAAAATTTAGCTCTTTGGCATCATTCCATATGATCAGCAGACAGGTCTGCATATGCTGGAGGAAATGTGCCCTGTGAGTACGAAAACATACCCGGTTGCTGTAATCTTACAGCTTCAGTGTTCAATGGCAGCGATACTGCTCGTGACCGTGCATAGGAGAGTTCCTACCTCTGAATTTCAGAGTCCCCATGGATAAAATAGTAATGATAAGATATATAATCAGCAGTTTTGTGAAACTTTCTAAGACGTGTTGGTTTGACTTTTTTTATAGATGACAGAGATCTGTACATGTTTGAGTGATTGCAAGAAAAGAGAATAGGGAAGAGAGAATTCAACATACAGGAGCAAGAATGTATAGTCCAGTGTAAGATCTATATCTTTCCCATTAGGCTTGCTAGAGCAGGGAAACATGAACTAGTTAGCCCATAGAGAAACAGAACTAATTTCTCATAGTTTTGGAGGCTGGGGACTTCGTGATCAATTTTGCTGTGTATCAATTATGTATGTATCAATTATTATGTTGAAGATTCAATATCTGGTGAGGACCCCGTTCTCCTAAGGCACCTTCTTTATGTGTCCTCACATGTAGAAACCACTAACTCAGCCCTCTGGGATTCCTTCATTAAAAAACATGTAAATTTTTACTAGTACATGTTTATAGGACATAATGATTATATCCATCATGGTGATTTGGTACACAGCACATCGTAATTCTTTTCACTTCCCCTTTTATAAGGACACTAATCTGATTCATGCACATTGAACCCTAATAATCTATGAGAATTTCAAAAATCTACACCTCCTAAGTCAAGAACTTCAGGATAAAGATTTTAATATATGAAATTTGGGGAACATAAACTTTTAGACAATAACAATCTATGAGACAACAGCAAGGGATATAATCTAGAGCGAAGGCAATGTATATTGAAAGAAAAAATGATATACAAGCTATCCAAGAAATACATTGATCAAATAATGATAATTGTTAGGAAGGAGTGCATCACAATTTAATTAGCTCTCTAAATGTATAAGAGTGTTCATGAATCATTTGATCTCCACTCATTCATGTCTTCCTTTACCACCTTTGTATTTAAAATGCACCTCAGCATTTAAAAACAGTAGTGGCAAAATGATGATCTCACTTTTTTTCTCCACATACACATTGCTTTTCTGAACAAGTAGACTATCCAAAGCTTTGAGTTAATTTTCTAACTAAAATGCAAAGATCCATGCACATTCTCTTTTTTATATACTTATTACCAATTATTTTCTGTACATTTATGTATGCATGTGCATAAATATGTTCTTCATAGTTGAGAGCTTGCAATATATTTTTATTTTATGTTTTTATTACTGTATGCTTGTGCTACATAATAAATGCACTCATCGTGGTGAATTGGATATACATATGGCATCCTGATCCTTCTTACTTCTTCCTTTCCTTGCTCTTTCAACTCTACTCATCTGCAGATCCCCTTCCCATCTCTACAATGTCTACCTCTGTGTTTTGTATCATCCTTGCTCCATTTTGTTCTTTAAGTTATTTATACTTTGGGTTTCTCATATAAGAGAAACCATGTGGTATTTAAACTTGTACTTATTTTCTTATAAATGATTCAAGCTTCTCCTTTATGGCAGAGGAGTACTCCACTGTGTACATATACTACATTTTCATTATCCATTCATCTGTTGAATGTAGCTATTATGAGTTGTTTGTGCTGTTATAAAGAGGAATGTACATGTAGTATGTATGTCATTAACTCTTTTGGAAAGATACCCAGAAGGATTTAGCTGGGTGAAATGAAATTGCTATTTTTAGTCTTTTGAGGATTCTATGTGTTGATTTCAATTGCGGCTGTAGTGATTTATATTCCCAACAATAAGTACAACTGTTCCTTTTTATTTACAACCTCACCAGCATTTGTGTTTTTTTGTTTGTTTTGTTTTTTGAGTTTTTTGACAGTAGCCATTCTTTCTGGAGTAAGATGGAATCTCGGTGTTGCTTTGTTTTGCCTATTGACCATCTATCTGTATTGTTTAAGAATCTATTCATCTCAATTGCCCATTTTTAATTGATCTTTTATTTTGAGAGAGTCTAATTTTTTTCAGTTCTTCATATAATTTAGATAACCATTTTCTGAGGAGTAGCTGGCACAAATTTTTCCCCATTTGGTGGTTGGTCTTTTCACTCTGTTGTTTGTGAAATTTTTAAATTGATATAATCCCACTTGCGGGTTGTTGTAACTGTTTCTTGTTCAATTTGGGTCCTGCTCAGAAAGTCCTTACCTATGCCCCTGTATTCAAGGGTTTTACTTTGTCTTCCAGCAGATGCATAGTTTCTGTTTTTATATCTAGATCCTTAATGCATTTAGTTTTTAGTGCAGAATGAGAGCTATGGGTCTATGAAGGAGACCCCCTTAAAATGGTGTTGAGCAGGCTTTGATTAGATTTAATTGGCTTATTATAATTGGCTTATACTTATACCTCAGAGCTGGTCTGAGGCTTAAGGGCAGAGCTTAATGGCTGCAGCTGGAGTGCAGAAAGGTAACTCTACATGCCACTGGCCCTGGCCGGGACTAACCCAGGTCAGCGACAAGGTGGTGCCTGCATTACCCAGTAGCAACTGCGGCTCAAGACCCCATGATTCTTGCTCATCTTTTATGAAATATTAGCATTAATCTAGGGAGAGAATGAGTTTCCATTAACGTAAGATTCATTTCTTGCAAGAGTGCTCTGTTCTGTTCTTGCTAAGCCTCTCTCACTTCGGCACCTGTGTTCATCTCCTCGCATACATGACCATACACCCCACTGCTGCTTTGTGCTCATAAATACTGACAAGTCCAGAGGTTCAGAGTCTCTGCTCACTAGACGCTGTGACCTCCCGGAGCTCATTTCATTTACTATTTATCTTTGTCTTCATTCCTTGTCATGGGCTGCAGTGGGGGTCCTCAGTAGGTCTAGATACATTCTTCTGCATGTCAATAAGCAGTTTCCTACCATCATTTGTTGACAAGGCTGTCTTTTCTCCAGTATATTTTTTAAATCTTCTTTTCAAATGGTTGAAGGAGCCTAGGGTTGTTTCTGACTTCTCTATTCTGCTCCATTGAGCAACATGACCATTTTCATTGCAGTAACATGCTGCTTCTATCATTATAACTTTGTAATGCAGCTTGAAATCCAGAAGTGTGATATCTCCTGTTTTGCTCTTGTTACTTATGTTTCTTCTGACTTTTCTGGGTCTCTTCTGGTTTCTGGGTCTACTCTGATCTCATATACATCTTAGGAGTGCATGTTCTAGGTCTGTGAAGAATGCCATTGTTATTTTGATTGTCATTACATTAGATTTTTCTATCAGTTGGTAATATACCCATTTTGATACCCATTTTAGTATTGGTTCTGCCTGTCATTGGTTCTGATATAGAGGATATCTTTCCATTATTTCATATCCTCTTCACTCTCTTCTTTCAAAGTACTATAGTTTTCATTGTAGAAGACTTTCACCTCCTTGTTTAGGTTAATTCCTTGGTACTTTTTTTTTTTTTGGTACCGGGGATCGAACTCAGATCCTTCCGCTTGCAAGGCAGGTGGCAGAACCACTGAGCTAAATCCCTGGCCCCTCCTTGGTACTTTTTAAAGCTACTGTGAATGAGTTTGTTTCTCTCATTTCTTTCTCATTGGGTTCATTTTGAGTGTACAGCAACATTATTGATTTTTGTTAATTGATTTTATTTATTTTTTTATTTTTTTGGTACCGGGGATCGAACTCAGGTCCTTGCGCATTTGAGGCAGGCGTCGGAGCCACTGAGCTAAATCCCCGGCCCATTAATTGATTTTATATCTTGCCACTTTGCTGAAGTTTTTTTATTAGTTCTAAAAGACTTCTAGTTTTTTTGTTTGTTTGTGTTGGTAAAGGATCATTTCTTCTGTAAATATGGACAGCTTGACTTCATTTTCTATAATATTCCTTATATTTCTTTCTCATGTATGATTGTTCTGGCTAAAGTTTTGAGTACTATATTGAATAAGAGTAATGAGAGTGAACACTTTTGTATTTTTCTTGATTTTAGAGAAAGTGCCTTCCATTTTCCCCCTTTAGTATGATACTGGTAGTGGATTTGTCATAATTGGCTTTTATCAGTTTCAATCCCTCCAATACCTGTTTTCATCAGGGTTGTTCATATTCTCTTTATTTTGATTTGTCCAACAAACACACATGTGGGGTGACATACTTGACCGTCCTTAGCACAAAGTCTGGCCAAACTTCCTGAGCCTCTTCTGTGGATCTATCAGAATGTGACCAGATACAGGCTTCTCATGAATATTCATGCAAAGAACTAAATCATCTCAAAGGAAGATATGGGCATATGTTTATGATAGCCTCACTTCCCAGTTTCTGACCAAACATCAGGAATTAACATTTTTTATAAAAAGCATCAAATACTAATTAATGTTTTAATATTTAGGAAGAATCATCAATGTTCAAGATATTAAAATAATAGGAAAATTAAAAGGGATAAAGCAAATCCAAACATGTCACATGGGACATTAAACAGAGTACCGGAGAAATTAGAGCAGAAATTTTAAAACCTACTGATTTTCCCCTTTAGCACAAAAGGGAAAAAAATGAAAAGTTATTTTAAATCCAGATTTATAAATTCCAGATTCTCCAAGGACACTAATACTTTCTTGAGAAATTAGAGGAAGTTTTTAAATTTGCCATATTCCTGACTGGCTGGAGCAGCATGCACATGTTCTCATTGTCCTTCCAGCACTGACAGCTCCTTCAACCACTTGCATGCACCTATGAAGGTTGGAATAAATTGCTACAATGCTGCTAGGAGGCATTTTATATTATCTATCAAGCTTACAAAAATATATGTTTGTGAAAACATAATAATCCTATGAAGATTTTTAAAATTTTGCAAAAGGTTTGGTTTTGTTTGTTGGAGCATCATTTAACAAATTGGAACATGGAAATGACTTAAATATCCAAAATATCCAAAATGATGAAACATTTAATAAAAGTTTATTCAAAGAAATAGTATTAACCCATTTCTGTTGGCATGGAAAAATTTCAAAATAGAGTTAGATGAAAATTACAAATTACCCAAAATGTTTTTAAAAGCATGGTACAGCAATAAAAGGAAAATGTAGTTATACACAAATTTATTACATCTGTAAGAAACAATAATTGTCATTGTAATAAAATCAATACTGACTTTTGTCATTTTTTTTCTTCCAGAAAACTCCTCTGGTTGTCAATTTTATTTGCAGATGATGAAAGTGAGCTTTAACTTGGTATATAAATTGACCTAGATTTATGGAGCTCCTGATCTATTAAATCAGGCTTTAAATCTGGATTTCTATGACTCCAAATCATAATCGCATGTTATTCACATGAATTCATTGACATTTAAATCATGGCTATCTTTGGAAGCTTAGGGATGTCTTTATTTTCTTTATTTTGCTTATGATTGTTTCCTAATTTTCTGTAGTAGATAGTTATTATTTCATTTATTTAATTATTTATTTGTTTTCGGTACCGGGGATCGAACTTGGGGCCTTGCGCTTGCAAAGCAGGCGGCGAGACCACTGAGCTAGATCCCCAGTCCCTGATAGTTATTATTTCTGAGCAATAAACATTTTAAAAGCAAAGAAGTACATCTGAGATCAATATGCTAATGACCAAAGAATCAATAGCACAATGTATATAAATGAGATGTAAATGACATGGTGATTGATGACGTAAGATGGAAAGACAGCTCTATATAGATGTGTCTGTGCACACACACAGAACCACATCATCTCGTTATGACGACTTTCATGAAAACAGTGTAATTTAAGACAGAGATGTTACTAATCCTTAAATTTGTTACCTTTATCCTTCAAAAAATTCTCTATTTGTGCTCATAATTTGGGTCTAATTTTCACTTAAAATCAGACTTAAAGAAATAGCCCAATAATTTTCAGACCTTAACCTGATCATCTGATTGGGTCTCCCCCACTTTCAGAAAAGAGCAAATGAAAGAAATAACTATTTCAAAGAGTTTGAAGATTTAAAAAAAGTGTGTGACTTGCTCTGGCTTTCATGAAATTAGTTTTATATATGTATTTTTTAATTTGATAGACTGACTGACATTTTTCTCATCTTTACTACATGGATCAGTGACTCCCAGTACTTAGCCAAAAGGTTAATGAGAAATGGATAGTAACAATCAAAATATACCAAGAGGAATTGCCCTGCTTCTCTTCATTCAAAATAATAATTTGGAGCATCTATCAAGTACTTTGTTACAAGAGAATAAGCTAGGTGAAATACTACTAGGTAAAGGAAATATTTTAGAATTTAGACATTCATCCAGAGACTGCTTTGTTAGGTACTTTTGAGTACTCGTAAACTAATGTGACATAAACCAGAGAATTACATGATTCTGTAGCTTAAATGTGCATTTAATCATGCATTCACTATGGACAGGATAAATAATACAGCCTTCTGTCTTTTTATATGCCTAATATCCAAATAATAAAGCTAAAATTTAAAGATAACACCCTGGCTCACACACAAACACATGTACATATACACCTGGATACACACAGATATACACATATGTCGAAGTGATACTTGAAAATATATATTTATATCAGGTTGTATTGTGTTACATATTGCTATATACAATGATACTTTGGTTCACAAATGCTTCTCTTTGCAAACAATTCTGTTAGCAAACAATTCCCATACAGAACTGTTCTGCAAAATTTTGCTTCTGATCTCAAACTCCACAATGGTTGACAAACATGACCTTGTCCATCTTCCCCAGAATCATGGAACAAATTAAGTGCATGAACCGAGGTACCACTGTATAAGGGAATCAATATGAAGTTATTATATGACCCAAATCCATGACCCAAATCCAGAAACTACATCACATGACTAAGAGGGACCAGAGCAATGTGTATTTTCATTCACTGGAGCTGGGCATGAAACATGGACAGTATCTTATAAAACTAAACATCCTTTTTACATACAATGTAGCAATTGCCGTCTTTGATGTTTATCCTAATGAGTTGAAAACTATTTGCATACTAAAACGTCCACATTGATGTTTACTGCAGCTTTACTCATAGTTGCCAAAATTTCAAGGAAAGCAAGATATCCTTTAGTAGATCAATGGATAAACTGTGGTACATCCAGGGAATGGAATATTGTTCAGCACAAAAAGAGATAGCTTTGATGTCATAAAAAAAGACACAGAGGAGATTTAAATGCATGTAACTGAGTGCAAGAGGTCAGTTGAAAAGGCAGAATACTGTACTATTCCAACTAGATGACATCATTGAAAAAGAAAATAGGAAGAGAGAGAGACCAGTGGTAGTCAGTGGTTGGGAAGAATTCAGACACAGAGTTCAAGGGACTTTTAGGGCAGTGAAACTACTTTGAAACAATACTAGGAGGTAGATAATATTAATTTACCAATTAATATTAACAATGCAATATAAAACAAGAGATAATTCTGATATAATTTGGATTTTGGGTGATAAGGATGTGTCAGTTCAAGTCTTTCAATTGTAACAAATAAGCCTTTCTGGTGAGAGATTTAGATAGCAAGGAAACAGTGCATTTGGAGACAGATGTATGGGTGATCTCTATGCTTTCTAGTCAATTTTGTCATGAACCTACAATAAGTCCAAGAAATAAAGTCTATTTTAAAAATGCATGACACACACGAGTTTGATTTATCTGTCTCAGGATACGTTCATAGAAAACAACCAGTGAATTCAATTCCTTTCCAGAGAATTTCCTCTAACATGAAGCTTAAAGCTTAGCATGTTAATCACAGGTCTGGAGGCTCCCTAAGAACTCCAAAGGACATCACCATAGTTGCCAAGTTTCCAAAATGCTGCTGTAAAACAAGCTGGACAACGCAACCTTTGTGATAAATTGATAATGAGCATGTCAATATCAGACCATGTTAGCTCCATGACGGAACCTACTTTAGGGTAGTTTGCTGTTTTGCATTTTCAAAACCAGAAAAATTGCTCTTACTAAGAAGTTTTAACTTCATCTTTAGTGATACTTGTATTTTAAGGAAATGCAACTCTCTCAGTGAGAATTTGCTTTCTATGGAATGTTAGGGGCAACTCTTAGTTCTCCCTTTATTCCTACTGTAGAATGCAGATGGTAACAAGGAATAAAGACATTGCCTTACAGCTTAGAGTGTTGAGATATATATAACCTGCCCCAGGCAGAGATGTATTTACTGGGCCACTCTCATTGGACTCCCTCAAAAGACCTGCTGCAGCTGGCCATTCCTTTTCCTTTTCTACCACTCGGCACACTCACAAGACATCTTTGCTAATGCTGACCGTTCTGCTTTGTGTATTGGGATTCTAAAGTGTGCTAATTACCCTGGCTGGAGTTCAAAATCTGATCTACTTTGCCAGGAAGAAGACAGTCGTCCTTCGGGTGCATGGAGGGAAGACCCTTGTTTTCAGCTTATTAAGCCACCATGCTGGCCACTTCATCATAGGAGTCTTTATGTCCCTAGAAGCCAAGAAAGATTTATGGAACTGCTTACAAATTAAGAGATGTTGAATAGGCAAGAGCCAGGGCTGCATCTCACTATGAACAGAGTTGGGAGAATGAGTTGTTTCCCAGACTGGGAAGTTGCAAATAAAATTGAGCAAAACATAAACACACAACAACACAATGATCTGTAATGCCTAGTCCCTGCAAGGCTAAAATTGATTTTTGGCTTTAGAAATTATATTTATATATGATTTTGTTTAATACTTCTGAAACATTCAAAGCATCAGCACTTGTGGAGTTCTCACTAAATTTGAAAAGAATAGATATTTTTCAAATTACAAAGCATCTCTAAATTGCTGGGTTTCTAAGCAGAAATTCCATATGCCCCCAGAAAATGTGCTCCAAGGAACTGGCTCGATCATTTTGCAAATCTTTTATTAAATAGAAGAAAACACTTGGATCCATATTCATCACTCTCTTTCAGGTGATTAACCAAGTTAATTTGCAAAGTTGAAAGCGTCCTTTTTTTCTTGCCTCTCTAACAATGTGTCAATAGCCAAATCTTTGCAGCAATTGTCAAAAATTTGAATTTTTAATAAATCTTGCTGCAGGTCTTCATTCACTATAATTCGTGTTAACAAGATTCGATGAATATTGCAAATGATCATTTTTCTTGTTATTCTAAAGCTACTCGTTAATTTGGCAAAAGGTTTGCCCACATCTGATTTACTTAATACTTGAATAAAATTAGATAAAATGAAGAGAATTATATATTAGAAAACTGTTTAATTTAGGTCCATGAGGCTGCTGATTCAGGCTTTCCAACCTAGCTGGCTGCCCAGGCTTGGCTGGGGGACAGACATGGCTCATTCTTCCCATGCTCTTTTCATCCTGTTCCAGGCTAAACTCCCAGTCTTTCACTCAGAGCTTCAACCTCAGCATGGTTTGCTACATTTTTCGCTCTTCTGGGCCATATTTTGCCCCATTAAAAATTGATTATAAGCAGCCTCAAATACCAGTATAGAAAATACTCGTTGAGTACCTAGCATTTTATCAGTACTGAATTACATACACTTCAGGGGTGGGGAGTAGCAGCAACAATGTGTACTCATTGTAAAAACAAAATTTGGTGGGAGATAAAATATATCAAGAAAACAATGATAGTATAATAAAAGCTGTCTTCAGTTAAATGCTGAATTATATTATGCAGTTTGAGAGCTTTAAACAGTCTAAGAAAAATTTTGGCATACACCTATAACCTAATGTAGAAATAGATTTAAAGATTAATAGACTTACAACAGTACTAGTGGTTTTGAAATTTTATCTTTTGAAAATCTGTGAACAAAATACAGTAATTCAATAAATTGATTCAAATTACTCTATATGTATAACATGATAATTAGAGTTCCTGGAAAGTATGTACAGGTATAGTGAGAAAAACACAAATTGTTCCTGGACTGAAGAATGCACAATATGTATTTACTTAGAGTGAAGCAAATATTCTACTTTATTTTCATTCTCTAACAATGATCTTCATAGCTTTAAGCATTTTTGTATTTCTTTAGTAGGATGAACCTCTACACTGTCATCTCTAATCCAATTCATAATCCAATCACAATTTTGTGAGGGAAACAGATGGAAAGATAATTTTAGTGTCTCCCTCTTCCTCTTAGTGTCTCCCTCTTCCTCTCTGTCTTCGTATCCCTCTCCTTCCGCCTCTCCCTCGGAGGTATGGAGGTTGAGCCTTAGTAATGCAAGAAGTCTGAATCCCTAGACAGAAGATAGCAATAGGGACTCGTATTTTTTAAAAAAAAACCTCTTAAAACAGAAGGTTCTTGTTCCCAGCCAGATGGGTGTTTCAAGAAAGGGAAGGTCAACGCTGATGAGTAGCAACTGTACTTGGAATAAGTGAAAAAAGTGAAGTATTGTCTAATTTTATCAACCTAAGAGGTTGCCGTGGGTCATCGTTACAATGCCTTAGGAGCAAATGCTAGACTGAGTAGATGTTTGTGTATTGGAGAGTATTTGGAATATTTAGAAATAGAAATTACAAATGTAGAATAATTGAGAAATTTTACTGTGAAGAGAAAATAATAGTGAGATGCTACCTGAAGAGGTCTTGTGGAGATGAAGGAAATTGCTTTTGTTATTTGTGATTTCTTAATATGGAACATGTTATGGCACATTTTTATACTGATAGTCATGAACTGCGGGGAGAATGTGATGATAAAATCTGAGCAGAATTAAGTGAGGTGAATTTGTGCTGGAAATGTATACCATTGGTATTCTCCAGAGAATCCCAACCAAAAAGAGACATACATGTGGAAATCCACTATGAAGAATTGGCTCACACAGTTTTAATTGTACAGTTCAATGAGTTTTGACAACTATGCATACCTTTGTTCTTAAATTTATCCCTAAAGTTCTATTTTTTGATCTAAAAAAATTGTTTTTTAGATTGATCTAAATTGATCTAAAAAAAATTGATCTAAATTCATTGTCTAATTGTTGATAATATGTAAAATGATTTTATCTTTATATATTGAACATATAACTTTGCTAAACTTATTTATTAGTTTTAGTATCTTTGTGCTAGAAACCTTGATGTCTAAAGTGCAGTCATGTCATCTGTGAATAGACACATTTTAAAATCTTCTCTATAATGTCTTTCTTCTTCTTCTTTTTTTTTTTTTTTTTTGACCAGGTCTTGCTATGTAGTCCAGGCTGGCCTTGAACTATTTAGCCGGCCCAGGTTAGTCTCTAATTTGTAGTGCTCCTTCTGCCTCAGCCTACGGAGTATTAGGTTTACAAGCATGTGCCACCACACCCAGGCTTGTTTTCCTTACAGGGTTTGCTATGTACACCATAGCTCACTTGTCCATGGTGTACAATTTGTTTTATTCATTGTTGAGTTAGATGAGCTATCATTTTGTTGAGATTTTTGTATGTAAGGTGATAAGAAATATTGACCTATAGTTTTTGACAAAAAACTACATATATAGTTAAGAGAAACTATATTTCTCTTAACTGCTTTTTAAGAGCTTGGTTAGAGAGTAACAAAAATTCCACAAAAGAAATTACTAAATGTTCCATTTTAAAATCTGAAGGAGATGATGAAAAGTTGATATTTAGTTTGAATATTTGGTAAAATTTCTAGTAAAACCAAAAGAGCCTAGACATTTCTTTTTTCAGGAAGCTTTTAAATTAAATTTGGATTTCTGAAATAGCTACATTACTATTCAGGGTTTCTATTTCATCTTGGCTAAATTTTGATAGTTTGTGATTTCAAAGAGATTTGTTAATTTCATCTCAATTGTTGGAATGTCAATGCAAAGCTATTCACAATAGCTCCTTATTATCATTTTAATGGTCGCTGAGTGCGTTCTGATACTGTCACATTCTGATATTACTTCTCATTTTCCTTCTTCCCATAATGGGAAGATAAGACTGGCACCAGTTATCTGTTCATGGTTGAAACTACAAGCTTTGCCATTCACCCGGTTTTAGTTCTAGTTACTGGAATTTTTTAATTCCTGACTTTATTTCATTCTTTTTCAATTCTGTTAAAATCCTCAAGAAAGAATCCTATTCCTTGAAACAAAACAAATACAGTTGTTTTTGTAATCTCTAGTCAGCATCAGTATCTAACACACTTGCAGGTCTATTTATATAGTTTGTTGTGTCTCAGTCTTATCGTCCAGTTTCCCTTTGCCAGTAGGTGGCTATCTTAACTATGTGTTTGATATTGTATTTAGAAAGTTATTTGTAGGAATCAAAATACAACTGAAAGAAAAAGAACTTATTTCACAACTATATTGAACATAGTTTCTTTAAGAGATGCTAAAGTTTATCTTGCTCCAGTGCCCAACAGGACCATTAATGAGGAAGATTACCTGAAAAGAAGTTCAAGAACTGAAAATCCCTGGATGATCCAGGAGCTAGAATCAGGCAATACATTCAGAAGATGACCAAAGACACTAATTCCACAGGTGCTATTTTCTTCTCTGTCTTACTCTGAGATTGACAGAACTGTCTATGCTACCCTGCTTCTGGACAGCTTGCCATGAGATCTTTCCTCTTTTTTGAGCCTGGATCTGAATTTTAAAAAATTTAAACACAAAGGCTATGGAAATGAAAGAGTTATTTTCTTTTAAGGGTGCACCAGGTACAAGCCTGTCACCTCTCTGTATGTATTTGCCTTTTGGAGATGTGAGGACCATGGAGTCCATCCAGTCCAGTGTGCAATGACATGGTAGTGCATTTGGCAGTCAAGGCCAGAAATTCCAAGAACCTTAAGACAGTAGCACTCAAAGAAGCTGATTGGTTACACCCAAGGCTGGATGGCCAGACTACCACAGTTGAAACAACAGATGAGTCAGGTGTTCTTGACCACAAAACCCACAAATACAGCAGCATTACAAAACTGCAAATGAGACATGATGTCTCCAATGAACAACTGAGCTTCACTCACAAGATACATACTCAGCATTCAAACAAACATAAATTCTGTAAGACTCTCATTAAAATGGCATACACTCCCAGCCTGCTTCATCTAGACCTAAACTTCTGCTCACTGAGAGACTTCAGCTCAATTTAGTCAGTTGTTCATATATATATATAAATATATATATATATATATATAAATGAGATCAGCACTGTACACCTGTGTACATATACCTTACAAAATAAGAAATTGCTGTATAAGTTAATGTATAAAGAAACCATACATTATCAGTTTGTTGCCTGATTTGTTCATGTCTCTTACTCGTCTGAAGGGTACTCGAGACAGATAACTTCTTGTTTCATCATCTCTTTCCCTCATACAAAAGTGTTTTTTAAAAAATATTTCATTCATTGTTCTTTTACTGTTTCACCATAAATGCTGACTTACATAATTAACTTGCTGTTGTGAGCAAAGAAAACAATCTAAATTTTGTAAGGTTTAATTTCACCACCTATAAAATGGAAATATTTGAAACTTTATAAAGGTATTAATTAAATTGAGATACTATATAATGTAATATAAAATATGAAGCATTGTCAAATATTGATAAAATCTTTAACTTCTTTATCCACTGCAGTTTTAGTGAGATTTTATATGCTGAGTAGCAAGCTACAAGTTGGAACTGTAAATGACTAAGACATAGCCTTTCATGATTATCCATTTTGAATGGCACTGGAATAGGCTCAGGCAAGTCTGAGGGAATATAGGTGGAGTGCTCTAGTGATTTATACAGCATAAACATAGATGTGATGTGACAGGTGTCATCTTCATGCACCTGTTAGTAAAATCAGCAGAGTGGAAGAGTTCAGCCAGAGACATGTATAGAGTCAGGTGAGGGATCAGGGTATGGGCATTGGGAACTGTGGCTATTTGCAAGGAAGGAACAGAGAAAATGAAACAGTATCTGCACAATAAGGAGTTTGGAGCCACATGAGGAGCCACCAAGGAAAGAGAAGAATTGAGCAGAAGTCAGCTCTATTGCAAGCTAGAGGAAAGTTAGGATAGAGCAGGTGGACCTCCCATACCAGCAATTTCTGCAAGAATACTGGGATTGAAATAAGGTTGAAGATGATTTTGTAGAAAAGGAAGGGAGAATCATAGGTAACAAGCATAGATCACTACATTTTAATTTTATTTTGTTTACTAATAACAGCTGTTGATTTTTTTGTTTTTTATTATTACTTATTTGCAGTGTATAACAATTATATTCCCTGTGGGTGGTTGGAATGTGTGCAGAACACATTTTAATTCTCTTTAAAATTAATTAACAGAGAGATTATCCAGGTAAGAGATCACTTTCAAAAAATGGATAGTTTCATTGTGGTTTTGCTTTGGAAAGGAAGATGTTAATGAAGGATCCTGTGGACTAAAGTGAAAAGACATAAGTTAAGAAAGTAGTGAAAAGAAGTGGAGATGTTGCCATGCTCAAATACACGAAATGGTTCTGTATTGTCAAGTCTACATGCTTTTATTTAGAAGTGATTTGTCGCTCATAGGGTGGCAACTGGTATCATGGGCATTAGAGGCAGATTTAAAATTGACTATGCAATAAAAAGATATTGCCTTGTTTATAGTACCTTATTATAAAGAGTCAGACCTCCCATAAAAGTAGTTAATTGAGCTAAACTGCTATTTACTCATTGGCCAAGCTAGTGGATATGAAAAAGCAAAGGGTAAGGTGGCATTTCTGTCATCACTCAGTATATATGTAGTTGCTGCTAATCACAGGACAAATAAATTTCATAGTTTCTGAAGGTTCATGCACTAAATTCCTTCCCCATTTCTCATTTTCTTATGCTTATTTTTAATAGTTAATATATTCTGATAATAAAATATTTAAATAAGGGTAAAAGTTATCTTTCTACCAGACCTATTTTCCATCTGCACATTTCTCAGAGGAATCATGGTTATAGGTCTTTTTGTAGTAGTTGAAATAATATATGCTCACAAAAGAAAGTACACACAAACACACACACACATGCACTCATACACACACCCCACCACCATCACCCACTCTCCACAATTGGTGATGTTTTAAACACATACTTAAGTGTTTTGCAATCTCTCCAAATATTATGTTCAAGACATTATTCTATGTGTTAACAAGCTTGCTATTTTTTAAACAATGGTTATTTGAATGATTATAACCATGTGTTCTATCCTTTCCATGTAGGTGTACTATTAGGTTATTTCTAGCTAACTTTCTTTTCTTTCATTTGCCATTTGTTTTTGAGTTCTTCCCACAATCACTGACATTGCTTTGTTGTGTGAGTCTTGTGCTGATTACTTTTTATTCACCATCTTTAAATAAATGTTTTACCCCAGCTACTTGCTAAACTTGTTGGCTGAGGTTACTTTCCAGGAACTCAGACTATTTTTCATTTGACTGTGAATTGTGTAAGTGAGTTCTTTCTGATTTTACTTCCCTTCTCACAGTTCTTCTATTTGACTACTGGCACTGAATGTCTCTCTTCTCTTTCAAGTCTCGATTGCTTCCTGAAAATATGGCACATGCAAAACACTCAGAACTACTTTACACTTCCTCTCAATCACTGAACTAAGCAAGGTCTGGCTCCTGTTTCCAACCTTCATGCTCCTTTTTTCATTTTATAAAATAAGATTTTGGATATTAACTTCAGGATTTGCTCTTCGAGTTGAAATGACTGTTGACAGATTTCCTGTGAATTCAAGTATCTGAGTTTTTGAAGGTAATATTTCAAGAGAGTTGTCTCTTTTTACCCTTAACCTTTGGCTCTCATCTTATTTTCATTGCCAGTCAATTTTGATGGCAAATTCTTTACACATTGTCTCTCAATTATCCGTGGGAATATTACTTATTCTAATTTATAGACTAAAAAGGTAATTCTTGAAAAATAAGTCACTTATTATTCAATGCCAAACAATTCATGAATAAGAGACAGATATTCAAAATAAATATATCTGACTCCAGACTCCATTTTTTTAACATAAAAAATTCAATGAAAATATTTTCATAAAAGTAAAGTTACATTTAGATGCTGACAGTTTAATCCAACGTATACTATTTATAAAAACTGGAAATCAAGAATAGGGAGATGATAAATATAAAATTGCCACATGTTTGTTTCAGAAGCATATGTAATTTTACCAATTATTATAAACTAAGATATAGCTTAACACCATCTACTTACTTTGCGACTTAAAAGCTTCAACATTCAGGATCAATTTTGCCTCCCATACCCATGCCAGTCATATATCATTATCAGAGATCACTTTTATTAAGTGATTCTATAAAAACTAATCATCTACTCCCTACATTGTTAGTCACACAGGGAATAAATATCAGTATTCTGCCTTAAATTTGACCTAGAAAAAAGTATCACAGAACATCATTACACTAATAAATCAAAACCTTATAAAATCCCTCTAAAGAAATGTTTCATCAAACAAAACACTTGACTAAGACAAACAGAGCTGTGAATTCTGACACACCTTTTTTAGAAAAAGTATCTTCCTCATTAGGACTCTGAATATCATCATTACCTGTTTACAAAACAACGCAAGGGACAATTCCATTTGAGGTCTGCCTCACCTCATTTTAAATAAGGAGAACACATCTGTACCTCTTATCCGTTCACACGTTCGAGTTAGTCTTTATTGTTTAATAAGAATTTTCTTGGATGCCTAAAAGGAAATACTTTCCATTTTAGAAAATGCCTGGAGTTGCTTTGCTGTATGTATGATAAGACACTATATAAATCTAAGTTGTTGTTGTTGTTAATGGAATCTATTCTCACAAAACATCATTGTATGAGTGGCTTTTATGCTGAGTCTGCCTAGGGGAGGAGGGAAGCGGAGATTTTACTCCTGCTTTAAAAGGAAATAATCAGTCTGCAGGTGGCTGCATAGTGGGATAAGCAAATGGGACTAAGTGTAGAACATGGATTTCTGCACAGAAAACCACCAAATAAGAATGAAGCAGATAAAGATCTTTTGTACAGGCCGTGTTCTAAAGAAAAGCTCTGGGTTCCTAACTCATCACGTTTATGCAGGAAAGTCATGGTATGCTTAAAATTACATTCTCCACAGGAGCTTCTTACTCTAATGTCGAATGGGAGCAGCATATAATGTGAACATTTCTATTCCACCACAGCATCTTCAACCAATTCAGAGTCTGTGTTAGGATGTAATAGGCCAAAATAAATCCACAATCTTTGATGGTACACCCTCGACCCCATGATTAGAGTCAATTATTTCTTACCAAAGATTCTGTCCGTGGTCTAGAGTTAATACCTATTTTTATTTAGCTTTAAGTAGAAAATGAGTTCTTGAAAAGAGGAAGTAATTTAAAGCAGTGTTGAATTAGCCTGAGAAATAATTTATTTCAGGATTTTCTCATTCTCTTTATTCAGCTCAGTTTTACTGGGCAGTTGAAAATTTTGGCACACCCCATGGAATTTAGAAAATACGCCACTTCAAGTCCACGGTACAATGAAACCAGGATAATTTCAACTCAGTCTGATTTTCAAAGATAAGTACTTTCTTGTAAAACACTGCCAGATACCACAGCTTGCTGAAGGGAAAGTAGGAGATGCTGAAATTCATTCAAAATGTCCTCTGCGTGTGTTTGGAAAAAAGTATCAGCTACGACAAAGGTGTTCACTATTGTAAGATGCTCAGCCGCTTAGCTTGGCTTCAGAGCGTCTATTCCCTGTTCTTGTCACTTACTCTAATGTGGGGAGGCAGCTGAGTGGCCTCCAGGATGACCATATTGCAAGACAAAAGAATGAAGATGGCATGGAAGGGCTCCAATTTCAGCCCAATGGAGCCTGTGAGCTGCTGCCAAAGATAACAAAGTAGCATCAAAGGCTGTATGGGACAGCTGCACTGGCAGGGAGTTACGAGAGAGAGAGAGAGAGAGAGAGAGAGAGAGAGAGAGAGAGAGAGAGAGACAGAGAGACAGAGAGAGAGAGAGAGAGAGAAATAGAATGCAGGAAGAGGGAAGGAGAAGTAAAAACAAAGGAGGGAGGAAGGGGTGAGACGCTGTGGCAGAAAAACAAAGAACAAGGTTGCCTGAGTAATTTAAAAGGTTCTGAGCCCAAAGAAATGATCCCAATAAGTTGGTCATGAATGGAGGCTCCTCCTCAAGCAATTGTGAGGGCAACAATCAGTAATTTTGTCTGAATTTCTTTCAGGGCCTTCTTGTGAAATACATCAACTCCCAAGACAACAATTACAGAAGTAAATGAGAATTCCCTGCTGAAGATGAATCAAATCTAACTTCATTAGGGAGTTTGTAGAAATGTGGAGGGCCTTGTGTGCACCTACGCGAGCATGTGTCTGTGTTTGTGGGTGTGGTGTGTGTGTGTGTGTGGACTTCAAGGAGGTGACTGAGCAATACATGATGGGAATGATCGCTTAAGAAAGTTTAGGTCAGCGGATGAAACCTGTTAGGTGCAATAGTTGAGCTATAGCAGGGACTGTCCACTAGGGGGAGATTTTTTCCTCCCGGGAGAGGTTGGATGTGTCTGGAGACACTGTAATTTTCATGAGTGAAGTGTGTAACTAGCACGCAGAGGGCAGGGGTTAGAAATTATGCTGGACACCTGCAACTCACAGTGCGGCACAAAGGCTCCCTGCTCCAGAAGGTCAGCAGTACCCAGGACGTGAGAAATCTGCACATGCATTCCTAGAGATGTGTTCAAATGGGGATTGGACTCTTTGCTGGCTGTGTGACCTTGGACAAGTCAATTCAGTGTTTTGCCTTTCAGTTTTTTCCTTGGTAAGATGGGCATACTAATATTTTCTAGCATGGTGTTTGTAAGAATTAAATGAGATTCCAAAAGAATTAAGACGTGTTATGCATATGGACCAACTCCCCACAATGAATGTAGTCAGTATGTACTGCAAACATATATTAGCTAAAATTATAATTAAAAATAAACAATAATGAAAATGAGATTCCACATATTGTAAAGAACAAAAACAAACAAAAAAAGAAACCACAGTACCGTGTCAGGCACTAGACTGTATGCAACAGATGTTATTTCCTTTTACTTTTCTCCCAGCTTATAAATCTGGAACTAAGTAAAATAAAACAATAGCAAAGAATGAATAAGTTATACCCTGACTGTTTTCTGCAACTCTGTATATGGAAGTTGTTATCCTTTCCATAGTACATAAAAGCACAAATATTCTTGGGAAACAACTAAGTAAATAATAAAAATAAATTTCTCTGGGAATTGAATGGGGACATTTTTTCTGGCTTATATATATTAATAGACAAAGTATAATGTTTTAATTGTTTAAACATTTATACTACCTGCCTCAATAGGTTTTCTCTTTACCAAAACCATCAGTAACATTGTCATCTATAGGAACGGTTTCTTGTTTGTGTGTGTGTGTGTGTGTGTGTGTGTGTGTGTGTGTGTGTGATTGATCATACAGGTAATGTGTTTACTGCTATATTTCTGACTGAACCACAACTTGTAGAAATCAATGACAATGGCTCAAATGAGAACAGGCACAGTATTTATTCAGAGCTTCCTAGAGCAAAGAAGGAAAGCCAATATTACTAGTGTTTGGCAAAGATTCAAAGCCAGACAGAGGAGTGAGAAAGGCTTTCCATAGAAATAAGAAATGGTGCCAGATGTGCTCTGACTGGAGGCATTGGCAGGGGAAGCTGGGAGCCTGCAAAGGGCAAGAGGGGCATCCTGTGAGGCCGAGTGAGAGAAATATATTTACCTTTCTTTGGCTGGTCCTAACTTGGAAGCAAGGACACGAAGTATGGAAGCTTCCAGTTATTGATCAGGTCCTGACGATTTTAAGGCTGAAAGCCAGAGAGATTGTGGCTTGTTTTCTTGAGCTAGTTGCTAAAGGTGGTAAGTTGTATTTTAATAAATATTCTGACTGTTGTGTGTTCATATGTTCAGTCGCTCGGGCTCCTTGGAAGAGCGGCCGTGTTTGTCCTGTTCTACTTGCAAAGCTGAGTTCACCAAGTTAAAAGCAAAAGTGAGTAAGATAAAATAAATGAAGGCCTGATGGTGATGGGCTTGAATTCTAGATTATATTCCTTTCTTCCTGTTCATTATAGAGTAATTATAGATCGGGGTAAAAATTGAAGAATTGAAATAAAAGTACAGTGGATCTTTGACTTGCGAACTCAATTAGTTCTCAAGGGCTGGCTGTAACACAAGTTGGTCAATGAAGGCTCCTCTACACAGCCTTTGAAGTCTCTCTCCTGTACACAGGCAGATCTCAGTGTCCTTCGAGAGACACTGGCCCAGGATTTCTCAGTGAACCCCACAGAGGAAAGGATGTTGCAATGTTGCTTCCAGAACTTTTTAAGGATTAAATTTGTAAAGAGGCTGGCATTCCTGCCATAACTGAAGACTTTGGTCTTAAACTCAAACTAGAATTTCAATCATAACCCAAGCTGTTCATATGTCAGGCTGGTTGTAACTCAAGGGTCTGCAGTAGTCTTTTTCATATTCAAAGAAATCATATAGATCTAAAATAATCTGTTCATTCTACCCAATAAAGATTTATTGAACACAAATCGCATCCTATGCCTACAAAAATTTCAAATTTCATGGAGGAACATAGATTTCATGATAAAATAATTATAGGTTTCTGCCCTTGTTTGTAGGGATCAGATTTGATTTTCCTCAAACATCAGAACACCAGTGAAGTCCAAGAACTACTCTATCTTGACAGGACAGAGTTTCTTTAGAAGGACCCCAAGTCTTCATTTGAGTAGGTGTCAATACATGTGTATGAAAATTATTTAAAAATAAGGAAAGAAGCACAAGACAAGAAGTAAAACTCGAGCAATCAGCAGAATTCACACAAAAGAGGTTGAGAACAGTTTGTGTTCTCCCCCACACAGATGGAAAGCCCTCACAACATGAAGAATTAAACAGCATATTCAGAAGGATCCTCAGATCGATAGGACAAAAAGCACACATTCAGAAAGAATAAAATAAAATGGATATATTGGGCCTCATCAAAATTTAAAATGTTTTCTTTTCAAATGATTCTATAATGAAAGTATAAGTGAAAGCCAAAGACTGAAAAAAAGTGCTTGCAAAACAAATATCCTACAAAAGACCTGCACCTAGGATATATAAGGAATTCCTACAATACAATAATTAAAAAAAATTAAGAATCCCCTTTCCAGCACTCTGCACACTTTTTCAAAGATATATGGATAGCAAATGGGCATATTTTTAAAATAAAGGTTCTCAAGGGCTGGGGATTTAGCTCAGTGTTTCTGTCGCCTGCCTCACAAGCACAAGGTCCCAAGTTTGATCCCCAGTCCAAAAAAAAAAAAGATTTTCAACATCATTTCTCAATAGCACAAGGCAAAATAAAATCAAAATAATATATGTCTACCTGCTTCCTAGAGTGGCCAAAGTTAACATGACTCCTCTTCCAATGTTAGCAAGGAGGCAAATAAGCTACTGGTGAGATTATAAATTGATACAAGTATTTTTTTAAAAGACTTGAATATTTTAAAGAATTTAAACCTGTGCCTGTAAAATGACCTAGCCATTCTACAGTTGTGCAAGAGAAATACAAGCAAATGTTCACCCGAAGGCTTGTGTCCAATGTTGATTAATTTTGTGTGCACAGTAGTTTTATCAACAGGTGACTATATTAATAACTTGTGGCATAGCCATACGATATGAATTCTACTCCACAAGTAAAAGAACTTTTCATTGCATATAGCAACACAGATGAAACTCAAAATAACTGCAGTGCTTGAAATAAGCCAGATTTTTAAAAATCCATATGTATGCTTCTGTTTAGGTCAAGAATTTTTTAGAATACAAAATAATCTATTGTGAAAGAAAACAGATCGATGTTTTCCTAGAAATGAGGTGTGTGTGTGTGTGTGTGTGTGTGTGTGTGTGTGGTGTGGAAGTGTTATACCAGGACAGGAGTAAACTTTGGGTTGAGATGTATATATTTAATATATTGGTGGTAGTGATTGTTGTGTGTGTGTGTGTGTATGTGTGTGTATAACCACATGTGTGTATGTGTCAAGGCTTAGAAAATTTTATACAGCAAATATGTGCACTATATTATACATCTATTATAGTTTTTTTAAGCTGAAGAGGCATTTACAAATTTAAAAAAGGGCAAGAGTTGAGATAAATAATGTATGGTCTTAGGATTGCCAGACTAAAATAGGGTGATATGATGGGCATTCTTATGGGGGAAAAAAGGTATGATATAAGCTTTTAAGGACATGTAGAGCATAGCTGAGAACAATAATGGAAAAGGCATTTGTGGTAAACTATTTGCAAGATCACTGGTATAAGAAATGAGAAGTCAGCTGTGAGAAACTAAGTAAAAAACGACAAATGAAGCTGAAGAAGTAAAGCGGGTTCAGTTCTTGAATGTATGTCATGCGCACAGTTTGCATTTTAGATGGTGACAATAGCAGGAGGAGTTGATGGGGTTTGTGACTGAGAAAGCTCACTGTGCTAATGAGGTGCAGAAGTGATGAAAGGAGGAAGGAGACTAGCAAATGTAAGAGAAGAACTGCTTGGATGCAGGTGATGCTGTCAAGCAAACAAAACAAACGCAAGCCACACTGCAGATTGGAAGGAAAACGACATTACTTTTAGACACTGGAGTGAGCTTGCCAATAAAAGGAAGGGAAGAAGGAATGTCAAGGGAGAACGTTGAAATATTTCGAACACCTCCAAAGCAGTCCATTACTTTCCTTTATATTCTACAGGTCTACAGATCAATTCTTCTCTTTGAAATTCCCAAAACTTTTAAAAGTTTGGTAAAAATGACATGTATATGTGGATACAATTTTACAGGTCAGGTTTTCTTTAATTACTTATTCATAAGTCCCAATAAGACACTATCTAGCCCTGATCAATTTTTCATTTATATTATTAACCTTTTCCATTTAAACAACAAAGGCTACTTTGGGTGGTTTTCCCAGCTCTTAATTTTGAGTAAATATTACCACTCACAAAATACAATGTAGTAAATGTTTGTTATTCTTTGGGAACTAAGTAAGAAATGTAATTGTTCTGAATTGTGAGTGTTCAGCTACTTTTGCTCTTTATGAACAAGTTTGTATCTTTGAATTCTCTTTGGCTTTATAAGATTATTTTATCCCAAGCTTAGTCATCTTTTTAAAAAATTTTTATAATGTTAGGTATTCCTGTGAGTTCAAGTGATAAAATTAGAAAGCTAAATAAATACACTCTCAATTCCAGTAATCAGAGAATTTATAACTGAATTTATAGCAAGCTCTGCAATATTTAAAATATTTCTTACAGGGTCAGATAAGCAGGAGATTGATTTATATTGGATGGCAGATGATTTTCAGATGTAAGGAGAAATTTTTAACATCATGAAGAAGTAAATGTGAGCTCAAAAGAAATATTTCAAAATTATAAATTAAAATTTGTATGAAAAATTAAATTTGAGTTTAGAAGAGGTTGAATATAGATAGTTTTGCCATCAATAATTTTAATATGGACTGAATTTGGGTTTATGAGGTGTAGAATTTCTAACATAATGAATGAAGTTAAATAACTTTACTTACATATATTGATTAATGAATAATGAAGTCAAAAATTCATAAATTTAGTTAGCTGAACAAAATTAGATTTTTTTTCTGGTACCAGGGATCGAACTCAGGACTGTGCATTTGCCAGGAAAATTATATTATTTCAAGTACATAAATTTTATAGTATTAATCCCTTTGTATTAACCAGCAAAGCAACAAATATTAATGTGCAGATAGGTATTTTTATTTTTAAAAATAATATATCTGTTTTATTAAAAACAGTAGGTGTTTTATGTCAAAAAAGTAATTTACCATTATACAACAATAAATATATTTCTGTCTTTATACAGGTATCAGTTACCTATTTATCCACCCACCTATCCAGATTGCTCTCATCTATAAATCATATTATAAAACAGCAAACTACTCGGTTTCTGAAAACAGAAGCCTTTGCCAAAGCCTACCTTGAAATTTTGAACAAGTATTTGCTTCATTTGGACTCTCCCACTTAGTCACTGTTGTCCCAATATTTTGTGTGTAGACTCTTTTAAAAGTGATAAAAATTCATGTGTGGCCACATCTTTGTATGCACGTAGTAGTTCCTCTCTGTGCCTAGGATGCTATAACCTTTTATTTGCTGTGTCTGGACTAATAGCTCTGTTCCAATAGCAAACTAAAATGCTCTCCAGGCAACTTCAATATCCTAAGGAAAACATGGGCCAAGCAATCCATTTTCTGACACTGGTTTACACTTTCCTATCCACAGTGATGGAAAAAAGCAACATACTATAGATGTGTAAGTGACAGATTCCCAGCCTGGGATGTTTCTCAGCCTCAACCTCACAGTAACTCAGACCAAAGAATTTGCTGACAATGTCTTCTACATATAGACACAGGCCCAGCTTAAACACATTTGGTGGAAATCAAACTGACACACATCTCTCGAGAATTCATAGAAAGCCACTGCAAAGTAGCAAGAAATAGAGTGATTCTCCAAACTCGTACTCTGAAGTGTCAGCTCATCTGAGGCAAAGAAGGTGACTCTTATCACCTGTAGTATGTTGTCACCCACATACCAGAAGACATCCTCAAAGTCTAAAATGGAAAAAGACATCAAATGAAATTAAAAACGGAGCTTATCAGTGATTGATAAGAATCAAGTTAGACAATTCGGTAACCTGTTTATGACAGAATCTTAGAAAAAAGTGATAATAGAGTTAGATGACAAAAATTGATTAAAGTAAACAAGTTAATATTTTCAGAATAATTTGTTTATCAATGTTACACAAGTCTTTGAACTAGAAAACACAAAGCATCTTCATAATCTAATTACTTCAGAAATTCTATTAGCATAACAATCCAATCCCATCCTTTGCCTGGTATTGTTATTGAGAGCTTTAGTTGCCATGGCAGCAAACTCATTTAGAGAAAGTAGCTGTTCACTTTTATAAAAAGATTTTTGGGTTAACATAGGAAAATAAAATATTTTGATTCAATAAAATGGTTGCTATATTATTAGGACAATCACCTATAAACAATTAATCCTAAGAAAAAATTTTAAGTAACAGATCACTCGAGGTTTACAGTGGAATCCAACTCATTAAACTTATGATAAGAATCTAAACCATAAAGTACAAAACAAGGAAAACTGCTGCGACATTTATCAGCATTTGTAATATTTTACTTTAGTAATAAAGTTAATAATAAGAGACAACCAATGTCTTATATATAATATATCTTTCATTAATATAAGAAATTGCTTAACTGAATCCTAATGTATCTTATATTTATTCCATTGTTTTCATTGCTATTGAATTTATGAATGCCTTTGTGCTATAGATTATATTTCAATAATTAAGAAATATTGAACATAAGTTATTATATTTTTGATAAAGATTTAAAATTTGAAGTGCATAAATTTGAAATTAAATGTACATAATGAGTAATTCATATAGTTTAGATTTAACATTTGTTTGAGATCACAGTCATCCCAACATGCAATAACCTATTTTATTAACTGACAAAAGATAGTGATGAAAACATGAAGAAGAACTATGGGAATGAAAGTTATGTAATGAGATAATTTAGTTACTCACAAATTACACAGTATGAAAAAGAATAAGTTTTACAGAAATTTGACAGATAAGGAATTTGGATGAAGTAACAGATGCATTATTTTAAACAATGAATTTCAAAAGAGGATATTTACAAACATATGTCACATATTCTCTGCCAAAAGGGAAATAATTAATATTTCCTGAGAACAGACTACTTGCTGAAATATGTTCTAGGAAATTTTTATGTATCAATTCTTAATTCTAACAAAAACTCTAGGCATTTGTCCGTCTATTGTTTTTCTTTTTTGGGGGGGTGTCTGCTAGATTTCTTGCAATTACTCTCCACTTCCCCTAGGTTACTCAAATTAATGAGAAGGGCTCAAGTAGAGTAATACTCAGTCCTAACCTTATTTTTGACACAATTTTTTATATACAGTATTTTTCATTTTCCAATGGGTAAAAACTATAAGCCACTTCTTTTGGAATGCAATTCCTGTATATTATCTCTGTATTTCAATATCCCTGTGATGTATAATTTGAGGCATTTTAAAAAGCATTATTAAGTGGTATTACTATAATTCAGTTTGAAGCACAATGATATTTTTCATAGCATCTCTGGGAGACATTGTGTGCTCATTAGAAAGGAAATATTCTGACATCAATACCTTTAGGCAGTTTGGTAGAGAGAAATGAATTTGAATATGAGCCCCATAATATAGACAATCATCTACATTTCAAGTTCAGAAAGAGGTAACAGCTCTACTAAATAAAAGTGGGTATTTGTCAGAAGTCTTAAAAATCCATGCTCTTCAAAAGTTATAACATTCAAAAGACTAGAAAAATAATCTTATATAACCCAAATAAACATTTTTGCCTGTCACATAACCTTTAATTATAATATGGCAACTGTAATTTCACCTAATTAGAAAAGGTGAACCTAATTTTGAATCACAAATTATTCATTTTATGAAAGCGTTTATGAAATTAAAACATCCTCAAACTGACAGACTCACTCAGTGCATGTGAGTGACACATGTGAATGCAGTGGATGTGACGTTTGATAAATCAGGGAGCCATTCCCAAGGAGCCAGTCATCGATTTAAACGCTCATAGATAAGAGCTTTCCAAGGAAGACATGTATCATAGTGTAGATAGTTATTATTCAAATGCTGTCTAATCTGCCTAGACTATTATTTATTTTCTCACTTATAAATGCAGACTAGAATACTCACATTTCTATAAAATAATAACTAAATGTTATGCTTTGGCCAATTCACAATTCTACTAAGAGTGATTAAAATTCTTATCACTCTTAAGTTTTAGGATCTACATAGGGTAAAATGCCATTGGTGGAATTTCAATTTTGCTCAATAAAAAGAAAATGAAACATGCAAATTAAAGAAATGTTAAATATCCACTGTCTTTAAAATGACTTGCTTGATATATACTATAGTTTTCTATTTAGATTAGTAATTAAAGGGTATTTTGAGATAGAATTTATGGATCTGAGAGGAAGTTCTAAGATTCTTCATACTTTAGAGTAATCCAGGCATCAATTTTAAGCTATTCTAAAACCTATCAAAAATTAATATTTCCCTACAATTAAATTAATTTAAAAATAGATATACTGTACCTACCAAATTTTCAGTCTCCATGTATTCAAGGTATTAAATAAATAATGAATGAATATAAAAATAGTCTGTCTACACGCTCAACATAATGACATTTTTCTATTTGCTAGTCTATAAATAAATTCAAAACATTCTCAATGCAAAGGCCATTAGATTCTAGCATGTCTAAATAACATTAATAAGCTAACCTTACTATTATTTGTCATCATACATTGTATTATTCTAGACAGCAGTGAAAATGAATAAAACAAAGCATCAATAAGACAGCAAACAGAGATCTTGTGTCCCCAAATATTCTGTCTGTGGTTCCCCCAAAATAGAGGAGAAATCCAGGGAAAAAAGGTGAGAATTTTTTACTAAAACTCAATGTGTTAATTTTCAAACAGAATTTCAAAGGAATATATAAAACTTCTCACCAATGCTGTGAAAGGCATTTTGAGAAAATTCACGAGCACAAAGGCAAATTCTGGGCATTTTACTGTCTAAGAACTGTTGCAACTTTAAATTTTGGATTCCACATAGGTTAGGACAATGACTAGAATAAGTGAGATAAATCAGACACACATGTTTATATTCGGCATTGTTCCTCTGGTGTGAGAACCTGAAAGTGGAAATAAGGATTATATAAGGATTATATATATATATATATATATATATGGATTATATACATAAGGATTATATAGTATATAATATATAAATATTATGTATATAATACATATATATAAGGATTATATATATATATATTTATATATAATAGATATTGAGAAATGGGAAAAAATAAGAAGAAAGCACAAATAAGTTCAAATAAGGAGAAGAACAAGACAGGGAGGGGGAAAGGAAAGAAGAGACAAGAAAAAAAGAGACTAAGGATCGGAATTTAGCTCAGTGGTCCCACTGCCTCTCTTGCAAGCACAAGATCCTGAGTTCAATCTCCGGTACAAAGAAAGAAAATAAAAGGAACAAATGGAAACAAAGTTTTTGCAATAAGAAGGGTCTGGGGAGGGGAGGGAAATGGGAAAAAAAAAGAAGTAAGATAAATAATTACAGTTACAAATTTCCTATGATGAATGTTATCATTATGTATATCTAAA
This sequence comes from Heterocephalus glaber, assembly GCF_000247695.1. The sequence continues at coordinate 23,792,386 of NW_004624742.1, forward strand.
ATGTATCAATGTTTTGCTTTAAAAAATTTAAAAATATACTACACAGTTTAATCATTTTCACTGAAAAGGGAACGTCTTTTAAGGTTTAAGCTTGAGGAACACCAAGAGAGCAGGTGAGCTGCAACACATATATGCAGAAAACCATCAAGAGAACTAAAGGGTCAGTCTGAGGTAGAAAGAACTATTCTTGACAGATATTGTTAGTCTCAGAACTAGATAAGAATTTAGTAACGTTCTCAAGGAAAGGATATGCAATATACGTGAACACACTTTTCAGTAAAAAAAAACTGTGTGCATGCGTTGTTACTATTCATTCTACGTATTTACCAAGGAAATTTAGCCACTAAGCAAGCTCAGTCATTCAAGGTAATTTTTATTACCTACAAGAAAAGAGTTTATATAAGATCCATTAAATTATACAAATGAAAATTTTTACAATGGGCCAAAACAGAAAGTAAAATTCAACTAAAATAAATGGAAAAATTTAGTTAACCTTCAAATTTGTTTTGTCTCATAAACATAAAAGCAGTTGTTTAACATTTAAAATTATTAATTAACCAAATGTTTTAATTTTTTATGGATATACAGCAACATGTTCTCTTTACATATTGATAGGTTTGAAGCTGACAGTCTTCAGAGACTTAATTCTTACTTGTAATAGTAAATAGTAGAATCATTTATTCCTGTGTTTATTTAAAGGATTGGCAAACAAAAATTATGCATTGGCACAAGTTTGCAAAGTCAGTAACATCATTTCCATTCTTATTTAGTCACAATCTCAATTTAGTCAACTCCACTGAAATTTTGTGAATTGATTAGAAAGATCTCATAGCTATTTTGAGTTCCACTGAGAGTCAAGAGAAAGAATATGAATGAACTTACTTTTTGTGAGTGTTGCCAACATACATGTTTTTTCTTGAGGATGAGCCTTTTTCATATAAGTATTCTTTATTCATTTTTTCTCTTAGTATCTATAAATTTTCTCTTACATAAAATGTAATCACAATGCCTAAGAACAGGTGTATTTTCTACGTATGACTAAGATATGATTTTTAATTATTTTGTAACCCTTGAACATATTTTTTGGCAATTATGTGATTGAATTTCTTTGACATTCTGTTTGGCAGAAAAATTAATTTAGGCTTTATTTATTCTTTACACACAGAGTAAACACAAGGAAACACACACAGAGTGAAGATAAGGAAATGAAACAAGTAAAATAGTATGAAGAATAGAAGAATTCTCACAAAGATTTACCATATCTCTGCATTCTGCCTTATTATTTTACATTAAACTATAGAGATCTTGGGATAATGCATTATATATGCTTTCAATGCAGTCAGCTTCATTGCCAATCTTGATGCTCATGAACTGAAGTCCCTGAGTTAATTGTTGGCTTTCTCATTTATTATGTAGGAAAATTTAAGAAGATATTTATCTTCTCTGATCTTTTAGACTTCTGAGTCTGTCCCATGGGAATAATGATATCAAGCTAGTAGATCTTTATGACACATAAGTTAACCATCACAATTTTTGTTTGTGCTATATCTGGTACATAGCATAAGCTCAATAAATATGAAGAACTATTACTGTGTGAGTTGGATCTCCCAAATGGATTGGAAGCCACTATTTGATAATGTCAAGGTACACATCCATTGCTAGTATGGTATTTTGGGCTACTACATATTTCATGGCAATAATATTTCATGGAAACAATATTATTCCCTGTCAATGAATACTAGAAACATCATCTCAACTATGGACAAACCTGCTTGTCAAACTGTTTGAAGCTTTAACCAACGTGATAAATGCACTTAATTTGGGAAACATTGAGTCAATCCAAACAAGGGAAAAAGGGAAAAAGTTTGGAAATAGAAATAAGAGTTTTCAAAAGGGAGAGAGATAAAAATGGGTGAGAACTTTTGTAGTTCATGCCTTCCCACTAAATATAATCAAAATAAATACGAATTTTCCTTTTAAACACACAGAAATGAATTATATTCACCATAAAAATAATTTTCCTTCAAAAAATAATTGAATTTGCCTCACTCAGCAAGTACATTTTCATGACTTTGAAATAGAAAATGAAGATTTTTGTATATGTTTGCAATATGTAATAATTACATTCATATTGTAGAATTAGTCCAGATATCTATTGCAACTTAAGCTTTTTACTTCCCCTCTTCTACCTCCTCTCTGTTTCCTCACCATCAGATCCCTTTCCAGTATCCACAAAGTCTACCACCTGGTTTCTTCTAATCTATTTTTTATTTTGCTCTTTAAATTATTTATATTTGGAATTTCTCATATAAGACCAACCACGAGATATTTAACCTTCTGTGTCTGATTTATTTCACATAACATGATAGTCTCAAGGAGCATCACCATTTTCCTACAAATGATTCAAATTTATCCTTCCTTATTGCTCAGTAGTACTGCATTGTGTATATGTAACCATTTTCTTTATCCATTTATTTGTTGATGGACCTGTAGGCCACTTCCAAGATTTAGTTATTATGAGCTATGTGCTGCTATAAAGATAGATACTCATGTATAGGTGTAATGCATCTTTAATTCTTTAGGAAGATATCTAGAAAAGTAAAACTGAGTCAGATGAATTTCTATTGTTAGTTGTTCTTTTTAATTTTTTATTTTCATTAGTACATGTTTTCTGTACATAATGATTACATACCTTGTGAGGATATTGTACATGTACATAACACATTTTAATTACTTTTTTCATCCCTTTAATTACTTTTTTCATCCCTTTAATTTTCGTCTTTTGAGGAATCTTCACAATGATTTTCATAGTGGTTGCACTAGTTTACATTCCCATCAACAATGTAGAAGTGATTTTAAAAGTTATATTGATTGTATTTATATTACCTTTCTGTCTTCTTAGGGAACAGTGGAAGAAATTTGGAATATCTATCTTTCTCTCCATTAAGGAATTTTAAAAACTTGATCTTATAATTTTTGTTTGAATAAATTGATAATGGCAATGAATAGACCATTTTATGTCTTAATTCAAAATCATCATTATTTCAAAACATTTTTGAGCCCCTGCCATGTAACAGCCATATCAGAAGTGACAGTGGCAGAAAGATACCACAGAGTCTGGCTATAAAGGAATTATAGTGTTTATACATGAGATGAAATGAATATTATAGATCACCAAAGGCTAGGTATGAAAGATGTGAACAGAATTTTGTACAGGAATTCTATACACAGAGCCAAAACAAAGCCAGTTCCAGTACAAATTTTTCTTCTAATAAGGGGTGATGGGATCAAGAAGTTGTGAGATATAAACTGTAAATGTTTGCAATTTCTACTCTGCTGAGGTGATGAATCAGCACTATAAATTTTCTGGCCTGAATTTTAGCCCAGTTTCATACAATTGAGCTAAAGCAGTTTCCAGTGCAGTTTTATAACTATAAGAATTCCTTTCAAATGGCAAAGATGCTTCCCCCAAAGCTAACCTGCGATGTTGAGCCAGTTTAAACTATTTTGGAGATGGAAAGAGTCGCATGTACTTTTGAGCATATAGGCTTCAAGGTAACTTTTGAAAATAGTCCTTCAGTGAAAGCGAAATTTTCCTATATACATATATATTGGTACCGGGGATTGAACTCCGGACCTTGTGCTTGCGAGGCAGGCGCCGGAACCACTGAGCTAAATCCCTGGCCCTCCAGTATATTTTTAAATACTCAGAAGATTTAGGAAAAAAAAAAACAAGAGGGGATTATAATCTCTAGAATGAAAACATGTGTCTTGAGTTACACATTTACCTTTCCAAACAATCCCACTCTTAGATTGGCAATCAAAATATTCTAGAGTATTCAAACAAGAAATACAAATTTTATAAAGCTATCTGTATGTTTTCCCAAATCCCCACTTGCCAACGGAGGCAATGAATGCCAAAGTATTTTTTCCAATAATCTTGCAAATATAAGCAAATGCATGGATTTCACCAAGAAATTACAGACAATCAAACTCTCCCTCAATAGTTGGTTCTTTCTTCTCATCGTGTATTATTTCTCAAATCAAATCTTATGAATAATTTGGGAATGTGATTTATTCTAATCCTGATTTCTAATAGGATATTAAACCTATCTGTCGTCTAACTTTTGCTTTACTCAGACCCATAAAACAAAGGTGTTTCCCCATTTTACTTGGATTTCTTTTTGTTTAGATAGATAGATAAATTTTATGTGCCATATCAGAGACAAAATTTGAAAAGTATCTGTCAGCTTTGCATGCAAAGAAAAATCAGATATTTGAACTAAGTAAAACTGTTTTATATAATTTTAACTTAATTTCTTAACTAATTTAATGATCAAACCGTTACGAGAACTTGAAAAAGTCTAAATATATTATTAGATTAAATTCTAAGTAAGTGTATTATAAACATATTTCATTAGACCAACTAGAGAGTAGGCAGAAAGCAGAAAGCACCCAAGTTAGTATTTACACTAAATGTTTGTTATCTTATTATTTAAAGAATAATGATATCACTATTATGCCATCTTTTAGAGAAACATAACAGAAGGAAATTCTTTGCAGCATAGTATATAAGGCCAGCATCACCTTTATAACAAAATAAAAGAAAAAAATATTAAAAGAAAATTTCAGGCCAATATCTATTACACATTTTTTTCTCTTCTTTTTGGTACCTGGGATCAAACTCAGGACCTTGAGCTTGCCAGACAGGCGCAGCACCACTGAGCTGCAACCCTGGCCCCGATACAAATATTCTTATAGAATGTTACCAAATGAAATGCAACAATATACAAAAAAGTGTTCAATATGATAAGGATGTGAATTTTAGCCCGAGAAGGCAAGTTGCTTTAACATTCAGAATTCAGTCAACTTAACTTGACATATTTACCAATCTAAAAAGAATCACTCTCAGGCAATATTTATAGACTGAGGGGAACAATTGAAAAATCCAACAGTCATTCCAATTAAATTCTCAGCAATTTAGAAGCAGAGGGGAATGTCCTTACCATGATGAAGGGTGTCTAAAAGCAACATACCATGGATTAACATCACATTTCATTGACTACTTTTTCTCTTCAGATTAAAAACAATTGCATTTTCACAAATTATTTTTAAATTTATACCAAAGAAAACAGGATTTCAAGACACCTGTTTGAAGAGTAGAAAAGTGATCTTTTTTCACAGATAGCATACTTGTCTGTATAGAAAATTCAGTGAGGTATAGAAAAATGGAAACTCTGAGACTGATAGTTAAGTTTATGAAGATTCCAGTATACAAAAGTTAATTTCACTTCTATGCACTGCCAATAAAAAATTAAAAATTAGAATTGTACAGTCTTAAGTGATAATAGAATAAGATGATATGAAGTTTTTTGGGATAAATCTGACAAAATATGTGCAAAACTTACATACTAAATGCCATAACATGAGAGAAATGAGAAAACACTCAAGTGGATGTAGAAGTAATGGAGAACTATAGCTGTTCATTGATAAAAAGACCCGGCAGGTTAAAATACCAATTCTCCTCAAATTGATCTATAGCTTTGCTACTACTTAAATGAAAGTTCCAACACCCTGTTTGTAGGAATTGATAATTTGCTTCCCAAATGAATATGTGATTAGAAACAATAAAGTTGGAGAACAAAGAAAGGTGAATTTGAAGACTTATTTTATTTAAATCTACAGTTACCACACTTGTGTAAATCACATCAAAATCAACAAATAGAGTAATGGAACAAAAAATATAGAGTCTAGAAATATTCTAACACATAAATTGGCAATTTACTTTTCACCAAGTTATGATGGTAATTCAGTGAAGAAATAATAGTCTGTTCAAGTAGTAGATATTCATATTCCAAATAATAATTTAAATAAACTTTGACTTTCTCCTTGTAAAGTCATTACAAACCAACTCAAAATAATTTATAAAATTGGAAAGAATAAAAGATCAATAAGAAATTATAAGAAAAAAAACTTGTTTTTGATATTTTGTCAGAAAAATAGTTCTTAGATACAATGATTAAACATGATACTTAAAACAGATATCTGCAAAATTTGACTCCGTGAAATTGAAACCTTTTTCTCTTGTGAGGACACTGTCAAGTGAATGAGAATGAATAATGTTGGATTGGAAAAAAATATTTACAATTTACATATATTCCAAAAGTTCTATATCCAAAATATCTAAGAACAGTGAAAATTCAGTAAAAGTTTAACAAGGAAACAATTATAAAAATGGACCATAATGTTTGACCAGGGATTTCATCAAAGATACTTCTTATTTTTCAACAAAAAACATTTTAATTTTTGAAAAAGAATAAAAAGAAAATTTATGCATGGCAATGAAGCACCATATGTTACACTCCAAACAAAGGGTGTTAAAATTGTAAGTAGGGAAAACTAAGTCAAATGCAAGGTACTTTATTGAATTATGCAGAAGGATGTAAAAATACTTCTGATGAATTGAAAATATCACCATGTAATGTATACTATGTGAATTCAAAAAGTTTTATCTAGTCTGTAAGCCATTAGAATATATTTTATTTCTAAAAATTGTACTATCTGTGAACTTTGAAAAATTTTATCCTGACTCACCATTCTCTTTTATTAAAAGAAGATATTTTAATGTTTCTCTTTCATTTTCTGAGACAACTGGTTTGACAATCCCATTGCGTGTGGAAAACATATTCTCTTTACATAGACTTTTGATTCTGCATCTTTTTAATATATTTTTCCCACATTGCTTGTCAAACTCTTTTGGGTTAAATACATTAACCCTAGATTCATCATTTCCATGAAGAATTCTGAGTAAATATTTTGGGCTAAATAGTTTAACTCCATATTTATCATTTCCATGCAGAATTCTGCACTCTTAAAGAAGTTTATTTACAGTGTACTACATGGATATTCCAGCCACAACATCTACGTGTGCAACACGGTTGATGCTCAACAAATATGTTTCTTGACTAATAAATCCTCAAAAATTTTTTTCAAATGTGCAGTTTGCAAAGAGGATTCAATTTAAAAACAAATTGTATTCTAAGAGATTCTTATGTATTTTACCATTGGAAGCTTGAGCTTCTGCTAGAGATGGCTCTGAATTTAAGAACTAAGTACCTGATTGATGTCAAGGATCTTAGAAGCCTGCCTTAGCCCTGTCTAGCTGTAAAGTTGGTTTCCATCCAAAGGCAATGACTAGAATAGTGTGACGTTTATGACAACAAGAGGGAGCTAGGACATTTTGAATAGAATTTGTATATGATTTAGATTATTTTATAACCCTTTGTTCTGTGCAACTGTGGACTTTGTTTTTACTTAATAAACACCTTAGGATGTGTTCAATTCTCCTTCAACAATGACAGAGGTGTCCAAGAATAGAGTGAATCCAAGTGAATTAATCTAGTCAACACTTTCTGCCTGGAGTTGTGAATATTCTCTATTCAAAGAGAGCAGGCTTATCTGCTTTGTGATTTAAAAAATCTTTCTTATCAGAGTCAGCAGGACACGTCCTAGGATTCCAGGCCTTCACCACAGAACTCCTGAGATGAAATGTAAAGGGTAGTGGCTTAGTAGCTATTCAATCATAAAGTGCCCCCCACCAAATTATTTCAGATTTGGAATCTATTTTTCTACATAGTTGACTGCCTTATCTTTGTTCTGTTCTCTGTAAGCATCTTCTTCTACAACATTTCTGGTTTTCAGAAAGCTCCATATAATTTTACCATATTTTAGAAATATAACATTGGCACACTAATAAACTGCATGTACCTAGAATACACAATTTGAATTCTGCCATATAATGTGTATACCCCCATAAAATCTTCACCATAACCCAGATAGTTAATAACTTCCAATGTTGCTACATGGCTCTTTGCATTACTCCCTCATCTCTCCCCGAACATATTTCACTAGATCCATTGATTTGCTTTCAGCCACTAGAGATCAGTTTGCATATATGCTATGCTGTATAAGCACAATATGAATTAGTTCCATTTTACGTCAACATTATGATAGGTATATACTCTTTTCATTCTGTCTTCTTTCAGTTATTACAACTAATAGAGATTCATCTGTATCTATTTTGTGTATCAGTGGTTTATTTCTAGTGTTCCATTATACAAATAAGCCATCATTTTGTGTATTTATCCATCATTATTTTTCTTTTTTACATTCTGCCTACAAAAAGAAAACTGCAACAAACTTGTCTACTAGACTTTGTTTAAACCTGACCTAGGTTTCTATGATTTCGTCTCCTTTGGGTTAAATATCTACTAGCATGATGGAATATATGGTATATTTATATTTAACAGCTTAAGAAACTATTAAATTATTTTTGTAACATTTAATAAATACTACTTTGTATAATCACACATTTATTCCCATCAAGAATGTTTGAGAAGCCTAGTTTCTCCAGATATTCATTAATATTTACTGTATTTGTCTTCGGTTTCCTCCATTCTAATAGGTGTTTTGTGGAATCTGTGCATTTAATTCACATTTCCTTAATGATTAATGACTTAAATTTTTTTCTCATGGACTTATTTCTGTGTATACTTTGGTGTGTTCATTTATCTTTAATTTCTAATGCCATACACAGTCATATAAACTTTATTTCTGCCATCAGAGAAGATACAGCTAAATTGTTTGAATTGTATATTTCTTCTTACACTCTGTAAATAATTTTCATGAGAAGGAAAAAAATACTTTGAATACAAATGTTATGGTCCCTTACCCATCCTCTCCCGTATTTCCCTCAAGCCATTCTTGCTTAGGCATACACCTTGTCCATCGTTCTGTAGCTGGTCTGTTATTTTGCAGTGGTATTTGCACCCTGTCTATGACAATCATAGAGAATTGTGTGGTCCACAATGCAGCATTTTTAGTATCTACCCTCCCCCCAGTAGTAGGCAGCAGGACTTTACATCTTAGAAAAGACTCAAGGTCAAAATGGTTGAAAATCACTTTCCACATTTATTGCAGTTCACAACCATGGCATGGAGCAAAGGATGAGCAATTACTTAGAGTCAACGTTCAATTCAAACTCCAAGAAGACCCAGAGGGACTGCCTTTACCTGAGACCGTTCAGCATGAGAGAGTCTCCTAAGGACAGCTCCAAACTGAAGCTTCTCTGCCTTTTTATTTATAGAACCTAGAAGCCAGGATGAAGGACAAAAGAAAGATGTCTGTGTATGAATTTATGTAGGGGACAGGAGAAGGACAGGGGTAGGTCAGGGTGGTCTGCAACATGACTGACCTTAGGGTCAATGTAACTAATAAATTAGATATGAAGAGGAGAGGCCCAAAGCAATCACTCCTAAAGGGAATGTGTTTTGATCCTACTTGCACTGTTCGGTGTTGGGGAAAGCAGGTCCCAAGGATCTTGTCCCGAACTTCCAAACCTGTGAGAACATGATACATAGAGGCCAGAGGGCCAGGCAAGGCAAACTATTGTCTGTATCAAGTATCCGGGGAGAGTTCAATGAGAGAGAAAACATTTTAACCTGTCACCTAGAAAAGAGACAGTGAATAAAACTCTTATTCTACTTCTCTTGATGAGGGCAATCAGTTAAATGAGAACTTTCATCTCTAGATAATAAGACCAGAAAATGCCGGAGTTATTCAAGAAGAGTGTAAAATAGGTTAGGCTACAGTTGTGGTATAACATTTCATAGGGTATAGATACATGGTTTAGAGATAAAACAATAAAAATGGACTCAGCACTGGACATCAGATTTTGTGACACAATAATTTTTATGTCCCCAATATATTCTGTATTTTATTATCAGAATCAATTTCTAGACATCAGTTTCCTGTTAAAGAATTATTCTTAATTTCCTTTGTCTTTCATAGTAAACTATAATTTGAACTCACATTTAAAAAAATTATATTTTAACCTTCTTCCATATCTTTAATCAGTTATCACAGGCTCCTTATTTATTCTCTGTTCAATAACCATAATCAAAAATCTTCTTGAGTTGTTTCTCAGCACCATACAAATATGAGTAATTAATTTTGGAAGAAAAGACAATTGTACTAAGAATACCATGAAGAAAATTGAAGGAATATCCAGTGACATGATGGACAATAGGACTGTATGGACAAAAACCATCATTGGGTAATCCAAACTTCACCTCAATAAACAAAAGCATTTCATTCATTGGAATGAGTGAAATGGTAATACCCAACAGAAAACTGTCATTATGGTACTGTCATTATGGTACATTTCTTCCATCCTCTCCCTACCATAATATCTGGAGGCCCCAAGAGAAAAATGCAGAGAGAAGAAATACTTATCCTCTGCTTCCCAGAGGTAAAGTAGTATAAGTGGGCAAAGGGAAAATCCTGCAGCACAGGGGATTGTAATTACTGCAGTTTGCTTGGTGAGTGTTAACTAAATAAGCAGGAGAGCTAGAAAGCAGAGGTGAATACTGATGTGTAACATAGATTAAACCTGGACAATTACTGAAAATCTAAACATAGATTGTTTTTATATTCACATACAAGCTGTTCATAATTTAAGAAGACAAATATCTTTTCAAACTTGCAAAGCACCAGCCATGACACTACTAAATTACACTGCTTGCAGAGCAATTGTTAAAAGCACACTACAGCCCACTGAGAAATTAATCAAAATTAATTTCTAGGCAATCCAGTTCTCTCGGACTAAGCCACCTGTTCATTTATGTACATTCAAGGGGGATTCTCCACACTTCTCTAGAGTTCTTATTCTGTGCAGCTGCCTCTTCTCTGGAACTCTGGACCTCATATTCAAAGACCTTTAGCTTCTCTGGATTCCAGATCGATTTCCTTAAAGAAGTTAAGCTCAGGCTGGGTTTCTGCTCCTTTTGCTTCCAGTGGGGAATTTTTCTCCAGTTTTAAGCTGGGTCAGTCTTGGAGCTTTATCTGTTTTTCTCTCTCGGGGTAACTGTCTTTTCATAGTTTGATGACCAAAGTTTACATGCTATTGCTCTGGTTTTTTGGGTTTTTTCATTATTTAAAATGAGAAGGTAAGGGGTCCTTTTGACCACATCTTAACCAGAAACCAACTATATATTCACGTCAGTCATGAATCATATCCATTTTATTGCAAATGTGTTTGTATGTTCCTGTGCACATACAATTCTGTCTTGTTTTCTTTTTTATTCAAAGTTCAGAATTTTCAAAAATATTTGTGTACTTTTTTATTAGAGAACAACAGCTGCATCATATTTTACCTACATACAGAGCCACAAACTGTTTACACCATTGTAGTTACTGTTTTCAGAGTATAGACATTGGGATAAAAAAGCATACAATTCTAAAAATCAGTTTAGAAGGTTAATTTGCTTGATGAGTCTTACAGGCTAAGAGCCACCAGTTTATTGGAAATATTACTGAAATGGTAGGATTGGGATAAGTAACTGTCAGCTGTCCTTCTGCTTATCATTTGTTCTCTTTATTCATTTTGCAGAATAATTTAAATTAACTATGTGTATATAAAATATGACCATCTAGTAAATTAAAATCAATACAAGTAAATAGTAAAAGGAAGGATGGGTTTATTTATTGATAATTAATATAAATGATGTACACCAGTTTGCTAATTTATTATTGCATTCATTTTTTACTATTATTAATTATAATTTCTAAATATTAGAGCATGTAGTTTGTTTCCATGATATAAAATGGTCAGTATGACCTGAATTCAAAATAATTAACAATTATATCAGTCTGAGCATGTTGCCATCCATTCTTATCTTTACAGCAAATACATAAAATCTTTCTCTTATAGTTTATCAGCAGAATCTCAAAACATAAATTTGTTATCAGCAAAAAAACCTCCCGATTTAAATGCCCTATGGATTTGGTTTCCTATTTTTTCTTCATTGACTCATATATTTGACTCATATATGCTATTTCTTAATGATAGCATGTTTTCAAACAATTAAGAAAACTGAGGCTGGAAAGATGAATAAGACCATTATTTCCTGGTCTAGAAAAGGAAAACAAAAATATTAGATATTTAAAATCAATAAGTTTCATTATTACTTTTCTACTTGTGTGGCAAAATATAAATCTTTTTCACTAATAATCAATTCACATACGTACACCAAGGAATAGGTATTTTACAATCCTAAATTCACATTTGCAACCAATGGCCTAGATATTAGATGATCCTAAACGACAGTTGCTTTATTTCTTATGATTTACCTTGTAAGTCTGGCTTTAGGAAATGTAGCAAACTCAGTTACAGGTTTTCTGTCTGAGACAGTGTCTTGAGAGAGATTCTCACATGTGATGTGAAGTGGAAAATTCAGAGGATTTCATAGACAATTAAAGTTGTTATTTAGGGTCACATTACCCAGACAATTGCCTTAATTCTCTATTTCACTTTTTATGTGTAGGTATCTCATTACTAGTACAGTGTGTATGTGCAGGTGTGTCTAGCATTGTGTTTAAGTAATTCTTTCAATATGGAGGTACACATTTCCTCATGAGGTTCTTAAGTCACAAGGGTGTGGGGAGTAGTAATCTTGCGTTCTGTTTTAAGGCATTGCACTGTCCTCACTAATGATATACTTGATATTGCTATGGTCAGACCTTTAAGTCTTCAATGAAAAATATACTGACCTATTATTTTTTTCAGAAAACCAAATTTTGAACAAAAAGAGCAAGTTAGTAGAAATATTTAAATGCTTATATACAAAAGCTCGTGTCAAACCTTGTGCAAATTTATTTTTTGTCCTTTTTGTCTCTACATGTTTGCAGAGTTAATTCTGATTCTCCACTTCAAAGTCATAATACAGACACATAAGCATGCAAAATTTACTAATACAAAATATTTTTTAAAATACAAACAAAAAAGTCTGCATGACCAAAGTAAAGATTGGAAATTAGAGTATTTCTTGTAAAGAATATTTCTCACGTTGAATCATGCATGAAATAAAAATCAGTGAAATAATGTGAGACAAACATACATGTCTTCCTTTAATGAATTGTATCATAATAAATACCACAGTCATTAAAAACCTTCATCCAGGGGCGGAGGATTTTACTCAGTAGTGCCTCCTCCTGCCTCCTAAGCACAAGATCCTCAGTCCGATCCCTGGTACCAAACCAAACCAAACAAAACAAAAAACCTTCATTCAAAAATATTATCTACACCTTCACCAGGCCACTTTACTCTGATCAGAAAAATTCATTTTACTAAATCATGGAAAACGGGTGGAAAATGAGTGAAATATCAAATAATTTGTTATTGTGTATAAACTAATATATTTTTATCTCTGCATTGGAACATCTGAATTGTAGCCTAATACATTTTTTATTTTGTTTTGTTTTGTTTTGTTTTGTTTTTTGAGACAGGGTCTGTCTGTGTAGTCCAGGCTGGCCTCGAATTTGTGGCAATCCTCCTGCTTCAGCCTGCGAGTGCTGGGATTACAGGTGTGTGCCACTTCTCTCAGTGACAATATTTCTGTGGCCCTGAATTTTCCTTAAAAATATTTCTTTAAAATAAAACTTTTTCTTTAAGTAGATTTAATTAACAATGATACAGTAATATATATAATATATTATCAATCATATGTTATTAAAATACATAAAACAATAGCCTAGTATTATGCATATATAAATTCCTCCCTTAATGAGTTTTTTCTTCTTAAGGACTAATAACCTCTTCTTCTATTTCAGTTTGTATATAAATTTTTGTCTGTGTGTGTCTGTATCTTTCCATTATTTAACCTGTTACTTGGTTCTTTATTAGTTCCTAAAATGGGTAAATAAGAGAAAACTAAATCTTTACTATGCTAGTTGCTAAACTATTACAAGAATTTGAAAGAAGATAATACACTGAATAAAAGAATTAAGACATATACTTACAAAGTATATAGATATATACTTAAAAACGTCTGAAATACATGGGCAATTTATATATATTTCATTTAGTGATAAAAGAGTGTTGATTGAGGAAGAACACAATTTAAATTTTAAAATGACCTACACATGTTATAATATGACTAAATATCTACATTATGATGCATTTTGGTAAGCTCTCTCATTACACATTTCTCAAGAATAAGAAAACAAACGAAGAAAAAATGTATTTGCAATATCTAAGATCTGTTCTCATATCACATAAATTCCAAATTTTGATAATTTTCTTTTCTTTCTTCTTAGTTTTTCTATTTTCTTTTTTTTATTTCATAAGACAGAGTCCCATTATGCAGTTCATGCTGATCTTGAAGCTGATCTTGAATTTACGATGTAGCCAAAACTGAACTTGAACTCTTGGCAATCCTCCCTCAGCCTCCCAAGTGACAGGATTACAGGCATGTGCCACCACATTGAGCTAATATGTCTTTTAATTTGAGGTTTCTCTAGTAGAAATCAAAATCCAAATGCTATAGAGGAGGAAAAATAAGTGAGTTTTATCAGAACATAAAAGTATAACCAATACAGTGAGGTTAGTGTTCAATTCCAGAGTTCAAGTTCTGGAAATTTTTATCATTAAAATAAATAAATATAAACAAGCACCTTATAGACCTATTGAATCCCATGTTAGATATGGCTATGACCCAAAGAGCTGCAATCACAGCCTCCAAACAAAATCTCAGCAGCCCAGACACATTTGGAACAATGTTGGGTTGGTTACATTAAAGCCAGAATTAATGGCTTGTGACTCTAATGAGTCTGAAAAACATTGCACAAGAGCGAATTTCCTGATAAAAATAATAAACATGAATAATATCAATTTTCTCACTTGCATGCACAGCCATACCTTGGTCATGGTTCGCTTTCCACATTTTCAGTTACCTACAGTAAACTGGACTGAAAACATTACATGGAAATTTGTAAAAATAAACAACTCCTAAGTTTTAATTTGCACTTCATTCTTAGTAGCATGATGAAATACAGCATTCTTTTGCTCTCATCTGCTCTGATTGCGAATTATCCCTTTCTCCAATTGTTTACTACCCACCATTAGTTACTCAGTATGGATATCAGATTGGCTATGCTATTATGACAGTTCTTATGTTCAACTAGCCCTTATTTTACTTAATAAAATCCATAAAATAAAACTAGTAATATAAAGGGCTCATCAGGACATAAGACATGGAAGACCAAACAAACTGATAGAGTAATTTGTGGCAATGCTGTAGCCATATATATGAATATATATATATATATGAATATATATATATATAAGACTATATATATATTTAAGTTTCAGTATTATCCATGGCTTCAGGTACCCCTTGGGCATCTTTGAGCTTACTTACCTTTTGGATTGAATGTGTATGTGTCTGTGTGTGTGTAGTGGGGGAGATCTACACTAATTAGGTATGTATTGTTTACATATCTGAACATATTAAATTATTACTTTACTATCCACTAAACTTCTTATTGAATATTCATATTAATAATTTTTTGTTTTCTTAAAGAAATGAAGTCATTAGACCAGATTCTCCCTGAATTATCACAAATTGCATGAAAAAGATTTTATTTTGTACTTGTGTTACTTATATCTTGATATTTACTTTGTACTTGCCACAAAGATCAAGGATTGTCACAAAAAATTAAAACACATCTTTAAAGTCACAAATTACAAGTAAAATTAATGGTTATTTCTGTCCATCACTTAGAGTACTTTTCATCAAAGTATTAATATGTTATGATTGCATTTGGCTACCAGTTACATAGAACCGCATATATATACAGGATGCTAAATACATAGTGCAAAATTTCATTATGTAACAATAATTCCAAAACAGTGATAACAAAGAGAAATACACAAGTATCAAAATGGAGATGTATATACACTAAGAAAGTTTAAAAATGCATTATTTTTGTTTAGTACTAAATTCTATGTGTAATTGTGTTGTGTTAGTCACTTTTTGATTGCTGAGCTAAAATACCAGAACTCACAGTTGTAAAGAGCCTTAATTTTGGCTCACAGTTTCCGAGGGTCCAGTCCATAATCAGCTGGCACTAAGGCAGAAATGGAATGTCAAAAGAGCCTTGCAGAGGAAAGACACTCAACTCATAGCACCTAGGAAGCAGAGAGAGAGAGAGAGAGAGAGAGAGAGAAAGAAAAGACCCAGAGTGAGAGATATATACTCCAAAAGCACCCCTGAGTAGCTAAATTTCAACTTGGCTGCACCTCCTAACAGCATATTCAACTACCAATTAATCCATTGATAAGTATAAGGTCTCTTTGATCCAATCACCTCCAAAAAGTCCAATAGCTGAACATATGAGACTTGTAGAGATTATTATTGATCTAGACTTTAACATTCTGTTCCTGGCTGCCAAAAGGCTCAAGGCCATCTCATTATGTAAAGTGTACCCAGTTCGACTCTAAGAGTTGCCAAAGTTTCAAAAGTTCCAGCGTTGCTGAAAACTCCAAGTCAAATATCTCTGAGACTCAAGACAAAATCTGATCTGTAATTTCCTATAAAAATCAAATTATTTCAATATACAATGACGTAGAATAACCACCCTAATTCAAAAAGGGAGTATTTGGAGGCATAGAAAGAATCACACTGAAGAGAGCTGGAAAATCAAAGGCAAAATAATTAAATCCTATAGTTCCCTGTCTAGAGCATGTACTAGAGACATGAGAACCAAAATTCTTGGGTATATCCACCTGGATACTCTTGTGGTTACATCCCACCTGGCCTTTCTCTTAGACATGCTCCTATCACTGCTTGTGGCATTCTTTGGCAGAAGTTTCATGTTTCTGCCATGTCTACCTTCCTAGGGTCACCATTGCAGCTTTGGCTTTATTCTCACAACTTCATACATCACCGTCTCTGGGGCAGAGACTGTAGCCAAGACACACCACATCCTTGGCTTCCCATACCTTCCTATGAATCCTGAGTGGAAGCCTCCATGAAGCCATGTCTGTCACATTCTGCATGAATGTTAAACCAGCAACACATGGATGGTTTCAGGATCTGTCACCAGCTCAATCAGTAGCTGACCCCACGTGGACCACAGCTATAGTGAGTGGCCTTTCAGTGCCTGGATGGCTGAATTCAGAGATACAGTAACACCGGTTCACAAGCACTTTTGTTTGCAAGCAATTCAGTTTGCAAACAAAAGTGTTTGGCAAAAATTCACTTCTATTCACAAACTCTGCATCATATGTTAAACATGACCACTGCAT
Organism: Heterocephalus glaber; assembly: GCF_000247695.1. Next base: position 23,809,532 of record NW_004624742.1, read on the forward strand.
CTTCCCCACACAAACACAAATGCAGCCATCTTCCCCCAAATCATAAAACAATTCAGTTCCTAAGTTGAGGTGCCATTGTACACTCCTCTATGTGGCCCTGAGTGAGCAGAGGGCCCTCAGATTCTCTTGAATCAAAGCAAAGCCCATCAAAGTAATTTACCCTTTTACACCCTTGAGCCTGTGATGAGCTCTGTTTTGTGCTCCTGGTTCTCACAATAGATCTAGCTAACAATAGTCAGCAGTTCCTATGTCACTGCCTAAACATTGAGCTGCCTTGAAATTACCTCAGGCAGATGAATATTAGTCCAGCACCTTTAAATTCATCCTCACACAAAATCTTAAGACATGAACAAAATATAAACAAGGTTTTTTTTTGGCAGAATGTAACATAAATGGCTCTAGTCCTATTCCAATAGGGTTCTCAGTTCCATCTAAAATCTTGTAAGCCTGAATGTTATTGCCCATATTCCTGTCAGCATTCTAGTCTTCTGAGCTCTGATTTGAATCATCCACGAAACTCTGTTATAGCACTACAGATCATCATCAGCCTGCATGTTCAGATCTTTCCAAGCTTTTCCCACAAAGAGACTATTGAATCACATGGCTGGTGCAGACACAGCAATGGCTCCACTTCTCTGACGACAACTTTTGTATTAGACAGTTTCACATCACTGGGACAAAATATCGTACACACACAATTCAAGAACTTTAATTGTGGCTCATAGTGTCAGATAGTTAAGACCGTGGTCAGCTTGACTCCAAGGCAGAAGTGTCATGGCAGAAGAGTCTTACAGAGGAAAGATGCTTAACTCATGGGAACCAGAAAGCAGAGAGAGAAGGAAAGAGAGAGTAAGATATGTACACTCCAAAGCACACCCTCAGTGGCTCGCTTTCTCCAACTTGTCCCTGCCTTTGAACATCACATTCAGCTCTAAACTTGTCAGTGAGTTGATCCATTTATGATTTTAGCACCTTTATGATCGACTAATCTTCCAAAAGCCCTACTTCTGAACATAGGAGACTTGTGGAGGAAAGAATGAAGACCACAAAATGTGTATGCTTTGTTAAATCCAGCTGAATGTCTAAATAGATAATAACTTAGAATGCCACATTACCTTTAGCATTGTGAAGGACATTGAAAAACTTAACCAAGTATTGTGGTTAAAAAGCAAATTATGATCAAAGTAGGTTTAAAATATCAGTAGGTGAATATTACCAGTGACAACATAAGTGGCAAAAATAGACAGCCTTGTCCTATTTCTGATCTTAAGGGGTTTTTGTAGATGGGCTCTATGAATTGGAATATGTGTCCCTGTATTATTAGTTTATTGGTGACTTTATAGTGAAAATCTTAGATTTTATCTATTATTACATCTATTGAGGTAATCATATGAGTATTGTTCATTTTCTGTTAATATTATATGTTTTATTATTAATTTTCATACCTTAAACCAGTCTTATATTTTGGGGATAAATTCTATTTTATCACAATATCTAATCCTTTGTAGGTGTCACTGAAATGTTTGTTAGCTGTTGAGGATTTTGTGTCTATGTTTAGATAGGACACTGCTCTACAGTTTTCCTGTGTTACTGGTCTGGATTTGGTATCCTCAAAAGAGAACAAATGAATACACAGAAATTCATAGAACAAGGTAAGAAGGCAGCTTCTCTTCTACTTTCTGAAAGGTTGTTCTACTTTCTACTTTCTTAAATGCATGATAGAATTTGTGAAGCAATCCAAAAATGATATGCTTTGTTTTGTATTTATTTTAATATTTTTATTGTTGTTGGTATATTCAAATGTTGTATTTCATACCGAGTAAGTCTCACTACTCTGTTTTCCTGTGAAATTTTTATTTAATCTAAATTATGAAATTTTTTTGTTGTTGTTCCAAAAATCAAACTCAGCCCCTCACACTTGCCAGACAGGCACGGCACCACTGAGCTACATGCCCTGCCCAATTATACAATTTTGGGATCCAATCATCCCATTATTTCTCATTTTCCTTTTTAATTTTTAAGTTTGTTAGTGAGGTCCCTTCTTCCCCTCCTAACAATAATCTTAGTATTCTCTTCATTTGTTGTAAGTCTATCTAAAGGTTTGTAAATGTGTCGAAATTTGAGAAAGTCCAATGTTTGATTTTCTATTCACTGTCACATCACCTTTTACTTTGTCTTCATTATTTACCTTCTGTTTGCTTTTTTTTTTTTAATGGTTCTTTTTTTCTATTTTCATAGGGTAGAAGAATAGACTATTGGGTTGAGGTAACTCTTCTTTTTTGTATAAGTATTTGCATTTTTGAATTTTCTGCCAAGCACTTTGTTCCTACAAGCCGTATATGCTAATATTATGTTTTTCCTTTCTTTTATTTTGAATGTATTTCCTGATGTGTTTTGTGACTTTTTCAGCATAATTTACTGAAGTACGATTGTTAAATTTTCATTTATTTGTGAATATCCCCTTTATCTTCCTCTTATTGATCTCTAATGTTATCCCATCATGATCTGAGAAAAGTTTTTGTAGTCTTTCAAATTGAGATTTTTATGACCTAACATATCTATCCTAGGGAATATTTTATATTCACTGATGAAGGATATATATTTTGCTATTAGTAGGTTTAGTATTTTGACAATCATCTGTCAGGTATAATTAACTTATAAAGTTTACTAAGCTTTATATAAGTATAGTTCTTTGATGACCATCTAACTTGTTGTTTTAATCATTATTAGACATGAATACTGAAATATCCAACGGGTAATGTTGATTTGTGAACCGCTCTTTTCTGTCCACATTTTGCTTCAATCATTTTGGGTCATTTTTGTCTATTTCTACATGTTGATATTTATTGTATAATGCTTTTAAGTTTTTGTAATAATAACCTGGATTAAGTTCTTCTTTACCTGACATCAATATTCCAGCTCTCTTTTATTTACTCTTTATACGGAGTAGATTTTTCAATTACTTTACATTCAGTCTATTTGTTTATTTTATTCTAGCATGTTTCTGTTTCGGACAGCATAAGGTTCATTTGTGATTTTTAAAATACATTCAGCCAATCTCATCCCTTTGATTCAAAAGTTTAGTCCATTTGTATTTAACATAATTTCTGACAATTGTGCAATTATCTCTGATAATTGTAATTTTTTATTTCTTTTATGTTTTTATGTCCTTAATCCTCCAGCATAGCCTCTTTTGTGCTAAATAGATACTTCTAGTTAGCATTCTAGTTTCTAGTTTTTCCATTATGCTATTTTTTTCAAGGTTTGTTCTTGATGGTTTCCCTAAGGGTTACATTAGTACACTAAATTGAAATAATTTTGTATTTAAAAGATGTTAAGTTTCATAGGATATAACAGTTTGATTCAGCATATCTCTGCTCACTCTTGTGGGTGCTGTTGTATATAAATCAGATCTTGATCCATTCTAAAGCAATCAATTGGTTTATAATCATTATTTTATGCAGTTGTCTTTTAATGACAGAAGAATAGGTATAAATAAAAGTACATTTATACTGTCATATATATATTACATATACTTTAGAGGCTACATTTACTGACACTCTGTTTCACTGGGCAGTTTCAGTCATCATCTGATATTATCATTACAATCTACAAGACCCTCTCACTATATCTTTTATTGTGAATCTGCTAGTAATAAATCCTTTCACGGTTTATCATAAAATAAAGGAAAAAGGAAGGAAACCTTACTTTCTACTTTCTCCTTTGAAGGACAGTTTTGCTGGATATATAGTTATTAACAGTCTTTCTTTTACAGCATTTTGAATATACTATGTATCCTGCCTTCTATCCTCCATTGTTTCTGATGAAAATAAAAAAGTGTGAATCTGTTAAAGATCCTTGTAAATGATGAGTCAGCTTTCTCTTGCTGTTTTAAGATTTTGTGTATGTAATTTTGATTGTCTTACTATGAGTTATGATTTTCTTTAAGTTTGTGCTACCTAAAATTCTTTTTTGAGCTTCTTGAATATGTAGATTAATGTTTTCATCAAATTAGGGAAAAAGTCATCCATTATTTCTACTAATGGAAAAAAATATATGTGGGTATCCCGTGATTCCTCATTTACAGTTTTTTCTTCTTTTTTCACCAGACTTAATATACTTTAACATCTCTTCAAAATAAAAGTTTTATATGTTTGTCCTGATAAATTCCATATCCACTAACAATTTCTCCAATTAAGGATTACCAAAAATGTATTAAAATTTTCTACAAAAGGATATATTTTTATTCTCAGTGAATATTGGGTCCACTTGGAATTTATTGGATGCAGAATATTTATGTGCGGAGGTGTGAGTTTACATTCTAATTCTCTTTTTTGATAAGGAACTACTGTTGGATGTCTTTCAATGGATAGATTTTCACTTGCAGTACTTGGCTAGAATTCTCTCCATTAAGGAATTCTCTATATTTGCTATCATTTGTGCAATTATGCCTCTTAGATATATGTTTTATATACTTTTTAATTTTTATTCATACCTTTTCCTAGTATAGAATAATTACATTCATTATAGGAAATTGGTGCATCCACATAACACATCTCAATTCTTTTTTCCCCTTCCCTTCACCCCCTTTTATTTTTCCAGCATCATATTCATTTATTTAACTTATAAGTCCTTATAATGTTTTTCTTTTTTAAAAAATTTTATTTTATTGGTACATTTTAGGTATACAATATAATGACATTCATCATTGGAAATTTGCACCTTTACATAATCTCTCTTGGTTCTTATTTTTCACCCTTCCCCTGCCCTCCCTTCAACCCCTCCACCCCTCCCTATTTACAAAGACTTTATTTCCATTATAAAATTTCCTTATAAATTAATTATCATACATACAGATTAACAACCAGATTAATAGGCCAAAAACAATATATAAGACAAAATACATATAAAACACATAAGACAATTATACTAAATCAAGGTACCCTTATGCATTGTCTGTGGTGGATTATAACTTCTTTTCTCTCTCCCCTTTTCCTATTATCTGTCTTTTAATTCACACTTTATTTATCTTTGACTTTTTCAAATGAGAGCAACCATGCGATATTAAAGCTTGTGTGCCTGATTTTCCTCACTCAAGGTACTGGTTCCCAGCTCATAGCAATACTGGGAGGTGTTGAAAACCTTAAGAGGTGTGGTCTCCTGTGATGTCATCTGAGCATTGCAGGGACACTCTTGAAGAGGACCTTAGGACTGCAGTCATTTCCTTCTCCTTCACTTCCTGTCTTGGTGCTAACGGTTTGCTTCCATGCACTCTATGCCATGATATGCTGCCTTGCCACAGGTTTAAAACAACAGGGCCCACTGCTCATGGATGGAAACTTCTGAAACTATGAGTCCAGAAAAGACTTTTTCTATTTGTAAGTTGATCACCTCAGGTATTTTGTTGCAATAGGAAGCTGACTATCAACACAAGATAACCAGTTGCTTTCAATCACCAGTTGAATGACAATTATGAATGAAAGATTTCCTATGGTTAATAGTGTGGAACTTGATTATAATCATGAATATTTCCTCTATCAAAAGCTTCTGGATCTAAAAGATCAGCAACTTAAACTGTTAAAGTATAGAAGAAAGTTCTGAAAGATATATCCATATTGACTGATTTCACCACCTCCCTTTACACATCTAAACTTCCTTCTGTCAAGGAAGTTTTTCAAGGCAGAAGATAATTTTCAAATGAGAAAAAGTCTACATGTTTATCATTTATCTTTCATTTCTATTCCGTTTCCCTGTCATAAGCAGAGATGTAAAATGCCTTTCATAAAACAGTTCTCCATATAGGTGAAAAAGCTATTCATGTGGTTACTGTTAAGAAATATCATCATGGGAAAGAAATACCTGAAGTGAGCAAAAAAGTATAGAAAAGTGAAAACATTCACCCAGCTGTAACATACATATTTACTTTTTAAATGGTCTACTCTTTTCTATTCCCTTCCTCTCCAATATTTTTCTGTTGTAATTGTGCAGAGTAAGACTGACAAATATTGGCTGCAAATATTGCCAGGTAGATAAATATCCTAATATCTGCCTGATAGAAGTCACAGAATCACAAAGAGAAAATGGCTTTTTAATGGCACAATGCAATATAAACCCAACATATTGGAAGTTAAAACTGATGGTCCCTCGGTTCTTTGGATAATACCATTGTTTAGGAATTTCTCCTCAAAAGAACTAAAGTCACTAGCAGATAAATGGCTTTAATGCAATCATGTAAGCCAGATATATACATTTTAATTATTCACAAAATTGATAGTGTAATTTTATCACATAAGATATTAAGATATTTAGCATAATGAATTTTAACAAGTTCCATCAAAGGCCTCTTGCTTGTGCATTAGAAATATGATCTTTGATGACATTCAAAGCCTTTTATGGCCAAATAAATTTCACTTATATGACTATGGCACAGATAAACTAACTATATTTTGTATTTGATCCAGGTTCTTTGTATTTGATTCAGGTTCTTTTTAGATGCTCAATTTTAACAAAATTTTTAGAAAATGCTTTTCTACTAATGAAACTAAATAGTTAAAGGTCAACTTCTTCCACACACTTATCAAAGGAGATTACTAATGGACCTGATTTTTAAAGCCTAGATAATGTTTTGCAGTATGAATGTGCTCCAAATGTTGATTTTTACATAAATTATACTTGCTATTAATTTTGAACACTGTTCCAAAAGCAATGCTTTAGACTGCAAAGTAGGAATTTTAAAATATAGAGTATCTTAGAAATTATATAGCTTCAGAAAAAATAAAAGAATAAAATCTATTAGTAGTCTATATTCCCTTCCTTAAGTCCATCAAGAAATATAAAAAGTTCCCTCTATTATGTTGAAATTATTGAATCACTCTTAGGAAGTATATGAGAAAATACTTTAATGTGTTTTTTATTTAAATGTGAAATAAAATTTCTGATTTAATGCAAGCAGTACTTCCTTTTGATTCCAACCATGCTAGTAAGAAACTAAATTAGAGGAGAAACTAAACTTTTGAATGTAAGAGTTTATGTATAAATAATGAGAATATTGGAAAGGAAGAAAGGAATAATGCGGTTTAAAAAATACAAGAGAAATTAACAAAAAAGAAAATACAGACAAGGGAAAAATACAAAGACTATAGGTTACTGTACTTATTCTCTGCCCTACATACAGTAGTGAATGGTTTCACATGAGAAACTTCAACTAATCTTGCAACAGCTACCTGAGGCTGGCAGGTCAGATAACTCCTTTTGTATAAATGAGAGTCCTCTAGCTAAGTGTAATTCAGTAAAAATCTCCTTCTACAACAAAACCATATGCTGTTATTTGTTGTTGGAAATCAGATAAGGTAGAGTGTCTCAGAAAATGAGTAGTATATACAGACATTAAAATGTAATTTTGGGGGGGCGGTACTAGGGATCAAACTCGGGACCTTGTGCTTGCGAGGCAGGTGGCAGAACCACTGAGCTAAATCCTCAGGCCCATTAAAATGTAATTTTAACTAAAAGCATATTGAAATGTAATTATTATTAGAAAAAAATTCTTTAGAGCACAGGTTACCTGATTTCTTCAAGTTTTGTCTCCATGTTCTATTCCAAGGAATACAGAACACAGTTTCATGATTTTAGGGGTTTTATTTGGCTAAATGTAAAGTGAAAAAATTGTAAAGATATTTGTTAAGCATTACAAATTCAGAATCCTAGATTTTCAGAGGTTTTTTTTTTTCAAAATATTTCACTCTTCTTTCTCATGCCTTCGTCAGAGTCATTGCTTAGAGACATCTTCACACTTTCTAAAGCACTAGTTACTTTCGTAAAACAGTCTGTTTTGTCACAGTAGTAATAAACCAGTTCATACAAGTTTTAAGCAAGTCATCTAATTCCATGACACAATGCTATATGGAAAACAAGACTGTTTTCATATAGCTTCACTTGATGAACCCACCTGGTATTTTCTGAGGGTCTAACGCTTGCTAGTATTCAGCCAGCAAGAGGCAACAGTAAATGGGAAAGGTGATAAAATTTGGTTATAAGAGTTTCTATCATAATATTATAGCTATTTATTATTTGCTCAATGAATGCTAAGCCCTTACTACTTTATGAAATGGAAAATTCATTAGACCAATTGAATTTAGTAGAGTTTATTTGAGCAATTATATACAAACCAAAATAAAGAAAAACAAAACAAAAATGATTTGACAGTGGAATAGACCTCAGAATCCTAACAAGTACAGGCACTATTGCCATGATCTGAACTCATTTACAGAAAACGGAAGTGGGAAGTAAAGGCAATATGATTAAATATGACTTGGCTGATCAATTGGTTACAAGGCTTCTTGAAATTAACTAAAGCTCAGCTACTGTGATGAAACTGTATATTGTTTTGATCTGTTGGGCTGCCCAGTCCCAGGCCTTAGCCCAAGTTAATTACTTCTTTCAAAATTTCACTTGACAACATGGTGTCCTTTGCACTGTGATAACCCTTGATATAACCTTGAATATACACACTTGAGAAACGTAGTGAACAAAGTCAAAGCACCCTCTCTAGACGATTATCAACTGCTATAGAATGCTGAAATAGTTGGCCCCAAAGATACAGCATAGTGGAAACTAGCATTGAATATCATGTCAGTCTCTAGAATATACTAGAATATTATTCTAGAATATACTCAGGTATGTGACCTTGTAGAAAAAAAAATTTCATTGTTGACATGGAATTCCTTGGGAAGAATACCCTACTACATTGACAGAAATCAAAAGACCAATGCACACTACTCACTTCATTCTCAATAAGTCCTGAATTACATTTAGCTAATTAGCATTTTCCATTTATTATATGTTGTATTTCTGTATTTCACTCCAAAGTTGAATCATATTTACTGGTCCTATTTTAGAGGTTAAAAGTGAGAATCAAATGAAAACACTCTTTAAAAGTATTTTAAAGTAATTATTTAAATATTAGTTCACCTAGAATACTTTATTGCATATGAATGCTTTCCATACTTTGAGCCTTCAAGAAAATGTCAAAAAAAAAATAACTTACCTGTAGTGAAAACATCAGTAGAGGACTATGGGGTCCTTTTTTTAAAGTGGCAAAATAGGTAAAGAAAAACTGGTAATAAAAATCTCATATATACAATTCTTTGGTCTATAAATAAATATCCGAACTACAAAGTCCATCTAACCTTTTTTGTTTTCTTGAGACAGGATCTCATTATGCAGTTCTGCCTGGTCTTGAACTCCCTATGTAGCCTAGGCTGACCTTAAACTTGAGGAAATCCTCCTGTCTCAGCCTCCCAAGTGCGGTTATTACAGGCATTAGCCACCACACTGTGCCATCTAGTCCTAAGCATGCATATTGGCAAAAGATATATTAAGGGAAGTGTGGTGTGGAAGACCAGGGATTCTTATGTCACACATTTCAGCTAAAAAATTGATTTTCCTATTTAGCTATGTGATTTCTACGTACTTCAATATAATCATTTAAAAATTTGACATTACAAAATTTACACATCTGTTATGATACATATAAATTACTGAAATGATTCTTGTTTGTCACACAACAGGTGCTTAGTGGTATTATTTCCAGCACCTAACTGGTTCATAATTACACCGAGAATAACAAAGGAGAAGAGTGACTGCCCTACAGGAGATGCTTTGTAGATATTACTTCACTTACTGAGAAAATGACTCCATATGATTAACATTATTCCCATTATTCCATTTGAAAAACCTGACCGTCGCAGAAACAAATGTCCGGGTCCATTAGCAAACACCAAGGGAAGGGGTAACATTGAAACTCAACGTATCTAACTTAAAAGCCCCTACACACAACCCACCCCAAGAATATATTTTTTACAGAAGGCTGAGCCTGCCAAAGAGAGGGTATGGATTACATTCTCATTATGCTATTACTAAAAGTCTCGACACCAGAGAGTAATAACGGGTGTGCTTTCCCCATAGGGGAAAAAGGGGAAGGATCTCATCCTGCAGGAGAAAGCAGAATATTTCATTGGCTTTCCATAAGCAATCAAGAAAATGAAGTGTAATTTTACTTCGCTCCCACACCTAAGGACTTCAAAATATCTTTTATTGTCTTGTTCATAATGAAAATCATTTTAAAAAATCAGAATTTTCTTCCAATGTTAGAAGGCAGCTTGGAGGCAGTAGATGATGCAGGATTTACTCACCCCAGGTAAGATCAGATAATCAGCAAGCGAAAATAATAGGTCACTGAAAAGTGAGAGGAGAGATGGTAAAACATAGAAGTTGCTATTTCAGAAAACCTGAACCAGAAGACCCAGAATAACGTGTGCACCAAATTCGGTAGCTCGGAGCAGTCAGAGTGACCCAAGATGCGAGAACAGCGAAAACAGAACTTACCGCTCGAGGAATGGATTTCCAGAGAAAATGTTCAAGGAGACAGAAATACAAATTACCGTCATAAGATCATTACTCATGGTACTATGAAGACAAGTATCACACTGTACTTTGCATGCAGAGTAACTTTCGGTTAGCTGTGTGTGGTGGCGCGCGTCTGTAATACCATCAGTGTAGGAGGCTGCGGCAGAAGGATCAAACGTTCAAACTCAGCCTGGACAACCTAGAAAGACCCGGTCCTCCCCCACTCTCTCACGAAAAAAGAACTGGGGACTTAGCTCAGTGTGAAAGCCGTGGATTCAATCCCCAATACCCCCTAAAAGCAAACAAGCAAACAAAAAGCATGTAGACCAATTAAGATTTGAAAAATAAATCAAAATTATGGAAGTCTTTAATCTGTCAAAAGGTTGAGTATTATTTAATGAAATTTTATTTCTGATAGATATACATGATTAAGTTAGATGATGTATTTCTTTTGGTCAGTAAAATTCAAAATGTTTGAAAGACACGATGGTTTCATTCTTGCACTAATAGTAGTCATTTTGCTGGATTTTATTTTACACCAAAGATGTCTGATTTGATTTGAGTTATTATTTCTAATTTTATATATGATATTTATTTAGATATATTTAAATTACCTAGCCATGAAATAATGCAAAATTACTACTTTGAGAAAGTTTACTCATAATATTTCCAACCATAATATACTTCGGTTTATGAACTCTTCTGTTCTTGAAACAGGAGTGTGGCAATTTTGCTTATTTTCAAACTCCACATTGAGTGACAGACAGACTGCAGCCGTCTTCCCCAGAATCATGGAACAAATTAACTTTGTGAACTGAGGCACCACCGTATCTGCAAACATAAGTTAAAGAAGAACAAAGCATCGCAGGTTGCATTATAATTTCCTTACAAATGTGTGAAATGAAAGATTAATGGATAGATTATGAACACAAAAAATGATAATATAAAATTTAAAATGGCTGTCATCTCTAGAGCAATTACTTTAATAAGAAATTTGCTTTCAGATCCCTATTCTATAGACATTAATTAAGCCCATTTTGGAAAGAAACTTGATAAACAAGAAGAAAGAAATCTAACCCAAATTCAACTCAAATCACACAGCTGATAGGTAGAATTGAATTCCACACACCTGTATCTATTGTACCAATGTCATATTCATAAATACTACACCACACTGCTTTTTTTAATTCATTAAATTTATTGGTACATTTTAGGGATACATTATGATCACATTCATCATTGGGAATTCACACCAATATATTCACACCATGGTATATCTTGATTCTTGTTTCTTCCCCTTTCCCCTTCCCTCCTTTCCACATTGCTTGCGAAAAGTTTTTTGAATTTCAGGCCAGCAAATCATTTCTCTACAGAACCTTTTCATTAGATCATATAAGTAAATAATATAAATTATCATACACATTACTAAATCTTAAGTTCTATTTACTATTTTCTAAAAATGTGTTAATAAAGCTCTGGCAGCTTGTTGACAATATTCTTTTAGTGAAAAAATGAAAACTAAAGCTAAGGGGACATTAGTGTTCATTTAATCACCTTTTTACAGATTAAAAAAACTCAGAAGGAAAAGAATTCATACTAGTTTTCTTTTAAATATTCAGAAAAAAGAAATGCATGGATCTTGGCAATCAATTATAATTTCAGTTAATCATATTAGAAATGTGTTTTGATATAATTTAATTCACTTTATTTCATAGTTTGTGTTCAACTCTAAGCCTAGTGGGGGAAAATAAGAGTCCATCAATTTCTAAATAGTATTTTTATATAAAATACTAATAAATTACTGTTACTAGAAAGTGATTTTAAGAGAAGTTAGGAGCTACTTAAGGGGTACTAAGGGTCAAGAGAGTAAAAGTCAAAATGAATAAAATATAAAATAAATATAATAAATATAAGAATAATAAAATATTCCTTATAGAGTAGCTAAGATTTTCTTTCTTCATACCACTTAATATGAACTGGAAACATTAAGGTCAGAAATCGTCACAGTATACTGCCAATATTAATTGGTGGGATATATACAAAGTAAGAAGTAATTTAAGTAGCTAAACCATTTACAAAAGTTTAACGTGTATTCTTTGTCCTCATCTTTGAAAATATGTTCATCCTTGCTCAGTTTGCTATGGGTATGTAACAATTATCACACGCTTAGTGTCGTTAGACAACACCCATTCATTACCTCACAGCTTCCACGGGCCACACTCTCAGGGCCAGTGAGCTGAGTCCCTGCTAATTTCTCACAAGACTGAAATTACAATGTCTAGGGCTGGCAGTGATAGTCATCTCAGACTTGAGATCTTTCTCCCGGCTCACTGGATTTGTCCTGGTGATTTTCTCCCAGCTGTCTATAGGTGACCCTTCTCAGCTCTTGTTGGCCGTTCATTTTCTTGGAAGTGGCTGCCATAGGTGCTTTGCTGCATAATTATATTATTCTTCCAGATTGGCCAGGGTGTCTCTGTCTTTCTCTCTCTTCCTAGCTTGCCAAGACAAAGTCACATCTCTGTAATATAATCACGATTATCCCATAATATTCACAGGTTCTGCTCAGACTCAAGGGTCATGGATTATACAAGACATAGATAGGAGGGAGCTAGAAACTTGCCCACTTCAGAAACTGACTGCTATGGCTCCATGTTACTAGTAGTAGCAGTAGTAGTAGTAGTAGTAGTAGTAAGGGTGGTAGTTTTAGTAGTACTGAGCACCCCTTTTATGTTCCCAAAATGCTTACCAAGTCACAAGGACATTGCAAGCAGACTCCCCAGATGAGTATTGCCTAAAGGACAGGAGGAACTTTGTAACTAGTGTTATCTGTAGACAGTGCCTCTTGCCCTTAGGAGAAAATCAGCTGCTACTTTAAGTACCATTAAACAATGGAGCAGAGAAAGCTAATGATGTCAGCGATATGTAATTTAATCTGAAAGACCTGTTCTGTGCAGTAACTGGATGAGGAGTACAGCACTGTGGAGAGGATACGTGTGTGGTCCAGCCAGCCCTCACTCAGTCTGAGTACCCTCTGGCCATTTCTCCATGTAGTCTCCTGCCAGGTACCCTGGATATTTCCTATCCAGTCCACTACCTTCCAGCTATTCCAGCAGCCCACTGCCGCTGGACCCTGTCCTTTCCTGCTTGTAAGTCTCAACCCTATGCTTTCTCTTGGTGCCCTCATAAACCTTATTGTTCATACGTTATATCCCATATTTTCTTCAGACTCTCAATGACCTGCCCCATGGCTCCAACAACGCTGGCTGTGAACCAGACAGCCATGTGTCATTGTGGTCCATAGCAGGAAGGCGGGAGGCAGCTACTTGAGCCTGGGTGATTCCCATTGCTTTTAACTTGTCTAATCTTGAGATGATGACTTAGACATTTTATGAAGTAGAGATAATTAAAATTCCTATTAATCCCTAGGGGCCAGGGATTTAGCTCAGTGGTTCCACCTCCTGCCTCAAAAGTGCAAGGTCTGGAGTTTGATCCCCGGTACCAAAAAAATAAAATTGCTATCTAACCCATATGGTGGTTGTAAGTATCAACTGGTTTCATATATGTAAAATGCTTACCATGGTGCAAGGCTCAGAAAGTTTTTGTTGTTTGCTACCAGTGGAATATGAATTGTGTTAAGACATGCAGAGAAAAAAAAAACAGAGGAACAGGGAACTGTTATCTCATTAGCTGGGAGACTTTTCTGTCAATCCCAGTTCAAGTTTTCTTCAAGGTCAGATATAGCTCAGAACATGGCAGCTCCCTCCCTATAAGGCAGGGCCCAAGGTGGCATGGCAGCTGGAGGGAGGGCCTCAGAACAAGAATTCTTATAAATGTTGGAAAAGGGAACAGATTTTTTAAAACATTTATTATAACAGCTTCTGCATATTTGCTGTGTGGATGCATATATGTTTAAGCAAAAGATTCGATGAGGTATTACAATCAAAAAGCCACAAGTGAAATTAAGCAGTGAAGAAGAAAAATACTAAGAGATAAAAGGGCAATTGGTGGATATTATGACGTCCCTCTCACATCAGATGAAAGGCATCACCCAGAGTTTCTGACCCCCTTTGACCAGCAAGGATGACAAACTTCTCCAGAGCCTTTAGCCCCACTTCTGCTTGGTGCTCCAAGCCTACTGTCACTGAGCAATTGCTTCACACACAGTTGCCCTGCATGGCGTTTTTCAGCCCTGTCCCTCTGATTGAAATATGCAGTAACTTAAAAAAGAGAGAACACAGGAGAAATGCTCTTAATGGCAGTGAAATGTGCTCCTGGCTATCACACATTGACCCGCCTCCACAGAGCTGCCCTCTGTTTTACGAGCTTATGCAAGGGACTCTCCGATGCTCTCTGAGTGACAGGAAATGTTTCACAAGATGTTGGCACCTTTTCTGGCCTCTGCATGCATCTCCCAAAGCAATTAAAATTTTTGAAATAGTAGCTTTTTTCACATAAAGCAAATAAATAGTTTTTTTAAAAAATCCAATGAAGAGGATTAGAGTGAGCCATATCCTCTTTTTTTCTCATATTTACATTCAGAATTTTAATGGCACTTGACTCTGAAATCATTCCAGTAAAGCGGAAAATTAATATTTTAATATGTTTTCCACCACTCCAGTGAGTAGAAATGAGTAAAGTGGAATAAGTAGTAGAGAAGAAATGTTTTAGTATTAACTATGTTGATGAATATTTATTGCTCCTCCCTATCAGATACCTGCTTTTCAGTGTGTCCACTCACTTATACCTATACTAAGTCATTGCAGGAGCACGTATGAGCAATTTTTTTATATTTTATAGGAAGGAGAGTGACAATTTCCCTTTAATATTCTTTTGATTAGATTTTTGTCATAATTTTTTACTGAGTGAATCCAAAAGAGTAAAGCACAGCTAATAATAACATTATCCAGTAGATTTTTCTCATGGAAGGACAGCAATCTCATCTGTTTTTCTTTATCTAGAAAGTGGATAGCAGAGAAACAAGAGGAAATTAAAGATCTATGATATTGTTTGGAAATCTGCTTTACTCTAGGGTCAAGAGTCATAAAAACTCAAGTTGTACAACTCTCTTATGTTCCTTATGTGCATTCGTTTGTTTATTTTGGAAAGAATAGAACAGTCAAGAGATCCACTGTAACAAAATTTTTAAGAAGCAGGAAAAATATTAAATGAATCTTTATCATATTTAAATGGACTGAGAATGTTTTGTCAGTATGCAACTAGTTATACCAGTTCCATTTTTATCTTATCTACTATAGAATACTTCAGCCTAAATCTTTGAAAGTTTATGTAATTAAAACAAATTACCTATGAAATTCACCTTTAAAATACAAGTGACTGAAATTCTCATATTTAGTTTAATGCTCTAACTTCATTCTTTATTGAAACAAGAGAAAAGCTTCGTTCACTGTGAATGTAAGAAAATGGGACAAAAGACTGACACATATAGGAAAATAACTTTTTTCAAAGAAACTTTTACCAAAATTATTTTCCACAGAAGACAGAGTTACTATTTTATGTCCTCAAACCATTTTCATCTTAAAGGATCTTCCTTCAGTTGCTATATCCATCATGGTAATGTTTTATTTGGGTGAGATACAACAGCCTAAAAGTGACCTCCATTATTACTGGTTTGAATTTTCTAGAAGTAATGGAATTTAAAAGGAAAAGAAACTTAATAGATGTAATAGCTACATATAAATTAATTTCCAGCTGAAAGTTTGAAGTATCTTTATATAAAACCTTTTTAAAAATCATTTTAAAATTGTGTAGCTGAAGAGAAGAGTGATATTGAAAAACCACAAATATCTATTCACAAGATAAAAAAAAAAAAGAAAAAAATTGTCCTCACGCTGTGTACTAGTACGTGACTCAAGATAAAATTCTCATTGTTTAAAAATGCTGTATTTCAAATAATTTAGATGGAAAGGAAGATGAACTTAAAAGTTAGGTGATTCAATATATGCTTCTAATGGTAATGAAGACAATGATAAAGATGAATTCAACATTAGTTTAGAATTTTTAAATCCATTGTAAGATTAACAAAAGCAAATTTTCTACTTTGTTATTTTACAGTGGTAACTTTAAATATTTATGTACTTTGGTATTATATATAGAAATTTATAGTCACAAACTTATTGCATATTTATCTGCTTATACTTACTGGATTAAATGTATGTATTAATATTGATAAATGTCCTAAATCTGTACATGTTTATCTATATGCTACATTGAATGTATGTCTGCTTAGTCACCAAACAAGTAGAATTATCCAATTAAGTTATCTTATTATAGGTCCATATAAAAAGCATACATAATTAAATTTGACCTCAATGAAAATATTGAATATTAGTATTCTGATGTTCTTCTGATGTTTCTACCATAGCCAGATTTATGGTTTCCAAAAGGATTTACCCCCATAACTTTGTCATTATTTGGACTGATAATATTGTCATGGTTTGTAAAATACAAGAAAAATACAAATATTCAATTGGACATGTACAAAGGAAACTGAATCTATAGTAGTTTTGTATTACAAAGTAGAATTTCTAAGGAAAGTTCATTAGGGTGAGGAATATCCCAAATGTGAATTCATATAATTTTCTCAATTACCATGTATACTAAATTGTATCAAAGTTATTATTTAATCTCCATGGCATATACATCACAAGAATATTATATAGAAGCATTTTTGACCACAGTGGTTTCAGACACTTATGAAATACTATAGAAGTTGACAAAGTATGAACATTTTCATATTTGAAAATTCTTTTGATTTTTGGGGTATAGAAAAATATAAACTCAAACAAAATTACTAGATCTAGGTTGCTGGAAAATGATAGTAAGATCTAATATGTGTCAGCTGCTATGCTAGTTCCACAGAGAAAACAGCTATTGGAGGAAAAGAGAAGAGGAAAGAGAAGAAACATGAAGCAGATGCAGTGCCTACATAGCGTGCATATGTTACTGTGTGCTATGAAAAATGAGGTATAAACACTTGAGAGCATTAAACATAACTATTGGAGAATATCCCTACATATTTAAGTTCATTTATTAGGAAACAGTCTTAGACTGGGTTCCTCAGAAAGAGACCCTGAAACTTGGCCTTCACTGGGTGTAGTTACTTGGAACATGATCTCAGGAGGTACATGTAGGAGAGCAGAACTCGAGACAGCACAAGAGTCAAAGAAGAGTTGTGTTGTGCTGGAAATACTTCCGTGGGGAACAGCTGCTCTGCCTCACTGGGGATTCAGAGAAAAGCCTGGTGGATCCTGAAATAGAATTGTCACACAAGTCAGCTGGTCAGACAGGAAGCCAGAAAGTTTAGGCACCGACTGACTTCTTATTAGGAGCGGTTGTCCCTGAGGAAGTGACCAGTTGGGCACTAGCAGGTCAGACTGACTGGGTGCTAACTTCCCTGATATCTTCTGGCAAAAGAGAGAAGAATATGCCCGGGATGGAAAATTTTCAGAATGCAGGAAAGTGTCTCACACACTGGAGGATTTCAGGAAGGCAAGTAGATATAAAGACGGAATTCAAATCATCTGCTTCCAGGCATTGTTGAGATATTTTTTTCTATCAAAATGGAATGTTTCACATTTTTCCTCTGATTCCTTCAGTAATCAAACTTGCACTGATTTTTTATATAGTTCACTTTGATTCTATACCCAACTAAGGAAAGTTTCTAGCAAGTACTTTAGTTGCCACACTTCAGTTGAGCACAGAAGTATCTGGGGATGCCATGACTACTTTCTCATTCCAGAAGCTCTTTCTTAGCTCTATATCACTCCACCAACAGGAACGGAGCAAGATGCTTTTCTGGCTTTATCTGCTTCTAGCTTTCCTGGTTCACTTGGTTGCCTAGAGTTCAGCTCTTCCCTAGCCTCCAGCAAGATGGCTACATGGAGGACTGCATTACTGCCTTCCCTTAATGTCTTTTGGGATCCACAGGGCATCCTTTAGGTTTTTAAGGTACTAATAATCACTCAATGAAGCGAGAAGAAGATAGCCAAAAATATGTAGTAACCAACATTCACAGAGCCTTTAAGTTTGGACAATGTGGAAAAGTAGGGGACTTGGAGCCAGATATATCAAGTTTGAACACTTGCTTTATTTTTCTTTAAATGTTTAATTTTAGAATGTTCAGTTCATCCTTTGTGTCCCAGTAAAATCATATGGGTTAAATAATGACACTGTTTGTTATCTCATAGTATATGAGGCATTGTGAAATAGCATATGTCTAATGCCTAGTATGATGGTAAATTCATAGGATGTGTTAAATATTAGAGGTTACTGTTATTGTGACTAGCAATAATTGTTAAATGAGTTACTACTAACTGATTATATAACCATTAGATGGTAAAATATCATAAGGCCCCACAAAGATGAATATGATTATTTCTGTTTCTTTGCTGCTGCATATTCTGTGCTTTATTGTGTTAATAGGGTAGGGGACAGGAAATAATTTGATGTGCTATATATAGTGAGTTTAAATAACGAAGAAGGTTCATATAAAATTTTAATAATAGTAGGTATATTACATGTTGGTGCCATCAAATTTAATTCTAAATTCATCCACAGAAAATACAGCCTACCCAATATCTATTACATATTAAAACATTGAACTAATATATTACCAAGTATATTTTATATCATTATCTTGAACTTCATACTTTGATTATATTTCCAAAAGTTCCTATGAGTGAGAAGAGAGAAAAAAGTAAGAAATAATATTTATTTAAATTCTTTTTAAAAAAAAATAAACTCATCCCTTTGAGATATAGCAGCACTCATTAATTTTTCTATCCATAAATTATAATGATGCTCATCATTAATATTTGCCACTGAGATAAGCAATATTTTCACAAACATTCCAGCTTAATTTGCTTCCTGTGTATATCTATACACAAATTTAAAGCAGTGAAAATAGAACATTCTTCAAAATCAGTTCAATTTATTCATACTATGGGCAATAAATATGGGAAATCATCCCCTTCTCTTTTTTTTTCTAATATCAGGTTTATTTGAAAACAAAAAGCATAGGATATTTGAGGTTTTCTAATTGCTCCCATTTTATAGACATCATCATTCACTGGTATAATAATTCCAAAGATTGTTAGCTCATTTAAGATGGGCATTTTTCTTGTACAGATTCTTGCAAGTTATACAACAAACCTGTCAAGTTAGAAAAGAAGAAAATGACTAAAACATCATCAATAGACTGGCAGCACTAGAAAGGAGGAGTTACAGGGAACAGGAGTGACAAATCCTTTACCACCAAGGCAGGAGAGCGAGGCACTCTCCTCAGAAGCAGGGGAATTGAACTCTGAGTTTTGTGGATGTAAAAAGAACAGATAATGCTATTCTTTTGTTTCTATATTAAGAAATTTTTTACCTAAATGATAATCTGCTATATTTTGGGGGGTATATAATGATGAACAAGTAGAAAATGTTGTTTTAATAAACTTGTACATATTAAAAATCACAAATACATATATATTCCCCCAAGCACTTTTGTGTAAGATGTGGTAGCTCACTATCATTTTTTATAGAGAGATCAAGCAAATTTGTTACATGTTTATTTATAGACTAAGTGAATATTGGTAGTTTCTCATAAGGTTATATTTTTTTACCAGATAATCAATGAATATAGATATATACGGGTAAAAAAAAAAGATGCCTTTTGCCATGTTATTGTATTTCTTCCAACTCTAATAGTTCTATATAACTTATAATACTTTCACCTCCTACATATTTTGTGATAGCTATTTACTAAATTGGTGCATGTCTGTTTTAGTAAAAGGGTAGTGGATCCCTCTTGTTACCTTTGTATGTATTTATTTTCTTGTTCTCATATGTCAGTTATTATATGTCAATTTATTTTGCATAAGTTTGTTATTAATGTTAATTAGTCATGACTGTAATTTGTATTACATTTTCCCATTAATGAAAAGGTTTCCATTATAAAACAACTCAGTTATTTTTTCATAAAAAAATTGTTGTGTGTTCTTAACTTTTAATTCTAGATGTCAAAAATGTAGGGATAAATAAAGACAAAAATCTCTGCTTTTGTAAACAGTATGTACTGAAGGAGAATGATTATATGTTACAAAAATAATATCCAATAATTAATATAATGTGATATATAAAATATTAAGCCAGAAGCATACATTGATATGTATTTTGTGACAGACAATCAGATATTTAAAAATACTTTGAACAAGAAATGTGCTAAGGGGAGGGATTTGAAAGTTCCTGGATAAGAAGTGTTGGGTACTATTTTACATAAACTTTAGTGAAGGAAGTCCTTTCTTACAAGGTGACATTTGCCTAGGGGACAAAATGAAATGAAATAATGACTTATGCAGGTTGCCAGGGCAAAAGTCTTCCAGGACAAATGACTACTTCATTCTGAGTGTGGAAGTTGAGCGGACATGTACTTAGCATGTGGAATGAACAAGAAGACAGTTAAGCAATGTACACCCAAGAGCACACAGAGACCCACATAATGTGGAGCGTCCTACTGTGTGGACACTTGGATTTTTCCTCTTAATTGTAATGGGAAGCTTTTAGAGAGTTTTCAGCAAAATAATGATATGATTTCTTTTATGAATGCAGTTTCTTTGTCTTTTGTTGAAGGAGAAAGGGAGACAGTGAAGGTGGCTGTTGTTCTACCATAAGCCAAGATGACAGTGTCTAAAACACTTGATGGGTTTTATTTCATGTTTAGATAAAAGAGGTGCACAGGGTTCAAGCCTGATGGCATTCATTTATTTTTCTAGTACTTAAATAAGGACATGCCATATACTAGAGATTTAAAAAATCCTTCATGAGTGAATAAAATAGTGGCGACATAGATAGAACTTTATGAGAAAGGAAAAATGCTAAAGACAAGAATTTTTTTGAAATATATCTCATCAGAGTAAAATATTTTATAATATTTTAATACCTTGAAACACAAAGTGAACTTTAATATACTAAATACATGAAGTTTTTTCAGTAAATCCACACCACGCATATCTTGAATATTTTAACTAGTAGATATATTTCCTCAGCTACCATTTAACATGCCACTTATGAATAAGCATAATGAAGTTGGACATATCATTGATGCAGACTAATAAAAATGTATCACGTTTTTAATCAATTTCTTTTAATAAGGGTCTTCTTATACAAAATATGTGTTACAAAAAGCAGCAGAGACAGGAGATAAATTGTAATATGATCTTCAGTTAGGTAACTTTTGACAGAAATCTTGAATGTTCTTACTAAAAATTGGGAGCGTTATTTTTTCTGTGCTATCTAACATAGTATTCTTATGGAAAACCAAATGATGATATTCCTGAAAGCAGTTCGTTTGTTTGTTTGTTTGTTTGTTTTTCAGTACTAGGGATTGAACTCAGGTCCTTGAACCTGTGCAGCAGGCGGGCTGAAAGCAGTTTTATGACATCAATGGACTACAAATTTATAGACTAATTTTTATGCCAACAAATTACATAGTGAATATGGCAAATGTGACGGTGACTTGACTTGCCTAATCACTCCTATGACTATTTTATTGCTCTACATATTAGACTATCAGTTTTGCTTATAATCCTACTCACATTATTTGTGTAGTCAGTGGCTCTTAAACTTGGCCACATATCAAGAAATGCCATCTGGAGAGTTTTGTAAGGCTAGATTACTGGGTCTCATCTCTATAGTTTCTGAATGAATAGTTCTGGGGGAGTTCTGAGAATTTTCCCTTCTAACAAATTCCTAGTCAGTGTGAATGCTATTGTGTTGAAGACCACACTTTGAGAGTTACTGCTTATAGGAATTGTGATATTGAAATAGGTTTAAGAATGGAAATATTTAATTTTGTGTATTGAGGTAAAATGTATCTCAATCAATTTGTACACAAAAGCTCTTTGGAACTGTGAATGAAAACTTATCAATGATGAAGAATATAAAAACTTCAAATAGATAATATAGCAAGGTAACCACATTCAAACTGGAACATTTTGATAGCTGGTGCTATATTGGAAGTCCCATATTCCAGCTAATAGACGTGAATCTAAATTACAAGTGGCAGAAGCAAAGCCATCTCTTACTAGAGTTGAAAGTTGAAATTACATATCTATTATTCATTATATTAAAATCATTGAGGTGTAAAATTATAGGTGCAATGTCAAGCACTATGTATTATTTCTTTATTCAGAAAAGTCAAAATCTTTTGAGTGTAACTATATTTTTGATAATAACTTTCTTTCATGTTTTAGTTATGACTGAAGAATCAATCAATCAAAAATGATTTAGGGCAGTTGAGAAGTCTGTAGGGAAAATAAGAAATGTCCCTACTGTGGGATTGTGGAGATGTTTTGCAGATACTACATAGACAAAAGAGCCTATGTGGATCATCTTTGAGGGCTCATGCTCTCAACTTTGGAAAATCAAAGTGGAATACAAATTAAAGTTCAAGAACCAACTCTATTCTCAAAGTTTTATTGAATTGGTATTTCCCTTTCTCTCCCTTTAATGGTATATTAAATTGTTATCAGTTGGTATTGATGACTGTCTCCTTCACGCAGAAAATGGCATTCAATGGGTTTAAATGGCTTTCTACACGTAGAGGAAACAAAACTTACCATATCTCTCCCTGAATCAGACCCACCCTTAAACAAAAAGAAAACTTACCTATCTAAGAAGAAGAAAAAAAAAGAATGAGGAAGAGGAAAATTATGTTTCACACTGTCTGGCTCACAAACATGTTTACATACTGTATTTGACCTCTCTACTAAATATGGTGCTACAGTCCAAAGACACCTTGGATCTTCTCTCTCTGTGTGTCAGTCAGTGCTTACCGTAAAACAGATTTCACACAAGCTGTAGGATAAGAGTTTACAAGATTGGCTTGCAATGGCCACCCATAGACTCAGGTGTGGAAGAGTGCAAAGGGGCCATCAACGTGCTGGAGATCCAAAGGACCCACTGGAAGGCATGGAGTTCATTGCAGTGTCCTGTATGAGTCCATCTCACAAGGCTGAAGAGTCTGGAGATGATGCTCAAGGTGAAGGTATAAGTCTTTTATTCCACTCAGGAGACAAGCCTGTTGCTTGCTGACACTCAAACCCAGGGTGGGTTGTCTTCAGTACATCCCTTCAGCCACACCCAGAACTGCACTGATCCAATTTGGTTGGGTGTTCTTTACTCAAGTTGACAAAATCGGTTAACTGTCACAATCTCAAAGTACATTAGTCTGTCATGTGTCTATTTAATGTTTGGTCATGCTACAACTAATTAGACAATGTAAAACATCCAGGGATTTAGCAAATGAACTGAACAAACATAGTTGGAAGGCAAGATACAACAAACTCCATTTTATTCCAAGAAAATAAAAATTTCTGAGAGAGAAGAATAGAGTTAAATACTGGTGTGAACACAGATGCACTTCTATATAAATTTGTCTATGTGGGTGTGGCTTTTTAGCTGTTAGTTGGAATCTGGGTGAGAAGACATATTAATATCTGAGACGATTTTAGATAGAATACTATCATTGCTTTTAATAATGTATCTATTTTCCTCTTGAAGGCATTAATGTTCCTGGATATGAGGATTTCTGAGTGCACACAAAAATCATCAGATTTTTAGAAGCCCCAAGATGAGTCTTTAGCTAACTGGTTGAAGGCATGCTGAGAGAAAAAGTCGTATATTATGAAGGAACTTGTAATATTATTCTCTTCTTCTAGACATGACACAGAATAATGAAGAGCAGCTTGCACCTGAGAGAATCTCCTTCCTTCAGTGGTGATCCCCCTCGGTGGAGTTTTCACATTCACTGGGTCCTCCTCTCAGAGCCCTCCCCTCAGGTGCTGCTACCTGTGCTTCCAATCTGGGCATATCAGTTCCATTGGTTCAGATTCCCACTGTGCTCACAGGTGAGATTTCAACACCCTTATGTCAAAAGATGGGAACCTCCCAGCAAAGCTTGAACAGCTGCAGCTCGGTAGGGGCCAGGATACAGAATCTCAGAGCTCCTTTATCAGAATTATTTTCCACAGGTGACAAACCACGTCCCAACAGAGATTCAGAGCATTGGTGCCTGCTATTTGATACCTTGCAGATCTGTGCTTTTGAATTAATTCACGCAAATGTGCTCACCTATAATAAAAACAAAAGTAAGTTTACAGTTTAAAATAACACTCCCTTAACAATTCCCTCACCTCCCCCCCCCCATTGTTTAATGAAAAAAGTGGTCAACACAGTGCTTGGATTGAAGTGCTTGGATTGCTTTCTAAACTGCTTTGAAAATTTTATACCAAGGAAGATATAAGAAAAGAATGTGCAATAGAATAGTTCTCCTGAACAGGAATAAATAGGTCTGGTTGCTAATTGTTAGAGAAAGTGTCGATATAATGTACAATTTTACTTTTTTATCTTAACATACAAACATCTGTACTTATTTCTATTAAAATGGACTTTTATTGAGACAAGGATCCCTTCATAAATCACAAACTTGTCAACCAAGACTCTTGGCCGAGAATCTTATGCCTGTTGGACTTCCACTGAGAAAGGACAAGTTTCATAACTTGTTGCAGTATCCTTACTTCATTGAAATCCTCAGACTTTGGCTGTCTAATGTTAAGAAGGTGATTTCTACATTCCATGGCAATGGAGAACATGGAAGCAGACTGTATGAAGAAGCCTCCTATCTATTATCCCCTGTCCTGAAATATTAAGCACACTCTATTTGACAATCATTCTTGTAGAGTCTAGGTCTAGGAAACGAGTTTCTCAAAACTCCAAATGAACAAAAGTTGCTATGCTTGAGTGCCATTTCTGTCTGAGTCACAATTTTAATCAAGGGTGATCAGAATATCTTTCCTCTTCAAAGAACTGCCTACCCTGTGCCCATGGAGCTTGATAATAAACCTTTCCTCCTGTTTGCCTTCCCAGAAGCAGAAGTAGGGTGGAATGTGAAGTGTGTAGGGGTGTGTGTGGTGTGTGTTTAGGGGTCCTCTCTAATTAAGAAATAAATTCAAAAATTACCTTGTGGTAGGAGAGGAAATAAAAGAGTTATGTCTATTAATTGCTTAACAGAATTTCAACACATTCAGTACATCACAAGGATATAATAAATAAAAAATAGTTTTGATGAATGAATGCCTCATTTTAAGTTTTGATTCTTGCACTCACTCCCTCACATAATAATGAAATTACTAGTTTAGGATCAAGGAAGGATGGATATCCGTTGTTATACTCCCTTGTTGCTTTAACAAAAATCACTGCAAAAAACAAGCCTAAAATATGAATCTCCATTTATTTTCCTCAGGACTCAGAAGACTTCGCTAAGTGATTCTTGCTGGAATTCTCTGCTAGAGTCCCCTTGAAGCCCTTTCACGTGCAGGTCTGGCCCCCTACCTGTTAATGTTCCAACAGAGGGCAGTGGGCCAGCCAGACCTCCCCTGGCATCTTTGTCTCCATGGACTGTTATGCCAAGGTGAGCTCATGGTATCTGGACTTCTTCAGCACACAGTGGCCAAAGGCTCTGAGACAGTGTTCAAAGGATACAGGGAAACAGCACAGTCTTTGCTAACTTGTAAAGTCACGCAGTGTAATTTCCACTGCATACACTTTATCCCGACAGGCCTATAGCCTGGCCTACTTTAAAGGGGGGGTGAGCACTGACTTCTTTTGATGAGGAAAGTTTACAGGAGTTTATAAAATACTCAAAACCACCTCTGTCATTCCCTCTCATTTCTGACTGGCAGTTATGCAGAACACCTTCCTAACTGTAAGTGTAAACTGATATTCTAAGTAGAATGGATTCCAATTTCCACATCCCATGGTTTATATCTTTTTCTCTCCTTACAATACTAAAAGTTAAGAAAACAATTCACGTGTCTGTATTTTCACTTCCATTAGTTAAACCATGCTGTACATTATTTTTCAGTAGCATTTAATCTATATTGGCCATATGGAACAGTTATTTAAGGTTTTAAAAACACTAAAGTGCTTAGTGTGCATAACTCCATGATTCAGTCTTTTTTATTATGATTATGCATAGGTAATATTTATGTGTGCTAGGCTCTCTTCTAAGTACTTTAAATTAACTCATTTTATTGTTTCAATAACCCTGCCCTATAGGTATTCTAATTATACTCATGTTACAAATAAACAAACTGAGGGCAAACATGTGAACTGCTCAAATTCACATTCTTAGGGGTGCTGAGATTTAAACTCACGTAGCTGGATCTAGAGTGGGTTCATTGCCTCCTACTCAGTAAATTCAATCCTTTATAGACTGGAAGAATATTAAGCCTCAGCCTTAGAGAAATGTGAAAAGATCAAATGTATTTTTGAGAGAATAAAAAGACAAGGATTTTTAGGTGAATTCTAACTTTCACAGAGATGGTTGGCTTTGCCCCTTGTTAGTTACTTTGTGGGACAGACAGATGCAGCCACCATGTGTATGCATGTTCTTAGGTATGTATGCCTCTGTGCATGTTGTATGAATGCATCTTTGTATCCACCTAGGCAGTGATTGAACTTCTTGAGTAGCAGATTCTGAAATGGAGATGAGTGTTCAGGAAATAGATGAGAAAGTAATCTCAGGATTTCGCTTCATAGAAGAAATGGAAAAAGAAGATAGAATAGCAAAAGAAAGTAGATTGTGGGACAATCCTAAGTAAAGTGCCAGTTGTCCTCGCAGGGGTCTGTAAAGGTAGCAGGGTGGATAAGGAAACCAGGTTGTTGCACTGAATATCAGACAGCTATTAGATGCAAAGTATCTGCACAAGATGCACAATCTTGGGCAAGGCAGCCTTCTTCAGCTAAAAGCAACGCCCAGAGAGGTCTGAGAACATGCAGGGGTCTGCTGGTCACACTCCACAAGCTGGAAGAATCAATCTTTCAACATTGGGCACGCACACACACACACACACACACACACACACATACACAAACACATATGTACAGAGTATGTCTACATTTACTTTGAAACATATACATACGCTTCTTCACTTTTTATATTAGTTTCTAATGTTAATTTTGGTTTACTTTTAAAATAAGAAATAAATATAGTGGTGCAAGTTTATTTTCATGCTCCTAAATAACTGTGTAATATACTCCCCACTTTGGAATTCATTCTCCAGTTAAGGATGAGTAGTTTTACACAATTTATTCTCTGCTTATGTTTCTCTTTGACATAAAGAGGGTTAGAGGTATTTTACAGAGGTGTTTCAGGAACACTGGAATTTGCAAAAATATACGTGAAGAAAATGAGAGAAAGGAGAGGCAGAAGAGTAAAATAAAAGATGAATACAGTGGTAAAGTGGTAAAGCTAATAGATTCCTGTAAAAAGAAGGTTATAAAGTACTCTACCCTTTCTGTTTTGATTAGCACGTGTTCGCTGTACAAGGAAGTTTACATTCATCTTAGGGGTAGGTATAGTTACATGACACATTTTATTTCCTTTCCCCCTACTTCCTACCTCTCTCTCTCTAAATCCCCTGTCCTCATTTTTCTTATTGTTGTTAGTTCATGTTTAAAACAGTTAATATTTATTGAGGTACAAGCATGGTGCCTGAATTCTGTGCAATAGGTAATATCAGAAGATAAGATCTATCAAAAAGGCCAATGTCTATGAAATTAAAAGTAGGCCTCATGATTATAGGAACTGTAAATTTTTCTGCTACTGACACCTTAAAGAATTTTGTTGTTCATATGGATTATTATTGTTCCACAATAATTGGTACTTATATTCAAAATATAGTACATATGTAAGTAGAGAAACTTGAATAGTTTCAAATTGTTGAATATAACTGAAAAGTCTGCATTCTAGAATGAGGTCAGTAGAAGCAACTGCCAGCTGAAATAAAAAAAGACTTAATGTGGGATGTTGCATTTAAACTACACTTTGAAGCATGATTAAAAGAGGTGACAGGCAGTTATATTTTAGAAAGATAACCCAGCCAGCGAATCTAACATGTACAAATGTACAGAAATGGAATAGAGAAGGGAGAGCATATTTTCAAAATTAATTAAATCAGATGAGATTTGGGTATCTTTGATGCATACACTTAAGGTTACCAAGAACTTAAAATGGTGTCAAAATATTGACAAAAGTGATCAGTTGAAAGTATCATTTAGGCATCATGGACTTGATGTGACTAAAAATATTGTGTTCACATTTATTTCCAAGCTAAAATGCAAAACTTCAAAATGTAGCTCTAGAAAATACTTTATCTTTAGTATAATGAATACAGTGCTCTTTAAAGAATGTTTCCCAACATTTAAAATGAAGATTAATAGTTATATGGCAGTGTCAGGTTGGCAGTATGATTCTATATTTACAGAGGATCCCTGTCTTCTAGAATCAAGAAAGTTTGATTTATAAAAATGATTTTCTGATTATAAATCAAATTGCAAATTAAGTCATAGCATTTTTAAGTTTTACTTTACAAAATTTTGTCTTAATTCTTTGGCATAACATCATTGACTATTTAAATATTATTTAAATTTATTTTCAAGTATATCCAAAAGAGTCATTGGCTTTTAAAATTATTTATTACTTGATCAAAATATGTGTTAGAAATTACACAAAACTACTAGCATTTCTGTTGAAATTTTCAATCAAGGCAAAAACTATTATTATGGAACTGTATGAAACAGAAGTTCCTGTGGAAAAATAAATTCAGTTGTAAAAATTTCAAAAATCGGGTTATTGACATACCTTTCAACTGTTAAATAAATTAAAAATTAGAAGAAAATTTTTAATAAAATATTTTTATCAAACAAAATTTGAACTTAGATACAATAATAACTGAAATAAGTAAAATCTGTGCATAAATATTGACTTGGGTATAGAATTTAATGTTTAGTGTCCTTGAGGAATAGATATGTACCATTAATGGGCTCCTTTTCAACAGTGTTGATTGCAAAAAAAGATTATTTTATATTAAAACATAATTGGGTGATGTGTCATGCAATACACTGGTATTTCTCTTTTTCAACCTTGACCATAGCATGGATCATTTGAGGCCAGTTTGAACTCTTTGCTTCTTGTAAAACAAATAACCATTCCTCTGAATCTAAATCCAAAATCCTCTAAGAGGTAAGGTACATATCTTGGGAGATTTCCTGTAGGCATGATGAGAATTTCTCACTGCAGATGCCCAGTAAGTCTTCCTAAAAATTCTCTTTAGACATCTTTCAGTAAAATAGGCTGTCATACAAACCGTTACAATCTTCCTTTTTCTTTTTCCATGCAGTCTCTCAATACAGCTTTTTTCTCTGTATTCATTTTACCTCTCAGCATTGCTTTTTTGAGCACTGCTTTCCCTTACACTTATACTAATACCCAGGATCAGGCAAAGTCCCCCCTTTCTCCAGCTCAGCCCTCTGAAATCAGTCCTTGTCTCCTGTCCCAGATCCTCTCCTAGGGAGAAGCACACAACTGAAACTGCTAAATACAGTTCCCTTTGTTACAGTTCAGCCTAGGATTTAGTGTTTTGATTTCTGACAATATGGCCTTATGCACAGTATATATTGAATAAATGAAGCAATGTGTTCATTAAATGAAGATCAGGTGAGTATGTAAAATTCACTCACTTCTAAAGTTAAATATCGCATGTAGGAAGCTATCAAACCCCCATATTAGCTAACTGAATAAACTTTACTCTATGTATGTATGCTTCTTCAAAAGTGAGAATATAACAGAATGTGCTAAATCCATGATACCCATTTGTAAAAATTCATGCTCTCTTATGAAAACAGAACCCATATTCTCCTTCACTGTAGTGGTACCTCGATTCAGAAACTTAATTCTTTCCATTATTCTGGTCACAAACCGAACAGGATGAGAACTAAATTTAATTTTTCCATAATGTCAACATTTAACTTTATCAATGAATTTGATTCAGTTCTCGTCCAATTCAATTTGTGACCAGAATCATGGAAACAATTCACTTCATGAGCTGATACACCACTGTATTATAAAAAATATTGCTACTTTTGTTGAGACATGAGTCATACTCTATCACTTGCATAATCCCTGCTCATACACACCTCCTATAATCTCAGATGTCCTCCTAGAAGACCATGAACTACAAAAGAGAAAATAAGTAACTGTGCATCTTTCTTTGGATTCCTTTTTATAGTGCACAAACTACTTTTAAATATGCTATTTCATTTGTTCTTAAACAATACACGGTGTCTCCCAAAAATCAAGTGCATTTACCTAAGATAATAACAGCAAATAATAAAGTCAGGGTTTTGATTCTTAAAACTGAACCTTTTCTATCATGTCCATTTTTTAATATGTTGACAAAAGTTTTCTGGTCCTTTCAGTGTAATATACAAAACATCAATTAGAGTAAGTGAGTAACAGATAATTCTGGTTGCTTCTACTTTTTTTAGTTTAATTTTGTAAAGTGCAGAATTTTTTTTTTTGAGCAGGCATCAAACTCGGGACCTTGCACTTGTGAGGCAGGCAGCAGAACCAGTGAGCTAAATCCCTGGCCCAAGTGCAGTATTTTTAAGAATTTAAATAGAAGGTGTTAATATATTAAACAAAAATAACGAAGTTGTATTTTTGTAGGTATTTTCATCTAGTAAGATAACATAATTTATAGATCATTTTATTCCTATTTATTTAATTTTAAAATTCTCCATAGTCTCAAAATTATATTGTAGCCTGCAAAGTTATTTAATTTTATTTAGACACTTTTCAGATAATAACACTATATATTGAAATTCATGTTTGAATTTCAACTGCTACCTTCAACTCATAAACCGGTGAAAATTTAACAGAACTGAACCACTGAACGAATGTTTTCCTTTTTGGTAATTGCTGTTTCTCTACTATCCTACTTTACTATGGGATACTTTAGCTACTTAATCAGATTATACTACCTATTAAAGTTTTATAAAATAAGCTTTTTTCAAAGTAATATAATTGAAAGGAAGGCTGGGACATTATAGCAAGCACAATCTTCAATGTTTATGGCTACAGATGTTTATATTGACAAGATTTTTATTTGTAGTATTTTTTCCAAAAAAACAAGTATATTGAAAAGACAATATTTGAGAGCAGTAGTTCAGTTTCAAAACCCCTATAACATTAGCAGAGTGTGGATACTATTGATAGTGAAGTATTGATAGCCACTGCAGGCTATTTTCACCATTGTCAAAATCTTTGGCATTTATTTATCTTGTTTTACATTATTTCGTATGTACAAATAATGGCTGCATATGGACTTTTACCTCTGAGCAAAGACATACATAATTCTGAATATTTTCAAGAAATAGAAATAATTTTAATTCATTTCTATTACTGTACCTGTTTTGTTGAAGTTTTTCATAAATGACTATTTCATATTCTGATGTAGATGCTTACAAGAAATAATTTTGATCTTCTCAAATGAGCACCCCGTGAACTACTAACCAAACAAAGAAGAATACTCTCATTCTTACTATTTCAAAATTTCCTCAGTATTTTACCCACTTGTTTTATTGTACGTTTGGATAAAAAATTACAGCAAGCTTATTTGAGCTATTTGGATAGATAATTAATTCTCATAAATAAAGCTATACATTGGTGAAATTAAGAAATAGAATTTTGAATAGATTTTCCAGTGCATCTCACAAGTGGTAAATAAATGAGCATGTAGACATCTTGACCAAACAAGCAAATTCTGCTGATAAAGTCTACGGAAAAGGTTGTATTTCTAAAGCTTATACATGGTCTCTGCTTGCCCATGTGGCCTATATCAGTAAATTTGCCCTGCTCTTGTGTTTTGGTCTCTGTCTCCAGTGCAAAGGAAGAAATAACATGTGCTGACTTGACCCCCGGGGAAACACCGAAGCCAATAATCCTGCTAACATTTGTTCCTGTATAAAAGGCCAAGCCTGCACTTTAGTCAGGGGGCTATCCACCTTCCTCAGCTGCGCTTTAACAATGAGGGGAAGGGTGTATACTTGCAATCACAGGAAGGGCATCAGGTAGCTCTTATGAGAGGTGTGCCATCCACAAGGAGTTGAAAGGCAGTGCGTACACTCCACCATAGTGATACCCTAGTCTAGTATAATGAAACAACTCCACAACAGCACAAAAAGTCTTTAGGTAATTGGACGTAGAATAGGACTTTTCCTTTTGCTGAAGTAACAAAAATCAGGTAAAACAGATGCAACTCCTAATAAAACCTTTAAACATGTGAGGAGACACAATCCCCATAGCATTTACTAAATTGTGGTAGAACTAGGCAAGTAATTACCAAAAACCTCCTTGCTGTGGACCTAATGTTTGTGACTCCTCCCCAAATTCTAATCCCTGATTTGCCCATATTATTAGAGTAATAAAAATATTATTAACTAACTATAAGGATAAAAAATTGAAAATCAAGGTGTCATGGAAGTAGCACCCACAAAAACCAGTTTTGACCTTCAGGGCCAAAGCAACAAAGGAAGGATGCTAATATGACCAGACTTAGCCATTTAGAAGACCCCCTGAGAGTGACATCCTGACCACTTTACTGAAAAGGGGCTGCTGCTCCCCAGTGCAGATGACCAGGCCTTGGGTCTGGGACCCACAGCTCTAAGAAGAAGCAGTGGCAAGTGGTGTCAGAGTTTCTAAGGGGTAGGTTGAGGGAAGAGTTGAGGAAAGTGCTGAATGAATTCAACTGATGCTGTAGGAAAGGTCTGCTGCTCCTGAGAAGTGTGGTCCAGGCACTGTCCACAGGAACCGGAAGCACTCTGGACTTTCACAGGGAGGACAGGGGAAAGAGTCAATCTTCTTTCTTCCTCTCCAGTCGCGCTGCCTCCCTCTACTGTCCACATGGGCAGAGGTTAACAGGAAGCCAACTATGAAAGTAAACTGCAGCCTAAAGTGCCTCAGCCTCTGAATCAGAAACCAGAAATATAGGAGTGCGGGATGGAGCTGCTGGGAGACAAGAACTGCATGGAGATGAAGTTCTTCCCTTTGAATTGCAAGCCCAGACAAATCAGAAAGTATGTCAGGATGAAAAATCTGTCTCTCAGCAAACCTCTGTTAGCCACCTCAAGAGAGAAGCATTTTCTGATGTCCTCTTCTGTCTCCTTTTTCTCCTTTTTGTATTTTTTATTGTAGGGGTCATTCATTTCCTTGGTCAGTTTAATTCCTAAATATTTAATTTTTATTGATGCCATTATGAATATATCTTTTTCCTAATTTCCTTCTCAGTAGGATCATTATTGGTGTACACAAAAGCTATTGATTTTTATATGTTGCTTTTGTTTCATGCTACATTGCTGAATTTGGTTATTAATTCTAGGAGGCTAGTAATTCTTTACTTTTGGTGGAAATTTTTGTTTGTAGATAGGTAGAAATAATATTGTAAAAATGGCCATACTTCCAAAACTGATAAATAAATTTAAGGCAATCCAAATCAAAATACCCACAGCAATTTTCACAGAACTAAAAACAAAAAAACAAAAGCAATCCTGGGCAACAAGAGAAGCAGGAGGCATCACAATTCCAAATTTCAATTTATATTACAAAGCTATGGTGATAAAAACAGCATGGCACTGGTACAAAAGCAGACATGTGAACCAATGGAATAGAATAGAGGACACAGAAACAATCCCGGACACTTTCAGCTATCTGATCTTTGACAAAAAAGCCAAAAACATAAACCAGAGCAAAGATAGCTACTTTAGGAAACCATGCTGAAGTGTTGGGAAAACTGGTTTTACACATGCAGAAGATTGAATCTAAACTTATATGTCTTGCCATCTACTAACATAAAGACAAAATGTATCAAAGTTTTAAACATTAAAGCAGAAACATTTTGCATGCTGAAGATAAAACAGGTAGAACTCTTGAAGTTATAGGCAAGAAATTTCTCATAGATCCCAATTGCCCCCAAAATAACATGAAAATTTAACAATGGTATCATATCAAATTAAAAAGCTTCTGCACAGCAACGGAAAACCCAACAAAGTGAAAAGATATCCTACTGATGGGGAAAACTTTTTGTCATCTATTCCTCAAACAGAGAGTTAATATCTAGAATATACAAAGAACTCAAGAAAATTAGATCCCCACAAAATAAAAGTGACCCAATCAAAAAATGAGCAACTGAAATGAATAGACATATCTCAGAGTATGGACAAATGATCAATAAATAGATGAACAAGTGTTGAACATTTCTAGCCGTTACAGAAATGCAAATTAAAACAACACTGAGATTCCATCTTATTCCAAAAAGAATGATCTTCATCAGAAAATCAAATAATAATGAAGGCACACCAATGCTGAGGGGGAATGAAATACTTTTACATTGTTGGCAGGAAGGTAAACTAGTACAATCATTATAAAAAAACATTCGTCAAAGAATGAAAATTAAATCAAATATTATTTGCCTCAGCTATTTATCTTCTAGGTATCATACAAATGGGTTAAAGACATCATATTATAGTGATCCATACATATCCATGTTTATAGCAGCACAATTCAAAATAGCTGAATCTTGAAAGTGATCTATATGTTCATCAACTCCATCAGTGGAGTACTCCTCTGCCATAAAGAATGATACATTTGAGTCATTTGTAGGAAAATGGATGTGCCTTGAAACAAGTGAAATAAATGAAATACACGATTTAGTATCACATAGTTTTTCCTATTCAAAAATTCAAAGTATTAATATTAAAAAGTAGAATAAAATGTAAATAATAAGAAATGTGGAGACAAATCTCTTGCAAATGAAAGGGAGACTAAGAGTTGGAAGAAAGAGGGAAGAGGAGGTGAGGAAGGGGTTGTAAAATGAATTAAGCTTTGTCATGTACATATACCAGATCCTCAGTAAGTACCATTATGTACTGCAAACATGAACTGACAAAAACAGAACCTAAAAAACAAAAAGAGAGAGAAGCCAAGAGGTTCAATTTCAAGCGCTCGGCTCCAAAGGCTCTGCCTGACTAGTAAGGTCCATTTATAGTGTATTCAACTAGATATTTTTTGACTCGTTTTCCTTATAAACAAATACAATGATTAGGAAGTTTTAAATTCCACACTGGAGTTTCTGCCTCAGATGTGTTGAATATAAGAAAAGTTCTTTGTGGGATAATGAGAACTCAGAAGGTTGTGTATTTTACACTGATAATTTTTTTCTGATTGATCTTTGTCTCTAACAGAAGTGATCTCTCAATAAATAGCAAAACACATGATTTCATATGATCCTTATTACAAAATTAAACAACCAACACACTGACTGCAACAAAATAATAAACTCTCCAAAGAAGAAAGTTCAAAAACCAAACTGTTACTCAATGTAGCTCCTGCTTCCTTCTCCATTTATTCTAACTACACATTTATAAACAGCATTCTCCAAACATTCATTTTTTTCTGAATTTTTACTAGTTATTTAAATAATTTTTGTGATTCAATTGGTAGTGTTTGAAAACAAAATTTTGAGGCAAGATTGAACATCATTTGTACGCTTTTCCCAATAGTGTTCTTTCTGCATCATTGTTGTAGCCTATCCTTTGTCCTAAAACTTGTGAATTATTTCCTGTCTATATTTATCACATTCTGACACACACAACACACACACAAGCACACATTTTCTTTCATGTCATTAAAATTTTCATTTCTTGTGCAACATTATATATACAACTTGAGTGAACACTCAAAATACTTTTTGCTTGTTTGAGTTTTATCCTTGTTGAAAATTCCCAGGACTCAGCCAGTATCATGGCTTTTAAATTCTACATGTATTCTTATAATTCACAAATTTACTTTTCCATCTCTGACAGTTCCCTGAAATCCACATCAATATGCACAAATGTCAGCTTGACATCTCCCACTGAATGTGCAATAACCCCTTTAAACTTAAATTCAATTCTGAAGTTCTCATGACCTTTTAAATCTATTCTGTGGCAGAGGGTAGATAGTCTATCTTAGTAAACAGAAACTCTTTATGACCATTCATTATTTGTAAAGCATCTCAGAATCAGGGTAGTAGCTTTCTTTGAGTACATTGTCATTTTTATTAACTATGCTCATTTTCAGTAGTGACTGTCTTTCACAAGTCTTTCTGGTCTCGTGCCATAAGCTTTTATCAGCTTCTTCTCTCCCATTAATGTCCAGTTTCAAATCTTTTAACAACAATACCATCTTTTAAAAATATAGCAGTAATGACATTTCCCTGCCTACTCCTCCAACATCTACCCCAGCCTCTTCATATTGTCCTGACCATTGTCAATGATCCAATCACTCCAGGGTTCTCCATTTTTCAGACTCAGGAATTTCACACAATGTTTGAGATAGACACAACTGCTTTGTCCTGAATGTCTACCCGATGCCTTATATTGTGGATGATTGCATCATAGCATAAACACCAATTCCAAAGAAAATTGTTTTTTGTTTTGGGGGGTTTTTTAATTAAATTCTTTTATTGGTACATTTTAGGTACACAACACAATTACATTTCTCAGAACCAAAGAAAATTGTTTTGATCCCTTATTCTCAATCTAGCTTTATGTCATGCTTTCTCATGGCACCTATTTTTTTCTCATTTAATTTTAATACTTTAGCATTGGTTATATATACACACAAATGCATAAATTTTGTTTTGCAGGAAATTATATGTAGATAAACACACAAAATTTTGTGGTCTACATTTATGGCAAGCAGAACTTTGTGCTCTGTGATCGTTGTCCCTTTGTGAAACTTCCATAGTAGGTTATGTTGCATAGCATGTGGCTTTATAGGTGCAATTCAGTTTACTAACTAGGTGACCTTAAGTTAGAAAGATGCTGTTGCATTGTGTGTCCTTAGAAATACCCTTAGAAACACATGTCTATCTCCAGCTGACACACAGTGGGACAATCAGTGTGCTGAAGTAGAAGGATATGACTATCTTGCTGTCAGGCTGAAGGTGATGTAGCAAGATAATAAGGACTCCACATATCTGAACTCTAACAAAAGCCTGAATAACATGGAATGCGGAATTTTAACCAAAGCCTCTAGGCACAAGCCTAAACTATCTGCTAATTTGCTTTTTGTCTTGTGAGCAACTGAGCAGAAGAACACACTAAGCCATATTTTGTCTGGACCTGTACCTCACAGTTCTGTGCCATAATAAATAGGTGTTTATCTTTGCTTGTTTGTTTATTGGTTGGTGTTAATTTTTTGTTAATTTTTTAACTGATACATAAAAATTATATGTGTGTGTATATATATATAAATGGGTACCATATGATATTTTGATACATGTATACATTGTACAACACTTAAACACATCTATCTTCTCAAATATTCTTTATGGTAAAATCTTTCAAAATTACTTTCTTCTGTGTTTTAAAATATACAACATATATTTAAAATATATCTTAAGATATATATTGTTATCTGTAGTCACCATACTAAACAATAACAACCCAATTCTTGCTCCTGTCTAATGTGACTTAGTTCCCACTGATCCACATTTCCCCATGCCACACTCTGTATTCCCTGGTTGTGGTAATCACCACTCTATTTTCATCTTCTAACATATCAACTATTTTAGCTTTCACATACGCATGAGTTCATAAAGTGCTTGTCTTTCTGTGCCTGGCTTGTTTCCCTTAACATCGTGATCTCCAATTCTAGCATGTTATCTCAGATGAGAGAATTTCATCCCTTTTTTTGTAATGTCTGAATACTATTTCATGGATGTATTACATTTCATTTATACATTCTTAAACTTATAATAGTGGTAAAATAATTTATAGGAAATTAATATAATATGTATAAGTATTTATCTTGGGTATAATTATTCTATGAATCCAGAAAATGTATTTATGAAGTTCACTTGTGAATTTCCAATCTCTAATACAATGCCTGTTTCATTGTGAAAATACTGCATTACTAGTTGTGTAAAAGAAGAAAAAATCTGAAATCTTGATAAAATGATAAAGATTAAATCATATAGATTAGAAGTAATAAGGAGATTTGGGCATGAAATAGGAAGGCAAATCAGATTCAGATAATGAATTTGATTGCATCATAATTTAAGAAATTGAGTAAATATTTGTGAAAATGTAATATATGAGATAAAAATTCTAAGTCAAGAATTACGTACAATGCCCACTTTATGAAATATTATATTTCAAAATTTAATTGCAACAAGTTTATTAGAAATTAATACACATTTCTCAAGGAAATAATATTATAAGTGCCTAATAGTTTTACAATATCATTATAAAAGCACCAAATTAAACTGTAGCTAAATTAATCATTTCTACAAATGATGCAGAAGAAAGAATAACCAAGTTACATCATTAGTAGAAGGCACATACCAGCAAATGGTAGGGAAGTTGCAATATACAACCAGAAAAGATTTGAGAAGATAAAAAAAGTGGAAAATCCATTATTGTTAATTAGCTAGACTAAGGAGAAAAAACAGAGAACAAAGAAGGCCAGTACTGAATGTCATTATTACTGAATTCTAATGTTTTGTAAAGAAGAATTAATGCTAATTCAAATTGAAGGGGAATCTTTTCAAACAAGACAAGAACACCAAAAGAAAGAAGACAGAGAGAAAGGAAGTGAGAGAGAAAGAAAGAAAGAGGGAGAGAGAAAGAAAGGAAGAAAGGAAGAAAGAAAGAGAAAGAGAGAGAAACAGACAGAGAGAGGGAAAGGAAGAAAGGAAGAAAACTGCAGGCCAATAGTCCTCATGAAAAAAGATGCAAAAATTCTCAAAACAATACTAGTAAACAGAATCCATCTATACAATAAAGTGATCATTCACCATGATCAAATTTAATTTATCGTAAGAATGCAAGGATAGTTAATCAATAAATAAAAAACATCAACAGGATGAAGGATAAAATCACACAGCCATCTCGATATTCAGAAAAATAATATGATAAAAGTCAATAATTCTTCATGGTAAAATTACAGAACCATTTAGTTGTAGGAGGATTGTCTCTTGACATCATAAAGGCTATATTTGAGAAACCCAGAGTCAACATCATACTGGAAGTGAAAAAATAGAAGAATTTAACTGAAGACTTGGAACAAGAAAAGGGTGACAACTCTCTTTGCTCTTATTCAATACAATCTGAAAGTTTTACCCAGACAAATTAGGCAAGAGAAAGAAAATGCATATAACTGGAAAGGGAAAGATTAAAATCCTTCTGTTTTCAGATGATACAGTGTTATATAGAGAAAAACCTAAACACTCCATCCAAAGCTTGTTAGAATTGATGAATGAATTAAAGTGGTAAGATATACACTCAATATTCATAAAGCAGTGCAATTTTTATACAATAATAATAAGTGCTAGGAAAGAAATCATGAAAGCAATCCCATTCACAATAGTTAAAATAAAATAAAGTACAATACCTTGGAGTAAATTTAACTATGACAGTGAAAGACCTCCAAAAGAAAATTACTAAATACTGACAAAATAAATTGAAACACACACACAAAACATGAAAAGAACTCTCATGTTTATGGATTGGAAGAAATGAGACTATTAAAATATACATAATATCCAAAGAAATTTACAGACTCAGTGAAATTCTTATCAAATTAGCAGTGACAATATTCACAAAAGTAGAAAAAAATCTTAAAATTCATATGGAAGCACAAGAGACTCCCAAATAGCCAAAGAGATTTTCAACAGAAAGCACAGTGTTGGATATATCAGAATGCCTGGCTTCAAGACATACTACAGAACCAAAATAACAAAAACAACATCACATTGGCATGAAAACAGACAAAAATCGATGGAGCAAGGCAAAGGTGACAGAAATACACCTATGAATAGATACAGAATTGCTTTCCTACAAAGGCAAAAATACCATTTGCCTGAAAGAGGATTGTCCTTTTAATAAATATTCTTGGAATAACTGGTATCTTAGTTACTTTTCCACTTTCTTCTTGCTAGGACAAGATACCCAACAGACACAAGTGAAAAGGGAAAGGTTTATTTTCAATCACAATTTGTAGGGATTTCAGTTCCTTGTGAGCTAACTGCAAGGCAGGGCAGCAAGGCAGAGGGGGCCTGGCAAAAGACAAACAATTCATGGTGTTGCAAGGGGGAAGCAGCAAGCAGGAACCCTTCCTTTTCTTTTTATTCTATCGAGGTTGCAAGCTTATTGGCTAGTGCTGATCAGATCCAGAAGTGGCATAGTGGGGGCGGGAGGCAGGAGGGCTGGTTTTTGTCTTCAGTAAATCCTTTCAGCCACACACAGAGCTATGCTAATCCAATCAGTGGACTGATCCTCTTATCATACCGATAACCCAGTGTCACACCCATGATTCAGGCACTCCCAAAAGTCCCACCTATGGACACATAAGATTTTGTGGGGACATCTAGATATTAGCCATAACAACTGGATATACATATTCAGGATACAGTCATGATTAAGAAGAGAAAACAAAGCTCAGAATGCATCAAAGACCTAAATTTATGACCTGACACTATGAAACTACCAGAAGAAAATTTAATGGAAATATTTCAAGACATTAGTATAAGCAGTGGTTATTTTGAATAGGACTGAAAGGCAACAAAAGTGAAAGCAAATAGGATAATATCAAACTAAAAAGCTTCTGCACAGCAAAGGAAAATCTGCAATGTGAAGACAAAGAATACAGAAAGGAAGAAAATATTTGCTAACACTTTATCTGACAAAGGATTAATATCTAGAATTTATTTTAAATAAACAAAGCCTTAATAAAAAGGACATCTAAAAATGAGAAAATGATCTAAATAGACACTTCTTAAGATAAATGTATGAAAAAATGCTCAATATCATTAGCCACCAGAAAAATTCAAATCACAACTATGAGATATCATCTCATTGTATTTAAAAGGGGCACTGCAAAAAAAAAAAAAAAGGAAAGAATAAAAAAAACAAGAAGCAACAAATACTGGTGAAGATGTAGAAAAAAAATAACCCTTACACTGTTAGTGAAAAATGTAAATTAGTAAAAAAAAAAAAAATAAATTAGTATAGTTCTTATGAAAAATATTATGGAGGTTCCTCCAAAATCTAAAAATGGATCTACCATATGAGGCTCTATATCCCTCCTGGGTATATATCCAAATTTTTTAAAAAAAGGAATCAGTATACCAAAGAAACACTTCACTGGCCATGTTTATTATGGCATTATTCACAGTACATAAGATAGTGAATCAAGCTAAGTGCCCTTCACTGGATGACTGGATTCGCAAATGTGGTACACATTCATAGCTAAATACCATTTGAACACAAAGAAGAATGAAATCCTATGACTAAGCACAAAATGAATGGAGGGCACCATGCCAATATGCCAGACAGAGAAGAATGAGCACCCCAAATTCTATCTTCTATGTGGAAACTAAAAGAAAAGAGCAATCTGATTATAATGGTGATTTTTAGAAGCCAAGAATGATATGATGGATAAAGGGGGTCACACAGTATGCGCATATTAAGATAATTTACTGAATCTCATTGATGTGTACAATACATGCTAAGCAAAAATTTAAAAATAAACAAACACATCCAGGATTACCCTGAGATTTTTTTATTCAGTTATACTAATACTAAATTATTTTTAAGTTATAATTAACCTAAAACTTATTTATTTAACTGTCTTGTTTCAGCATATTTCTGGTACTATAAATATTACTTTATTTCTTCTTGCTTCCTCTGTTTTATATATTCTATTTTGCATGTGAGGTGTTACTTTTACAACCAGCTTTGACTCAGGATTTATACACTTAACTATTGGATTTTGTATTTACTCTTGAAAATGTGAAAGTTCGTGTGATATAGCTGTGTTACAATT
This sequence comes from Heterocephalus glaber, assembly GCF_000247695.1. The sequence continues at coordinate 23,851,710 of NW_004624742.1, forward strand.
AAAAGATACCAAGTTCTTCCACTCCTGAATATATTCTGTATTATTTAACAATTTTTAAAGGAATTTTTAAAAATTTAACACAGCATGGCACTATTATAAAATACGTATTTCAAACATATAGAAAGAAAATTATGGCAGAAATTATGCATGGTTTTTGATCCTTGAATATTTTAGGGGAAGGGGTTTCTTGTTTAAAAAGCAATTCTCACAATTGCTTTAAAGACAATCAATTTGACACATTATAGCTCATTAATTATATATATTCTTTCCAGACTTACATGAGACTTTAATATCAATCTCTGTAAAGTTAAAAAATAACAAAAAGATAATATATAAATTATGTATGGGAGATCACTCGATGATATTTAAATCTTATGTTACTCTGTAAACTCAAGAAGCAGAAAGCCATACTGTCTCTATTATGCTACATATACTATGACTATATTATATACAATTGCATTATTTACTTTTCTCTCATTGCGAGACAAAATACCAGACAACAAAAGTTGTAGAGGAAGGGGTTTATTTGGTTTACAGTTCATAGAAGTTTCTGTCCAAAATTGGCTGAGCCCAAGGCAGGGATGGCAAAGAAGCAATGTAGAGGAGAAACAACATGGCATGCACAAGGCAGCAAAGGTAAGAAGAGAGACAGTCCATGGTGGGAGAAGACAGCAAAATACAACAAAAGACCCTAATAGCCTCTCCCTGCTCCTTTCATCTTATGCAGACCACTTAGGGTAGGTAGCACTCACATCTTTAATCCCAGTACCCTTGAACCTAGCATTACATTATGAATCAATTCCAGCTTCACACACTCTAGATCAAGCCTATGACCACACAAGGCTTTGGGGGATGTCTAGACCCAAACCATAACAATAGTCATAGCTACAAATTCCAACACTGAGCCTGTGCCATACATGTATTTGTAGAATTAATAAACCAGTGAATGAATTATTGAACACAAGAAACAGAAAATAGTTACTACCTAAGACTAATGCACACTTAGGATATAAACATTAAAATGCAATGGCAAATTAATGCATTTGCAAATACACATAATATTTAAATAGGGCACAGGTAAATACTGGTTTGAAATCTGGAACTGTTTCTCTTCTGTTGGAGAAAATTTGCTGAACCATCCCTATTAAGGTGCATGTTCAGCCAGTTTACCACTATTAGAACTGAGAGGACAAAAGCAATCTGAAGCAGTATTCCAAGAAGTAATCCAAAGCATTACTGTTTGTTTCCCCCGAAACAGTTTGATAAAATGCTAAAAGAAATAATTTTGAAAGAGTGGATTAAATGAACCAATAAATTATATTGCTAATCTTAGCAATTAGGACCACATATGCTTTAGCAAATTCCTGGTGCAGATAAATATTTAAATTTTTAGAATCCCCAAAGTGCTTACAATAATATCAAAAGAAGAGTAGGAATGTATTTTTTTTAGATATTACTTGACATCCATAAGTCCTTTAAAATGGTACTACTCTGAAAACAAATGAACCTCAAACCTTTCAAGTAACAACATGGTGGAAAATCAATTACAGATAAATTCTAGAAATAGGTACATTGTCATAAATAAAACTCTTAGAAGCCACTGTAGATAAATCCCATTGATATTAGCACATATTTTTCAACAACATATAAAATATCATTGATTATATAGGAAATATTAATAGATTAGATAATTTAGTAAGCTTTTGCTTATTAAAAGACTCAAGCGACTCAAAAGGCAAGAGCCTTAAAAGGAGACAATATGATATATATATATTTTATACACAACAAATGAGACTTAGTATTATATCCATAAAACACTTAGTATTCTACTCTTATTATATCCATAATAATATTCTTATTCATTGAAACCTACAGATTGGCCAGCAGTGGTGGCACATGTCTGGAGAGTGACACATGAAGGGTTGTGCAGTGGCCTAGGAGCAGACACACACACTCTAGAGGCTTCTGGGATGTGGCTTACATCTTTGTCATCATCTGGACATTAGTTGCTTGGTGTGGTCACTTGCAAAATGTTACCAAACTGGAAACCTAAGACTTACAATATGATTGCACATATTTTGTACCTCAAGACAGGTTTACCAAAAATGTAAGTAAAATAAAAATATATCATATATATGTATCTGTATAAATAAACCACTTCATAGCTGATGCACATTTAATTTTCTAATTATCCAGTTATATTAACCAAGATTGTTAGTATATTTTGAAGTACTTACAGTTAATAAATCAGTTAATTAGTAAAATTTTACCATCTCAATTTTGCCCTTTTGGTTACAATATTAGAAAAATTAACTGCAAATTAATCAATTCCCTTTCAATGTTTCACACAGAAAGCATATTTTAATGGAGGTTAAACTAATGCAGTTTTGATTTACATATTTATGAGTTGATTAGAATTTTAATATAACTAAAAATTCTATTTACTAATTCATTCATGTCATTTTAAAATAACTTTATATCTATATATCTGGTAATAATAATAGATGTAGTAAAATAGATTTGCTGAATATTTGCTATGGGCCACACACAATGGAATAAATATTTTGTGCAATGATCTCATTTAAAAATCACAGCACTATATGTTGCAGAACTAATATTTTGTCTCATTTGTAAAAGGAAACTGAGTCATAAAGTAGATAAGAACCTTGCCCAAGATGACACATCTGCCAGGTGCTAACAATCCAAGCTGGTTCCTACAAAAGCTGACATACAATATATCCTCTTAGCTCAATATTAAAGAACTAGTCCTTGGAGGTGTCAGTCCTACTTAATTCCAGAGATGGTAGCAGTTAAAGATCAATTGTAGCATCTTGATGCTATCTTTACATAGCTTTCTCCTTACTTACTTGTGGTCTCAATTTGTTTCTTAGGCATTTAAGTGTTCAATTATGTTAACTGTGTTCCCTAAGGAGTTTCTCTTCTCTTTCTCTGTGATTGCTTTGTGATCCTGGAGGCTTCCCTTACTGTGGGATAGTGTATGATTTTGCTCTCTGATGACTTTATCATCCTAAGCTTCTTTGGCCTGAATTCTTTGACATTACTTTTTAACTATAGCAGACTCAGATGTGGGCTCCTTTCTACAGAATGCTTATTAATTGATGCACCTGGCTCAGAGAGGTATTGCAGTTATTGCTGACATAAACTGATGGTTTCATTTTGCTTCTACAGATGTTGCTATAATGCTCAACCTAGTTATGTCTTTTGAGCAAGATGCATCATTGGTATTTAGAAAACTGCATTACATTTTAAGAAGTATTTACTTCCCAAGGTCTCAGAATAAGAAGATGTACGCATTGTTTGTTTCCTTTAGTTTAGGTTGATAGCATTTGACAGGATTACAAAGCAGATTTTAAACACTGAAGGGATTACACACTGAACAACACTGTCAGCCTCAGGTGTCTCAATGGTATTTTGACTGTTTGCTTCTTCTCATATCAGATATGGGCCCTGCACTCAGGGATAGAACCTCTCTCCCATTAATGCAGAAGTATTTTCTGTTTATTCTTCAAGTATAGTGTGAGGCATGGAATCCATCAGTTACAAAATGTAAAATGATCACAGGCTTGTTTCTTCTACAAAGATTGTATCCTACCACCACTGCTACCTACCCTATTTCTATTGTCAAGTGTTGAGGTATTTCTTTTTAAGCTGGAGGAAATTCTTGTATTATTTATAAAACTATTCTTTATGCTTCCTTATATTTCTCATCTTCACCTCCATAGCTATGTCTGCATGATTTCTAGTTCAGCCTAATTCCTAATTCAGTCATGTAGTAGATAGCAACAGTAATATTCCTTAATTAACACAGCAGCTGCCTAATATATGTTTGTGTCATACCTTCTCTAATGAACACAGGGTTAGCTTTATGTACGACTGTGGCTTCTTCCTCTATGCCTTCAAGCACTTTCATTTTTCATTTATTTGAATACTAGAGAGTATCACATACTGCAAGCAGTTACCAGACAGAGCAATTTATACTGTGGAGTGAGGAGCACAATAGCTAAGTGAACCACAGTTATGGTAGCTACAGGGTGAATTAACAATAGAAATCTGGGGGCAGGGATTTAGCTCAGTGGTGCCACCACCTGCTTGGCAAGCACAAGGTCCTGAGGATGTTTCCTGGTACAAAAAAGAGAGAAAGAAAGAAAGAAAGAAAGAAAGAAAGAAAGAAAGAAAGAAAGAAAGAAAGAAAGAAAGAAAGAAAGAAAGAAAGAAAGAAAGA
>NW_004624742.1:23856052-23926149 GCF_000247695.1 Heterocephalus glaber
GAAAGAAAGAGAGAAAAAAGAAAGAAGGAAAGAAAGAAAGAAAGGGAGAGGAGAGAGAGAAAGGAAAGAAAGAAAGAAAGAAAGAAAGAGAGAAAGAAAGAGAGAGAAAGGGCAAGGAAAAAATGCAGGAAGGAAGGAAGGAAAGAAAGAAAAAACAATAGAAATCTGGGCCATAAAGAGACTGGTTTGCATTAACATTTTCTCTCAGCAGGTGAATAGGTCTTAGCCTCTCTTTTAGGGTTATAAATAGCAAATGTAGGTGAAAGTGGGAGAAGACAAGCAAGGAGATCCAAAGTATATTATTTCCATCATGGAAAACTAATAAGAACAACATCAAACACACTAAAGAAGCAGGTGGAACACACAAGCAACACATAGAGAAAGGAATAATACCTAGAAAAGGATGGACCTAAAAAAGGTAAAAGAGTTCATTGACAGAGAAAAGTCAGAAGTTTGGCTATCAAGATGAACTACATGTTTAGTCAACTCCCAATGTAGCTGTCCTAATGTTTTCCCCTAAGGGTTCGCTATATCTCCTTCAATATCTCCCAAAAGGAATTGGGAATCACAACAAAAGGATCAGGGCTAAACTTCAAAGATAAGGCCAAGTGATTTCAGCTGTCAAAAAGTGGGCTCATATCCTGGAAATATATGGTGCACTGAAAAATTGGGAGAATTCTTTTTATTTTTCCCCCAGACAGTTTATTTTCCTAGTTGCATAAATTCTAGGAAAAAACATCTTAAGCTTAAAGAAAAATAAAATTTAAAAATCTCCCTTATGTTTAGTTTATCTCTGATATTAACATTTTTCTAGATTAAAGGTTACTGTAGTTTGACCTGTCTGCCATAGTTTTGATCTTAAATGTCCCCTAGACTCATGTATGAAAGACGTGGTCTCCAACTTGTGGAGCAACTGCAAAGTAGTAGCATCTTTAAGAGGTGAGGTCAAGACAGAGGAAGTGATATCACTGTGGGGTGGGTGCCCTTGAGAGGAATACTGAGACCCCAGGCTCTTCTCAGTTTTGCTTTTTCCTTTTTTGGCAATGAGGTGAAATGCCTTAAGCCATATTGTCCTGCTGTGATGTAATACTTTGACACAGCCTCAAGAGTTATGAGACCAAGTGACTATGGAATCTCCCAATCAGGAATGATAAGAAACCTTTATCTTTTTAAGTCTATCATCTCAGGTAATTTGTGGTAGTAACAGAGAGTTGACTAGTGCATTACTCATTGAAATATTTATCTGGGGCAAAATTTAATATTAAGGTGAATTTATTTTCAACCAATGCCTTTAATACCTCCTGTATAATTTTACCTTTCATCCTAAAATCCTAATGATACATCTTATTTATACATGCACAACCATATGCAATTTGGTTAAAGAGTGATCTTAATCCCAAACTTAATGTGACATTTAAGTTTTGCCATAATACACGGGGGCTAAATCAATTCATTCTTAACATTCTCCATGAAGCAATACTTATGAAACATTTTCTCTATAATTTGATGTTTAACACTTTTGACTTTTTGTCCAAAAAGTTTAAACATACTTTTTTTTTTCTTGTTTATTTTTAAGAGTAGGAAAATTTTATTGGAAGAAAGAAATCTTCTGCCTAAGAGAGACAGAACGGGGACCAGAAAGTGGGTTGCCCCTAAACACACTTTCTTAATCTAACAAATATTAGAATATTTAGGTTGCTAATACCATGAAATGCTTCAAGCTTTATATCTAGCGGCCTAGTACAATTGATTGATTACCTTGTTTCATTTATAACATTTAATTATATCAATAGCTACAATTTTATTCTTGTTTTTATTTTTTCTATTCATTATGTAATGGTTGACAATAATTTAATGGGTGTAATGTCTCATTTTTATAAGTTTAATTAGGTGTTAGATCCACACTTCCCAATTTCACTCAATTAAACAAATAAGAATCTGGCTTCTGTAGGAGCATCAAAATTGTAGGTGTTGATGAGTAACACTATTAAGCTCATTGTCACATTCAATTAATTTCTAAATCACACTAAATTGTTTGAAAAATAATAGAAATTTAATAAATGTTTTATTCTAATGCACAAAAATACATTCAGAAGTATACTTCCTGAATATTGATTCTTCTGTTTTTGTCTAAGTCAGCAAATTACTTCCAAATTCTTCAGCAGAAATATAATGCATGCTACAAATATGAATCTTAGAAAAATTTGTAAATCTTACACAAAAATTTAACATCAAATTAATAAATACCATATCTCTAAATCAGGGCATGAATCAAATTTAGTCATCTTGTGATTTTGAGTAAATTTAAATGCATATTGATAAAAAATGTTTATTTAAAAGATCCAATTAATTGAAACTTCTCTCAAAGTATTTTAATAATCTCTGGTATGCACCATTGCTAGGTCAGAAAATTGTTTTTGAGTTAACCCAGGGGTATGACTTAAAAAGTCACAGTTTGGTTGCCTAGCACTGTGTAGTTTTTTTTTTAAAGTAAACAAAATTGTACATGTGTTTCTGCAATAAAGCCTCTTTAAATATTGCCATCAGAGGCTCTAACTATAAGACTTAAGAACAAGCAAGTTGTATTTTTCTCAAGTCACTTATGTTTGCATTTAATTTGTCTCATTTAAATGTTTTTGTCATATAGATATGATCATAGCTATTTAACCAATATTATTGTTGCATTTTACTTAGCAAATGTGGAAAATTCACTATTGCAATTTATATGAGTTGTTTGTTAAGAGTCCTGTTGACTGCTAATTGCAGTTTTCTATGTTAGTTGTTATGGCAATTGGAAATAACAACTCGTTCCCTTTACTGTAGGTAATCAAGACATTGAAAAAGTCTGACTGATTGAATTCACTTTTTATGTGATTGGTCTGAGTGCAATTCAAGGATAGCTATGTGTTTATAACAGCTCAAGATATAGTAACCATAATTCCAATAATAATAGTTTAACTGGATTATATTTTTATACAATGCCAACAGATTTTTTGAGTTGCTACTTGTAAATGAATTCTGCAAACAAAATGCCCTTAAGCCATATAATTCTACTTTTTATAAAGATACAAATTTACATAGTATAATTTGGTTTCTACAAGCCATATTGGTGAGCATGGAGCAAGAGTGTTAGTATTCAAGAAAGCTATTAGAAGTTGCAGTCTGTGAACTACGTCACAATCATAAATAGGTTGCCTAAGGGAGTCATCTGGCTCACAAAGGTTTGGAGATTCCAGAGGCATCCTGGAAGAAAGTCTTTTTAAAGGATGCAATTTATGCCTCAGTCTGCAGTTCTCTACTTTTAATGAACATGGAAATCGTGTAGGAAATTGTGATTCCACTCCTAAGAGTTTCTTTTTGCAGTAGGTCCAGAATGAGTTCCATAATTTGCATTTCTAATAACTTACTTCTGCACAGAGGGACCACACTTAGAGTGCCACTGGCTGAAGAAACTCAAATGCCATTCTATTTCAGAACTCATGAGTATAAATGAGAGAAAAAGACTAAATCAATACTTCTTAATCCACAAATAAATAAAAGGTATATATGAAATAATTTTGGGACTGAGCATCTCTAGCAAAAGGTAATATTGACCTTATTACTCTTTTGCTTTAATATTGGTGATATTCCAGGTTGATTTATTCCTTTTTAAAAGATAAAGGGTGACATCATGTACTGCTACAAATGAAATAGGAATGTCCCATACACCAGTCTTTCCTTATTTTGAACTTATCTTTTAGAAAAGCAAATTTCTGTCAAGTTGTATATAAAGATCAGAATTCCTTTTAGAAGAAAAAAATCAATTTTATCTTTCTTAAGTGGGATAATTCTAAGCCAAGAAAACATTAACAACTTGAAATGTGACCACGTATGCTTAATCCGTCTCCAAATACCTATTTAGAATCAGCAGGGTTCTTAACCTGACTGTAATTATTTCATTGATTTGACAGCGGCACCTACAGCTATACACCCTGGCTCCTGTCTTGACTTTTCAACAATCTCAGTGAGCTACTGAACACTTGTCAGGGAGAAAAAAGTAAAATAAATTGTAGGAAATAACACAAATCATAAAATGTCCCACAACTAAACGCTCACTGTTAGATTGTGCATTTTAAGTTTCTTCCTGTTTCTGTTTCTCCATGTCTAACCCTTTCTCTCCTAAGATCTAAAGACCTCCTTTCCCAAACTACGAAGATTAGCAGATGTTGAAATCACAAAGTCACCACACTAGCATTGGACAGGGCTTCATTTCTTCACCATTTCCATTTTTCTGTTTCCTAGTTCATTATCTTGTTCTCTTCTTAGCCTTGGTTAGTGTCCACCAGAGCTCTGGAGTGGTGCTTTATTGAACTTTCATGATTAGGGTAGTCAGTTGACAGAGGCAATTAGAATTCTACCTTGATCAGTGTCTACACACATCTAACTTTAAAATATTTCCCAAGAGATAGCCAAAGCACACGGTGATGAGAGAGAGTGGGAAAGTGTAATTTCAGGATGTGTGGGTGCAAGTATTTGTGTGCATGTGTGTGTACCCTTAAAATTAATGTCTTGTTATTTGCATTGTTTTCACTAATTTTTTTATGTTCTCTTTCTTCCAAAGAATTAGGTCTTTTCATTCAAAGATTTTATTTGATGAATGAATTGTCAGTTATTTGCATTTGTTCTGTTCTTCAGGCAGAAGGGTTGGTTTCATGATTTGAATAACAATAATGCACATTTGATACTTTTTGCCCCAGACCTTTCCACGCCTTTCAATATGCCCTTTTTCTAGTTGGTTATCCTGTTTTGTCCTTTTTTTTCATGTATTTTTTTCTTCCCTTTGCGCTTGGGAAGCAGGCGGTGGAACCACTGAGCTAAATCCCTGGCCGTCTTCCTTCCTATATTTTTCAATATTAATAATCAGTAAAATACATATTTAACTTTTTAAGAGAGTATATTTTTAGTGGTCCAGGGACTGGTTGAAAATAAAAATTTGGTAAAAGAAATTAGCTGTCTGCCTCCAATATTCTCTGCACTTTTCCTTACTCCAGAAAGAGAGTTTTGCAGAAGAACATTCTTAGTTCATGAATAGAAAAAAAATTTTTAATGTCTTTCCAAAGCCATTACAGAAGCCCACATTTTCACAATGCCTGGAGCAGATGACTCTTCCAACTACTTTGTCACTTTTTACTCTATTTGAGCATGAAGCAAATACATAAGACACATGAAATCGTCCTGGTCTGAATTATCATTCACCTATGGGAAACTCAGGAGGAGTCTCACAGTTACTCTTGCAGTGTGCTGTTAGGAAAACTTTATTCTGACATCTCTTGGTGATCTTTATTTTACTATGGAGATTTCACAAGAGATATATGCTTTTGCAACAATGAATATTCTCACACCACAAAACAGGATCCTAAGGCTAGCAAACATCTGTAATCCTGACACTTGGGAGGCTGAGGCAGAAGGATCTCAAGTTTTAGTCCTGATTGGGTAACTTAGTGAGACCTGTCTCAAAATTTAAAAATTAAAAAGGGCTGGGGATGTAACACAGTGTGAAAGATATAAATTATGTCCTCTTCCTGGTCACACCGCAGTGACTGACTTCCAAGAAAGCACCACCTCCTAACCGCATATTCAGTTTAGAGCTCATCAGTTGATGACTCTACTGATGTGAACAGCGTCCCCATGATCCAGTCACACAGGGGAGACTTTTGCTGGGTATTTTAGATCTAAACCCTAAAACACATTCAAGTAGGAAAAATTGTAAAAACATGAGCAAAAAAATGCCCAAAACATAGTGTATTGCCTTAATACGTAAAGGATAAACAACAAAGAAAATCTTTGTAAATATAAGTCAAGAACACAAGAAAATGGTATTGTTCAAACATATTAACTCTTTTAGCCTCATTTACAACCAACACTGTACAAAATAAAGTGAAAAATCAATATAAAATATTAATAATTTTCAGACAGAATTGCAGTCATATTTTTCTAGTCACATTGTAGAAAATGTGAAACTGCTTTCCTTTTTGTATCATAAAGAAGTTAAGAATATTTTCCAGCAAAATTAGTCCTATAAAAGCAGTCTCATTCATTAATAGTGAAAAGGAAAATTCATAATTTATATTTTAAAATATGCAAAAGCCTATAAATATAAATAATTTTTCTTGCAATAATTTTCTAAATCCACTCTCTTACAAAAAAAGTACAAAAAGTCCTCTACATGGATGTTCACTATAATTTACTTTATAATAACATAATAATATAAAAACATAGAACATTCACATTTTTTAATTTGTCCGATAGTTGATACATACATTCGAATTCTTGGGAAGTCTAGCATAAGGAATAGTAATTTATAATTGCAGTATTTATAGCATAGCCATTTATTTCTTAATGTGTCAATATATCTCTTGCATTGTATTGTGAAAATAAAAGTATCCAAAAGAATCTGCATATTATTATTTCATTTTACTGACAAGCTATATATGTTAGGTCATATATTTAGAAGAACATATGCAATTAAAATGATGATTTAAATTGTGTTGTTATATTTGGCAATATTTTATCTGTATTCATCTATTTGCTCTGTATTTGCTCAGATGCCGCTGGACCTTCAAGCCATACTCCAGCGATACCACCTGATTTCAGGTTGGCCCTCATTTAGAGCAGTGGAAATCCTTATCATGTGTGTAAGACTGAGATTCCACAATCACAGGTGAGTGGTAGATTTCATGAATGAAAATAAAGCATAATAATTATGTTACTATCCAGGGGATATGTCATATTATTGAAACTTAGCAGAAAGAAAAAAAAAAACCTTAATGTATTCCTTTCCAAAAAAAATAGCACAAAATCAAGAATTTCAAATACATAATCCAGGGATTACTGTGTCTAAAACTACATTTTGCTCACAACTCAGGAGAAAAAGTAATTAAAAAAAAAATAGAGTTGTTAGAAAATGGAACAAAATGAAAAGATACACCTTCATGGAATGGGATGAGAAGGTCATACTTCAAATTTTTAATACATAAAAGGAAAGTAATAATGTTTATACATACTCATTTTAATGTTTGAACTAGAAAAACAAAGTGTTGGCTCTGTCTCAGAAAGATGTAAAAGGTGACTTGAGGCTTAATCTCAGAGTCATCTTGCACAAATTTATGAAGATGTCCAGTTCCAATGAAATAGTGAGACATCTCTTAGCAGTGAACTTGGACCATTGACAATGTCTTTTCTCAAGAGGAACAACTGTTCCTAGAACTCATGGAAAACTTGTTTGAATTTCAGATGCCTCTAGAACATTTCAATCCCTCGTAAGTTTCAAGGTATTACAGATAGAAAGAATGTATTTCACATGATGTAACTTAAAGGACCACATAGGAAAAATGTCCCACACAACAGGAATTTGCACAAGAAATAGACTTGAGGTAGAAGCTGCCTTCGCATACAAGATCCCACTGTAGAGAACTACCCTACCTGAGAGAAGTGAGGCTCAAACAGTTCATATAAATACTAAGTGTCTTTGCATTCAGAAGTTCTTACAACATGGTTCTCCAAAAACATAAATTGAGGAAGGATGCTAAGAACACATATGGCTGCTCCAAAAGACAAAGTTACTGAGCAAATGGTGTATACAGTTAATGGAGGAGATAAGAAAGGAAATGAAATATTATAAAAGCAATGCTGGGTCTGCTTGAAAAGAGAATGGTATGGGCAGGGGATTTAGCTCAGTGGTTTTGCTGCCTGCTGCGTAAGTGCAAGGACCTGAGTTCGATCCCCAGTACCAAAAAAAAAAAAAAACAAACCAAAGAAAAGAGAGTGATATGGGAAGGAGTAAATGAACATAAGGGGCCCATCTGGACTCACAAGGAGTCAGGGTTCTTAAATGCCATGCACTGGAAATATAGAGGATGGTGTACACATAGAGAAATTTTTCCAGAAATATTTTAAGACCTTTCTAAAAAAAGAAATCACAATTGTAAATTTTCCCCAAATATATGTATTTTAAATGTCTGAGAAACCTTGTGCATGTTGAGGAGAATGCAGGTGAAACTAAAACTTTCACCTCATTATTTCTTTCTTCTCTGTATAATTCTAAATATCTGTTTCTGGAATATTAAAGCAATAGTGATATAGTTTGGAAATTTAATTTGTGTAGGGAATGTAATTGGTCTTTGGATATTCGTGCAGAATTTTAAATTTTTCTCATGTCTTATGAATATTGTCTGAATGGATAATTTGGTAGGAGTTTTTTGGTATATTTTTTCTAAAAATTATGAAGCATAAGTACTTCAGGCTCAAAGGAATTCAAGTATGGAAATTCCTAAGAAAACTGCTTAACTCCTTTTGTTGCTTTGGACAGAGTGATAATAAACTTTTTGTGCTGGTAAGAAACATTTAACCTTATACTATTATAAGAACCGTGAGGCTACTCATACTAATTCAGTCATTCTTTTGATGAATAAAGCATGCCCAAGATTAACTGGGAAAAACAAAATAGATTCACAAAGCAGTAATCAAGATTTGAAGACAGACACATGGTGGTGCAGGTCTGTAATTCCAGCTACTTTGTAAGTTGAAGCAGGTGGATTGCAAGATGGAGGCCAGCCTGCGCAATTTAGAAATAAAAACTTGTCTCAAAATAAAGATTAAAAACATAAGACTTTTAAAAAGAGCTATGGTTGTAGGTCAGTGATAGATCACTTTTCTAGGGTGCAGGAGGGTCTTTGTTCAATCCCTAGTTCATGAGATAAAAAAGAAAGAAAGTAAATATTGTTCCCCATCCTCCTGGACAGGGCTAGACATTCATCACAGGAAAATGTTTCTTTACTGGTCTTGCAAAGACAAAATTATGAATAGATGAGAACACCACAAAAATATGAAGGAAGGGTGAATTGTACACATGAATGAACACTAACACCTACGAAAATTGCTATTGGTCTAGACAGTACATGGCTTCTATAGCAAACCACCATTAATTTAGGAGTTTAAAAAAAATACATTTGTGATCTTACAGTTTTGTCAATCACAAATTCAAAATTAGTTTCATTAGGATGAAATAAAGGTGCTCAAAGGGCTACATCATTTTCTGGGTGCTCCATGTGAGAATTCATTATCTTCCATTTCCACCCTCTAGACAGTACCCATATTATTTGTTCATTCCTTTCTGCTAACTTCAAAGCCAAAAATGATGTTGCTCGCATCTTGTTGCTTTGACATTTCATAGTCACATGTTTCTCACACTCTTCTCCTCTTGTGATTACATTGGACCCCCCGGGATAATATAGGATTGTCTCTCTGAACTCGTCCAATTAGCCACCTTACCTCGATCCATAACCTTACCACTGGTTTCCCATGCAAGGGCAGCATGGCATACCCATAGGTCCTATGATTTAAGACATGTCATCTTTCGCTGAGGAATGGGGTCATTATTCTGTTTTTGGTTTTTACGACTTCTTCATGTGAGTTAAATTTGTATCACTACAAAGACCAAGGCAAGGTCAAGTCTGAGTGTTCCTTTCTATTCAGGAAGATCCATATTAAAATATTAAGAAATATTTTGTCCAGGTAACACTGGAAAAAAGAAAAAGAATGCCTTTGAAATTATGAAGCAAGTATTGAGTTTTGCTGCTATAAGCTAATATGTACATGTCCTTTTGATATGCTGAGCTACAAAGGGGATAAAGACACAGGTTTCCATGGGTTTTTTTTAGCTTAATACATTCTTATGCAGTATCTTGTTTAGTACCCTACAACATAATTTAGTAAAAGAGCTCAGATGTGCAAGTAGATAAGGATGCCACAAAATGAACTATGTCTAAAAAAGGCAAAGATGATAATAAGTCTTGGAGTATTTAGATGGAAAGATTATATTTGATTGGTGGGATCAGCATTATTAAAGAAGGTTTTAAGGGGTACTTCTAAGCAATTTGGTTTTAAGTGTCATTCTTGATTAGTTCAATTAAGAATTGAGAGTCAGCATATTTTAATAGAAATAGCAAAGATTTTACAGTTCTGAGGAAAACTTAAAATTTGAAACCCCATCTCCTCTAGTTTCCCCTGATTTTTAGAAGAACTTAAACTCTTTGAGCTTAAACTTACTTTATATAGAAAGAAAATTAGATCTAATACTCAAAAACATTTGTGAGATTAGAGATGATTTATATATGGCATCTAGGAAATGCCTGGCCCTAGATTTAATTCCTACAATAACATTGCTTTAAGCTGTAATCTAAATGCCTTTGCATGAGTGTTCATTTATTAGCCTATATTTTAAATATATGTGTTTCAGAGACAACATTATTTTCTCCTTGAATTTTCATTGTTCAGATAATATACACCCAGAATCTTAATTGATAATAATTTTCAAACCAGAATGGAGTTTTTTGCCATAAAATACCCAAAATTACCTGATTCATTTCAGAGCTATATTGATTTAAGCTTACATTGTATTTACACATAAATATATAAATATTAATAATAAAATTAGAAATAGTAAACTGAAATATTTTTCTAACACAATTATACTATGGTGTACTAGGTGATTATGTGTTTAAGAAATAACTTCAAAATATAAGAATAAGATTACTTAAAATAGTGGAATGTAGGAATGAATTATAACAGAATTAGAATCAATCTTGCAGGCATATGTCATTTTTTCAGTAGGGAACCTGTCTTTGAATTCTCAGTTCTTATTGTAAAGCCTGAAACATCCAAGATGTTCTCCGTTATTCATGTAAGAGAATAATATAAGTGTGTGAAATTGAAGTCAGTGTTTCCATCACAGTGCTTAGTTCTTGTTTTTAACCAGCACTAATTGCCATTTAGTGAATAGTTGTCAGAATTTTGACTAACGTCAGTCAAATTTGAGGCATATGTATAACATCTCTCTACTATAGCCTGAATCTTTTACTTTTTAACGGTTTGTATGATTTTGATTTACTATGATTCTTTGACCACTGCTTTTCAGAATAACTTTGAATTAAATCCTAAAATTCTACTTATAAAAAGGCTAATCACAAAAGTAAATAAACTCTTGGTTAGTATTTGTTAACATAAAGCTCAGTTTCTATATCATCTATTTTAAATAAAGCAGTAGAAAATAAAAATATTTTTGTGCATCTGTGGGTTCAAATAAAGGGACACATTTTTAAGGGCAGTAGTATTTATCACTGAAACAAAGGAACTAAGAAATATATTTTTGTGACTTGGTCATCAGCATTAATAGTAAGTTAATAAACTGAAAGTGTTGTCTCACCTCTGTAATCCCAGCACTCAGAAAGGCTGAGTCAGGAGTATCACAAATTTGAATACCACTTGGGCAAATTAGAGAAAAGAGGTGGCCTATTTGAAGTATGGCCTCTTAGTCCAGGGAAGAAGGAAACAGACCGAGGAACTTCGGTAGCAGGGTGCTCGGATTATGGAAAATGGATTCAACAAGAAATCTATCTATTAAACCATCAGTAAGAAGTTGTCTAAAAAGATCTTCAGATGGAGGGATTGTTTCTTGTTGTTCAATGTGTAAGATAAATGAAATGAATGTCCACATATTTTATCAAGATAAAGCATGTTTTCACCTAACTAAATCACTGTGTTAGTATTATACATGTAATCACTCACTCAACAAATATTAATTTAGTGTTTGCTATGTGACAATCACTCTTCTAGGGATATCATAAAATCTTACACAAAATAAAGTACTATATCTTAATCAAGGAAGGTATTTTTTCTCCAGTGGAAGAAGCAGAAAATATAAACAAATATAATAACAGAAACAATAAAGTTTATAAAGAAATAGAGATGAAGAGAATAGATTTGTGTCTACCATTTCACATAGAGTAATCAGAGAAGTTCACTAATCCTCAGGCAAAACAGAAAGAAGGTTTAAATCGGGACTTCTCCACCGTCCAGTACATACTGATAAAATTGTAGTTAAAGGATCGTAAAGATTTGCTGAAATTTGCTAATGCCCTTCCCTGTAATAAATTTTAGCCTATTGGAGACAGCTGGCTCTCTGCCTGTCTTGTGTGCATAGTCCTGTGGACACTAATCTATTTTCCCAGTGCTCCCTGCAGTTTGCAATTCAGCAGATGGTTCATAGTCAAGATGACAGAGGTGGTGTTGCTAGAAGGAGAGAGCAAAAGAGGTAAGACAAAACAAACAAAAACTTGGGACTAATTTGTCAAGGATTTTAAACCAAGGAAAGAAACTTGCTTTTTGCAAGCTCCTTAATCCTTTTGGTCCTGCTGTGAATTATCTGCTGCTGCCTTCCAGAAGTCCTGTCAAAAAGCACAGGAGACCCAAATCATCAAACCAGACCTATGTTCCTCTTGGCTTTCAGTATTTCAGAGATGATTCAGACAAAGAGCATTTTTGGCAGCGATGTCAGGCCAGAACCTGGTTCTGTAATTCCAAGTTGTAACTTAGAACCTGCATTCTAACAGAGATGTTATTCTGCAAGCTACACAGGGTTTGTAGTAGTTGTTCACCTGTCTTTTGTTTATTTTCATGTTCTTCTACTTCATCTTACATAAAAATATACAAATGCATGTATGCTACATTTATATTCTCTTTGTGTCCCCTAAAAGTTAAAATCATAGTAAAGATTAATTTGGGAGGCAACCTAGTGAAAAATATTTCCAGATTCCAAGCAAATGACTCATTAGTAAGCTCAGACAATCCAATTTGTTTGTTAAGTTGGAAACAGCTTTACATGGAGCAACCAAATAGTACACCACTAACATGTACATAAAGCACATTGGGATCCAGAATCCCCCCAAAATCACACAAATACAGCATAATTCTGTACAGAAATAATAAACACAAAAATGACTAATTTCCCCTAAAGAAGTTAAAAGTATAGATAGACTACCATATAGTTGCTCCCTTACATTTTTCTCTTTCAAATTTTGTATAAAACTGTAGTGTCAGGGATAAAATAGCTTATAAAAATTTAATATCATGAGTTATTTTGTAGAAAAGAAATTAATTCACATATATTACCAAATGGAAATCCCGAATGCAAAGCTCTTTCTGGAAAAGGTTATTTGTAATGACCAAATTCGTCACTGTTTGGAATCTCGTAAAGGTCACAAAGAAGGTTTTCACTTGTTTTAAATAAAATTCTATATTTTAAAAATAAATATGCCTTTCTTCCATTTCATAGAAATATCAGTGCTGTTTGCACTATAATTTACTTTTTGAGCCTCTGACATTTACCCAGCTGACTGTCTTTGGAGAACAATCTCTTGACTGAGAAACACTGTAGGTAAGAAAACTGTCAATTACAAATTACTGTTTGATGCATTGCAAAGTCCAGAAGTCTTCAGATTTAAAGAATGACCTTGTTAAATACTTTGGGGTCTACTACCTTTAACTCATATCTAAAAACGATGTTTCATGTAAATGCAAAGAAATTTGAGTAACAAAGACATAATCAAGGAAGAGGAATGCCTTCATTAAAAGAATAATTGCACTATAAACCTAATATGAAAGGATATTTCTGAGTTCATAAAACATTAATCAGATCCAAAATATTATGAGACCCTCAGCATTATTTAGACTCATCTTGATCTTTTGAGGGAAACATTTTATTCACAGTACAAGTAATTAAAGTTTTCAAACTGGAACATCATGATTGTGTTTGTGTGCACATATGTATTTCTATATACACAGATATTTAATTTGAATATTTTAAAATTGAAAATACTTTTAATTGTGCAACAAGTATTAGTATATAACTTATTAAGTTGCTTATTTCATATTTATTTTGAAAATTAATACTTGCACTACAGCAACAAGATGCATTTTCTAAATGTAAAATAAATACTAGAAGTAATTCAAAATGATATTTAAAAAAGGGGAAAAAACAATAGGACATAAAATGATTATCAAAGATGATCTATAATTGACATCATTTTACATTGTGTACTTAAAATGTATGGTGAAACACATAAATCTAATTTATGTATTAGTATCACATACATTTATAAAATTTTTGCCATAGTTATAAGTTTGTACCACCAGTGCATATTTTAAAAAATATTACTGTATTTCCTGACTCAGTTTACAACTTTTCCAATAAAAAGAATTTCAGGGTTAAGTGAAATTCAATGTTACCTTCAAAAGGAGTGACATGTAAAAATTTTCATATTCACACAGCCTCTCCAAAGAAAAGAAATAATTCAATTCCTCTAATTGTGGTTAAAGTTGAATTTCAAGGGCCACATGAATTTAAACAAGATTTATGCCTTAAATATATAACTTTGAAGACTCTCATTTTAGGATATAACAGAATACCATCTACAACTATTTTCATTTTATAAAGTGAATGTACATACATATACATTCATATTACAAGTACACACACACACACATCTATATGTTTGTGTACCCACAGTGACCACTCAAATGATGATCCCTTTGTCATTTTTCTTTATTCCATGAATGTACTAGATCAGTTTTTTTAACACAGAAATTTTCAATCCCAAAAATTTTGTTCCTCCTCACAAAACATCAGTGTTATATCAGATTAATATTCAAATGTGATTTTACAAATTAGAGCTGCTTTCATAATGAGTGAAGTTGTTCATTTATACCTTTGTTAATCCATTCATTCAAAAATACGGTAGTTGAAAAACTCTGAGTCACAATCACAAATAAAGCAACAGTTCTGATTTGTAGAAAGTTATAATCTCATTAAGGCAAGCAAGAAATGGGCAATGAAATACAATCTGAGAAATGATGTAATGGGGGAAAATTTATGGGACATATCAGAGATGCATTTGAGAAATTTAAAGAGTGCTTCCAAGTCAAGTATATGACTTCTAAAGTAGATTGTAAAGAATTAGCCAGGATTGGCTAAGCAAAAATAGATAATACTGAAGGAGGCAAATATGATATTTACAAGCAATATTAATAGTTTTGCAATGAAAAAGCAGGTCAAGAACAAACAAGTATAGTCTTTACATGTTATCATTCCCTTCATTTACACACTGTTGCTCTTTGATAGATAACCACCAAGTCTAACATGTGCATCTGAACAGAATGATGAACTTGAAACAGTTTCCATGTCCAGAATGCAGGGATTTCTACAACCTCCTACATTGGCCTGTTGGCTTCTGTGAGAAAAATTTTTAAAATTGAATAGTTCACTTTTTATTTGGTTTCCTGATATCAGTAATTTCCTGAAATCAGTAATAGATTTTCACCTATTTAATTAGATTATCATCTAAATAATTCAAATTGTCAGAATCAAGACTCTGCTTAAAGAGGAGTGGGCAAACTATGGTGTCACTGCCAGTTCCAAGGTCCAAGTCAGCTTTAATCTATTCCTAATTCTATGTATTGCGTAACTATTCGGGGTATGTGATTATTTAAATCACACAACTGCCATGTGCAAACCTGTTATGATTTAAAGTAGGCCTTCTTTCATTTGTATGTTCTTCCTTATTATTTCCCTCCACTTTCTTCTGCAGAAGATATCCTTATTAGAATGAATGTTCATCAAACAGTGATTTGTTTCATCATTGCTACTTTTAATAAAGTCATCAAGCCTTCTTTTGTAGGCATAATGGGGAAACTGCTTGTCTATCATGAGTGTTTCATTAAGGGGCACAGAGTCAAGAAATCCAGGATCAAAGCCAGATTAAAAAAAGAAAGAAAGAAACAATTTTAGTATCACCAAGTTCCCCTTATTTCAAGATCGGTCCAATTTGTGTAGTTCCTCACCTGTTTATCCCCATGGCACCTCTCACCAGTCAAAATTTACACCATTGACTATAAATATTGGGGGGGTTCTTTGAATGGATTGAATAGTTGAAAATTTTTTTCTGTTAATTTTAGTCCTCATCACCCAAAAATAGATACAGAAAAAAAATCTTCCAACTTCCAATTAAAATATCTTCTACAAGAGACTTTAGATAAGAATCAATCTTCTTTTTCTCCAGCTAATACTCACACATATTGTTATTAAATTTACCAACAAAAGGTGGTTGCTGCTACCAGTTTCACAAAAATCTGCATGTTAAGTTACATCAGGAAGCCCATTTTATGTCCACATGCCATCCTAAATGAACCAACTAATATTAGAGCTGCCTAAGCTGAAATACACAATAAGAATATTATTTTGAAATAGATATGGCAAATTAGCATGTTTCTGTTCTCTCCGGAGCAATGCAATCACATCAGTAACCTTTTAGAGAAAGCTTTAGAGCCAAAATGAGTCAAATGTTTCTCTCTCTAGTCAACGACGGTAAATTGATCTTGTGGAACCCGCAGCTGACCCCCACAATGCTTTCTGCATCAGATTGACATTGAGTCAATTCACCCCTCCGGGAAACTTGAACATTGCCCACATTTTAATGACTTCCCATCATGCCACCCCATTGTCTTAGAGATAAAACCTCAATCTGGGAGTGTCCCAACAGAAAGCTGGCGTCTGAATGGTAATTCTTCCATTGATAGAGCAGCTGCCATCTAAGTTTATGTGAGTACATGCTCTGATGTTCCCCAAGTCACCTAATATTGCACCACTCAGGACATACCTTTGTAAAGTGATACCTGCCTATATCCACAAAATGGGACTTGATCTTCAAGACCATAACCCCCAATTAACAAAATACAGAATTGGAATTAATATTAGACAAAGGAATAGAAGAAAATAACTCAGATTTGGGCCCATGGAATTATCGTAGCATGGTCAAAAACGTGCCTTACATATACTTAATTACAAATTACAATAAACTCAAATATAACAGTCCTTTCTCTTCTCTATGAGACACATGGTCCAAATCCCAGGTGGATAATTCAATCCACACATAGTACTTAACTCTATATATTTTTTTCATATGGATGATCAATTTAATGTAGAAATTAGGCATGGTATGATACTAAAGAAACAGAACAATTATAATAATATACTACAGTAAAAGGTATCTGAATGTTCTGTGTCTCTCAAATGTCTTATGTGCTGTTCTCACACTTCTTATGATGATGCGAGATGATATAACGTCAGTAGGATGAGATGGAGTGAGGTGAATGATATAAGAACTGTGATGCAGCACTAGGATATTATGTAAGGATGATTTGACTGAGCAGTGCAGTACCTCCACCACCCACTCTGTCCATCTGATAACTGAGACAGCTACTAAATGACTAGTGGGAGGGTAGTATATAGAGCATAGATACACTGCACTAAGAGATGAGTCACAATGGAGCAGGACAGTATGAAACTTCATTGTGCTACTCAGAATGGCTTACAATTTAAAATTTATAGATTGTTTATATCTAGAATCTTCCATTTACTATTTTTGGGCTGCAGTTTTCTGCAGGCAGCTCAAACCAAAAATAGGGAAATCATAGAGAAAAGAGGATTACAAAAGTTTATCATTCTTATCATAATTTTGTAACTATGATTTTTAGTTTTCTTTCTCAGTAGTTTTCAAAGTTCAGATTTCTTTGTTATTTTAATCAGCAATTAAGAGTTGAGGATCCATTCTTTGTCTAGCATTGACCCATTCTTCAAGATGGGTCTGTGTGTCCCGAAGCTCCAGGCTATGCAATTGGCACCTAACTCTACATGAGTGTTTCACAAATGAATGCAGTTTCCCAGCAGCCAGCAGATAATTAAAGAAAATTGAGTCCTCAAAGTATATACAGTTTTTTTCCTGAGGCGGACACATGAACAGATGCTTACAGTTATAGTGTGAAAATGATATTTACTGCCAAGTGCTCTGGGGTTAAAAGAAACTGGGGCATCAGAAATCAGTATCAGAAGAGGTGATATTTGGAAAATGTTTTGAAAAATAAAAATAAGCAGAAATTAGGTCAAGAAAGGAAGAAATTCCACAATGGACTGCAAATTGATGTACAAACAACCATAGAAAGAAATCAACATCAAGACTCTGAAAGTGGAATACATCTGTGTATGGCTACAGAGATTGTGCATGTTCACATAAGTGATATTAACTAAAGCTAGTGATAGGAGGAATCTCTCTAACTCATGAAAGACCTGCATTTTTCATTAAGAAGTTGGATACTGAATGCTAGAGAGAAACTAATGGCCTTTAACAAAGGAAAAAGTCCAATCTGATTGGTGCTTAGACCACACCAGCCACAGAAAGGAGTAGAGCTTTGAAAAAGTCATACAGGAGGCAACAAAACCAGGCAGGACACTAAGTGTTCCTTTAAAATTGTATAAGAAATAATGTACTTTCTAATTATGATTTATTTCTACTTGTTTAATATAATTTCATTGATGTCTGTATTAAAATATTTATTTTACAATCAATGTGGCATTTTTAAGGGCTTTCTGTAACCCCATCCTGTGATAATAAATTTCCTTTTAATTAATGGGGATCGACATTCATTTTTATTTAATAAAAAGGCAATGTTTTACTTTCAAATTTTAATTAGAAGTGGTGATTAACACAGAGTGCACAATTTGGGTGTTAGCTGGCTTTCACTAAATAAAATTTGTAACCTTAAGCAGAGCCTTGGCATACTTTTGAATCTTCTTCCAAAGCAAAAGTAAACAGTGTTTCTTTCATCATTTCTCCCATCAGTGACTTTAATTAGTGATTAGTGGTTATTGCTTGTGGTTTCGGCATCTCTTCTATTAATGAAAGGTCACAAACTAATGATTATTTTAAAATGTGCTAAAATGAATCATCCTTAAAAAAACAACGTTTTGTTACTGCTGTATGCCTGCTGCTTTCCCAAAGATGTGGGGTAAGATGGGCAAAATGAATGATGCTAAATTGAGCTTTTATAACCATTTTTCTTTCTGGGGAGTGGGAAAAATGTATTAATCAAAATCACATGCCCAAACTGTGACAGCAG
Organism: Heterocephalus glaber; assembly: GCF_000247695.1. Next base: position 23,874,878 of record NW_004624742.1, read on the forward strand.
TAGCTTTTCCATTCCAAGAACTCAGAGTTTAATATAATGTAAAAATGTAAATGATAAGTCAATTCAGGTCAGTCTAAAATGGGACAACAAAGTGACATTTCAATTTAAGCAGAAACTACTATAGCCAACCTTAATCAGATATTCTAATAAATGAGTTAAGGGACAATACTCCATATTTCTTAATCCAAAAGAAAATGAATTGTCATGACTCTTCTTCAAATGACACACAAAACAATATGAAAACAATCATGAACACAATTGACTTGAATATAGATGTGTTATTCTAAATTGTAGATTCTATTTTATTTCTTTCAAATATAAATCAATCATTCAAAAATATGCTTTGCTTAATAAAATTGAACAACTATATTTAGAACTTTTACTCTGGGTATGGAGTTATGTTTTGATGAGTTGCATAGACTGAAAGTAGAATTTATCATGTATTCATTCATTGATTCATTCATGGACATACTATTCTGTATTAGATTCTATAATAAATATTGGGCACTTACTTGCAAGAAAAGAAGTACCTCCTAACTGATCTTAGAAAGAAATAAAAATAACAATTAAATAATCTCACTAACACAAATTGACAATTTTGCTAAGAGACATGTCACGTTCTCTTAAGAGAATATTCTAATCAGAAAGGTCAAAGCAATCTTCTTCAGAAAATTTTTATTTTAGCTGACATCTGAAGAATGACTTGGACTTAACCAGCTAAAGAAATTGAAGAGGAAGAAAGTAACTAATAGAATGTGATGTGTAAATCCATGGTACAAGATTAGCAAGAGCAATTATAATGATTACTATGAATCAAAAAGAGGTCTGGGCCATTATAGGAGAGAGTATAGTGTAGAAAGATACAGATAGGAAATTTTTGAAGATGTTTAAGCAGAAGAATAGGAAAATTTGGAGCAGAGGGCCTTGAAAGACAATATCATATTTTAATTTGGAAAATGTTTCTTTGATTACAATGAGGCCAGCCTTCTTGTTACCAGGTTAGATAAGACTCAGAGAAGTAGATCTAGCTCACTGGAGAAAAATTTTGAGGTAAAGATCTGCATAGCTGTTCACTGATCCCTCGGTAGGATTGAGACTATGAAGTGAAGAGGACAAGGATTCAGGCTAAGTATTGAGAAACTTTAAATTTCCTTAAAGAAGTTAGGTACAGGAGGGTAACCTACAAAACATTCCAGGGAAGGAGTAGCCAGAATGGTAGGAGAAAACTAAAAGGAAGGCCGGTCAAGAAACTGTTTAAGTAGACAGACCATAGCAGTATTTAAATCCCACAGGTTATTTGAGATGAGTACTTTTAAATTTTCCACTAACATTATCAATATGAAGCCATTGTCAATGCTAGTGAAATTATTTCATGGGAAAAAATTAAATGGATTGAACAGTAAGTAGGAACAAAGTCGATTGAGACTTGGCATAAGCATACCTCACACTGCATCTTAAAGCAGAGGAAGAGACATGAACTTGCAACTGGAGAAAAATGGACGGCAGAAAGAAGTCTGACTTTGGAATTTTGGTTTTGATTTTTGTTTGTTAAGGATTTCTGGGTAGTAGAGAAGGAGAACTAAAGTATATAAGAAGAATAAAAGGAGCCTATGAATATAGGCATAGATGTGATTCACAGACTGCTAGGGAAATTCTGGAGATGGAGCAGGTGAGGCACCTCCTGGTGGACATCAGCCAACCATGTGCAGATGTGATATGTGCAGATGCAATGACAATGAAGGAAACCTATGCCTTCTACTTTTTCTTTTCTTCTCATAGAGTAGAAGATGAGTCATCAGTAAGAAGGATTAAAGTGGGGTTCAGAATAAAAGGAAGAACTCTAAGCAACACGACTAACAAGTTTGAGCTAGGACAAGGCAAAATGTAGTCGAAATTTTTGAAAGAAAGCAGAGGCATGGGTAAAAGAAAAGAAGGCAGTGATTGGATTGCAGAATCATTGTGGGAGTACTTGAATAAGTACTCTGCAAGGGAAGGGATAACAAAATCTTTACAATTTATAAACAGAAAAATAAAATGTTCTAAGAGGAAGAGCCACACATCCAGAGTGCAAAGAATTAAAAAAAAAAAAAATCCGTAAGAAGTCAGTTTAGAATTCACGGAGTTACCAGATAGGATATGTGGTATTTGAACTGGTAGAGAAAATGCATCACTGGATATAAAGTTGAGAATGGAGCTGTTGGAGGAGAGCACTCCTGAGAAGGGAAGATCCGGTGAGAAGACACAGTGAGAGAATTTCGTAGGAAATGATGAGCAACTGAGTGCAGCTGAAGCACATAGAAAAATTGAGTTCAGAAAGTAGATTGTGGAGTAGATTGGACAGGACTTTGAAGAAAGCTAGAAAGTAAAGGTGATAACTCATTTTTTAAAAATTTCCATGGTAAAAATGAAAGTCAGTAGGGATTTCCAAAGAATAAGTAAACTAATAAAGCAGTATTTGGCCGGATATTTTCTGGATCAAAAAAGGCTAACTGAGGGTCTGCCAAAGAAAGAATGATCCAGCGCCACAATAAAAATATCAGCACAGCCACACTTTACTTCATTAAGCGCTGACTGCCATTGACAAGTGAACCAAAATATTGGCCTTTTCCAAATGAAGTGTTGTATAAATTTCTGAAGCAAAATAAGAAATTTGGATCTTTAAAGCAAAATCAGACATGTAAGAGGCATCTGCTAATTTGAATAAAGGTTGTCACAAGCCTTCCATTGAGTGGCTGCTTTTCAGAAAGAAAACGGAGGTTTTTCTAGTAAACTTACCTTGGGTCTTAAGCAAAGCCTTTGATAGAATCAGGATGTTGGAAATGCGAAATGGTGAACAGGTTGGCAGTAATTCCAAGGTCTTCCAGATTTTGTACTTAATCTGGATTTCAAAAGAGAAAGAGACTCAAACCACAAGTCGCATAGAAAATTTGCTACTTTTGCTTTCTCTGGCAAAGTGCTTCTGGGAAAAGAAATTGAAATCAAGATTAAAATGAGTCCTTGATAATCTTGAAATGACCATTTCTGACAGGTTACAGAAAGATGAATTGGCAGAGTAAATGTAATCCATTTTTTTCCCTCTTACGTATCCAGAGAATGCCATTTTATCTCAGGCAGGATTGGGAAGACATTTAAGGTCATCCCTCTACTCATATTATGCAGCGAAGGAAGATGAATCTATCTACATGCCATTCTCTTTCCTCTGAAATAGTTTTCTTTTAAATGGGCATTTAAATTCGACCACATTGTACTATCTTTGCAATGAAATCCATTTCCTTTTCTCAATCAATATGCTACTTATAGAGATATTCCAATATATACTAAAGTATACAGATTTAACTTTTATAAAATTTGTAGAAAACATGACCAAATTCATCTTTGAATTTTTTTAGAAAACAATTTGCCTGGTAATTTAAAATACACAAGAAACCGTTTGGAATGTCAAACCCATGTAAGAGTAGTAATTTCTTTTTCACCACTGAGAATAATAATTTGCTTATAAACAAAGTGTTCAGTTTAAATGATCCTTATGCCACATTGAAGTAGATTTGGACTATCTTAATTAGAAAGTTTTATTAAATATTGGTTTTTATTGTATATAACTTGAGAATACATGTACACTCAAGTTTAATATATAAATCTCTTACAATTTTGCAAACTTAACACATTTTATATATTCATTTGGCTTTACTTCTAAATTAAATTATGTGATTCAGTTTCATTATATCACATATTCAGAAGAAAACTTTTGTTTACTAAAATTGATTTAATAACTTTATTCTTTGGAAACTGCATGGAAAACGACAGCTTTGCAACTATCATTCCAGAAGGAATAACACTCGGTGACAAGCTTAATTTAATAAGTATATAAACAAAGTCAATTAAAGAAATGCCTGGAATTATTTTATTGCTTTGAAAAACACACAAACTTTTTATATTCAGAATCAAAGTTGGAGTTTAATGAAGGGAGCCATTTAGAAGTGAACACAAGCTTGATTTTGATACCTGTGAATCCAAGCACTCCATGACACACAGCCAAAGATGTTCAAAGCTGACAGTGGCCTGGAGTAACGCAAATACCAGGACAAAAACTTGACAAAGAACCCTGTTGCCTTAAGTTACCAGCAGAATAAAACAGGAAAGTGTCTTATCACACGGTTCTACCAAACCTCTAGAACCAGATCTCAGGTTCTCACGGTGAGCATTTATCCCTGGCAGGTAGAAGATAAAACTGTAAAATCTCATTAACAATTTCACAAATATATAAATATTCAGGAAATGATTAACAATCTGAACTTGTTTACCCGCTGGGCATGTTTACATCTGAGTGGGCCAATCAAAAGATTATGTTCAACCCTTCAACATATGGACGTTTCTGTCAGAATAAAGCAATTACTACACTACAGTTTTCAAAAGCCTGCTTTGGGCTACAAAAATAGCATTAGCTGATGGAGAAAGAGGCATTAAAAAACAAACATACTGAGATCTCTTTGAAAATTTATTTAATTTAAAACAAAATGTTGAAAGAAATTATCTACTTTGCATTTTAGATGTTCTGAAGAAAATCAGTCATTAAAAATGCCATCGAGCTTCTTACTTTAAAATATTTGTCAATTGCTTACCACTTCTTATTCCTTTCTTGGATTCTAAAGTTGAATTGCGTGGTAAAACCTAGTACTAATTTAAAGGACACAGAAAACATTGCTTATTAGAAAGAGGGAGTTGAAATGGGGGAAAGGAATGATTCAGAGAATTATAGGAGAGACATTTCTGTGAATAACCCTGTGAGGCTGAGGTCATAAGGAAGCTCACAAATTATATCAGCTTTATACACAGCACAAAATTTGTGTTGTCATGTAAAGCACACATATATATACAAACATTTGTATATATACTGCATATTTATTAAAACATGTAGAAGATGTATATGTATAGGCACATATAAATTATATTGTAAAATATGAGGTATGCATATTACTCTTGATTAAAATAGATCTTAATCCTGCTCTATGATTGAAATTTTTTGCTTTTCAACATAGGGCCAACTTGATCACTCAGAGGGCTAATGCTAGATAGAAGGTCACATGAATTTTTGGTTATTATAGGGATTGATATAAGAAATACTCCCAGCATTCTGTATCTCTGGATTCAACCAACTGCAGATCAAAACTGGTTTTTCAAATTGCATCTGTGTTTATTGTGTATAGATTTTTATCTTGTTATAATTTCTTAAATTATATACCACAATAACTCTTTACACAATATTTATACTTTATTGGCTATTGTAAATAGCCGAGTTATATGTAAATTAGGCATGAAAATGTACATAGTTTGCCCATGTACAACATTATTTTAATTATTGTAAAAGGCACTTGAATGTCTGCCTACTTTGGTATCTGCTGGAGTCATAGAACAAATGCTGTGCAGATACCAACCAAAAACTGTATTAGAGATATGCATTTGTATGAGGATTGGATTAGAGAAGTTGTCCATTGGTTATTGTATTATGTGTTTTAAATTCAATAGAATGCTTCTGTGAGTGCAGTATGGAGATGACAACAATCTTTAAAATTGAAACATGGAAACGATTCTGAGGCACTATGTTAGGTGGTGTGGTGGTATGGAACCGCAGGTGGAAAGACTTGATTAGAAAAAATGGCAAATTCGAGGAAGGATTTTTATTTGGAACTATGAGATATTAGCCTATGATTTAATGCTAACTTGGAATGTTCTAATTAAGATGTGCTATTAATGACAATGGGTATAGAAGCTATACTTGAAATAAAATACTATGAAGGAAATTATCAGAGAGGGAGGTTGGACAGAAATATCTTGTCACATAAGAAGTAATTAGCAAAAAAAAATGGCTATTGGTGCTACCTAAAGGAACCAAGAGTATAGGAACTTAGCTGTTTCACTTCTAGTAATATTAAAGTCATGAGCATAGAGACACCACTCAAGATACAGAGAAAGATTAATTTATCAACTGAATTCTTCAGTTAATGACTGAATGAGTACCAGAGGAAGATTAGTTAGTGACCAAGCTGAATGGCATGAGCTTCAGTGAAATGATTTTACTGTAGTTGTTAGTTTACATTTTAATATTAGAAAAACATGGAAGTTGCAACTCTGAGTGAGAAGAACATCTTGATTCTTTCTTTGAATTAAACTATAGGACATGAGAATGTAGAACAAAAATAAAACAAAGAGTAGGCACAGAAAGAAAAGCAGTATAAATGGTAAAGGGGACCCAAGTAAAGAAGATTAGAGGAGAAAGTAGGAGGAAGATCGTTACGGTACATCCCGGCACAAAGATGGTAGTCTTCATGGGATATATCAACAGACATGCTCGAGTGAAGGTCGTGTGTTTTACAGATGAAAGCATTGAACTGAAAATAGAAGCCCTATGCCCGTCCATGTTCATGTTGCCCTCAAATATTGGTATTGTAAGTCCTCAACCAAGAAATAATTGGCCTGGATGAGTCCAAAGTTAGTTGCGCTCTTCTTGTTACCTATTTATTTCCCACTTAATGGCTGTGAACATTCGTGCTAGACATGGAGTCGGGGATAAATAAGCATTTATTCAGTTAATAAATATTACTTATATTATCTGAGTTCTTGATTACTTATCCCATTACTTATTAATAGCATTGGGGGTAGAGAGAAGCACATTTCAACTAATTCCAAAATATAACTTTCTAGCTATTTTCATATGCCAATAACTCCTTATCTTGTAACAGATGCTGTTTTTGCTTTGCATTATTTGTGCCTAATTTTACTAAAATTACTATCCATCATCAATTCTAGGAGCCCCATGGCATCTTGTGACATTTGGAGATCAATTGCTACTAGAATCAATTATGAAAAGCTTTGTTTTAATGGACTTATAATTGGTATTGGTTTTCTCTATTTTTATAATTGACTGAAAATATCCAATTCACACTTTCAAATCCCAATATGTAGAAGAGTTTAGATCCAAATTCAAAAACATTGTTCAACTATCTCTCTTTTCAAAGAACAAATTTGTTACCAGGGTTTGAATATTTGAAAACAGAGAACTGTATACTACTTTGAGAACAGAATAAATTCTACTGAACTTCATCACATTATGTAAAAAAAGAAAAAAGGCTTTTTTCTCATTCAAATAACCTCTAGAATGGTATTTGAGATCATTATTTAACACTTTCTCTCTGCTCTGAGAATAGTTTTGAGTTCATACAATGCTTCTCTAGCTTACATTCATTGCAGAGGGGTGAATTATAGTCTAATAATTATTCATGGACTTTATTATAGTATGAAACCTTGTCTCTGTTAAGCATTAATTTTTTAAAAAATTCATGAGTATTCACATATACTAGATACAACATTCTGTCACTGATTTAGATACAGAAAGTGATAGTGAAAAAAACAGAAATAGTAAAGTTTGATAATTGAGTGAATCATTTCATTCTTTTATGAAATAATTTTGACTTCCAGGAACTATTCAAAAAGTGTTTGTAGAAACACAATGTAGAAAAATGGAGAAAGGGTTCCTGCCTTTAGGGAATTTGCTGTTTATTAAGGGATATAAGCATATAGTCAAAAATAAAAACCCTAATTGTCATATGATAAATTGTTTAATTAATTTTATTGGTACATTTTAGGTATACAATGTAATGATATTCACTACTGAAAATTTGTACCTTTACATAATTTATCTTGGTTCTTATTTTTTTCCCATCAACTGGAGACTGGATAAAGAAAATGTGTTTTTTTTAATGAAATGGAGTACTACTCAGCCATAAAGAATGAGAAATTAGACTAAGTGGATGCACATTGAGACTACACTCTTAAGTGAAATAAATAGGACACACATGTGTAAATACTGAATAGTTTCTCTGGTACGAAAAACTAAAAGCATAAATAAGAATCAAAATGTATAATTGATATTGTGAAATAGGAAGAAAATGTCTAAAGGAGTAGGGGAAGTGGGAGAGGAAGGGGAAAAGAAAGAAGGAAAAAGGAAAATATGAGAAAAGGAAAAACATGGAAACAAAGTCTTTGTAAATAAGGAAGGGTGGAGGCGGTGAAGAGAGGGCAGGAGAATGGGGAAAAAAATAAGACCCAAGATACATCATGTAAAGTTAACAAGATTCCAATGATGGATGTAACCATATTGTATACCTAAAATGTACCAATAAGCTAAATGGAAAAAAAAAGAATGAGAAATTAGAGACATTTATAGCTAAATGGATGTACACTGAGGCCATCCTCTTAAGTGAAATAAATAGGACACACATGTGTAAATACCGAATAGTTTCTCTAGTGTGAGAAACTGAAAGTGTAAATAAGGATGAAAGTGTATAATAGATAATGTGAAATAGGAAGAAAGGGGGCAAAGGGGAAGGGGAAGTGGGAAGGGTAGGGGAAAGGAAAGAAGGGAATAGAATATTATTATTAATATGAGAATATTATACGATAAATGTTATAGGTAAATATTTGGGTTTCCTTTTGAAACCTAGGTTGCTCAGTTCAATTAAAATTGCAGACAACAAAATTCATATTTTTGGTATAATTGTGTCCCAAAGATTGTATGTGTGGTTTGCACATAGCTCACCTTTACCCCAACTGATTACCAGTCAAACAGTGGCTTGGATTGGCCAGGACCCTTGTCTTTGCACCTGCATTGGTCAACCTGGCGCCCGTTTTCTGTCTCTCTTAGCTCTGTTTTTGTTTCTTTGTCTCCAGCCTGCATCATACACTGGGTAGGAGTCGCAGAGGTTTCCAGTAATGTTTGGGGGGTCCCCAGTTAATAGATAGGGGGTGTTCTTATTAATAGGAAAGTGTTTCTCAAAGGATTGTTCCAGGCAATCTGCATCAAAATCACCAGGAGCTCTTATTACAGTTCCTGAGACCCAACTAGTCCTGTTGAATCTGATTTCCTCGCAAGTGTCCAGGTAACTCTCACGCACACTGAAGTTTGAGTCTCCCTGAAAGAGACTATGGCTGAAGGGGCGGGCCTGAGCCGTGTCACTCAGGGGCAGCAGTGAGACAAAGGTACTGAGTTCAGATGATGTGAAATCATGTCCTCAGGAAAAGTCAGAAGGAGCTATTTGGGAAATCACATCAAAGAGATGAGGATAGTGCCGGGGAAACCAATGTTATGCTGCAAGTTTATGGTTACGTGTTTCAAATTAAAGTTAATAATACCTTCCATCCTGCTTCTTTCTCCACTCTGTAGGCTATGTGATTCAGAGACTGGTGATCCAACAGCTCGGTGTCCAGTCCCTCGCATATAAAACATGCTGCTTTCAAACGTTTGGCTTAGTTAATGAATCTTGGTAATAGTAAACAAGTTTCTTCCAGGTGGAGTTCTTATGAGTGAGAAAATATATTTTTAAAATAGCTTTATAAAATATTCTATTAAGTAACTGAAGTGAATGTTGTTTTCTAATGTTATATTTTATCTGTATTTCCACACCCAAGGTGTTTATTTTATATATACATAATTGGACTTAAATTCTCAAAGCAACTGGCCTAAATTGTCACTTGGAACTACCTTCTAGCTGTTATTCAATACAATAAGAAATCATTTAATAGGATGCTAATACTACTCTTTTACAATGATTTATTTCCACTGTTTGATTTCCTGTGTTATAAATCTACATACTGGAGATAAGCGTAGCAGCTTTTCAGTATACATTAGACAAGTTGGCATACATAACCCAAAGCTCTATATTTTAAAACACTCTTAGAAGGATTCATTTTTTAAAGAATGAAAAAAGAGAGATGAAGGGAAAAGGCATAAAATGGCTCTACATATTATACCTCTGTCAGTATATTAATCCACCTAGCTTTTCAGAATTCTTCATTTCAAATTTGATTTGGTCACTCAGTATTATTTAATCTATCTCTTCCATTTTAAAATTCCCTGACACACTTCCATTGCCCACTGAAAGTATAATTTGTATTTATTTCCATTATTTAGCACATAAAATTATAGAATACAATGTTAAAGTAAATGTAAGAAGGCTATGAAATTATGGCAATGAATATTCTAGATATCACAAAAAAGACTTCCTGTGCTGAGATGGAATATTCATGTAAATGAAACTTCCCTATATATTAGTACTTCATTCAAAAGAAATGACCCCTCCCCCATCAGGTGGAAAGTCTGAATCTGCGTTTAAATAGAAAGATGAATCCTAATTCAGATTTCAGGTTCCGGAATCAACATAAAAGAAATCAGGTGTTACCTAAAATAAAGATGTAGATATGATAAACACATCAGATTCATTTCCTCAGTGAAATTTTTAATCCCTCTTTAATTTAGTCTTATGCATTCTCAACAATAAAGTAGTTAAAATGTTCATTCTAATCTCTTTTTTACACATTTATTTTTGATTCTAACATTGCCTTATATGTGAATCTTGACTTCATGTATAATTTTCATAACATTGACCCATGAAAATTCTTATAGTCACCTGTAAAATATTAAAAAATCTTATGCTAACAGCCTCATATAATAAAGTGCCATTTCTCTTTATACTATCTGTATACTTACTTCTGACTTATATCCTCTGTAAATCAATTTAGAAGTTATCCTCTACTCATAAATCTATAGATATGTAGTCCATCAACACTGGTCTACTGTCTACCTGTTTACAGTCTCACATCTTTCCTCAATAAAAGAACCCAGTGGAATTATCTCTATGTGACTGAATAAATGAATGGAGTTGCTGAGAATTTTTCCAAAACATTCCTCAAAGTTTCCTGTAAGACTTAGGTCAGAATTTTCCTCAAATTCACTTCATCTTACCCTAAAGGCCAAGAAGTGATTTTCCCAAAATTCAAAGTGAAAAAGCTAATAGTCACTCTAATCATAATGTGTCCGAAATTAAAAGTAGAAAAGGCGTTCGAAAAAATATGTGATTATGTGTTTATCCTACACACACACAAAAAGAAATCCCTTTATATTGGGGGCTACATTTTGTTAAAATCTATATTCTCCAATACTAGGACAAAAGGCGTAGCACAAGGAATGGTATGGTGAGAAATGTTTCCTGATTGAATCACATCTGACACTGACGATTTCCTTTTCCAAAGTCGCACCTCTACAATAATATTCATAATTATGCTTTCCCGACCTTTGCACATATAGCTCACTTCTGTAGAATGCCCACCCTTCTGTTCTTTAATTGTTCAAAGCCTGATCATACCATATTGACCCCACATCCCTTGGCAGAGACAAACTTTAAATGCCATTCTCCTTTTTCATAGTGTAGACCTATCAGGAAAAGAATGCTGATCTGCCTGCATTTTACATCCCCATTTACTCCTACTTGAATGAAATATGAAGCTTGCTTACAACAATGGAACAGAAGCAATGTGTTATCGTCACTTCTTAAAAACTAATTTAAAATAGGTGCCTACCTTACTCTTCTTCTGTATCTGAAGGACAGAAGCAGAGAATCTGAAGTCTTAAGAAGATTTTAGGACACAAGAAGAGAGAAACCTGATTTCAGTTGAATATGTTCTACCCACCAATCAGGAGATAATATTTACATTTATATTTTCAAGGGATAAATGCTTATTGTAGAAGATATTTTAATACTTTTCTATTATTGCTGTTTTTGTTGTTTGTCATACTTTTTGTCACTGGAAAAAGTAGCCTATAATTTAAAGAAAGAGAAGTTTATTTTGGCTGTGGGTTTTAGTCTATGGTTGGTTGGCTCCAAGGCAAGAAAAATAAATTCCATGGTGAAAGTGCATGGTGGAGAAAGAGTTGTTTAACCTGTTGCAATCAAGAAGAAGAGACAGAAGGGAGAAGCCAAGGACAAGAATACCCTTTTAGGTCACTCTGACTCACCTTCAACTAGGCCCTGTCTTCTCTAGCAAGTCAGCTATAGCACCAGCATAATCTAATCCCCTTCCAAACAAACAAGTCATTTGTGGGACATTTTAGATCTAAATCATAACACTCTACACCTGGCTTCTCAAAGGCTCACATCTGTGTCATTTTTAAAAATGTACTTAGTACATTTCCAAGATCCACTAATGTCTTAACAATTCCAGCACTGTTTGCAAGGTCTAAGACTAAAGTCCTCTCTGGGACTCAAAGCAAACTCTTACCTGTGAACCACTATAAAATAATAAAAGAAAGTTAAGCACTTCCAAGCTACAATAGCACAGGATAAACATGCCCATTCCAAAAAGAATAGGAGAATAGACAGAAATAGAATTTTTAAAAAGAGAGAGAGAATTCAAGCAGAGGAAACCTTAAAGCCTGTAGGTGCAGGTCCAGGCTCCCCAGCAGGTTGTGGTAAGATGTTAGCTCCAAAGGGCTTGGGCAGCTCCACCTCTGCAACCCAGCTTCATTCTCATGCTGACTCCTCTCATTTCCTGTGGCATTTCTCAGCAGAGGTTTCATGTTTCTGGCATCTCCAATTTTCTGTTGTCTCCACTTTGTTTTTGGTTTGACTCTCCCACTTTTACATACCTACCTCTCCTGGGATCTTGGTAGGAACTGTGACTATGTCACACATTTTTGTCTGATCACCCTGGTCTTTTTCTGAAATCTGGATGGAAGCCTCAGTGACCCTACCTCGGTGACCCTTTTATTCTGCATGCCTGAAAAACCAGCACTACATGGGTGATGCCAAGGTCTGCCACCTGCTAATCAGTAGCCAGCCAGACCCCTTTGCATCACAATTACAGAGGCTTCTGAATGAATGGATGGCTAAGTATTGTAAAATGAATCCTGAGGAACTAATTCCCTAAGTGGCCCTTCTACAGCAGGAGTCCCAGTGGCTCTCTTCTCAAAAGAATACTTTACAATTTAGCTTTTTGGAGCCTGTGATGAGTAGTCTTTCTGATTCCTGAAATGCCTTCAAACCACCTTTTACTATTGTCCTGATTCAAAGTTCTTGGCATCTCCATATTTGCTAAACACAGTTCCAAGAAACATATACTACCTGAAACAAATGTCAGAGGAATAAAGCAGCATCATAAGGTAACACAGAAATTAAGTCAAATTTTCTCAAATTTTGTTTGACTTTAAACATTATTTTCTCACAACCCAGTGCTGTCTTCTCTTGAAACCAATGTATAATTTTAGGCCTCAACCACTCTAGCCAAAAAAAGACACAACTTCTTCAGGCTGTATTAGTCCAATTTGGGAGATAAATCTAACCCATCACATGGGTGCCTGAAAAACTTCCTTCTTGGGATTAAGGAAATGAGAACTCAGTCCACAGTGTTCTCTACTTCTGAATCTTGATGGTAACATATGATGAATCCTTTATTTAAGCTTTTAATGTTTACAGTCCAGTTTTTATAATTCTCATATAAAATTTAAAATCCATGGTCTACATAGTGGTATTAATATTTGTTCAATCATACATTGAGGAACCAACACCCATTCATCAGAGATAAGTATGAGATTCAGATCGCTTCTAAAAATACTTAATAATCCATGCTTGTTGTAGAGCTCATTAGCTTCCTTCTCTTAGTTTTTGTGAACTTTTTCAACTCTTGAGCATCTTAATTTAATGTCAGGTAACAGGAAGACGTATTTGAACAGATAATAAAAAATAATGAACCTTGAAAGATGTTTCAATCTTTATCTGTATTCTCTTCTTTGATAGCATGAATCAATTAACCAATAAAAAGATGCAATTCTTCATGCTCACAACTAAACAAAAACAGCAAAGACACATATTGAAATTAGAGTAGGGAACTATTCACTTGAGGTAGACTACAGAGGGAAGCATCATCATGTAAGCCTTGAGCATATGATTTTTAGAGCAATAAACACACTTTTTATGGTGCTCTAGCTGCAACTCTTGTAATCTATGACCATTAGGAAATCATATACTTGTACAGTTTCTTCATCTTAAAACAAGAATAATAGTATTTTCCTCATAGTGCTTAAAGAAATTCAAAGGTCATTTCACTGCTTGGTATAGCATCATCCTTATAAAATATCAAAACATGTTGCCCATTATTAGCCTTATTTCCTGGCGGTAGTTATTATGAACTTCCAACTAGACTCTATGTTCAAAATACTTATGCCTTTGAAATATTTTTTTAAATACTTCATTCTTTCCACTATAAGCTGGTAGATGTTCCTAGGTGAATGAACAGATAAGCATTAAAATGGTATCAGTTTATAAAATGGATTTTACTTTACCCTCACCACATGTAAATTCTACTCCATAATCTTTCATGGTAGCTCCCAATTTCCTTTCTGGTGAGAATGAGAAATGAAGATGCCACATCTGATGTAGTGACCTATGGGAAAAGACATGGGCTGCAGACTCCATTGCTAGCTCCACTTGAGCCATCAAGTTGCTAACCACATGTGAGGAAGTTATTTAATCTTTCTGAAGCAGTTTTCTCCTTTAAAAAATGGGGGCAATCAGAGAAATAAATTTTCTCAAAATTTGGCTTAAACCAAATACTAAGATACATGATTTCTTAGTGTTTTCTGAATATAAAATGTCATAACACTCAGCTATCAAGAACTCGCCCCATCTTTTAAAGCTATGTGTTTAACTTTTAATTCCCACATGCTACAGTGATTATCAGAAACACAGGTTGATTAATTAAGTGATTGATTGGTCACTTTGTTACATCAATCCAGAAGTGGGAAAGATGTGATCTTACAACTCACCTGAAAGACATTGGTATCAAATCCTCTTCCACTTTACGGTGTAAAAGTGTGCTTGTGTTAAAGTGCCTCATTTACAGGGAAAAAATAGCTCCCTGCCAAAAAAGAGCAATGTAAAATAATTACTCTTGGCTTGGAAGCCTACTATTAGTTTATTCAATGACATTCCCAAACAGTGCTTGGAGAATGTGACATGAAACATTTTTGTTAGAAAAACCATCTTTCAGCTTATTTATAATGTAGACACAGAATAAAAATATAAATGGTAGAACAAAAAGCCCACATTTAACAATGACAAACTTCTTGCCACATAAATTCCTTAGATTTCAAGCCTTTAGTTTTATTTAGGGGTTGTGAGTGAGTGGGGCACAATACTTTCTGAAATCAAATAAAAATCTAGCAGAGTAGATGCAGGCTTGATCCTATCATTCTTTACTGAACTATTCAGATGGAGCAACAGAATGCTACCTTGTTTAAAACAGGAGGAGGTGAATCCAGGAACTTTCTGGGGCTGAAAATGTCCCAAGCGCTGGAGAACAGTATTATTAGTGCAGCATCAGAGTCAGGTTTCTGAAGAATATGGTGCCAATTCTGAAAGACAATGAAGCAATAAATGCAACATGATGTTCTTATAATATTTGTTGTAAGCCTATTGTGCTGTTAACACAAAGGCTCATGGCTGCAGCTGTGCAAAGACAATGCTGCAATGGATGCAGTATAAACTGGTAAAAATCTTAGAATAAAATATCATTCGGCCATTGATTGAAATCTAGTTTAATAATTTTCTCATTATAACTTGTTGCAATTGAGTTAACTATCTTGTCTTATTATATTTACCTGCAAAATAATTAATAATAATACCTAATTCTCGAGTTGTGGAAATTAAATTATTTTCTCATATGGACAGCCTATATGTCAAGGTTCAAGACATCATTTTTGCAGATCATGTTGTTGATATCAAAGAGGAGAGACCCAGGACCACAGCCTGGAAGTTGTCAGTGTAGGTAAATGATGAGGTATAACAGGATATAAAAATAATCCAAGAACAGTGCTTTAAGGACCGGAGAATGCAAAGGAAAAGTATTTGCCTTTTCAAAACAGAGACTTGAATTTGAGCAAAAATAGCGGAAGGCAAGTTACGCACATAGAGCCACATATTTACAGTGTGAGCAACTGCAAAAACCGATTTTGAAACGTGGAATTACCCAGGTATGAGAGACATCAAAGCTTTCTACCCTTGCCTTCATTTTACGGAAAAGAAATACTACGGTCCAGAAATAAGTCTTGACTTGTCCAGTCCAAAATTGTACAGGAATTATTATGTTCAGGTTTTCAAATAAATCATATGAATATATTCCTAACAACTGTGCTTTGCTGTACATTGCAGTTAAAGGTGAAAATAAAGGATAAACATAAGAAGGCTTAGTTCTAGGAACTATAAGGGTAACAAGGAGAGAGCCAATACCACCATTCTGGCCTGAGAATAAAAATGGTTATTCAGAGCCTTGCTTGACATAAAAAAATATATACTCAGAAGTTTCAGTCATCTGGAAACTCAAAAAGACACAAAACTTGAACTATGTCAGGTTGAACCAATAATGAAAACAAAAGTACCTTTACCAGTATAATCATGTCTGCAGTTACTGTCATTACTCATCATCAATACAATCATCATGATCATTGTGATCATTATCACGTGACTGGTATAAACAGAAGCATACAGCCTGAAAAGGCCAGATGTCAACCCTACTTGCCTCTACTGTCCACATTGACAAGAGAAACTGCACAAGTTACATGACGGATCAAAAGCCATTTACCATGATGTTTAACAGTGAGTCACATATTGCTTTGAGAAGACAGTGTGAACACAATTTTTTTTTAACACAATTTTTGAGGGACTATCACGGTGAACAAGAATTTAACCTATTACATCTCAGTTTAGGGAGAAGTCTCCAGGACTAATAGGTCAATTATGAAGATTGGAATTAACCAACATAAAAATTTTAATAAAAGGCTTTACAAATTGACAAATGAAAAACTTACAACTGATGAGAATACTTTCGTGTAATTGACAATGTCATATTATTTGTCAGGCTACAGTTACACTTTAGGAGATTGAAGGAGAATGAAATAGAGGAGTTGCAAGAGGATCTGAATTTCCAACCTCTTCCTAATATGTAAGTGCCATTTCATTATTTAGCTACCAATAGTATTTGTCCACTTAAAACTAACAACATGAATGAACAAGAGTTCATCAAACTTAAATGAACAACAGTAATACACATTGTGTTATTTGATACATTGTATTATTACACAGAAGGAAATCATGATTTTAAAGTGCCTATAAAGTGCTTCACCGCAGCTCAGACAGGGACACTACAGTCTCCTGATCGCGTACTTGGTCACAAATACTCTGTGCATTTCCTCTCCGGAAATGACGTTCTCTGTTTCACCATCTGCTCTACTGTGTGTTCATTGCTAGAGCCTTTCCCCATTCTGGATTGTGGAGTGGCCGGAATCCAGTTCCCTTCTTTTTTACGTTTGTGTCCTACGTGAGTTCTTTTATTCATGGTTTTAATTCCCACGTATACACTGATCGCCGTCAGTGTATCTTCCCGGTCCTTCCTCGCCTTCAGCCTATTTGACAGCTCCACATAGATGTCCAAAAAGCATTTTCAGCAGAGCACATTCAAAACACAACTCTTGATTTTCCCTCAACCCTTACCCCACACTCTTCTCCCGCTCACTCAGCTTCTTCTGCCTACATTGTTTAGTAGAACAGTTGCATCTAGTCCATCTGCAAACCCTCATGACTCTAGCTTCAGGTCACCCTGTGACCACAAACGGGTCTGTTGAACTCTAGAATCATCAAGGTTGGCTCATTGTCCTCTCTTACTCTGACCATAGCAACTGCTCCTCTGCCTTGCTTTCGCTCATGCCATCCATCGACAATTTGACAACCAGAATAAGGACCCAACACGTAAATCAGGCTATGGCATCTTCCTCAAAAACTATGGCTTTCCATTGTCTCTCATGTCCAGGAAGAAAACCCTAACCCTATCATGCTGTGTAAGCCCCATGTGACCTGCCCACTTATCTCCTTGGGCTCCCCTCCTAATGCTCTCCATCTTACTCCTCGCTGGTTGCTCGGGTCCTTATCTTGCTCTGTCACTTGCAACATTATGTATCCCATCAGATCTTCAAAGACTCACTCCCTTCGGGCAGCTTTTTATTCAAGGGTTCATGTCAGAGAAGTCATCCCTGCTGATTTTTTAAGACGGCACTTCTACCAAACTCCATTTGGAAACCTTATATCACATTATCCTTTTTTATTTCCACACAGAACTTACTATTACCTAAGATATATTATTCATTTCATTGCTTGGTTTCTGTCTTTTGTCCTGGAACATCTGAAGTGAAGCTCCATCGAAACATCCGGGATTTTTAAAATTGTTTTGTTTGTGTCTTTGAAACAGTTATATAGTTTAAAGTTACCGAGAGCTTGGTACATATTAGGAATATGTGAAGGAATTAAACTAATAAGAAATTTGATGTTATATAACTTCATACTAGATATTGTACATAGGGTTTATGTTAATGAAATATTAAGATAAAATTATTTGGTCATGTAGTTTATAGCATAACACGAAGATAGCATTACAGTGTAAGAATTTTAAAATATGCTCTTCTGACAATCTGAGAAAGTGAAGGCTCCCCTTTTGCACACAGGACAGGGACACTTTGTAAAAATAGCGATGTGCAAATATTCAATTACATGAATGACAGCCTTTTTACCCATGAAATTTCTGGTATTTTATAACCCTCCTACCCCTTTGGATATTGATTTTTTAAACATTTTATAACATAGATTTTGTTTAGTAGAACAGGTTCTTTTCTCCCCATTAGGTTCAGAGAAAAATTGAGCAGAATTTACAGATTTCTTATATGTCCCTCCCTGTCACATGCATACCCAACACATGCACTATCTCCTGCCAAGAATGAAATCTTTTTATAAATAATCATCCTCAGCCACACGCATTATAATAAACTAACATCCACTGTGTACCTTAAGGTTTACTTTCTTGTGCACTCTATGCAATTGCAAAAGATGTATGTTATCTACTCACCATTGTAGCATCTTAAAAATTTACTCACCTCCCTAAAACTTCTGTGCCCATCTATCTCTTTCTCCCTTCCTAATGACGTGAAACTATGGCTAACTTTATTGTCTCCATAGTTTTTCCTTTTCCAGAATACAATGTACTTAGCAGCACACAGTTTATGTAACTTTTCCAGTTGCCTTCTTTCATTTAATAAGATGCATTCAAGTTTTCTTTATGTCTTTACCTAGCTTGAGAGCTGATGTATTTTTAGCACAATGGGATATTGCCTAGATTTACACCAGCTTAGTTATCTATTTATCTACTGAAGGAAATCTTGGTTGCTCTGGATATAAAGTCTCTGTATTATGCTCCCTTCTTGAAACCAACCAATTCACTCTGCTTCTTGCTTCCCCAAACTGCCGAATTTTGAAGCACAAGCCCAATTCTGAGAAGGGCCTTCCTACACCACTTTCAGAGTCTCAAGTTTCCTCTGGGTACATTTTCTCTTGATGCAGCAGATTGGTTGATCTCCAAATGTGTTTCTGGTCTTTTCTATAGTAGCTGCAGTAGCTCCTGGGCCTAAACAGAAATAGTAGTTCACCAGAATTCAAGTTCATCGCTAGTTGTATAGACCAAGGTGTCCAACCCTGTAATAGTGTTTGCATCTGACACTTCCTAAGAATTCACCTATTCAAAAAAGATAAAACTTGAATGTATGATATGGTAATATGATACATTGCTATATGTACATTTTGTATAATGTTTTAGACAGGTTAAACATATCTATCCTCTCAAATATTTATCATTTCTTTATGATGACATTTTTAAAACATTTTCTTCTAGGTTTTAAAAAAATATATAGTATAATTATTTACAGTTATGCTATCAGGTAGCAGAACATCAAAATTCCTTGCTTCAATGAAACTGTAATAAATACCCATTAATCAATATTTCAACATCCTTCCACCTTCTCTGTTCTCCCCATCTTATAGTAACCACCATTCTATTCTCAAGTTCTGAGAGAACAACTTTCCTAGATTCCTCTTATGTATTAGTAAACTTCCCATCTCTGCCAAAACTCTGAGAAAAATCAAATTAAAATGAGATCAGTTCATTTTAGCTCATGGTTTCCAAGGTTTCAGTCCATGAGCATTTGTCCCTGTTGCTCTGGGCCTGTGGTGGCAGAGTACGTCATGGTGGGAGTGGACAGCTGAGGAGGATTGTTCCCCTCATGCTGTCAGGGAAACAGAAAGGGAGAGGAGAGGGGCCCAAGGTCACAATATCATCTTCAAGGGCATGTGATGAATGACCTACATTCTCCCTGTAGGCTCCACCTCCAGAAGTTGCCACACCCCCTAATAGTGCCACAAGCAACATCCATGCTGTTAACAAGAACCTTTGGAGACAGTCAAGGTCCGAATGATAGCAAGTATAAGACTGAGATCATGCAGTACTTGTCTTGCATGGCACATTACACTTGACATAATGATCTCCACTTCCATTTATATCACCACGAATGACAAGATTCCATTTGTTTTGTGGCTGAGTATTATTCCATTGTGTGTATTTTTTTGCATCCGTTCATCACTTGATGGACATTTAAATCATTAAATCTTTTTGTTCAAGATGGCTTTGGCTATTCAACTTTTTTGTGCTTCCATTTTAGGATTGTTTTTTCTAGATGTGCAAAGAATGTCATAGGGATTGCACTGAATTTATAGATTTCTTCAAGTAGTATGAACTTTTTAACAATATTAAGTCTTTTAATTCATTAGCATATAATATCTTCCCATTTTCTATGTATTTCCTTCTCATTTTTATCAATATTTTATAATTTTCAATGTAGAGACTGTTTACCTCTTTTATTCAATTTATTCCTAATGGTTTACTTTTCGTAGCTATGGTACATGAGATTACTTTTTTCATTTCTGTTTCAGAAAATTTACAATGGTTGTATAACAGTGCTACTGGTTTTTGCATGTTGATTTTATATCCTGCAACTTTGCTGAATTTAAAACAAATGGGGGGCCGGGAATTTAACTCAGTGGTTCTGCCACCTATCTCGCATGCACAAGGACCCAAGTTCAATCCTGGTACCAAAAACAAAGCAAAGTATAAAACAGATGGGATCGGGGATGTAGCTCAGCAACACAGCCCTTGCCTGGCAAGTGTGAGGTCCTGAGTTCAAACCCTGGCACCAAAAAGAAAACAAATGAATGAGAAAAAAAAATAAGACAAACAGGATATGACAAAAATGAAAGCTATAAGCCAATATCCTTGATGAATATAGATCCACAAATTCTCAATTATGTACTGGCAAACAAAATCCAAAAGTAGAACAAAACAGTTACTCACCATGATGAAGTACAATTAATCCTAGTAAGAATTAATCCATATAAGAATGGTTCAACATATGAAAATCAATAAATGTTATATGCCCCATCAACAGCATGAAGGACCAAGTCCATATGATCATCTGAAAAGATGCAAAAAAATTATTTTATAAAATTCAATGTCTCTTCATGACAACAAAAGTCCTCAATAAATTATGTCCAGAAATAATGCACCACAACATAATAAAGGCCCATTTACTGTGATCCAATGCTTATCATTATATTGGATGAGGGTGAGACAAAAGCTTTTTACCAAGGTCAGAAACAAATAAGGACATTCACTTTTTATCACTTTTATTCAACATAGTACTGAAAGTCATAACTAAAGCAATCAAGAAACAGAAATACAGAACATCCAAATTGGAAAACAAAAAATTACATTGTCATTGTGTGCAGATGAGATGATTGTACATTTGGAAAACCCTAAAGAACCCACTAAAAAGCTATTCGAACTAATGAATGAATTCAGCAACATTGTAGGCCTATAAAATTGTTTTAATATTTCTAGCCCTTTGACCTCTGCTCAAATCATCTCTTTTACCTTGTAAAATTTAATGCTACCATTCACCATGCTTTCTGCTTGTAAAGGCTCTTGAATCTTGGTTGATCATAAAAGGTAGGCAGTAGTGTGAAAATAGGTATAGAGTTAAGTACATCTTAAATCCAAAAAATGTCCTTAGACTATGGTACTTTAGACAAACACAGCCCCTGTGTCAACTTATCAACACCTGGAAAGAAGTATTCTCTATCTTCCCTCTGTGCTCATCACAGCCACTGTGACTTCTATTTTGACAATTCAAGTGTAACTCTTTTTTTTTTTGGTACCTGGAATCGAACTTGGGACCTTCGGCTTGCAAGGCAGGTGCCAGAACCACTGAGCTAAATCCCCGGCCCTCAAGTGTAACTCTCACTAAACAGGATAAGCTCATTTTACTGAAAGATAATTTCAAATTACAAGGGACACTTTGGGGAACTTTGCAACAAGAACAGAAATAGTCATTTGAGAAAAATCATGTAACATACTGGAAAAAAATGTTGACTAGTCAGTTACCACTTCCATAGAAGACTTCCTAGAACTGATAATAAAAGGAACTCATTCATTTTTACCTGTCCTATTTATATTCCACTTTGCCTCATCTCCTCCTTTTCTAGACCCGAAATGTAATTCAATTTCCATAAATTTCTTTCTAGTTCTTTTCTGTTGAAATATGCATTAAATATTTAAGATGTTCCTGAAGGAGATTTCTGGCTCCTGGATTTCAAATCCCAACCAAAAGCATATTTCTGTGACATTGTTAAAGATTATCCAGATCCCAGGATAGAAAGGAAGAAACATGTTACTGAAATATTCAAACTTGCCCTTAGTCCATACACTTAATCCTATCAGTGCCTATCAGCATCTTTGGGTTGGAAAGGACTTGCAAATGCTCTTTTGGAAATAGCAAAATAACAAGACTTGAAGAAGGACCTATGGGTTAACACAATGGAATATGTAAGGTATACAACTTTGGACAATCTATTTTTGAGACTGTATCTCAAATACTGCCAAGTAAATTAGACTTTTTTTCAATCTTACAAATAGTAAAATAGTGGAGCCTAGGAGAATTCAGAGATAGATTAATTAGAGCCTTATAAAACATTCACCATAAGCCTGAGTGCTGACATTTCCATTACCCTCTCCAACGTTTTTGTAGATGGCCTAAAACCAGAAATTGCAGTTCTGGTATGTAAACAAAGGACCTGATGGCATATTCTCCTATTACACATGCTTCAGCCTTTGGCTGACTACATTGAAGAAAATTTAGACAGGAAAAAAAAAAAAAAGAACAAGAACAAAATGAAAAAAAAACCTAAAACTAAACCTTTGAATTTAAAAATAAAGCAGAGAAATACAGATTGTTAGTTTTAAGAATTGATAAAAGTCCCCCATTTAACAAGACTGTACTGATTTTTTTAAAGCAAAAGGTCAAGTAGAAAATTGATCACCCCATCTCAAAATATAATAAAGAAAAAAGAGCTATAAATTCCTAAGTGATAAAAGGGGGCTTCCACAAGAGAGGTAATACCAAATTTCTCATGATTTTTTTGAATCATAAAAGAGAATCATCTTTAATAATAGAAGGCAGAAGCAAGACTCTCTAAATAACATAGGTGTGAATCTGTCAAATATAAATCTTATCACTATTTTTGTACTTGTCTTAGGAATCTTTAGACCACTAGAATATTCAATTTTTTTAAATATTCCTCATACCCAGTATGAAATGATAACTTTCAGTCCTTTCATGAGCCAGTTTTCATTCCTCCTTCTGATAATACCCAATAAATCTATTTTGGAGAGATTCTTTTAAAATGTAACTATGAAGTCAAGTGTGTAGATTGACTGCTTCCTGAAACACTTGAAATCTCTTATATGTGACACGTGAATCAGGCACTAGTATTTCAAATATATCTTTGTTTTCTCCATTCCTGTGTACTTAACCTAATCCCAACATAACGAATTCCATGAGCTGTTGGTGTCATTCAAGGAATCTAATATTTTGAAAATATTAGGGGCTTATCCTACCTAAATAATAAATCAAAACCTTGGTCCAAACTAATCCAATATTCTTTGAAGGTCAAAGGAATGGAAGGATTGTTATGGAGTGTTTAAACCAAAATCAATTACTAACCAGATGTGGTGCCACATCCCTATAATCCCAGCACTCTGAGAGGCGGAAGCAGAAAGATAAGAAATTCAAGCCCAGTCTGTCCAATTTAGCAAGTCCCTGTCTCAAAATTAAAAAAAAAAAAAAATGCTGGGGATATAACAGTGTGGAGACCTTGGGTTCAATCCCCAGGCCAGCAAAAATAAACAAAGAGGTGATTCATTACTTCCCATTGGTCTCAGTGGTGAACATTGGTTTGTTCTCAGTGCTCCCTGAAGTCACCTCCATTACTACAGAGGACCTGCATTACTTCCTTCTACTGTCCCTCTAGATCTGAAGAGTCAGTATTTATTTGCCTTCTCATGGGAAAATCAATAATATACTAGATCTATTTTTACATCAATGACCTACAGAAGTCCTCTTCTACTTCTTTGAATCAAAACCCACAAAATCACATTTCCTTCTAACTTCTTCTACAATGCAAAGATGACATTTTTAATTCCAAAAGATCAAATTCTAAGACAGTTGCCATCTACTTAATACAATAATTAACTAAGAGGCTATAGAAAGCCTCTAAAAACAAACTGCATTTGCATAAAAAGATTCACTATGAACCACATGATATATTTCAAGAAGGTAAACCTATAACCTCTGAGAGATTATATCTATACAGATATTTTTCAAAATCAATTCCAAAAAAGAATTCTGTGCACTTTTATGGTCAGCTGGGTATTGAAAGCATGACCTGTCAGTTTTTTTGAGACTACATCTCTTTTATATAATTAACCTTCATACCTTGAATCTTCTGTTGGGGGAAAAAAACATGAAAAAGACTTTGTTATACTAAATTATTTCAATGGTAAACAATGCTTTTTTTTCCTTTTTGACCATTCATCTGTTGGGCAGACACTGAATATATGCTTTGATTGTACATCAGATAATGCGTATTCTATTAACTAAACAGCTTTATTAACAGATGCAAAGTTGAGGGGACCTATAGTGGACTTATTCTAGGGTCCGCATATAATTTGTTGGCTTCCCTTGCTAAGCAAACTACATTAAAAGAAAACTTTAAAGCTGTCTTACCGCCTGTGAAATATTGACTTTCCTTCCGAGATGTAATCATCCATTGTTTTTATTTTTAATTAATTTTGTTGGTACATTTTAGGTATACAGTATAATGAAATTCATCATTGGAGATTTGTACCTTTACATGATGTATCTTGGTTCTTATTTTTCCCCCTTCCCCTGCCCTCCCTTCAACCCCTCCACCCCTCCCTATTTATAAAGACTTTGTTTCCATTTTCTCATGTTAATTCCATCCCCTCCTTTCCTTTCCCCTACTCCTCCCACTTTCCCTTCCCCTTTGCACCTTTTCTTCCTATTTCACATTATCTATTATACCTTTTAGTCCTTATTTACACTTTCAGTTTCTCACACCAGAGAAACTATTCAGGATTTACACATGTGTGTCCTATTTATTTCACTTAAGAGTATAGCCTCAATGTGTGTCCATTTAGCTATAAATGTCTGTAATTTCACATTCTTTATGGCTGAGTAGTACTCCATTTTATAAAAAATTTTTTTCTTTATCCAGTCTCCAGTTGATGAGCAACTGGGCTGTTTCCAAGTTTTAGCTATTACAAATTGTGCTGCTATGAACACGGGTGCACATATATACCTGTGGCATGATTCTTTTAATTCTTTTGTGAAGATACCCAGCAGGGGAATAGGTAGGTCAAATGGGACCTCTAGTCCTAGTTTTTTGAAGAATCTCCACACCCATTTCCACAGTGGTTGCACCAGTCTACACTCCCACCAGTGGGGGAGAAGGGTTCTTTTTTTTCCCACAGCTGCACCAGCATTTGTTTTAACCCTAAACTCAACAATTCTCCTTCTTTTACCCGAGGAAGAATGAATCCTATTGTCTACTTTTAAGTAACTTAGTATTTTCCAAAGCTTTTGAAAATTCTGAAGGAAAACCTTGTTCTAATTTTATTTGTTCATGATGCATACTTGACAGCAGATCCTGGATATTATGTACATGATGTGGTGGCTCAGAGTTATTAGCTTAGCTCAAGTGGTTGAATTGATCATTTTCATGTGGATTTGCCAGACAGTTGTTAAAACATTTATAAGTAAATCATTGTCATATCCTAATCCTAAACCCAGGAGAAATCCTAAGATTTACAGTAGTTATTTTACATGAGAAACCTGAAGTTTGACCCAGCATCTCTACAATCTTAACCCACCCATTCATATTTTCTTATGTTGTTGATAAATGTGTCTTGAGCATCGAGTCTGTACCATTGTTGAAAGCTTGGAAGTTTCTAGGAAGAATGATGTAGGTCTGAAGGGCTACGTGGAAAGCTTAGCTGCTTAGTAAGGATGACTGTTTTACCTGGGGAGTCTCTTTGGGAGAATGGCCCATAATTCCAATAACGAGGATGGAGGGGATTATGGAGGTCCTGCATCTCATGCCCTTTCCACTCCTCTTTGCCAGCTGAGTGCAATTTTGAAATAGGTTTGTAACCGTGGGCTCAGAAGAGAGGGCCCAGGCCCGCGTGGAGTGAACCACAGTGCTTTCAGTCCCCAGGATGACTGACACATTTAGAGTCTCCACGACCCCTAATCTGAAGCTACTGCTGTCACCAAAGGGCTGCTAGGTGCAGAACCTCCAGCCAATTTCTTGGCCTTTGTCTCCACACCAGGCTGGGTCATAAGAGTGCGAACTACTCAGGATAAATTCTACAAGGAATGCCAAAACTTTCCTGCACCTTGCTACTACCCTAGAAATTTGCTCCTAATACCACCCTACTTGCTTTTCATTGAGTTTTTCCTGTACATAGAAATTACAGATCATTAAGAACATTTCTCCAAACATTTTTATTAATAAAAATCTTCCACTACCCTAAGGAAAGGATGCTGACTTTGAACTGAAATTTTAGCTAAAAAGAAATACTATTCACTGTATCTTAGAAGTCAACAACTTCTAAGAAAGTAATTAGGAAGTCATTTTGACATTAAAAAGTGGTATAATGTTTTGCAAATTCATATTATATTAATTCCAAAGAAAATGTCATTAAGAAGCCTTTTATGAATTGAACACTAGTTTAGAATTCTTTGAGTGTACTGAAATAATAGTTTATGAGTGTTTGATGTTAAATGAATGCCACAGTCAAAATGAAGCCTTCCTTTGAAAAAGAGAGATACAATCTGAGGACTAACGTCTTTATTTATAAAGTTCTTCTTTAAAATCTTCAGAGGAAAGGACCGGAAGGACATAGTGAACTAAACCTATAGTTAGATATCTGGTGTTCCACAAATAGAGTGAGAACCTTAAAAAAAAGAAGCCTTAGTCATTAGGCAGTAATGTTAAAAAGATTCCTAATAATCCTATCATAGTCAATAATTTAAAAAATCTGTATGATCATATTATATGAAAAAATTTTCATTAAATTTTG
Organism: Heterocephalus glaber; assembly: GCF_000247695.1. The sequence continues at coordinate 23,902,130 of NW_004624742.1, forward strand.
TTTTAGGCCCGTAAAGTATCTCTATAAAGATTCTGAACATGATGGATATTATTTCTTAGCTTTTACTGAGGATAAATTGCTAAGTGGTTTATAAATAATCTCCATTAATCACCCAAAATGATACTAAAATAATTATTATAAACTTTATATTCTTAAAGACAACAGAAGGACTACAATTATCCTGGAAAATAAAACAGTGGAGACAGTCAAACTTTTCTGTCATAATATGGAATAGTCAGGTAAAATGGGAAGCTGGAAGAGAGAAATTTCATTTATCACAGAGGAACTTGTGATTTGTTAGTTTAATATGCAAAGCTATATGTCAGTGTCCATAAATACATTTAAGTATGGACATTGTTTGATAGAGATAAAATTCCTTTTTTTCTACTTTTGGTTAGAAATTATCCTGTTGGATTTTCATAATTTTGTCCAATTCAGAATATATTTGTTCTTATTCACTTTTCCCATTTTTTAAAAAAAAGATAGCTTTATCCCTCCCCTCCCCTCCCATTTTATACAATAACTACAAATAACTTATACTGGATTATAGTTCTTCCTTTGCATTTCACAGCTAAGTAGTAGCTACATCAGTAGTCAGTCACCCAATTGTATTGGACAAGTACTTTTGCAAGAATAGTTTTAAAACTTTTCATTTATGAAATTTTCACCTATAGATATTACACTTCCTTACTTCAATAAATATCAGAAATGCCTAAACTCTGCAGGTGTCTACAGTGTCTATTTTTTCAGTTATATACAGCATTTGACTATATTTAACATATTCAACAGTGCAGCCGTAAGAATCAATTTGTAAATAATTTTTCTATTTGATGCTGCATAAATTTTTGAAAATTAGCACTGGACTATTACTGCCTTTCAGTGAACAGGAAAGATTCCTTGCACTGTAAACCAATGAGCTTCTTTAGGTTGAGCATTGTCATTATTTTTTTGTCCATTTAGATTTAACTGGAGGGACTACACAGGAACACACGGCTGTTTGTTCCTAAAGACCACTGTCATATTATAATTCCAAAGATATTTTTCCTCCCTGATGGATTAGTCCAGATGTGTCCCAAACCTGTCACAAATCACAGAAAGGTTAAAGATCGTGTAATTCCTGTGTTGGACCCTCTGTCAAGTCATGTTTACTGTCACCAAAAGGTTAGACTGGAGAAGCACAGAATGAGGTTGATGAACGATACAGAATGTGTGGCAGTGACATGAAAGAGGTGGTGTGCACCTGTTTTCAGCAGTGATGAGCCAGCCAGACTCTGCCCTGTCACTTTTAGTTCTGCAGAAGCACACTGCTTTTAGGTCTGCATCGTCAATACCCCTTAAGGCACCTGTACCTTAGAAACAAATAATTCACTAATATGTTTCTGCCAGTTCATTGAAAATAAAGTCTTCTCCTTTGTTAACGTCTGCCTCACTTCAGCAGGTAGCAACCAACTCCAAACCGGCTTTAGCTAACAGCTATATATACGCAGTCCTTCTCTATAAGAAGATGGTAGTGGTGAGGAGGTGAAAACAGAATCAATGAAATTAATTTTATTATTTTATATGTAAATATGTTTTCATACGAAGATCTTCAAATGAAAACCAAACTAAAGCCATCTTTTTATTTCCTCATAACTCAGTGAAGAAGATTTGCAGTGCAAGAACACCTACAATATGAAACACAGTCATGTATAATCGTGAGTACACAGTGAAATGGTGAATTTAAAAGTCTGAGGCTTCCGAATGAGCTGAAACCATTCCTGCGTGACTGAAGAGAGAATGGTGTGGCGATGTTTGTAGTCCAAACACCCTTGAGTACTCTCAGGCTGTTACAGAGCAGCTGTAGGTGATTTGGGGCAGAGATCAAGGTTTATTTTTCTAAAACTTTGTAAGTGATTTTAATTCTCTGTGAGTGACCAAGCATTGCAGAGCTCAATGACGTAGAATAGTAACGTGAGCAATCTTCTTCCAGTTTTCCAAAGACGTGCGGTTTTCTCTTAAGGGTCTGTTATTAATGATATTATGGTATTTCTCTTTATGGTCTTTCTGGGATTTCAAAGGTTCTCCGTACATCAGTTATTATTGTACAGATAACATTCACATGTATTTACTTAGGCATTGCCATTTCTCTTGAATTCACTAGACTGTCTACTTTTCAGACCGAGCAGCAATCACAGTGTATTGCACAAGTCCAAAGATCGTGTACCCTCTGAGCAGGGGACAGATAGTGAGTCAGGATCCTGTTGAAAGTTAAATCTCAGTTGAAGAGAGATGCATGAATGAGACACACATGCATCCTGGGACCAGAAGATCATTAAAATAGTCAGGGATTTGAGCTCCCTGGGCATTTGAATGCACCGTGATACCAATGGTCAGGAGGACAAGGGAGAACTGGGCCTGCTCATGGTGGGGCGAGAGGGGTTCCCCACACTGCTCAAACTAACAACCAGAGAGAGCATAACCAACCCTGGGCTTCGGACAAAAGTGAAGTGAATACTGAATAACCACTTTCATTACCTGCAGAAGAGCAGTAGGTTTTTAAAACACAGTGTTTTTCATAGTCTCTTCCCTTTATTCATTGTGTATTATATAGTAATTCTATTTGGGAAATATTATTGTCTCTTTCATAGATGAAGAAAATGAAAGACAGTGAGAAAATTCAAGTTTGCCAGTTTATCTAACTAATGGGCTTATGTAGACTCTCTTATAAGATCAAGGCATGATTGGAAGCATCTTTATTATATGTGGTAATGTATGATTATACAACAAAAATTTATCATATATTCTCCTGGATTTTTCTTTCCATTGCTCTTCTCAGCCTTTATTTCCCTTTTTATTTTTGTGAGTGCTGAACTAAAGTAGTCCTAAGTGAGGACCTGTATATATTCAAAGCATGACATATACTTTTTTAACATCATGAAATAGTCACACAAGGAACACTGTGTTGAAGATCGGGATATTTAATCATGGTATGGTGATTATCATATGAACTACTTGAAAAATCTCATTATTTAGATTTAACATATTCATTTCATAATATTATAGGAATATAGTTACAGGAGAGGGTAGTAGAGATATTAGCAGTGTCCCTATTTGCAGATGTGTGCTTATGTAGTCATTATCTTTCTAAGTCTTGTTTCAAATAGCCCTTCTTATGTTATACATATATTAATATATGCTTCTTACAATAAAGGATATTTCTCTGGAATAAGCATATTCAAAGAAAAAGGGAAACTATGTATTATTTTTGAGATCCAATTTACTAATCCCAGCTAAGGTCTGGTTCTATAGGATGTGGCCAGCAGAAAAATCAACCATCATTCCATAGCAGCTCTGAGCCTGCAGATATCCTTTGTCTAAAGAAGGCGATCATTCTCAAAAGAGTAAATCAATTTATTTCAGTTCCTCAGAGCTGTACCAGAATTAATGTTCAAATAATTCACCTGGGGATTATAGCAAGTAATTGTTGCTTCTCCATTCTATTAAGGATTTCACTATACAATGAGCTCCATCCACAAAATATGTTTTTAACCATCAAAATAGAACGAAAACAAAAAGAAAGAACAAGCTTTGGAGACATGCAGCCTGTGATCAATCCCGATTGTACAATTTACTACATGGATAAACTTTAGCAAGTTACATGGCTTCTATGAGTTTCATTTTCAGTACTTGTCAAAGCAACTGCTAGTTCTGAGATTCTGTCTAGGCAAAAGATGCATAACCTATAGACCTCACATTTCTTCACAGTTCCCTCTAGTTTCACAGTTTTGAAACTTACACCAAGATGATATAAGACCTCTGGAGAGTGATTTCATAAGGCCTGTGGATCTAGAATCATAATGTCGACATCTGAATCCCGGGACTAAAACCTGCTGACCTTGCGGCCTTGCAATTCTGTGGCTCGACTCCTGGGAATGAATGAGAGTTAAAGATCATGCAAGAGCCAGGGTGTTTGCTATAGAACTGATACACACAGCAGCTGCTGTTATCATTCCTTCCCTCCAGTCTGGGTGGAAGTTCCCCCTATCAGGTGGATTTAGGAAATGGGTACAGTTGCTCTACTGATAGGTGTAGTGCTTAGGCACTTGGTCTATATTCATGGAAAAGAGAACAGAGGAGGGGAGGGGAGGGGAGTGTTTTACCATGTTACCCACTGTATTCGGTGGCATACTCTTCTTTCCTTTTCCCATTCCTGCCTCCCTCCCTTTTTGCCTTTCTTCCCTGTCCTTCCCTTTCCTTCTCATCCCTTCTTTCCCTTATTTTTCATTTCATTTTTCTATTCTCCATCAATCATTCAACAAGCTCTCTTATGGGCTCCAGAATGGATTGGCCAGCGTTTCAATCCTGGCCCCAAAATAATTAATGTTGGGTCCTGCATGGGCTACTAATGCACACTCTCACCCCCATCTCTTCCACAGAACTGTGTCATCTGCTTCCAAGGACTTTTTAAACAATTAAATGAGAGAATGTAAAGGCCTTATCACAGTGCCTGCCATACAGATCTCAGAAAACGTGAGTTATTTTAAGGATTATTTTAATTATTAAATAAGTTTGTATTAGTATCCTATAATTTTTTTATTTTATTGTTCCTTTCATCTTCTTTTGTCATGACTGCCTGCACTATTACTTGCTTCTACCTTATTTTCTTTATTCTTGAGAGGATTGTATGGCTGTTGTTGATGTCACAGGCTTTACTCTTGTGGTCTTTACAGTCTTTAAACCTGTTGAAATGTTCAGGAGGTAATTTTGCTATCCTGGACATGTACAGTGTATGATACCTGACATAAGAAGGGAGGGATGAATACACCCAACATCAAACAAACAATGCTACAATCTTCAAATTATGCATCCGTTAAGACTTTAATTTACTTAAGCTGTTTTCTTAATTCTGTAGGCTTTGTTCACAGATGGCCACATTTAAATCACAGAGTTAACATCAAGTGATAAAAGGAAAAGATCTTGGTGGTGTGATGTATTCAATAAACTAGAGATGTGCAAACTCGCCAATTAAATTTGACAACTCCTTAAAACATTTAATCCCACAGATGCAATATGACAATCCCAAAGTGGGAATAGTACATGAAATATCGCATTCTGCTCATTCACTTAGCTGTTTTTTCTTAAGGCAGCACAATCAGAATTGCATTTAAGGGATAGACAGTAGAAAATTCAGTTAGTGTACAGACACCAGATGTAAACCCTTGTTTCTGTCACTTAAAACATGCAAATGAAAATCCTTGGATTTTACACATTTCCAATTGGACTATTTATACTTCTTCTTGCGATTTTCTTGTCTATGTTAAAATGTGGCATCATAAGTGACAATTTCAAAATGATTTAACAAATATTTTTCTGAAATTATTGCTCAAAAAATACAGTGACAAATACGATTTTGTTTTGCTGTTAGTAGAGCATAATATCTGGATTTTAAAAGCTCTCTAATTTAGCCCTAACGTTTAAACTAAACTTTCTGTTAGCTGTGGTTTTATATTCTCTTCAGGTAGACATGGTATTCAGCACTGTGATTAATCAGGTAAGCCCGATTCTTTATATTTAGTGCCCACTTGTAAGTGGAAGTGAGAAATGAATTGTGCCAAGAGCCTCTAGTTCTATTTTTATTAATAGAGTAGATTGCATAGATCATGAAAACAATCTTCTAATTTGTAAGAGTCAATCTAATATCTTGTTAAACAAGAATGATTATTGAGCTTAAAGTATTGAAGTATGCTATGCTAAAGGGCCACTTCCCACACTGGAGAACGGCCGCTGATGCTGGCATGCTAACCACATGCTAATGGGCTCTCACAGCCTGCGAAGTTATTGAATATCTCAGCACAATCCTCATCAGGAAAAGGCAGAGCAGTTAACCCCAGTGTGCGTCTATCTTTTTTGCAACTTGAAAGGAACTCACTCGCTCACCCTTCCCTTCAGTCAGGGCCATGGTAACAGACAGAAGGCTTTGTCCACAGGTGGATGTGTCCTTCTAGAAAGGAGCAGGGCTGAGTACCATTAAACTCTGGCCCAGGAAATTTCAACTCCTATTGTACCTATTAATCTAAACAGTATCTGAAATGCCAACTGGAAGAGCAGTTCAAAGCCACTTGCCATTGTTCTCTTGCTAATGCCAGTGGTAAAATTATACTGAATTTTCTATTTTGTTCATTTTTTACCAAGATAGAACTAAAATGGAAAAGGATAAAGAGTATATGTGACTATAAAAGGCTATGTTTTAAAAAAAGCATTCACATGGTAGCAGGCAGGCATATTATTTTAAAGCATTTCTATAGAGAAAGATTTTCCCATTGTGAATAATATTTAAACACAGGCAAAAAGTAGTTTCATGGAGCATTTTCCCCTCAGAAAGTTGTTATCGGTGTGGTTTGTGATGTTGGCTGAAAATTGGAAGGCTCACAATCTCTGCTTCAGCTGACACCTCTCTCCTCACATTACTGCTTTTTATAATGGGAAGAGAAATGCATGTTGAAAATTGTAAAGAAGCAATAAAATAGCTTTTAAATAAAGAAATGTATTATTGGGAAGTTATGTAGGCCTTGTAAATTGGCAAGATTTCATGACACACTGCAATGTCTATTCATTTGTGGGAATGTTTGAAATTGCTCAAAAGGGCTTAGTTTCATGTTTTGGAGGATGGTTAAGTTTAGTGTGACAGTTTGTTAAAAGAGGAAAAATGTTCTCTTAGTGAATACCTCACCTTTTAATAGGTTTTTCTTCCAGATATATTTAAACTATGCAATATTTTACAAAATAATGAAATTTAAGTTGCTGCCACTAATGATAGCTAGGAGAACAAAGACTGACGTGACATTACTCATTCGTATTAACCTTGAGGGCTGGCTGCTCAATAGTTTTGATCAGATTTTTTTCTCCTTTCATCTGCAAAACTATAATAGCAACCACAAAAATGCTCATGGTATACGTAAAATTGTCACGGTGGTAGCAAGTGTGAAATAATGAGCCACTTAATGTGATGCAGTGTGGTACATGAAATTCAGGGCTTGGTAGTTGGAAATGCCTGGGCTTTAGTGCTACCAATGTGGGCTGAGAAGAAAACTCAGCTTCAGGGCTCTCAGTTTGTTCAACAATAGAATGTGACTCATTACAGTACCTACTGTTCACAGAGTAAAGTGGATTACAAGGCATTGAACCCTGTAAAATTGCTTACAAGGCACTTAGCATGGAGTGAACATAATTCTGTTACCATGACCTAGTCTAACTCTTTTGAGTTAACAGAGCTCGAATCAATGTATTCATATATAATCATAATATAGTCATGAAGAAAACAATTTAATGAGTGGAATTGTAGATTATAAAGAAGCCATTGGGAAGAAAGTTGCATTTTGTCCTGTACCATCCGTCTCATTGGCGATCAAGGACTTCTCACATATAGGGGCATATTGGAAAATCTTATTACACATAAACACTTTGGAAATATTAAATATATGTACAATGTGAATTACATGTTATATAAAATACGCATATACATATATATAGCTGATTATCATGACAAAGACAGTGTATGTTTACCATTAATTCTTTGATATCCTTTTTATAGTTCTTCATTAGCATTGCTTTTCTCTGAACACAGGGAGTTTTAATCTTAATTCAGCCTTTCATTGGTTATAATAGAATATAATGTCTCTATCCCTATCTCTATTTCTGTTCTTGAGAACATTCATTCCATCCTCCCCACCTATGTAGTCATGTTATATTCACACTCTAACATCTCTTTTTTTATTGACAAAGCTTTCAATTCTTTCTGTTTATAAACCTTTGTTCCAAAGATTCAACAGAGAATGAAGTTATCATAGCCATCAATGGGCTTAGGTTGTTAGTGATGAATGGATTGTGACCTTTAGCCCAATAACATAATAGAACATAATTTTAGCTTTATTAAGATAGCTTTAAAAATGATGGAATTAGATGGTTCAACTGTGATTTCCATTATAACAGCATTTAAACTTTTCAACCAATAATTCTTTCTCTTTTGCAGATTAGGAAAATAACATTGTATAAGATATCTTCTGTAACATGTTAGAGTAATTTAATGGTTCAAAATTTCAAATATAGCAAGAGGGTAGAGATTTAGACCTAACAATCTTAACTATTTGGTGACTCAAATTCACTACTTCCAGGCTCTTAAAAGTTTCTCTATTATTTGCTCTATACAATAGGACCTTGAACCATTGCCTCTAGAGTATGTTAATAGAATCCAAAAGATATCATTGGTTCTGATATTGGTTCATCACTATTAATTGTGGGGTTGGGGGAAACTTGAGCAATATTTTTATTTTTATTGTTTTGGTTTCATTTTTTACAAAAAAAGTTGTTATTGAAATTAACTGAGTAATGTAAACAAAGCCCCTAATACAGCGGCCAAAGGACCATGGACTTCATGCCAAATCTTGCTACATATTTTTGTAAATAGGGTTATCTTAGAACAGTGTGCAAACACACTGAAGTGCTACAGTGACAGAGACAACGGATGGATCAGTGTTTACTAGAGAAACAGATCTAATCCAAGATACACAAATCTATAAGAATTTACAAGATTGACTTACAGTGGCCTCCCACAGTCAGGTGTAGAAGAGAGCAAAAGGTGTGTCTGCGGGCCAGACATTGGAAGAACTCAGTCAGAGATCAAAGGCCTGGAGCCCACTGTAGTGTCCCACATAGGAGGCTAAACCGTCTGTTCTGGAGCCTGAGATTTCACTGGAACCCAGGAGACAATGTTTAAGGGGAAGGTGAAGCCTGGAGCTCCTCTGAAGAAGCAGACGTGAGCTCCCTTCTTCATTTCCCACTTACACCCTTCAGGCGATGTATACCTGAGGTGGGTCTTCTATCTTCAGTAAATCCCCTCAGCCACACCCAGAACTATGCTGATCCAATTTGGTTGGGCATTTCTTACTCAAGTTGGTTCACTATCATAGACCATGTGGCAGCAAAGCCTAAAATATTCATTATTTGACCTGTTAGAGAAAGATTCTCAATCATGGCTTTAATGTATTGTGTAATATTTCTTTCTTGTGTCTTTTTCCCTACCCTCCATCCTGCCTGTTTCCCTTTCTTGCTGTCTTCTTTTCTCCTTTCTTCTCTTCCTACTTCTCTTCTTTTCTTTCCCTTTTCTCTTACTCCCTCTTGGGGGAAAATGCATTGTCTGCTCTGGGAGCCACATTCTTAGCTTAATCTATGGACACATCCATAACACCCAATTTCTACCATGCAGTGATAGATACCAACATGTAAACCATAACTACATGTAGCAAGTACTATGATAATTACATATAGATGGGTCTTCTGATCATCTCATAAGGAGTCGTTGAGTGATTTCTAAAGAAAATATCTATAAGGTGAAATCTGTGAAATGAGTGAAAGTTAGCTAGACAAGAACCAAAAGTGAATATTCCAGAAATAGAAATAACATTTGCAAGATGCTGATGACCACACAACATTGCACTTTTCAGAACTTTAAATGTGTACTTCAGGATGAGAAGATCTTTATGCAAAAGACTCTAGAGAGATGAGACTGGAAACCCGAGTGGGGACCAGGCCAGATATGGCTTTGTAAACCACGATAGAACATAATATACCAAAGTAACACAAGTGGATGTAGAGCAAGGAGGTCTTGTGCAATGAAGGAACAGTAAAATTGGTCACTTAAGAATTATTTAGCTATATGTTTAGAAAGTGGATTAGGCAAATATGGTTGACATGAAGATAAGTAAGACAACTTGGAATAATCTGTAACCCTAAAAAATTTTTTTTTATTAAATTCTTTTATTGGTACATTGTAGGTATACAAAACAATTACATTTCTCATTGGGAATTGTACCTTTACATAATGCATCTTGGTTCTTATTTTTTCCCCATTCCTAGCCCTCCCTTCACGCCCTCCACCCTTCCCTATTTACAGAGACTTTATTTCCATTTTTTCCATTTCTCAGCATTTTTCCTTTCCCTTCTTTCCTTTCCCCTGCCCCTCCCACTACCCCTACCCCTTTGGACCTTTTCTTCCTATTTTACATTATCGATTATTCATTCTAATCATTGGTACATTTTAGGTATACAATATAATGACATTCATCATTGGAAATTTGCACCTTTACATATTCTCTCTTGGTTCTTATTTTTCACCCTTGCCCAGCCCTCCCTTCAACCCCTCCAGTCCTCCCTATTTACAAAGATTTTGTTACTAGTTTTCCATTTTCTCATATTAATCCCATTCCCTTCTATCCTTTCCCCTAGCCCTCCCATTCCTTCCCCTTTGCCCCTTTTCTTCCTATTTCACATGACCTATTATACATTTAGTCCTTATTTACAATTTCAGTTTCTCACACCAGAGAAACTATTCAGTATTTACACATGTGTGTCCTATTTATTTCACTTAAGGGTATTCCCTCAATGTGCATTCACTTAGCTATAAATGTCTCTAATTTCTCATTTTTTATGACTGAGTAGTACTCCATTTTATAAAAAAAACCACATTTTCCTCTACACCAATGACAGACTCACTGAGAGAGAAATAAGGCAAATAATTCCTTTCACAATAGCATCCAAAAAACTGAAATACCTAGGAATCATCCTAATGGAAGAAATCAAAGACCTCTTCTCTGAAAACTATGGCACTCTGAAAAAAGAGATTGAAGATGATATCAGAAAATGGACAGACATCCCCTGCTCCTGGGTAGGAAGGATTAATATAGTGAAAATGGCCATACTTCCAAAACTGCTATATAGATTTAATGCAATTCCAGTTGAGATCCCAGCAGCATACTTCATAGACCTTGAGAAAACAATCCAAAAATTCATTTGGAGCAAGAAGAGACCCAGAATAGCAAAAGCAATTCTAAGTAACAGAGACATGGCAGGGGGTATCACAATCCCCAACCTGCAACTATACTACAAAGCTACTGTGATAAAAACAGCATGGTACTGGCAAAGAAACAGACCTGAGGACCAGTGGAACAGATTAGAAGATTCAGAAACAACACCAGACACACTCAGCCATCTCATCTTCGACAAAGGAGCCAAGCACCCTCACTGGAGGAAAGATAGCCTCTTTAATAAATGGTGCTAGAAAAATTGGGCTTCAGCTTACCCTAAACACATTTAACACAAAGTGTTTTGTTTAGGTTAGTAGTAGATTTGATAAAATAGGGAGCTGAAACAGCTGGTTCTGGAAAGCAAGCAGCAGGAACTCAAAAGGATATTCTAAACCCCAGGGTCTAGTTTCCTTAGTGCAAGGTCCCCAGGCTTTTTGAGAAGAGCACGTCATTCCCCTTTGCAAATCCCCCCTCCTGCCTGCCCAGTCTTATACCTTGTGATACCACAAAGGCACATCATGTGGAGGAAGCTCCATGATAACCTGTGCTGAGCACTGGACCCAATTAACCCTCATTTTCATGTAGATGCATTACAAGTTTAACCTGCCCCCATGGACTTTGGCAGCCAAACTGGCTCTCACTAGGCAGCCTTTTTGGCTCCCAATATGAGTTCAAAACCCACCTGACTGAAAGAAAAAAAAATAAATAAAAGCCTCCTTTGCTACCACCAGAGACCACTCTCTAAATTCTAAAACCATAGAAGGCAATTCAACTCTAGGATTCTCTACATTTGCCATCTTGGGACCCTGCCTACTTTTCCTTCTTGGGGGTATATTTTAACTCCTGACAGTTGCTATCTCTGACTCTGATTGATTAAAACTCGTCCCAGTGCACTGTCTTACCCTGTGTGGAGCGCACTGCACTTGGCTCTCAGTAGAACAGAGGGGTGAAAGCTGATGCTGAGCCCTCTCTTTGGACCAGCATGTACTGCAGAGCGGCTCCCAGCCCAGGCCAACCTCAGTTCGCCAGTAACAGATTTAGGTGTGGTTGTTTGAAGGGTTTAAGGGATTACATAATGGACACAGAAATTGTCAAATTCTACTGTCTATGTAAAAAAATCAAAATATGAAAAAATGATAATGATGACGACAATATTTCTGGCTTTTTTTGTTTATAAAGCCATCCTAACCCTGAGATATACTACTGTTTAGTTCTCATATGTATTTACTCAGTATATATTTCTTGAATGCTTTCTAGGTTTCAGGAAACATTCTAAAGCTTGGGAACATAGCAGAGAATAAAATCTTGTGCCTCTATTCATGGAAATCATGTTGCCAAATATTCAGTACTTGGAAAGAAACAAAACTAGCTAAATAATCAAATATAGAGTTGTAAATTGTGATAGACACCATGAAAAAATAGGTACAGGTATAGAATAGGATATATAATATAATGGGAAGTCACTTGTTCTAGAAAAGGGAAACCAGGAAAGAATTACTAAGGAAATGACATTCTAACTGCTACCTATGAGTAGGTGACAGCTATGGAGAGGGTCAGAACTTTAGGCTGCCTATTTGGCAGGGATGTGAAGGTTCAAAGGAAGGATATACTTGAAATAATTAGAGAATTAAAAACTATTGGTATAGTGAGCAAGAGAAAGAGTTGACTAAGAAATCGGCTAAGCAAGCCGGAGTGAGGTATGGTAAGGCACACAAGTTTCATATCATGATTAAATTTTGTGTCAGGACAATGGGAAACTTGGAGAATTTTAGCAGACTTGAAACAGCATGATTTATAGTTTGTTTTTTCACAAAGATGTCTTGCACAGATTTTATCAGATTTATTTCCAGTACTTAATATTTTATGCCTATTCTAAATGAATTATTTAAAATACTAATTATTTTACTTTTAAGGATTTTTCTATCTTACTAACTCCAGTAGCTTGACATTAATTTGAATTTTTTCATCAATAATCATATAATCTGAAAATAGTGACAGATTTGTTCCTTTCTAACGCTTATATGTTTTAGCTTAATTTTATAGGATAAGTAATTTGATACATTTCAATTATTCTTGATTTCAAAAGAAACATGTTCTAAATTTGTACATTAAGTATACTATAGATTTTCTAGTCACCTTTTAATAGACAAAAATTTTCCTTTTATTTCTGTCACCCCATATATTCTATTTCATATTCCTACTTATTTAAGAGACATTTTTAAAGTTCGAAACAGTACTGGAAATTTCAAACTTATTTTTATTAGAGAAGATCAGGAGATTTTCTCTTTTAATATGTCAATTTGAGAAATTTCTTGATTTATTTAAAAATAAAAATACCATTTCATTTTTCTGATAAAAATTACTTCATAAAGATTGCTTTTCTTTTTTAAATGGCACTGGATTGAATAAACTAGTAGGTTGGATGAGCTAATAAATTATGTGTTTTGCATCTATGTTAACCTGAAAGTTTGACTTATTTTCTCTTTCTTTCTTTCTTTCTTTCTTTCTTTCTTTCTTTCTTTCTTTCCTTCCTTCCTTCCTTCCTTCCTTCCTTTTCTTCTTGCTATTTTTGCTGTTAATTTCAGGTTTTTGTACCAAGAATGTGCTAACCTATGAGAGCAACTGATAAAAACTTCTATCAAAATTTATGAAAGATGAAAACAATTCTATCTTAACTGTTTAGTTAAGTTACCATTTAATTAAGTGAAGCTATTAAGCCTCAAATTTGCTTTTGAAAAGATTTTTCTAAAAGGATTGCTTTTTGTGATACTAATTGGATTATTTATGTTTTCACTTTTTTTCTTATCATTTTTGGTAGATTTAACTAAATAAAATCTAGGAAGGAAGTTTCAGTGGGCATAAAATTACACATACTATTTCCTTTTTATTTTGAATTATTTGTGAAATTATTTCTTTTATAAATTCAAATGTTTATTATCTGTTCATTTTCTCTTGTCATTGTATTATCACAAGTTTACACACATTTTGTGTTTCCAGATTCAACAATATCTTTGAATTACTTCAGTGCATTCTTTTTTATTTCACTACTTTCTCTCTTAATTTTAATATTTTATTTTTAGAGATTCATGTGGATTAATGTTATTACTGTTACTTCATGAGGTAAAGAACAGTTTGTGGCCACAGAAGCTCTCTCTCTGCCATTCTCTTCTGACTCACTACAGACCCAAAGCTACAACGAAACTCCAAAGCTGCACACCAAAATAAAACTTTCCTCTTTGTAAATTGATCTTTTCAAGAATCTTTTTATAGCAATGGAAAATTGACCAACAAACTGATGTTTTGTCTGGTTACAAATTCAAATTTAGAAAATAGAAAATCGTGCATATTATCTCATAAGGTTTCTTGTTGAGATATGCTTTTGCTATGATATTGTTTGTTTTCTGTAATGATCTAATAGATCTTGCAATCTTACATCCTTTTGTAAAATTTTGCTTTAAAGCTTCTCATATCTTTATTTTTTAGATGTGACAGTTCTAAACTACTAATAATTTGATTGCTGTGTGCACATGTGTGTCTGTGTGTGCTTGTGTGTTTGTGTGTAAATCTTAATGACAAATAGTGTTATTCTTCCTCATATAAAGGCGGCTCATATAAAGGCGGCTCATATAAAGGTGGCTCATATAAAGCTGATTTTTTCCATAATAAAAGACAATATTTAGGCATTAGTTCAGCAGTTCAGAGATAGACATTGAGAAAACATGTCCAGAAAGCTGGGTATCATTGTGATACAGCAATATACTTGGTCAAACTATAGACTGGAATCATTTCAAAGTCAGAAAAAAATGCCTCATAGCTTTAGGAATATAGTCAGAATCTTAATATATACTGATTATTATTTTCTGTGTATAGCAAGATTCTGAAAGGGATATAATTTTAGCGGAAAGATATTGGCCAGTTTGCAAGCAGAAATAAAAACAAATATATAAGGTATTAATTTTTCCATCTATCTTCTCCCTGTTTTACTTCTTTTCATTTTTGTTGGTTAGGATATGATATGATGAAATTTGTTAGTACATCTCACTGTTATATAGAGAATAAACTAGTGAAGTCCTAGAGCCAAAGTACAGAGAAAATTGAAAGGCTGATACCATAAAGAGATTAGGAATGATGATGACTTGGAATTAGGTAGAAACAGAAGAAGAAATAAATGCATTGATTTAATATATATTAAGGAAGATATTCTACAGTGTAAGACCAATAGGTAAGTTAAATATTGAGAAATAGGAAGGGAGCAGAAATCTTGGTTGAGATTCCATGACAGTGTGAATCCTGTATGGATTCCTGTTTGATAAAGGCATCTTAAGCAAGGAGGAACATATTGACACAAAGGAAGAAAACCCAGAGGGTGTTATTCCTGATTGTGTGTAATAATCATGAATGTATTAATGAATAGCAGTGACTCACTAACCTGGATTCTACCCTATGTGAATCTGAATACCTCCTATTTTGAGGAGACATGAGAAATAACTGATGTATCATAATCGGATGATCAAAGAGGCAGGCAGGAATATCTGCTCTGGTGTGAACTCTAGAAGATGTGGGATGTATTGGAATTCAAGGGCAAGAGTGAAATAACTGAAGGCAAAAGGTCCGGTTTGACTCTGGTTCCCACACTTGGACAAGGGCTATGTGCCGAACTGAAGGGGAAACGAGACGTTAGTGAGTACAGTAGCTTGGTAAAGATGAAGAATTTACTTTAAAACAAGTCCCAAGGGATATCAGATGACACTGTCAACAGATTTAGATACCTGCTACTCCAGTGTAGTCTCTAGCATTGAATATATTAGTGCAACGTACAAATAATAGAGATGTAGTGTTTTTTTCTGGGGTGTACTGAGAGAAAAGAACTTGCAAAAAAATGTTAAAGAAGAAAGGTAGTAAGAAACTATAATATGAAAAGAGAGGAATTAACCACCTTTAGAGAGATGAACAACATTTAATCACTTACAACATAAAAGCAGAGACTAAATATTAAATCATGTTGGTATTCTGAATATTATAAATGCTATGAAGTGCCCGCTGCTTTTAGCAGCAAGTAGAGCTACAGCAATATTAATAAAAGTATGAGACTGGGAATAAAAGCCAGATTGTATTCTCCTAGTGACTGGGGTTTGGAAAACATTGAAAAGGTGAAGAGAATTTTTAAAACTGCTAGTTCTTTCCTTTTATTATTTTTTTCTTCTTCTAAATTTTAATCACACCTGAAATTGGAAAGAAAGGACCTTTCCCACTCTTTTTAGCTCCAGAACCTTCCCAAGACCAGTAATTTATGTTCTGCAGGTAAGAACAAAAAGTGAAAGGGAAATCACACCTAGCCAAGTTTTTCTTAAAACTTGGGTAAACATTAATAAAACAATAATTTAGAAATGTCCTAACAGATGGAAAGTTATCTAAAGTATTATGCTTTAGGCACAAAGCCTTATTCCTTCCCATGAAATCATGTTTTAATATTTTGATTCACTTTGGAAATCCCATGAGTTAGAGTTATGTATGTGTTTATTGCTTTCCCAAAGGAACACAAAAATATCCCAGCTATGATTACATATCACTGACTGTTTATAAGTAGCGAATCTGCTCCTAAAAATTCTTGGCATTTTGGTGTGAACTTCAAACTACTTTTAAAAAATAGTGTCAATTTAAAAATGTATATTGGCACCACTCCAGGGAGGCATGATTTACCCTCTGGAATTTTTTTTTATAGAAGATACTTTATATCCTACATATGCAGTCTGTTCTAGGGTTAGTTGAGGACATAAAATTTCAAATCAGCACACACACACAACTCTTAAAGACTTTATGGAAAAGAATAACTCAAATCACATTTTAACATCCCATTAACCATTTCCTTTTGGGGTAAAAGTTTTAAACCATCATGTTTTCTAATAGGCATTTAACATCTATCTGACAAATGACTTCTCCATTTTTGTTCCATCTGACTGTGTGTAATTTAATTTTAAGATACAGTCTTTACCAAATAAGTTTTCAGGAAGTAATTTATAAGGTTTAACTAGCTTAAATCAGCACTTCTTATCAATTTACTGAGATTTTTAATGTTTTCATTATTTCATGTTTTCCTGAACTTCTAAGTTGGCTAAACCCAACATAAATGAGCCCTTTTCATTTTAAGTCTGAATAACAATGATTCCATTTCAATGAGTTCCTCTCCTGAAACATACATAATCTATGTTTTTCAACCTTAAACTTTACCAGTACCCAAGCCACTTCATAACTTTCTTTCCTGGCATAGCCTTTCAGCTACAGAAGGAAAAATTAGAGACATTTCAGAAGGAAATATTAGAGACATTTCTTCAGGGTAATGAATCTGGAATATAGACGATGGGAGATATTTTTACCTGTAGGATTTATTTTAGAATAACTTGCAAAATTTGTCTTCCCAGCTATCTGACTACAGAATAAATTTGAATGTGATATTTACATGGTGACCCTAAACCTTTTATGTTTTTGCTCATTCACTTTTTTTTTCTTTTGCTATGCACATTTTGTGGCCATTCACTGAGTATTTTAGAACCATTAGACATATTTACTAATGACTCATTTTTATCATCTATTAATTTGTTATATTCTAATAGAATTTAAAAACTGGCATTTTTTTAACTGATCATTTTGTAAATTCCAACAATATCTACCTCTTCTAACAGTTTGCAAGAATTTTCTTTAGCGATAAAGGTTTATTTTGAGAGTCTAATAACCAAATATCTAACCATTCTATCTTAGAAACTATTGAAATTCTATTTTGATTCATCACTTCCTAACCTCACCAGCTTTGAGTGCTAATCCTCTGGCCCCTCCTCCTCCTCTTCCTTCTATTTTGTTTTTTCAGACCACTTCTGAATAGAAATATTGTTCAAGATTTTTCATCAAGTCTTATTTCTCATTACATACTTTCTGTAGATGATTGTATCCCTGTCAAGGATTTGACGGGCAATAATTGCTTAACCATACTATTAATCTTTTTATTCCATATGCTAAAGTATGGGGCATATGTATCTCAATAGCATAATTGCATACCACTTTAATGTTTCAATTTTCCTGATCTACATACTTCATAATGTCCTAGAAATCATTAGTAATAATCTAGGGTATTATGCTTTGTATTTAAATGTCCCCCACGGGCTTCATTCATGCACAGCTGGCACTTTTGGAAGGTGCCTGGATTTGGGGTGTGTGGCAGCTGACTATATGAGGAGGTGCGGTTTTGTCAGAGCCAGGTCATTGTGGGCATGACCTGGAAGAACACAGCAGCTCCCACTCTCCACTCTCCACAGCTCCTCTCCCCTCTGTCTGCTTCCAGAACACCATGGCATGAGCAGCCTTTCCTCTGCCAGCCCCTCTGCCATGCTCTTGTGCCTTGGTGCCAGCTGACTATGGACTACAAACATGAGGCAAATAAACCCCTCCTCTAAGATTTGGGGGCCATGCATTGGGTCCCACTGCCAAGAAATTGACTAAGACGGGGGAGGTGCAAGGACACAATGAGACTTGGTTTGATCTGAAAAATTGTAATTTGAATAATCTTTCCAATGCAAATCTCAATTATTAGCCTTGCCACTTATATTCCTAAGAAAACATAAGCAATTTAAAAAGAGATCATCTTTCCACACCCAGTTTGTCACGGCCATCTGCATGCACGTATTCTGCCATCTTTACTATTTTGCTATGCAAATTAGCCAAGCTTCTATGGAGATTCAAACTGACTACTCTTGCTGTGGATCTCATCAATCATCACAAAGGCAGGATATGTATGTTCTAGATCTGCCCAAGTAACTGCTCCCATCTGCAAAGGAAAGAAAGACCTCCCTGGAAGCCATGTTATTATAGAGCTACCTTCTCTATAGATCACTGTGCTCCCTCTTGGAACAGAATTCTAGAGCTGTCCCTGCCCTCGTCCTGCCTTCCTGCCCCTAACTCTCTCAGTCATCACTGTGCACAGCCCTCTGTCCTCACCCCTGAAATCATTGTCCAAGATGACGGCAAACCCATTTCCTGGCACCAACTCTTTGAAGGATGCTCCTCATTTTACTTGCACAGATGGTATTTTGTTTGATGACCTGTCCTTACTTCTAGAAACATTTTATTCACTTTGCCAAGAAAACCCACATTTCTAATTTACTGCCTACTTCACTGAACACTCCTTATTCACCTATATTTCTTCTTCTATCTTTTCTTGACCTTTAAATAGCAAACACTTTGGGGGTTCTGTGCTTGTTTCACCTGTCTATACTTTCTTCTTCATGTAGTCCTTTAATCTCCTGCCTTCAATCACTTCTTATTTATAATATTAGGAATAATGGTCATAACAACTATGAAATGGGCACTGTTATAATTAATCTCTACTGGTTTATCCTCAGAAAAATGTTAATTTTATTTTGCAAACTGAATCCTAGAAAAGTATAGCATCTTGGCCCGTTTTGATAAACTTAGACTGTGTTCCAGGGATTCAGTCTTTCGACTCTTGGGCTATAGCGTTAGATATTGCAATGTATCAGTTTTATTTCTGTCTCTGCAGAGTCTCAATTTAGAAATTCTTCCTTAACATTTATATACATTTGACAGGCACAGACACATCTACAAGGTAAATATTTACAAAAGTAAATTTTTTGTTTGCTATTAACCCAATTTTCCGATCTTCCCCATCCATATAAGATAGAGCCACGATTTCTCTGAATCATTTCTTGCTATTTTTAGTGACAATGAAATTCTGACTATAATCCAACTTATTCCCAAGTCATTTTCTTTGCACTCATTCTTTTCATTTGTTCTTTCTCTACTAGGAATATCCTTTCCCATGACTTGCTTTCTCACTTTATTTAGGTCTGTGCTCAAATGTCCACTCCTCCAAAATAACATTTTCCATAAGTGAATGAGTCACCATACTGCTCAAGTTCACTCACGCTTTCTCTACCTGCCCTTTTTAATGTTTCTATCTAATTTTTCTGATAATCTGAAATTAAATATTTTTATTTACTTATCATCTGTTTCTTCATTAGAACAAAAACTTTATTAGGAGAGACCACATCAATCATGAAGTCCTTTCCCTACTGCTGCCAATGTGCGTTTTTGACCTTTTACTAAACCTATGTTTTATCCTTTTTCTTTCTCAGTTTCTGTCTCCCTCAATATCATATTTATCATTGCAGGAAAGAAAAAAAAATCCATAGTAATATTTTTGCTTTGAATTTGTCCATAATTCCTCCAGTTAAAATTCTACCCTCATTATTTTTATACACCTCTGTTTGGAACTTCTGTTATAGGTTTATCACATTTTGCCTGGCGATACAATCTACGTGCCACAGTTCCCCTCCTTCATGCAGTTACGTTTAAGTATGTTTTCCATCCCACTCAACAGACACTGCTCACACTCCCACAGGTCTTTCGTGTGACAACCTTACCTCATCACTTCTAAATCTTCCGGGGTCCAGGCACACTAACACACACACAGCGGTCACCCAGTAAATGCTCGTGAAACGGATGAATCTTCCTGCTTATGAAACATGCTTTAAACTAAATGACACTCAACTGAATGACGAAACTAAGGTACAATATAATTCAACAATTTGAAAAAAATTGTAATTAATCCCATGTTAAAGCAAATCATGAAGTTTGTTTCATTTATCTTATGTGTTTATTTATTTATATGGAGGGTTTAAAAAAAAAAAAAGCAGGAAAGAATGCTTCTAGCTTTCCTTGATTCAAACTCATCTATATTTCCTGGTTTTCTGCCTGTAGTAAATTAGAAACTAGATGATATATCCTCCCCTCTAATGTTCTATTTGTGTAGTGCTCCACACTGAGTGTGTTAAATTCACAATCCTATTACAAGGCCAATAACGAGCGCTCCCTCTGGTTAGCAGCTGCTTTTCTAATCTCGTTCCCCTGACCCACAACAGGCACATCAGGGAGACCCCCGCATCCCTCAGACTTGAACTTGGAATACTGACACTCGCTTCACAGATTAGTTTGGCATACAAAGCAGCTTCTTCAGCTTCTTGTAATATAATTCACTATTTGATATCTTATCTAAAGGCAGGACTGGGAATAACATCAGAGGGACGTTTCACTTTATTTGTTGGACTAGTGGAATCCAAGATTTGTATATAATCCACAACTATCTGTCAGAAATGTCAGATGTTTGTGTGCTCACAGAAACCAATAATTCCTCTTTCTGCATGTATTATATTTTCAAAAGTCACAAAAAGGGAATACAACAATTACTATAGTTTATTAAATCTATATGTACACCTGTTGAACGTTTAGCACAAGAAAAACCAACTATAAAGTCAACATAACACAATTATTGTTTATTCATTTTCACACAATAAATCAAATCTTTCCCTATTGTGGTTGAATTGTAGGAAAAGAGGATGGAAAAAATTATAGCATGCCCCTTGTTACTTGCCTATTGAAAAATAAAACTCTTCATCTATTCTCTGAAAATCGTCACCTCCTTAGGAAAAAGTTCTTATGCTCTGTAAATGCAGACTTAGAATGAATTACTATCTTGGCTGTGGAGTCACACTATCAGCCCCCATCAGAAGTGTAGCTCAATAAACTCTGTGTGTATATGTCTGCATGTGTGCTTGTGTGTGCACTTCTGTATGTGTGTATCCTTTTCGAAACAATTAATTGTTCTCTGCCTTGGTTAAAAATGTATGCTTATGTAACTGATCTGTTTGAACCTAAATTCAAGACACTAAGCCTGTCATTCTGGGCAACCAAAATTACACTGTAATTTAATTTTATTACCTGATAAAATGGCCACCTCCTTCTAATATGTGTCATCTAAAAGCCTAATAGCATGGCTTCCACTCATAACATTCACAAAATTGCTGAAGGGGCAGCATGTACGACATGAAGCCTGGAAGAACCACTTGGCTCTACTTTTAGCATGTGATGTTACTGAAAAATATGGTAAATATTTAAAAAATTTTAGTGTACTACAGTAAAAGACACATTGCCATTAATACCCTTCAGAATCTTACCACATGCTTATCCATCCTATCATTCTTTCTACGTTCTTTTTTTTTTTTTTCCTTTGGTACCAGGGATCAAACTCGGGACCTGGCACTTGTGAGGCAGGCGGCAGAACCACTGAGCTAAATACCCAGCCCTTTCTTTCTATTTTCTGAAGCAGCTCTGGAAGCCCTCTTTCTTGAACATCTTTAAAAGCACTCTGATGGTTCCCTCAATGTCCTGAGGCGAATCAGTGCATTTATTTTGGATGGTTGCTTTGACTTTGGGGAAGAGCTGGAATTCTCACAGTGCCAAACGAGCTGAGAAAGACAGGTGACACACCAGTGGCACATGGCAATGTGTTTACAGGGCTGCCTTTCTGTTGGGTGGCACCGGGCAGCAGCATTCACTGTATTTTTTATCATATACAATAATGACACTTACAAAAGAATCCTTCCAGAACTTCTTCTGGAAGTGGCAAGAATGGTGGGATAATTGTGTGTGAAATGTGACAAAGTATTTTGAGGGGAATTATTAGCAATGTGTCTTTTACTGTCATAATTTTTTAAATTTAAATATGACCCATGTATTTCAATCATGCCTGATGTGTCTCTTGCGTTCTGCCAGAGGAACCTAAAAATTTGAGTCTATCCTTGTCCTTTTTCCCTGGCAGCTTGGAGTCAGTCCTGCATTGAAGTGACAGAGGGACAGCAGGAGCTGGAGCAGATCTCTCACATTCAAAACTTTCCTCTCATTCCTTCTAAACATCATCCTACTTAGTTAAAGAAAAACTAACTGTGTGTTTATTACTGCTCGCCACTTCATCCTAGCTGGCCATAGTGAATTATTTTTGCTCTTCCTTTTTATTTTCTAGAATTGTAATAAATTTCCCATATGTTCTGTTTTAATTTTTTTTAAAGCATTGAAAATGTGAAGCAAAATGCACTTATAACATACTGAATCTAGCTGGATATATTTTTTCCTCTCTTTACATATAAACTACATGTACTGAATAATGTATAAAGCTATTGTAATGGTACCACACGTAGTTGGTTCAGTAGCATCCCTTAAAATCATGTCCATCTGAAAATCAGAATGTGAACTTGCTCTGTAATAGGGTCATTGTGAGTGTGGCTCCCCCAACACCAGAAATTTGAACTTACACAGTTTTAAGCAATCAAATTCATGGTAATTTTTTACAACATTAGTAAAACAATACAGCATGTAAATACTTTCATTTTGTTTGCACATGTGTGAAATTTCCTCATTTTCTACTGTTCTCAAGTGAGGTACAGATGCTTTCTCATATGAAAGCCATGTTAGTACTGAGAGACATTAGCTTGATAGAGAAGCTAAAGTTTCTCTAAAGCAGTTTATAAATGAATACAAAATAAAACATGAATTATATTTTCCACTTAATATCAAATCAATTTCTTTTGGCAGTTCCTGTGGTCTACTTTTACTATTAATTAATTTTAATAAGTTTAAAAAGAAAAATTACTTCTGAACTAAAGTCAATACAAAATAGCATCATTTTAGGTGTAGCTTGGTCAAATTGAATTTAAGAGAAAAAATTCAGACAGGATCTTTATCCAAAAGCATCTGTCCTTATAGAATTTTTTAATTTAGACTGTAGCTTTACCTAAGATTATTTGTAATTCATGCAAAGAAAGCGATAATACAATGTAAAAGTTCCCATTCTGGGATTTTCAAATTCTGTCTTGTGTAGCAACTGGTGACCTCTTTAAAAAAAAAAAAAATAATAAAAAATGTCAACCCCCTAAAAAAAAAAGAGGATCAGTTATAACTAGTGGCTGGTCCATGATTAACAAAAGCCAATTTTTACCATTTAAAGCTCTTCTAAAAGGTAGATTTTCTTCTTATCTTACTTAGAAAGCCCTGGAGTTTTTCAATATTAAAAATAGCCTCTTCTCAGACAGGCATGGCAGCACACACCTAGGACAGGGAGGCAGGAGGATAGCATATTCGAGCCTGGTCCAGGGAATTCAGTTAAATGGTGAGACTTTGCTTTGAATTTTTAAAAAATATTTTTAATAAATTTTATACAAGGGAGATTGAGGGTGGAGCTCAGTGCTAAGGCATTGGTTGAATCCCTGGTACTATGACCACCACTACCACCAAAAAAAGCATCTGTTCAAATAATTATGGAGGGGCCGGGGATTTAGCTCA
>NW_004624742.1:23926849-23946323 GCF_000247695.1 Heterocephalus glaber
GGGAGGGAGGGAGGGAGGGAGGGAGGGAGGGAGAGAGAGAGAGAGAGGAAGTATTTATGAAAGTATAACAAGAATTAAAAATCATAAATCATTCTGGTATAAAAAAATATATGTTTCTGCTAAGCCTGCCAACATTCAAATGTGGCATGATAATTGAAATGACCAGTGAAGGTGAAATAGTATTGCCAAAATTCTTAAATGATGTGAAGATAATTGTCCTACCACATAAATACTATTTTCAAGCAACAGGTTTTTTATTCATATTTCATGTGTAAATATATTATGGCTATAAAATAGGTTTTTCTAGGGGAAAGGAATGAATTTCTAAAAGCAAAGTAGGATTCTAAAAACACAGAGAAGCTGATAAAATTAAAGGCTGATATAATTATAGGCTGGTTGTCTTGATATGGCTGTGCATATTTTATTCAAAAACATAGCAACACTTTTAATCTATAGATAAGTAGAGTAGCTTCCCTGTGCTAGTCAGCTTTCTACTGATGTGAAAAAATACCTGATGAAATCAATTTGCAGGAAGCAAGGTTTATTTTGGCTCATGAGTACAGAGGTTTCAGTCCATGGTCAGCTGGCACAATGGCTTTAAAACTTGTTGCTGGACAGAAATCTCATGGCAGAAGTGTATGATGGAGCAAAACTGCTCATTTCATGGCAACCTGGAAGTAGAAAGAAAGACGCTGCTGACAAATTTAGCCCTTCTACTTTTGTTCCACCAGGGCTTCCCTACTATGGCAACTCACATTCCTGGTGGGTCTTCCCCCTCAGTTTGCTGTCTCTGGTGACTCCTTTACAGACACTTACACAAATACATACCCCTTATCAATGTTCTCAATCCCCTTATTCTCAGTTTTACTTTCTATGTTTTCAGTTACTAGCAACCCAAAATATTAAATGGCAAGTTCTAAAAGTAAACAATTTGTAAATTTTATATTTGGGCCATTTTGTGCAATGTAGTACAATTTTGCACTATCCTGCTCAATCCTGGACAGAATATGAACCATTCCTCTCACCAGCGCATCCGTGCTCAGTTGCTTCATAGCCATCTCATTTATCAAATTGACTGTTGTAGTATCAGTGCCTGTGTTCAGATAACCTTTATTTTATTTAATAATGACCCCAGAGCACAAGAGCAGTGATTTTGTTAATTTGGACATACCAAAGAGAAGCTGCAGAGTGCTTAAGTGAAAAAGTGAAAGTCTTCAATAAGGAATGAAATAATTGTATGCTGAGGTTGCTAAAATCTGTAGTAAGAATGAATTTGTCTATGAAATTGTAAAGTGAAAAAAGAAATTGGGCTAGTTTTGCTGACACACCTCAAACACCATAACTTACAGCCATAGGGTATGATATGTACTCAGCTCAAATGGAAAAGACAAGAACATGTAGGAGTCAGTACCATCTGGCGTTTTAGGTACTCACAGAGGGTGTTGGAAGGGGTTCCAGCCAGAGAAGGGGATACTACTGTACAGCTTTTGCTTGTCAAAATATCTTTAAAATAACAAAAATTGTATACCTTGGAGGTCCTCACAATGCTAATTTCTTAGTGTTTATTGCTTTTCAAAGGCAAATGATTTCATTATTCATTTTTGAGATTTTGTTTTTAAAAGAATGCACATGAGTTTCTTTCCTAACTTCTATGAGTTTATAATATAGTTAGAGGTACAAGAAGATTCGATGAGAAACAAAATAACAATTGAATTGGGCTTTCAAAGTCTGACAAAGAGTGACAGAGTAAAAGACAAAAAGGATCTTTAAAGAATACTTATGTTATCAAAAAGTGCATCTTTGTGTTTGTAAAATGTATTAGTGGCCAAAAATGGGGTTCTGGAAATATATTCAGCAAAGACAAAGAATAAAGGGCCTACTTGTGCTGTTACCTTGCTGCTGGACCTTTTACTGGATGTCTGATGTCTTCTGGGAGCCTAATCCTGATACCTCATAGAAGGGTGCTATGAACACTGTGTCAACATGTGTTATGTACATGCACCAGTACCCTCACATGAATGCAATCATTATGTACTACGAACATGTGCTAATAAAATTTTGTTTTAAATTAAAGAAAAATCAAAATGGCATTTAGTATTTAGTGTGACATTGCTGGCTATGGACAATAGTGACACTTTAAGTCCCAAGAATCAGCATCATCTCAGATCCAGTGTTTATATTCTCAGACAATCTGGGTAGTAACTCCAGATTTCGCCCAGGTAAATGCAAAAGCATGCTGCTAAAATGAGTGCCTGCTGAGAACAGTAAGCAGGGTGGAACCACAAATATCACACACTTGGTAAATTTATTACAATGTCTAATATACACATAAAAATTCCATGGTGAAAAATCCCAGATAATCTAAACCCAGTGGTCCAATGAACATTATAGGACTCCAAATATGGTTAGAGAACATCGTTATGGAGATGCCCAAAGAAGATTTCTTCTAAGCAATAGAAAGAAGTTAAGCTACAATAGAAAAATGAATAAAGCTCAGAAAGACAGAAGAAAGACATTTAAAGTAAGTGCCAATGCCACAATATTTGTAAGAAAGCTTAACAGGTACTCAGGGTAGGTTATTAAACTCAATGTAAATGGTACTTAAAAAATTGAATGTCTTGTTTGAAATGCTAGATCTACCTGTTCTATGGATGTGAATTTTTCCATGCCTCATTTACTCATCAAGAAAAAAAGTAAATAATAGTACTTATCACAGAATAAATCAGTTAAATAAGAGAAAAATAAATGAGATGATAAACACTTGATTAAAGCTAGCAATCATTTCTTTTGATTGAAGTTAAATTTTATGTAAAGAATCAGTAGAAACTGAGTAGAGAAAACTCAGTTGCTGTCGAATTACGAACTGTGTTTTGTTTTGTTTTGGGGGCGTTTTTTGGTACTGGGGATTGAACTTGGGCCCTTGCGCTTGCGAGGCAGGCAGCAGAACCACTGAGCTAAGTCCTCAGCCCGAATTATGGACTTTTTTTAATGTCTGGCTAAAGAACTTCTATTTTTCAGCATTTGTCACATTTTGAACAGCGAATATTAATAGCTTTACCATAAAAATATGCCTATCCTTGTAAAGGTGAGGTTGCAGATCGTTAAATGTATCTTCATTTTCATAGATATAGTTTATTACAAGGAAAAATTATCATGAAAGATAATTAATAGAAATGGACAAATGTAATTTAAAAATTCATGTTTAAAATACTCCTTGCCTTATGATATCTAGCAATTAGGCCTCTTCTTGTGAAAGAATAGAGTAGTTCAGCTAACAATACTGGCATTGGAGCCGGGCTCATTTGTATTATCTTTGCCAGCAGCTTTAGGCTACTCAACTTCTTAAATCTCAATTTCAAACTTTTCTAGTACAACTATGATTTTTATTTTATCTATCTGTCTATGTGTCTGCCTGTGAGTCTGTCTGTCCATTTACTCATCCTTGTATCTATCCATCCATCCATCTCCCCATCCATTCGTCCTATGATCCATTGACTAATTTCACCCAACTTACTTGACTGGTTTCACTTTCCCTTTATAAAACCAACGTGATCAAATTTTTACTGTTTTACTTTTGTCACATTTGATAAGTCCAACCCAATTAATCTTTTTCTCTGAAGCTCAGGTTGCAAGAAGATACACACACACGTGCACGTGCACACACACACACACACACAAAACTCTGTACTCTCCACTGGAACTGAGTCTTTGGCCTATCGTTTCACCTTTAGTAATCATCATGTTATGTTTCCTTCATCCTACCTAAATGTCTGTATCAGATCACTTCAATTCTTTTGTTTTAGCAGTTGATCCATGGCAAATGATTGACCAATACCACCCAGGTCTATGTAAGTACACCCCATGATGTTCACACAGGGATGAAATCATCCAACTCTTCACTTCTCAGAAAGTGTCTCCACTATTAAATGATACATGACTGTATACACCTATGTTAGTGGTGCTATTTCTCTGGAGTATACTCAGTCTCACACACTGACTCAGTATGGTTAGATTGTTTTCATAGAGAATTTAGGGTAGAAGACAATTTAAATTGATCGGCTAAATCTTCCAACCATTTGATTGAAATTAAAAAACTAAGACCTTTGCTCTTGAGTTCTTTCTTTCTTTCACTTGCCATGAATCATCATAATAAAGCAATTAATGATGAGCTGAACAAAGATGAATTAAGATTCAAGGCACCATAGCAATCAATCACATTTGAATAAAAAGTTTAAATCTTTACATTTAATAGTGTAGTCACTATTCACATGTGACTTAAGTTTATATTTAAATGAATTAAAATTATAACATTAAAAATTCACTTCCTCAGCCACACTAGCCGTGTTTCAGCGTTCAGTAACTGTATATACTTGGTAACTATCACATCGAACAGTGGTCACTGGTAAACAATGTTTCTGCCACTGAAGAGAATTCTTTTGGATGTTTGTATTTGAAATCTTCAATGGAAGCTATGAGTACCAAGGACTTTCTTTAAAAATACAGTTAGGTTCAAAATCTGTGCAATAAAAACATGTCTCCTAAATTTGTCTTTGTATATTTAGGAAAAAGGCAATTTCTCTGAAGTGTTTCTGGCTTGAAATGTGAACGAGCAAAAGGTGTAACTTAAATTGCATGATTTCTGTGGTGTTTCAGTTATCACTTACCAATTTCCAACATATCAACATGGCTTCTTTTTCAAAAGTGAAGAAAGAGGAATATAGTAGAATTGTATATACAACACTACATGCGAATTCTCAAAGATTCTTGAGCTTTTTCATGAAATTTTTAAACAAGATGATCTTTGTTGTGTAGTAATGACAACTTTCTTCAATGAAGAGTAACAATATCAATGCATTTCCATCTTATTTCTTCCTCCAGCAATGCAAATATTAGAAATTATCCACCATATGCTTCAAGGCTTACAAAATAAATTACAGAATCTAGGCAAAGAAACAAGAAGCAAAATTGGGTAATTGTAAATTTGGAAGGTTTGAGAGTCTTTTTATTAACTATAGGAGAAAATCTGTCCTAATTTTAGAATACATGAGCAAAAAGCCTTATATTGACTCTATAAATACTCTTTACAAAGTTTTTTCTGCAGTGACATTTTAAAATAAAAATTTCTCCATATTTTTAGTGCACACTGATTATATAGATTAATAGATTTCATTCTGGCAGATTTGTATATGCACATAGTATATTTTACTCATTCCCCTCATTGTCATACCCTGCTCCAGTTTCATTTAATGGGTGTGTATACTGTATTTTGATGTTTTATTCAGAAACACTAAATGATCCAAAGCATGATAATGCTTTCTAATGGAAGATTAGGTTTTTTTATTGGTGAGCACAATGATAATCTTTGGAACTTACTTTAAAGAGAATAATGTCAATTAAATAGAAGTCTTTTTTTTCTTCTTTACAAAGAACAGATAACGATCTGTTTCTGATATAAAATGAACTGTACTCGGTAACACTTTTTGAAAGCTTCCTATATTCAAATGCTATTTTTCCACTGCAACTAATGAGAATTCTTTTTCTTTAGTTTTAGAATACAAGCTTTTCCCTTATCTATTATGCAAAGCACAGTTGTAATTCTTCGAGCCATCCATTACAGATTTATTACCACTGGTCTCTATTTGTCTCGACACTTAAATATCCAGTCCTCCTCCTGCTGCATTTTTCAGGAACTCATTACATTTCCTTTATTTGTTTGGCACATTGATCTCAGTTCTGGTCCTCACTTCCAGGTTTTGCCCTTTTATTACTGGATCTCGTAGAACAGAAGGAAGACTGACAGCTTTCATTTAACTGTTAGGTCTTTCTGGGGTCCACGCGCAGCAGTAAAATGACTCTGCATTGTGTTTAATGAACCATGGCAATGGTGAGACCAATAAGAAGTTTTCATGCCTGTAGAGCAAGAGGCCGGTCTTGTTTTCTATCAAAGCTGTTTAACAACCCAGGACAACAGCCTGAGGAGAGCAAAGGGAGAAGGGGTGATGGACCTGGGATGCTCCGCCCCCTGCAATGAAGCATCTGTTTAAAACTGTATAGAATACAGAATGCTCCCCCTTCTAAGGAACGCATAAGGCAAAGGTGAGCCAAGTGGAAAAGTCTCAGGCACAATGTGTTCGAATCACAATGCAAAGGGAAAGTAGGTTAGGGGAAAAAAACCCAAGAAAATTAGGTGAGCTGTTTCAATAATTTAGATATTATTAATTAGTGAGAATGACAAGAAGAACGCAGCCTACCTACTGTTACAGCAATTAGGTTCCACACAATTTGGCAAGAATAACATTAAGCAGCAGATGAATTTTCTGTTTGGTTTGTAAACACAATAAAATTCCTGTATTATTTCTACATAATACTGGAGTTAGACCTCTCTCCCAGCAATCATTTCTCTTCTTAGGTTTGGACATGCTGGCTTTTAAAGGAAAGAGAAAGAAATGTTAAGTGTGAATGCTTGGGCCTTACGGACACAGAGCTCTTTACCCGGGGACACTCTACAGTCCAGATACTTCCACTTTTCATGGTTTTGTTCTCTTCTTCACCCTAAAATAAAGAGATTAGTTCTTGTCTTACACAATAAATGAAGAGTTATATATTGTTCCGTTCAACTGTCAGTAACTAATAGCCAGCAATCTTACCAGAGCCAGAGCCCTAAAAAAATTGTCCCTATGACTTGTCCCAGGCTCAAATTTTACTACTTGTAGACTTGATGCTTTGGATTGAAAATGAGTTTTCAGAAGTCATCTGTAAAAATGCTGTTGGTTTCAGGAGACATAACTCACTCAGTTAAACTATCAGTAAATAAGGGTACTGTAGAAACATTCTATCTCAGAAAAGCAAGGAAGATGTCACTCAAAACAAAGTAGAGTGGAGAAGGAGGATGGAAGGAGGGCTCTACCTGGTTGCCAATGGAGGGCTGGATGTATTTCTATCCTTTAGTTAGGTGCCGATTTGGCTACACTCTACTTAGGAACACGTGGAGATCCCACGTGAAGAGACTGCCAAGGGCCTGCAGTGCTTCAGGGCAGGTTCCACATAAGAGAAGTGCTGTGGGACGTCAGGTCTCAATACAGAAAACCGATCTGAACATTTACTTTCCATCCCTGAAAGGCAGGAACTCTAATTGGCGAACCTATTTGGTAAAGAAGAAAGCGGGTGTCAAGGGTGTCTTTTTAAAATGGTCGTATATGCTACAGTTTTGCATCAGTTCGCTCTGTGAGCATGTTCCCCACCCCGGGAAGGTTTCAAAGTGTGATTTATTTCAGAGAGAGCCTTGAAGCCCACTGTCATCTTAAACTACAAGGAGTCGCCATCAACAGAATACGGACTGTACAAATGTTAACAATCATTTGTTACTAGGTTAATTCATTTTAATCAAAACTATAGAAGTTTGTATTTCTCTCATTATGAAAAAGTATATGTGAACCATCTGCAATTAGCTTCCAAAAACAAATAAAAAATTTTTCTGTTATTTTGCTTCTATGGACGTTATCAGTGCTTTCAACTGCATGTATCTCTCTAATCTGCATTATACATTTCCATTAAGGAACTTTTCTGGGAAGTAGAGAATTAACTAGTAGAGAATTAAAATGGAAAGGCATTCTGCAGACTTGTGTGGCATAGGCCTGACCTTTTCAATATGTATCGTGACTTTGTGGTTTATATTGTGTATGACGGAGTCTGCCATGTCACAGATGTCTGACTGATGCCTTAATGAAAAGGAATTTGACCCCAAATTTACATGTTCATCTAGAAGTGTAGCACACTTGAAATATCCCTTTAGTTCTTTGTTTGAACATTATAAAATGTTTGTTTGGCCTCTAGCTATATAAATATACGCAATGTTGCCCTTTAAAATTCTTAACAAGAAAACCATTCATCTCGTTTACTGAAACGCTCTACAATAGCCTTAGCATATAATCATCTGCTAGCTCCACAATAAATAGCTACTATGTATTCATCAGAAGTTATTATTAATCATCAGCTTCTTATAATGGCTATGCTTGTATCTCTCTAACTGTTCCACTCTGTCAATGAAGTTATTGTGGACTGAGCTAAGAATTTCATTAAGTGCCTGTTTTTTAGAAGCAATCCTTTAGTAAGAACATGTGGACATATCCATACAGGCAATATATAATTGCCTTATTATTTTATTGTCATAATTCTATTTTATAGCTAGCTTCAGATATCCATCTTTAAAATTAACCATATTGGAGAAAGCTTGAGATTTACATCATTTTAAAGTGCATCAAAATATCATATAAAATAGAAAAAGCTTTATAGGAATACTAATTCTACCTTAATTTCTGTCTCAGTCTTTATAGCTTTTACTTGCATCCAAATAGCCAAATTGAATCAAAGGTTGTAAGTGCCAATGAATGCATTTTAATGCAGTGAAATAATACAGCTAAAGGATGTAACATTTTAGAATTTGAAAAGAGTCTTGTGTATATTGATGAGATAAATTTGAACAAGAACAAATAGTTTCAGTTCATTGACTTAAGTAATAATTTTTCCTACATTTGGAAAGGCGACTTCCAAAAATTAGCATACATATACCTGTACCAAGGACAGCAATTCTATATCCAAAATCTTAATGGGTAATGTGTGAAAGAATAAAGATAAACTCTAGCTCAGTGATGGCAAACCTTTTAGAGAGGAGTGCCCAAACTGCAGCCAAAATCCACTTATCACCAAGTGCCATCACCACAATTAAATCTGAATACTGAGGTTGTAGTTTAGGAAAAGAAAACAACTCATACATTAACATCTTTTGTCTTAAAAGAAAAACAAATAACACGCTTGTCCTAGGTTCACCATAGCTGCTCTAGCCTGTTCCTCAAAATAAGTACAGTCTTGCCATGAACACAAAGTCAGTTTGTGTCCATGGCTAGGATATGAGTGTGTGGACACACACACACACACACACATACACACACGATGTTTCTGTGCAACTTCTACATTTGGGAAATAAATCCAGTGTCATATGAATGTGAAGAAATCAAAGAGCAATGTGCTCTGCAATAATCAGGAATAGTGCAAGAGGTGAGACTCAAAGCACTTGGATGGCTGAAGCCTTGGCCAACACCAGATTCAGAGGTAAAAATGCTTCTGTGGCACAAAGTGCCGCGAGGGGCCCGACAGCCATCCGGAGGAGCTCTGCCTGCGGTTCCAGGTCAACCCTGGGCAGAGGTGAGAGGACTAGAGGCCAATCGCTCGTTTATTCACAGCCTAAATGTTAAAAACAAATTGAAGTTTTAAAAGACAAAAGAGATATCAGTATGAGAACGCCTAGATTCCCTTTTCTAGCAACATATTTTTTGGCTTTGTTTTCTGTCTCCGATGACTTCCAGATCAGAGATTCTGTTCTTTGTCTCATAATCTATATGCTTTTTCCAAAACCTCACCTCTCAATGTTCTATTTCAATGCACATTTTCTTCCTAAGACATTCTAATCGTTCTGATTCCATACATGTTCATTTTTATTCTCTTTGTCTGAGTTTTTGAGTGAAAATCTAATTCTGCATGTCCGGTAAGTCACTAATCTAACATATATTCAGTGCACATATCTACTTGTGTAGAGGATTCTAAGCGGATGGGATTTCACTGCTTCTAATTCACCACGTACAAAATTAAAGTAATTATTGTTTTCCCCAACCTAGCTGAGTAGCTCAACTTCTATGTATTACAAGTATATTTGAAATTTTCTTTTTTTCCTATTTGTCCTATTTGTATTATTGCAGTTGCATTTTTGTCTATAATCACCGATGAATCACATTTGGTCTGGGCCACTGCGACACAAATTCTACCCACAACCATCTACTCAAACTATCATATATAATTATGGAAATGTGCTTTCTACAATTGCTCAAACACATTTCTTATCAACAAAGGACATCTAAAAACAAAACAGCAATACATTTCAATCATACCAATAGATACACTGATTACAAATGGCAAGAAAGTAAACTGCTTTAAAGAACCCAAATCCCACAAGAAACAGATACAGTCACATAAACTAGCTGGTAATGACATACTAAATTT
Source organism: Heterocephalus glaber (assembly GCF_000247695.1). Next base: position 23,936,903 of record NW_004624742.1, read on the forward strand.
TCGACAGAAAATGTTTAAAACAAATTTTTACACTTTGAAGAATATTTTGATTTTTTTCAAATTATGATATCAGCACATTTAATGCATAATTCTCAATTTTCTAAACAATAGATGAACAGAAAAATATTATATCATGATCATCGCTTCCATACTCGATGTACCTAAAGAGAATTTGTTTTCTAATTTTTACTGCATACTTTGGATGATATTTCTCTACACTTAGCAATGAACTATGGAAGAGTATAAGGTGTAACAGACATTCAAATGTTCTTATGCCATCCCAATTCCCTTTTGCTTTTAGCATAGCAAATAACAATTTTTAAACTAATATTTTGTTCATGTTTTCTTGAAGAGTAATTGCTTCATGCATCATGGTTGATATTCTCAATGTTTACAGTCAAAACTGAGGCCCTTACTTAGAGAAAATTATTATGTGTTAATGTACTTTATAAAAGCAAATGTTTAAAATCACTTTTGTATTTAAAGGAAAACAAAATAAAATGTAACAACCTTTCTTATTCCTTATGTCTGTGTGTCATTAAAGGTATTTAAATGACATCTTTATAGGAAAACATGTTACCATGGTAATTCGAAACTATAGAAAGAATTTGAATAATATTAGGAATTATCGATCTACTGTGTGTATCCTGTGATCAAGTACTACAGGAACACATCACGAAGCAAGCCACTGAAAATTTTCAAATTCAAGACGAAAGTCAGGCATATTATCTATTTATCTTAGAGAGTTAAATGTACAGTAAGTAATAAAATCCTTAGTTCTTCCTAACAGAAAAAAGTTTGACAGTGTTAGTAATGTGAAAGTTTGGCCCAAATCAGGGAAAAATGTTTGATAGTAAAGAACTAAATTGAAACCAGCACCAAATAATTTTGCCAAGTAGCATGGTCCCATTGTCATGATCATTCAGACTGTGATTATATATATATATATATGAAAAATGTATATTATATGAATGCCTTTTTCGTATTAACTTGGATAGATTCTGTCCTAGAGAAGCAAATTTTGCCAAATTCACAAATTAGTATCCATTTTTTAGCTGGTAAAGTTCATCATACTGGGTCAATGCAAGGCACTCTGAGATAAATGAGTTCGTACAGTCACACAAACCAACAGAGCAGCAATGAGTGAGTTTCAGTCCCAAAGAAATCTGCAAACCTCTTAGCCAGGTGGGCACGGTGAATAAATCGTATTATATTTTCATCAAAGGCCTGGGATGTCCTTATCAGAGAATAGAACCTTGGCAGTTTACCCTGATCATTAGGAAACAATGGCCAGTGCCCAAGCTGAAAGAGTAACCACTTGATCAATATGATTTTGTACAAGGTGGGAATAAAGAGTCTTGCAAACAAAGCCAACCATCCGCATCTGTTTAACTAAAGGCACAGCTCGGCAGCCTAAGGAAACTAAGCTGGAAGCATTAAACTCAAATTTAGGAACTGCTTTTATTATAAAATGATCAAAAATTAAAGTTAAACATGTCATAAACCCCAAGAATATAAGAAAATGAGTATAGAATCTAGGCTGTTAACTCATTTTTAGTTCAACATTTTAGAAATTTAAGAATAAGGAGCCTTACTAAAATTATTTAGATTGTGTAACAGAAGACCCTGCAAAACATGTGCATTATTTATTTCCAAAGAAAAAGACTAACAGTCTTCATGTTTACAAAGTTGAATTAATTTTTAGACAGTTTATGACATATCCAATAGCCAGTCTCAGTATCGCTGTTGGTGAATATGATTTTCTGCACATTTAGCTTCCTTCAAAATGAAAGCTAAACAAAGATGCCAAAACTCCCTTACCCAAACACATTGATAGAACCTCAGTGACCCCTCCTGTGTTTATCCTTGTACAAGCGTTACACAATCAAAGTCATGTGCTACTTTGTGTCCCACTGTTTTATTTTCAAATTATGAACTATTTCTGTACTACGTAGCTAAAATATTTAACATTTTAATCAGAATGTACATGAATAATATATCAATGGTTATTTATATTCTAGAAAAGTATCATTTTCCGTTTCTGCTCTCATCTGTGACACATGAATATATCACTAAAGTTGTCTTCCTCCCTCCCTCCTTTTCTCTTCCCTCCTCTCCTCTTTCTTTCCTTCTTTCTTTCTTTCCTTCTTTCTTCATAGTTTCTCACATGTTCTTTCCCTCTTCTCCTCAAACTACTTTTTATTTAGGCTGCCCATCATTTCACTCCTAGATTATTGCAAGAGTTATTTATTTGCTTTTTGTTTTTGTTTTTGTTTTTACCTCAGATTTACTTAGCTTCTTAATTCTAGCCTTCACTTTCAAGAAGACTATGTTGACAACACCTAAAATGTGATAGATTATGTCACACAACTGATTAAGAACCAAGCACATGAAAAACATCCTGCCAATTAAACTACAATGTATTCCAATAATCTAGAATATCTGTTATACTTAATGAGGAATTTTAAATTTATGTATACCCATATGCTTATCAGAGTTCACTGTTAAATATAAATATATACGCAAAACCAATTTTTAAGTCATGTTCACGCTTACAGCCTAGCTTTTCCAGAGTCACCTGAGTTTACAGTTTGTTTGTTTGTTTGTTTGTTTGTTTTGGTACTCAAGACCTTGCACTTGCAAGGCAGTTGCAGCACCACTGAGCTAAATCCTCAGCCCATGAGTTTACAGTTTGTTTAACTGGTGCTTTTCCATGCAATATTGTTCCCTATGCCATCAAGAGCATTGCCATGTGGCATTTAAGTCAAAATATTAATTAAAATTTTATACATCAATTTTAAAATTTGTTAGAAGCTACATAGTTTTGTAAAATTATTTTAAAGTAAAACTAATCAAACCTCAAAAGAAAAACAAATAAGGGGGAAAAATAAGAACCAAGAGAGATTATGTAAAGATGCAAATTTCCAATGATGAATGCCATTTCATTGTATACCTAAAATGTACCAATAAAATAAATTTTTTTAAAAAACAAATAAACAAAAAAACAAATAAACAACAACAATAAAATAAAACCTATTAGTCTAATTCCCAAAAGTGACCTGAGAAATAGATTACTTGAGTGGGATAATTCTTGCTAGTCCCATTTCCCGAACTAGATTTTACCCCACTTCTAGGGCATTGCTGGGATTCCTGCCACACCTGAATTCAAATGTCTGGTTTCTGCAGGTTAACTGGGGCGATACGGAAGTATAGTGGTTTTACTTCATGCAAAGCCTGTTTAGTTCCAAAAACTAGTATAAAAGTAAGATTTTATAACCTAAACCATGAATAGGTATGATTCTAGTATTTTGTACAACATGTCCCTACAAAGTCTCCATAAATGGGAACATCGTAATTCGTGAACTTTTTGTTTCGAAAAAATAAATATCATTTGTGCCTAGTAAATTGTTAATGAAAATTATATTATAAGTAAATGTGTAACTTACTTTGATTAAAGCAGACTATCATAAAGAATATTTATTTCCAAAGTTCATACTTTTTCAAAAACTAAGTATAAACCTTATTATGCATGATAGTCAATGTTTTCGTTCCTCTCTTGATTGTTAATTTCATTGGAAAATTCAGTCTATAATGACTATTTTATCTGTAGCTGTTTTGGTTTTTTTTTGGTACTGGGAATGGAACTCGGGACCTTGTGCTTGCAAGACAGGCGATAGAACCACTGAGCTAAATCCTCAGCCCCTTATCTGTATCTTTTAATGTCAAACACAAGCTTCCTAAGTGATACAAAGTGAGAGTCCTGTCTTAAGTAATAATTAAATATGCGCTTCATAAACAAAACAAAATTGACACCAGTAATGATGAAACTCAACCATAGAAATATGTTGCCCAGTTTTACCATGAGCATTCATTATTAAAATGTTGACTTTGTTATATTATGCCTCCATCTAATTATCTTTGAAGACCAAGTTATTAACAACTCATGGTTTAAATTAATTTTAAAACTAGAATTTCACTAGAAGTTGTGAATTCTCAACACAGTATTTTCTCAGGGACTCTGAAATATTTTATTGAACTAAAATATTAAAATTGGTTTTCACTACAAATGCTTTGCTTTTCCTTTTCCTAGTCTAGCCTAGGAGGGAATTAGAATTATTTAATCATCTTGAATAGGTGCTTGGCATTCCTAAACTTAGTGAAGATTAATCTGACATAAATATACAAAATAAGTTAAATGCAAGAGAATCTTGAGTTCCTAAAGATAAATTAAGTATATTGATTGATATAACTAGTTAGGAATAATTAGGAGCTGGAAACTAGAATCAAGGAAGGAAAATGATATATTATATATGTAAATTGCATGCAATTATATGTAATATAATAAAATTATGTAAACATTTGTAAGTAAATATATGAATAGAAATTGAAGTGACAATATTTGTAAAATATAAATAAAATTAGAAGATTAATGTTTGGTTTTGGTTCTTGGTATAATTTACAAAAGTAGTGCAATTGCAGGAGATTAAGTACTTCAATTCTCTAGGTGTTCAGTTATTAATATTTCAATGGTGGAATATCCATGACTTTAAATTCACAAATATTGATGTGCTAAGTGTTAGAAATTCAAAATTAATAAAATAACATCAGAAGTTGTCAATAAAAAACAGCATAGTTCTATAAAATAGACTTGAAGATGATGGAAATTAATATATAAAGAAAGCTCAAAGAGTCAAGGGATAAAAGTAACAGAAAAATTTCAATAAATCACTAAAATGCCAATGAGTAGAAACCAAATCAAGATCATTAATTTTGGCTAATTTTCCACAATTTAATTATTGTGTGAAAATAGAGATAATATAGATGTTGATTTGAGATTCATACTAAGTAGTACACTAAAATGTTTAGCAGTGTCCAGAAAAATAATTGCTTAGAAATCATTAGGTTACTCTTACAGAAGCTAACTTCAGAAAAGTGATTAAGAAAAAAGTCAAGATAGCTTTCACTAACGTAGTTAAAAACTTCAAATAACTTTGAATACATTGTGATTTTTTAAAACACCCTTAAAATACCAAAATAAAAGTTGTTTTTTTGATGAGAGCCATTGCCAAAGATTCAGAAGTTTTCTGAAAAACTTTACACAAGCAAGGAAGTTTCTGATAAAGCATCACTGAATAGATTGGCTTCATGTATGCAATGAGACACTCAAAAACATATAGTAAATAAGATAACTGGTATGGTTTTATAATTGCTATAATAAAAATATAGAGACATACAGCATCAGCAGATCAAAAATTCATCTTGTAATATTTCTATAAGATGGCATTAATATTAAGATCTTGACTGTGGTCAAATTAACTGAATTTGACTCTTTGGACTGGCTATTTAATCCTTCTATGCTTTGTTTATTTTCTTCTACTAAATAAAGATAGTAGTGATATTTTGATTTTAATGCTATGACTAATGTATGAATTTATACATGTAAAGCACATAGACAATGCCTGGTATATAGGAAGGGCCTTCCCTCAGAATGAAAGCGTTAACTAATGCCTATAATGTACAGTATTACCCTTTTCCCTTCTGTCTTTTGAATAATTTTTTTGAGACAGGGTCTCACTGTGTAGCCCAAGCTGGCTTCAAACTCATGGCAATCTTCCGGCCTCAGTCTCCCAAGTGCTAGGATTACAGGCTGCTTTTGCTAACTTACCTTTTAAGTTAATATTTTCATTCTGGCTCTAAGTTTATTAATGATCAAACTCGGTATATGTAATAAATGTTCATTTATAAACCTTCCAATTTAGAGCATATATAAAAACATTAGTTTGAAATTCCTCCTCCATAATTCCACCTACAATAATGCAACAGCCAAAATACCTTGTTAGTTTTTGCGTTATTAGGATACAGTTCCTCCCCATGGAAAGTGTTTTATCTCTCACATCTTTTCCATCAATTTCTATTTTCAGAATACATAAAAAACTAGCTAAGGCATATTAATAACTTAATCCAGTATGTTTTATTACAACTTGAGAATATTGAAAGTTGTTCATTTTCATCTTTTAGAAGAAAATCAATTCTTTTTCTTGTGAATGTTTTTTAAAATAGAAAATAAACAAGTAATTATCCCCTATCTAAGCTGAATGAATTATAAATCATTTAACCAATGTTAATAGGATAAATTTTAAGGATTGTATGTGAGCACTCTTTAGTGTCACATTTTGTTATTTGTGATGGAAAGAAATGACATTCCTAATGAGTATGCTCTTTTCTAAAACAAAGGGCTGAATTTACCCAGAATATACAGAAATTGAAATCATGTCATGGCTTGATATATCTCCATATTTTCACATTATTCCTTTTAGTCACTTACCATGTTCTAATTGCTAGTAGTTTGTCTACTATTTGCCTCAATATAAACTATTAAAGTAATTTTCATTTTTTTCAACGCTGTTGGGACCTCCTGCCAAGTTCTCCACATGTCATTGTTAGTAAATATTTGTTGGATGAAACAGGAGTAGCATTCTCATGCATGTGCAAACTGATAGTTTAGACACAAAACCATGCGTACGTTCAAAGTAGAAACTCCATACTTTAACTCCATATCCCTGTCACCTCATAAACTGTTTCAAACACAGCAGGTGTACAGTGAATACTTTTGGCAGAAAAATAAATACTTTGAAGGCAGCAAAACACAGGACCTTCTGAAAGTAGTCATAAAAGATAAAACTCAATATACAGAGTAGGTAAAATTGAAATATGGCTTAAAATGATGCTACATAAGAAAAGATTATAAACTTAGAAATTTAGGTCCTGAATCATATTCCCATTATTAATATTTCAGTTATAATTAATGACTATAATTAATGAGGATAACAATATTTCTGAGCCTCAATATTTTTTTCCATTAAAGTGAAAAAGAGAATAAGCTATATGGCCACTAGCTAAAAGCATATGAAGCAATAAGTTAGGTCTAGATAGGCAGCATATGAGGCTTCAGCAAGACATTCCATCAGACTATCAAGTAAACTACTTCGGGGCCACAAAGTATATGATAAAACTAGTGACTACCTTTTAAATGAATCTCTTGACTAACTCCTTTTCCTCCAAAGTGTGTCCTCTAATCATATGCAATTTGTGTGAGCTAAAATATCATAAGGGATTATAAAAAACCTACAAATGTTGGTATTGATAGATATTCTTTGGGGTCTTCATATAAGGAAAATGCATCACTACAACTGTGATGAAAGGGGTGAAAATAATCAGCTTTTGCCAGGCAGCTGCCTAGACATCTAGAAATGATTTTTCTAGGACTCGTCACTCTTTATTTTGGGCAGATTAGGCAGGAAGATCAGTTTCATTGAGGAACCGTCTGTATTTCGGAGTGTATTTACCACCTCTATTGTGTTTATTTGTTTGTAGCATCATTAGACAAACAATATGACCAGGAGAAGTGTATACTGGTATCCAGAGGAAGGCCCATATTTTCTATGAGGTTATTGATATTTTACACCAGATGGACTTTTCCCCGTTGTAGTAATATAGGTAGGACATGAATATTTGCACACTGTATCCATGCTAAAATGTTGGTGTATATTCCTACATCCCATAAAACTTTGGAGAATATTCCAAAGGTTTTTACTTTGTCCAAAGCCAGTCAGAGATTAGAAGGCAGCCAATTCACTAACCATCCTCATAAATTGCCACAGAAGCATAATCCAGGCTATCTCTCCTTCCGTAGAATGTGAAGGATCGAAATGCTTTCCCTGTACCACAATTTTCAAGAATTGTCACATAGCGCAGACGTGAACAGGGACAGTGTACCTCCAGTGAGTGTCAATATATCTTGGAGATCTTCAGATCTCCAGAGTCAATCTTCTTATGGACAACTCTCTGTGAGGTCATATCTGTGGACAAGGGAGATGCAGTGAAGTAGCAGCAACAGATACCATGGGAACCTGGGCCATCTGTCCTTAGGGTTTATTTGTGCCTTCCTGAACCTAAGTGGCCAAGTCTAATACATACCATTTTCATTTTACAATGGAATCCTGCAATGCACATCCAATTTGATGCTTCAGTGAATCGGATCACACACTTTGCATGAGGTATAACATGAGCGGCATGGCGGTGGCAGCCCATTCACAGGTGTTCACTCAGCAAACTCCTAGTAACAAGGCAGGGATACATTTAATATGGAAGATACACATTGTGGAACACATGCCTTTATTCCAAACCTTTAGAGTTCTGTGCTGTTAAGTTTTCATGATGCTTTTCTGCAAGGTCTACACACCTATCATATCTACCATAATACCTCCATTACCACTGGTCTCCTAGGTCAAAACGCCCAAGCAGCTTGCCAGTATAGAACATAGCCCAGAACCGAAACTAAGTGTATTCTCATTTCAGTGCTGAGCCTTGTAGTTAAATGAATCGGACCAACATTTCCTAATGTGCTATGTGCTGTCTTCAAAATCTGAGCCACACAAAGATGTACCTTTTGCATCTGTGTTGAGTCTGCAAGCTATAGCAATGTATTTCACTTTCTGAAATACATAGTCCTATGGAGCCACAGAAAAAAACAGTCCAGGAGATTTGAAACCTCACCCATGAGGACACTCTTACTGGACCTAAGGTTCTTTCTATTTCTTGTCCACTCGGTCCTGTTAACACAATGTTATCCATGTAACAAATGAACATGATGTTCTGCTATCACTTTAGACTGTAACATGACAATGGGATCACCGGTATAACATTAAGGTAAGAATCTTCTCCTTACATTAATGCAAATTACTTCTGATAATCTACCATTTACTTACATAGAATATCTGTCAATTTATTTTGTTCTTTGCCTCATTTTTGAGTTTTATTTCCTTCATACAAATCTTTTAATACTTTGTTAAAAGTATGCATACATATTTCATTTTTATACCAATGCTAATGATATTAAATGTCTATTATTTGGTTATTGTTTTCTTTTGTTTTGTTCATAATTTCAGTATGATTATTTTACTAGTGATCAGGTCTATGGAGCTATTCACTCCCAATTCCAGAAGAACTATTTGTATTGTTTGATGCTCAAAACTGAAATAACTTTGAATTCCTAGGATAAATAAATCCTTGGTCACGGTAACCTATTCTAACATAATTTGGGTTTCATTTTCTTAGCTCATTTTTAGAATTTTTTGCATGTATGGTAATGTGAAATATTTTTTTCCATTAAGTTTATTGGTACATTTTAGGTATAAAATACAGTTACATTCATCATTGGGATCTTGTACCTTTACATGCGTATATTGGTTCTTATTTTTTTCCCCTTTCCCTGCCCTCCCTTCACCCCCTCCACCCTTCCCTATTTGCAAAGACTTTGTTTCCATATTTTTCCTTTTCTCATATTTTTTTCCCTTCTTTCCTTTCTCCTACTCCTCCCACTTCCCCTGCACCTTTAGACCTTTACTTCCTGTTACACAAT
>NW_004624742.1:23949004-24171698 GCF_000247695.1 Heterocephalus glaber
CTCTATTTTTTTATCTGTGTCCTCTCTAGATTTATTAATCATGTCTTGCACTATGAGCACAATCTTTGCTATTATCTGAGTAATTATTTCTGATTTCATTTTTCCCAGATCCTCTTTTGTTGTCAGTTCAGAGAGTTCAGGTGGTTGACTATCAGATTGTTCCATCTTGTTTCCCTTTGGGGTTGCTGTAGTTGATCTGGAAGCCTGTTTTTGAGGCTTATTTAGGTGTCTTCCTATTTCCACAGGGGGTGGGGGTGGGTACTTCTGGTGCCCATGCGGCTCACCTTCTCTGCCCTAGGAGTGTGGAATAGCAGCGGGGGAGCCCCCTTCCAGGTACTGGGACTGGCTCACCTTCTCCACTCTAGGAGCATGGAATGATGGTGCAGGAGCTTCCTTCTGGGTGCTGAAATATTGATCTTTAAATTTTCTTTTCTTATCTTTTTAAGGCTATTTATGAGAATCATACTGACTATGAATAAGTTGGATGACAACTCTTTTTCAATTTTCTGCCAAAGATTGAATAGAATTGATATTATTGCATCCCTAAATTGACAAATGATGTAATTTGAGCCTCCAGTTTTCGTTTCAGGAAGTTTCTAACCCCAATATTACTATCTTCATATGTATTTTGGGATACTCAGCTTATATTAGTCTAATTGAGAAACCACTGGTGGTTTTTGTCTTGCATGAAATTTGCTGATACTTTTTGTGTTAATTTACAAGCGTACATTTTTTTCATCATTTTCCCTTAATGTCTACAGAACTGTAGGCATGTCACTACTCTCATTTTTTCTGTCTTTTTTTTTGCCATGTCAGTAATAATTCATTTTTAATTGAATTCATTTTAATTTGTACAAAAACCATAAAAATTATAAATACATTTATTAATACATAAGTATGATGATGTTTATATATTATAAAATATTTAAACAGGTTAAACATTTATCTTCTCAAACTTTTTTTTCTGTGTTGAAAAGTTTCAAATCCTTTCTTCATACAATTTTCTCATGGTACAATCATAAGCCACACTTCTTTCTCCTATCTAAGTGTACTTAGTACACAGTACTCAAACATTCCCCATCCTTATATTGGTAATTTGTTTCTTTTAGTTTTTCTTTCTTAGCACTTTGAATGGAAATTGGTTAATTGTGCTTTGAGCAAATTAGTTTTTAACTTTATTTTATGAGTTATTTTCCTTCTACATTTTTTTCTAGTGCTTTTTTTCTGCTTTTTTAAAAGGTGGAGCCTTTTATTTTCCTCAGTAACTTTATGTTTACCACATATCTTTTAGTGCTTTTTTTCTGTTTTTTTAAAAGGTGGAGCTCATCGTTGGTTTCAGATTTTATTTTCTTCAATATAGGAATGTTTGGCATTCCCAGCTATAGCAATGTCACACAAATTTTAATATGTTTTCCTCATTTTCATTATATTCAAAACATGTTCTTATTTCCCTTTTGTTTTTTCTTTGAACTTTGCTTATTTATAAGTATAATGTTCAATTTACAAATATTTGAGGATTTTTCAAAGATATTTCCATTGTTGATTTCTAATTTTCAACTCTAAAAGATTTATTTATATCTTTCATATATCTACCTAATTTTCTGAACATATGAAATGCAGCATAGTTTTAATGTTCTCATCTACTAATGGTAACTTGTAATTCTATTAGTGCTTAAACTGCTTTAATTTACTTTATTTTAGACTTATATTTTCTTGCTTTTTTGAATATGTGTTAATCTTGTTTGAGTGGTTTTACCTTACTGTTTACTAAATAGTGTCTATTTCTATAAGTAGTCTGGAAATTTGTCCTAAATTATAGTTGTTACTTTAAATTGTTTGATTTTTCTAAAATTTGCCTTAATTTTTTAAAGAACTATAACTATGCTCAATTTAGCTATAATCATTCTCTACTCCTGGGGCAAGACCCTTGCATGTTCACTACCCAATGTCTCAGGAATCATGAAATTTCCAGGTTATCTCATAAGAACAGGTACCATTTCTAACACTATATTAACATGAGGTACTGCTAATCCTCTTGGGTGGAGCTTTTCTTTGATTTTGGTGAATATTTTGCATATACCCTCACCAGTTATCAGTAAAATATTTGAAAGAGATCTTCATCCTTTCTTCAGAGTTCTCTCTTTATGAAATTACACTTTTATTGTTTGCTTTGCTTTCTGACTTTTTCACCTTGAATTCTAACTATCTTGATTTTCTAGGATTCTGATCTCCATCTCCACCATCCAAGGAGTTTGCTTGCCTTGCTGGGCATCTGGTGCCTGTCTGTCACCCCAGCACTCTTGAGAGTCTGATACTCAACAAGTTGATGTCCAGCCTGGACAACCCATTGACTCTGCAAGACCTTGTCTAAAAAATAAATATTAAAACATAAATTTAAAAAGTGCTGGACTCTCTGTCTCAGTTTTTCTGTATCCCTTATCCTGGAAACTGTCTTGTGTCAATCAGTTAAGGAGCTACAATCACTGGGTTCATCTAATTTGTTTTCCATCTCTCAGTGATCTCTGCCATTCATCTGACTGATACAGTTTCTTCAAAAGCACATTTCATGTATTCTGTCTATTTTTCATTTCAGGCATAAAGATAAATCATGATCCATCTTATTCAGAAGTGAAAACTGTAAATATTTTAATTAAAATTTTGTCAAGTGATGAATTTTATCAAGAGTTTTTTCAGTGAATTTATTTAGCCAATTTAACTGCTGATTGATCCCCTATTAAGTGTTATTGAATGATTTCCTCTTTTCTTTTTTTTTTGCCAAATATATTTCACCACAATTCATTACTGTCTATGTAAATAAGCCATAATTAAGATTTCATTTATCAATTGCTGTAGCATTAGTTGAAATTGGCTATAACAATTTCTTCCACTGAGTTTGATTTCATGACCATTAATTCTACAGTCGAGCTTTTGCAAATATAAATGCTTTGAGGAGTATTTAATCTCTTAATCCCTATCTGTCCCTCATATATATATATATATATATATATATATATATATATATTTCAGTTGTAACTATTGAAAGATTTTCATTTGTCATTTCAAAGTAGCAATAAATCTGTGCAAAGTGTGATAAAGAGAACCTAAAACATAGAAAGAGGAGCTGAAGAATGGAGGAGGGGAAAAAGAGAGGGTAGGAGAAGCATAGATAGTGAAAGAAAAACTCACCACTAAGTGTTGACTTCCAGGCTCTGAGCTCTAGATGAGGCTCATGCCTGTGGCCATAGAGAATCTGAGGAGACACGTGTATTTTGCATTAAATCTAAACAGTCTTTTACACTGACCTAGAGATGGTGTCCGAACCTTTTATATGCCTGAAAAGGACAGGCATTACAAGGCCTATTCTTTTCCCATTGGACTGTTCTGTCCTCTTCATGACAGATCACATTGGCACTACTTTAATAAAATACACATTTTACATAATATTTCTAAGAAAATTCTGCTGCAGTTTCCTTTTTTTTTCCCTCTATTTGTTCCACATTGCTTAGCTCTAAGTCATCTCCTTTGAGAAACTGTTCTTTCTCACTCTCTGCTCAAGGAAAGTGTGTCCCTGTTGTATATCAACTAGTACTTTATAATAATAGTTGCATTTTCCTTATAATATTAGGCACCACATTATGTACTGTGTTTCCTGATTACTTGTTTTAATTTCTAGATTTTCTAAACTAAACATGTAGTTATTTCCTTATCTTCAAGATTGAACAGTTAGCATGTAATGAAACAATTGGCCCATATATATTTTCTCATATCTATATTATCTTATTTTGGAGGCTCAACTAATATCTCAATAATTGTTTTGTTTTGATTATATTTGAAACCTAATTGAATAAGGTAAAATATAGTGAAGATTTACCCTCAGAAAAATCTATTTTTTTTTAAAAGACCTAACTTGTTAAAAGGAAAAGATAGTTCTTGTTATTTTAATTAGTTTGTCTTCTCCAAATAGTAAATAAGGTAATTTATTAGAACACATGTATGGATTTTAATGAAACAGCCATTTCCAAAGGATCTTCCCCTTTGGCACCTATTTATTGAGTTAATCAATGTTCCACTAAACTGCAAATATCTGAAGCTATGCTATCAGTTTCCCCCTAGAGGTCTGTAACACTAATGATATCAATGACATTGATGTGTGATTCACAAAGAAGCTGGTAATTTAAGCTCTAAATTCAAAGACAAGACACCAGTGTAATTAGAAGAAAAGAAAATTAACTTCTCAATGTCTCTTGGTCTTAACTGTGTACCTGCTTGTTTTTGAATAACCCCCACTTTTACACATCTTTAATTCTCAGCCACTGTTATACAGGAAGTAATGAAGATATAAAGACAGTCTTATGAATGGGGTGTTAGAGAACCAGAAAGTACTGCTTGTCTTAAGGTATCCATACATATTAAGCGAGAGTGAATCACAATATTGCCAGTATATTTTAACACATGTTCCCAACATCAAGAAGACTAATGGTTTCTTCAATGCTTTCTTTTGAAAATGCATTTTAAGAAAGGATATGTAACTCATGGTTTTAAGGATAAAAGATTGATAGTATTTTTATTGTAATAAATTTGTAGGTTATGCTTGCCTCTTAAAATTAAAGATTCAAAAATCTAGAAATTATTATGAAGTCCAAATACCCGACTTTCTCTCTCTCTCTCTCTCTCTCTCTCTCTCTCTCTCTCTCCTGTTTCTTTGCTGGGGTAGAGGTTGACTATAGCACTGACCTTTCCTATACCCCTAAAATCACTTCTCAGAGTCAGCTACATTTCTCCAACCTACATAGAGGTCACTTTTCTGAAATAAGCACTATTGGCACGCCCTGCCGAGGTCCTGACTCGCGCGGAAGACTCTGAATTACCCCGCTGCAGACAGGCAGGTCTGCCCATGCCCTACCAAGGTCCTGAGTCGCACGGAACACGCCGAATCAGCCCGCTGCAGACAGGCAGGTCCGTGCACGCCCTACTGAAATAAGCACTATCAATGATGACTTCTAAATAGTGTACTTTTGGATCATTATCTGGTTTAGACAAAATGGCTGAGTTCTGACATCAGGAAAATGAAAGCTTTTTTTTTTTTTTTTTTTTGGTAGATCCTGGATACTTACAAACTATTTTTATTATGATATTTCTGGCAACACACACTGCATGCATATTCATGGCTTTGGAAATGCTTTCTATTTCTATAGATTCCTTCCTCATTTGCAGGTGTGATTATAGACTCATGAATGCAGCTAATCACTCCTAATATGTAGAGCAATCCAGCCATTGCCTTAAATTTTGTCTTGATTTTGTGATGAAACTATGGCCCTGAAGGGAGCTCAATAAATGACATAATCCATAATAGCCTTTAGAAATAGTGAAAGCTGTACACAAAGGTTATTTCATTTGGAGTTTGCTCTTGATTACAGGGCAGAAAGACACTAGTTGACTTTCATCTCCTTTCTCCACTCCACCCATTCTCACATGTTATACATGAGCAATAAACACTGATACCTGCACACGAACACCTGCTCTTTGTATTTTTTAAAAAGAGGATGTGGTCATGTGCACACAATCTGAAAATATCCCATTTACTTGAGAAGCAACAGAACATTTTATCTTCCTGAAATTAAGATTCTGTCCCTGTTGCCACAAAGTACAATCAAAGCCATTGCAGGATATATGCAAAAATATGACCTCAATTCACATCTCTGCAATTTGTTTCTTAATTTTGTCACTAAAAAATAGGAATCTACCTTTCTTAAGAGCACTGTACTACATTTCATTTGTTATCTCAACAAAGCCATAGCACACAGAAAAAAAAAATCCCTTCTGTTTATGTTGCATAATAGATCCTTGGAATATTTGGAACTCTTAGAATGAATGCTACTCCAGCAACCTGGAAGTCAGTCCTCTCATGTTAAAGGAAAAGAAGAGACATTTTTGTGATTTTATGGCTTCCTAACACTACAATAGATGTGGGATTTTAGAGACCTCAGACCCTTTCCGTGCTGGGAAGCACCTGAACCAAAAAGCTGCCAAAGCAGTCCTACTTCGCAGGCTCCAGGCTCATTAAAAGTGGCATGAGGCAAAAGATGTCAACCTGCATAATTAAATGGCTCTGGTGATTGCTTCCCCAGCTGCGGTTTCCAGTCATCTCACCTGCTTTCCCACCTACCTCAACTTGGCTTTTTCTGCTGGCTTCCTTTCTGACAAGTGCCTTGATCAAACCACATTTGCCCATGGTTTCTCCCCACAACTATGTCACAAGGATTCCAGCATTCTCTCAGTTCTTCTCTGTACTCCTGTCTAATTTCCAACTCCTTAGATCTCATGTCTCACCAGACATGACACCTATAGTATAAAATGCTGGACAGAAACCAAATTTGTGTAGATTTTGTAGCCTTTCCTTCCTTTATAATCTCATGGATTTTGACATATTTGTTGATTTTTCTCATTTAAACTATTGATTCTTTCTTTTTTCCCCTGAAGTTTCTGGCATATAGAACAGCAGAAATATTTTGTTGTTGTTGTTTTTGCTGCTGTTGTCATTATTATTTGGAGATCAGCAAACTAGAACCACAAAGGTTAGTAATTGTCTCAGTGCCGCACAGGTAGTAAAATGATTAAGTCAATCTTTGACTCCTGAGACTGAATATTAAATCCCTTTACACTCAATAAATTTTGTTGAACTGAATCCCACTGAGATAATCAGAGGATGTCAAAAAGAGATAGAATAGCAGGGATTCTGCTCATTAATGAAGGACAGTAAGCAGGAAGTCAGCATACCCCCAAATCTCAGCACATATTCAGGTCCCACCCACCAGGTAGCAATTACATTGTAGTAACACAATTCCTGAGTTGAGGTTCTGAGAATATTGAAGCTGACTCCTGGTCTCCAGGAACCTATATGCCAAGGAGATGAAAAAAAAATTCTTCACTTAAAAAGGAATGAGTCAGATCTTAAATTTCCTATGTCAGGATGATACGAAGCTAGTCTAATACAAGGACAGCTTTGTAAATTGACTCATACTGTATATTTTATGATAACTATTTCACAGACTAGCTGGCCAATTTCCAATATAGGTTGGAGTTTAGAAAGTGAAAAGCATATTGCTTAGGTACAAGTCGCTCTTCCACTTTCAGAGGATATTTATATGAGTTTTGGAAAGTTGCTTAAGTTTTGTGTCTACCTGTTTCCACAACTGTAACCTAGTTGTCTCTTAAATATGCATCTTGCATAGTTGCTTTGAAGATTGAATAGTTAGATATGTGAAATACTGTGTCTGACATATAGAAAGAGTTTTGTGTTATCTGTAATTACAATAGTCACAAAAGAAGTGTTTGGTTGTTTGCTTCCTCCTATCTTTGTAAGCAAAGATAAAACATGTAGAAAATCTATATAAATAGAAAAGGAAAATAGAAACAATCACATATTCTCCAGAGAGAATGTTACTTATGCCCATCATAATCAGCCATAACTCACATTGCCTATGTAATGGACTGAACATGTTAGAAGCATACTGAAATTCAAAAATCTTATCCTCTTAAGAGGCTGATAAAGACTTACTTTTCTCAGTTAAATGGAGAAGAAGAAGCAATCATTCAGTTTAATTATCTGTCTCTGTTTCACTACTGTCAAGTTTTCTGAGAACTTACAATAAAATGGCAAGGAGGACTGTAACATGTTTGATGAAATTTTAGAGCTTGCAGTATAGGGGAAAATAATTGTTTAATAATTAGCTATACTTTGAAAACAAAAGAAAGATATTCATATTGTGTACAATCTTAAGAAAAAAGTATAAAAACAACATATATTTTCCATTTCTCATCCAAGTTTTCTGCAGGCTAAATGATGACTTAGATTTTACATGTCCCCGCAAGTGTCCTATATGTGTGTGAGGGGTAAATGGATTACAGGAACATCATATTAATCAGCAGATTCATCCATGGGTGAATTCAGAAGCTGAATGTGCTTTTAGGAAGTGGGACTTAACTGTGGGTGGATCACTAGGAACATAACTTGGAAAAGTATGCTTTTTCCCCAGTTCCTCCCTTCTCTCTTCCACTAGTGGTGGAACACTAATTAATTTGGTGGAGGAAATTTCAAAGCAGCCCAACATTTAAGCTGTAGCATGAGTACTGATGGCATATAGGCTAAAAACAGATTTTTAGCTAGATATACAATGAAATTCAAAAGCAAAAAGTAGATATGAAAATTTAGCAGTTTAATCAGAAAGAAAACCTGTGCAAAGTTTTGGCCATGAAAGTTTTGGCTTGTTGAAAATATTAGCATTAAAAAGAACCCATTTACTTTGCATCAGGCAATAGAAAAGATGACTTGAGGCAACTTGGGAATCAGCAAGACCTCAGCTTTCCCAGGCTCAAGAGTGCAAAACTGTGAAACTTTCATTTTCAAAGACAGTCCCTGGTATACCTGCATGAGAACAGGCTGCTAGAGAAGGTTCACATCCACCTAACGAACTGGTTCCCCCAGATTTACTTCACCATGCTTAGCCATCCACACACTCACAGGTCTCTGTGGCCTTTATCCAAGAGGCCTGGCTATGCTCCAGATGGCAGAAGAACTTGGCATCATCCACTTGGTTCTGGTCTTACAGGCATGCACAATCCAAAAGTTTTGGAGAATTGGAGACTTCCATCTAGATTTCAATGAGGCTACAAGTCGTCCCTCTGAGAAGGCAGTGCAGGAAGTTGAGACAGTGAAGCCAAAACTGCAGTGGAGATCCCAGGAAGTTGGAGACATCAGGCACTTGGAACGTCTGCTGAGGAAAGCCTCTAGCAATGAGTGAAGCTAAGCAACAGAGAGCCTACATATAGGCTGGGGCTGTCCAAGCCCTTGGGAGCTTATGCACCACACCGTGTGCCCAGGGTGCCAGTTATGGAAATACAGGATTTAATGTTTGCCTTGCTGGGTTTTAATCTTGCTTTGATCCCATTCTTTCTGTCCTCCTATTTTTCCTATTGGGAATGAGGGATGTTTATCTGCATCATTAATACTTAAGGATCTTTCTTTATTTTTTAGAGGGGTTCACAACAAAGAGTTGGACTTGAGTTTTAGAGACAACGTGGGAATTTGTCTTTTCAGTAATGCTGGAACTTTTAAAACTTCGGCAACTCTTACAAGTATAACAAATGCATGTTTGGGAATTGGGGGGATTTAGTGGTTTAGATATAAAATGTTCCCCCAAAGTCACATGTATTTGAAGGGTGATTGGATCACAGAAGTGCTACATTCATCAGCAGATTCAACCACTGATGAGTTCAGTAACTGAAGGCGCTGTCGTGAGGTGGGACCTTGTTGGAGATGCGGCACTGAAGGTTTCACTTGGAAACCTGTATTCTTCTTTCTGGGTCCTCCCTTCCCTCTCTGCTTCCTGGCTATCATGAGTTGAGCAGCTTTTCTCTGCCACACCCTTTCACTACCCTATTTCTGCTTTGGAGCCAGCCAGTTACAGACTGAAACCATGTGCCCAAATAAACCCTTCTTCCTCATACTTGTAGGTATCTGGTATTTTGTTCCAGTGACAGAGAAGTAGCTACAATTCTTTCCAAATTAATTTGAATATTGTTAACCTCCAAAGTGTTTGTGGACACTTTAATATGTCCAAGTTTTGGCTAAATTTGTTGTTTCCTCCTCCAAACAAATGAACAAATGTCAGGCTCTAGAGAAAATTTTTTAAAGCAACAAAAATTACGTGCATATAAAAAATAAGAAAATAAATCAGGAGACACCAAAATTCCTAAATTGACATCATAAGCCCATTTTATAAAATGAAATTATTTCAATATACATGAAATGAAAATTGATGATTTTATTTTTTAAAAAATCATATACCCTTTCAATGGGCCTAATTCATTAGATTAGGGAGAATGACAGACCACAAAGATGTCCACATCCTTAATCTGGAACCTATGAATAATTTACATGACATATCAACAAGGAGTTTGCACATGTGATTAACTTAAGGCTCTTGAGATCATTCTTGATGACCTAGGAGGGCCCAATGCAATCACAGTGGCCCTTATGAAGAGAAAGAGAGTCTGAGCAGAGCGGAAGTTACAGTGGTAGAGGCACAGACCTGATGCAGGTAACTACTGGAACAGGTAGGGTGGCAGAGGAAAGCAGGCCTCCTCTAGAATCTGAAAGGAAGTGGGTTAACTCTTAAAGTATCCAGGAGGAAATGTGAGTGCACTGATAACTTTCATTTTAGATGCATGAGTTTTGGGGGGCTCTAGTGAATAAATGTGTGATTCCTGAGCCACCCAGTCTCTGGTAATCTCCTAAAGGATTAAAGGGAAATTAACACGTATGATTTATCGATGTGAGTCATGTTCAATAAGACCAGGTGATGGGAAGGGACACACATGCACATGCAGGATTGGAAGCTAAACTGAATATTTAGGTTATTTTCATTTTGAATTGCCAAGTACAAGCAAAACACTTTTATAATGTTCAACGGAAGGGCAGGTCAATCCAGCACAGGACCATCTAGAATCTTTGAAGGTAAATAAAAATTATGTACAGATATAAAAACTGAATCTCTGCTAATTTGGATACTTCTACAATATATAGCTATCATTCCAAAATCAGTTTCAATGTTTAATTATTACAAGACTAAAGATGATTGACTAATTATAATACTGATACTTTAGTTACCAATTATGATAATGTTTGCAGAAACATTCCTAATAAACAAATAGTTATCTTTTATATGGATTAAAGTGTAGAAATCTGTCTTTGCCTCTTTGTGCTGTTTCTACCACCTACTATATTTAAACACATTAAAAATCCTCATGATTATGAAACTACTTCCGCAAAGCCTCAATTCAAATAACTAAAAACTTTGCTTTTATGTTTAGAAAGATCTTCATACAAACTTCCCAAACTTGTATTTATTATACATACCTCAAGACTAGTCTAAGATGGTTTATTGAATACCAAATATCTTTTTTTTTTTTTGTACCGGGGATCAAACTCGGGTCCTTGCGCCTGCGCAGCAGGTGGCGAAACCACTGAGCTAAATCCCCGGCCCCTCCAAATATATTTTTAAAAAATCAATTTTTAACTTTTAAGGTAACTGAAACACACACATACATATTTGGCAGCAAACTGATTCATAGTCAGATGAAATCAATGAGGATGCTTGGCAAATTAAACTGGATCATCAATTTGAGTCATTGCATAATTTCTTTACTGATAGATTTGCTCAGTTCATGGATTGTTGGCTTGAAGACAGTATGCCATATGAGACCATTGATAAAAGTGATGGCTTCGGCAATAAAGACACATGTGCTGAATGAGAAAACAAGGGGAAAAATAAGGCCTCCCATGGAAAACAGGAAAATGTAGAAAAATCAGAGCCATATATTTGAGATTGACCAGATGCTGGATATAAATTGAGGCATGAGGTCTGAATTAAAAGCCTTTTGGACTGATACCTGTCATACTTCTACTCTTATTGGTACCTACTGAATAAAAGTAACATAGAATATGTTTTTACTACTGCTATCAATGTTTTTCCTGCGAACTTAACTAGGATTTCTGAATGTGGTAACCATATTCTTTTAGGTTCTTATTTCTTTATGATGGAATTTTAATTTGAGATATTTTTTCTGTCTTCAGGCCGCTGAGGAAGTATTCTAAGCTAAGAGGTCAAAAATAATGTACTAACTTCCTCTGTTTTGGGAAGGGGATAAAAATCACCAGTTCATACCTCATGTGAAGATATATTTCATAGCATCTAACTATGATGCAAGTGTAGGTTAAACAAGGATACTTCCCTGCCCACAGGCTCTAAAAATAAGCTTAGATTTTTTTTCACCCTTACTCTCTAACAGGAAAACCCTTTAAATTTATTACTCAGGCTTCAGTTTAGAAGTTTTAGCCACTATCCATAGCAGTATTTGCACTCTATAGTAAATGACTTTACATTGCCAACACCTTCACCCATACATATATTGCCACAGAAATACGATATCCTATAAAGATGGATGGCTCTTGTAGACATTAAAATCCAAGCAGTGTCATTCACATGAAGCACAGAAAATGTCTTAGGAGATTCAAAATCCTAAAATTTCTTTTCATCCTTTTTTTCTGTTTTCATTTACAAACTCTATATATACCGACTGTTACAATTATCCATGAGTATATTGATAAAATATTAAATTATAAAATAGAGCTAGTAGTAGTTTAGGCAGTACAACTTGGGTTCAGAAATTCATGCTGTCACATTATAAAATAGCTATCACTTTTGTATGAATTCATCTATACCACTGAATTTATATACTCCAAATCTTTGCATGGTTTATATATAACCTGACTTGGTTATTTTCAATTACTCTCCACATGTATTTGTGGATTTTAAATTTCAAAAATTGCTTTAATATCTAAGATGACATTTATGCTAAACCACTGTGGTCTCGGTATTTTAGTACCCTATTTAAGGAGGAAAACAATAGCTATAATTTTAGTAACTTATTTACATGATATTTATCATGTTTTTATTTATTCCAATATACTTATGCACAAAACTGGGAAGAAAATATATCATTTTCCTGTAGACTTACAAAGAATATAACTTTACACATAAGCGCCTGAGACCAAAATAAGAATTCAAGTTCAAGATTCTCTGAATTCATTACAGTATTGAGGTAAACACATGGATGCAGCTCATTAAAAGGAAAGTAGAGTGGATCATTAAAATC
This sequence comes from Heterocephalus glaber, assembly GCF_000247695.1. The sequence goes on from NW_004624742.1 coordinate 23,961,722, forward strand.
CTTCCAAAATTTATCCATTTATAGACAAATCCATCTGCACTGACAGTCATTCAGCTACATGTTTTTCCATCAACATGTATAAATGTAGCAAGATTTAAATTGTTTCTCTACAATGAAAACACAATTTTGTTCTCGTTTCCTGATTGTATATTATACTCTCTCAAAATTTCTGTTTAGTCCTTTGAGTAGTAATTGGCATTCATCGCTCATGTGTTGTTTTCTCATGTGCCTTTCTTCCTGTGCATTGAATTTGGCTATGAAAAATACAATATTCTTAGCATCCAATATTCATATTTTTGGATGATAAACTTGAAGGCATATTAATTTGCTTTTAATATGTATCTCTTGTATCCTGACCTAATCAGTTATTTTTTGTTGCATCAAGAATTAGTGTGAATGGCTTCCAAAAATATCTTTGAAGAAAATGGAGAAAGTGTGGTTAATATGAGCATGAAAAGAATAGTACAGTGACATCAGCAGGGCAGGTGCCATCCGAGACTGGAGAAAGGAGTAGAATAAAATCTTTATCTTTAGTAACTATTATGATTTGCCCACAAAACTATTTTTTCTTAGCCCAGATGGTACACTCAGCTTTTGCAAGCAGATGAAAATCAGCAAAATAGGAAATATATAAAAATGTATATTTGACTGCAATAAAGTTAGGGAATATAAGTTCCAATAGCAGCATACTATTAGTGACAGGATTTAATTATCCAATTTGGCCTTATAAACTACATATGCATTTTGAAAATAAAATGAATATTTTAAGCTCTTAATGCCCTTATGTATGGGGATTAAAGAGAAACATTAAGGAGAAAGTGGGCAATATTAAAAAATACAGACACAATGTTAGCAAAAATATAAATTACAATAGGAAACTGCCCAACTGAATGAGGTTATAATCTAATCTAGAAAACAGAAAGTAACATTTGAGTAAAACCTAAATTGTATTTATAGAAAAGATACTATTAAAATTAAAAGTGTTCCTCTCTTTGATAAGCTACAAACTTTATATTTGTTCAGTTGCTAACCATAACTTCTACCAAACCATAAGATTTAAAAAGAAAATTGAATCTAATTATTTTTAAATAACTTTGGCAAAAAAGTTTATGAAAAATGCTAATAAACCAAGCATGCATATTAAACTCTGCGTTGTAGAATAACTTACATAATAATGACAGCAACTATACAATGAAAAATGACGAAAAAGAAATGAAACATTCCAAATACCTGATTCATTAAAAAACAGAAGAAATAAAATAATATCCAACAAAAAGCTGTTATAACAAAGTAGAAAATGAGACAAAATATTTTGAAAGATAAAGGCATTTAATAATGTAAGTCAATTAATTGATTGACAGAACATATTTAAATATTATGCAGCCATTAGCTTAATTGTATAATATATAAAAGTATGCTGATAAGATTAAAAAGAAAGAGACAAATCTCAACCTTTCTGCATTGTTGTTCATAACTAGTGTGGAAATCAGTATGGAGATTCCTTGAAACACTAAAATCTGAAATTCCATTTGACTCAGCTATCTCCCTTCTAGGTATCTTTCTGGAAGAGATAAAGACATCATATTACAGTGATACATGCATACCTGTGTTTATAGCAGCTCAATTGATAATAAGTAAATCTTGTATATGTCCATCAACAGATGAATGGATAAAGAAAATGTGATATTTATATACAACGGAGTACTACTCTGCCATAAAGAAGCATGCATTTTAATCATTTGTAGGAAAATGGATTCACCTTGAAATTATAACGTTAAGTGGAATAAGTCAGACACACAAGCTTAAATATCACATGGTTTCTCTTATATGAGAAACTAGAACTGTAAATAAAGAGCAAAATAAATGATAGATTATAGGGAAGTAGAGCAATCTTTTTTAGATAGAATAGGGAAAAGGGATGGAAAGAGAATGGAGATATGTTATATACATGTACTAACCCATATATGTCATATATACATGTTAGTACATACATGTACTGACCCATACATGTTATATATATATATACATGTTAGTACACACACGTACTGACCCATACATGTTATATATATACATGTTAGTACATGCATACACTAACCCATACATGTTATATATACATGTTAATACACAATGCACTAACCCATACATGTTATATATGCATGTTAGCACACACATGCACCAGCCCATACATGTCATGTGTACATGTGATTACACACATGCACTAACCCATACCTGTTACATGTGCATGTTAGTGCACACATCCACTAGCCATACATGTTACATGTGCATGTTAGTACACACATGCACTAGCCCATACGTGTTATGTGTACATGTTAGCACACACATGCACTGGCCCATACATGTCATGTGTACATGTTAGTACACACATGTACTAACCCCTCATGAGCAATGTGGTCATTATGTGATGCAAACATGCACTAATGAAAAATAAAAACTGAAAACACATACACAAATATGGAAATCATGTTAACTGACCACAACTGAATTAAAACAGACATCAACAAGAAAAAGATAAAAATTCCCAAATACGTTTAAGTCAACCAAATAATCCACGAGCCAAACATAAATAATATAATAAGTAAAGTATTTGAACTGAAGTACACTTAAAAATCATACATTAAAATATGTAAGATACACCAAATGTCAATTCTCTGGGAATTTACCATTTTGTATATGTATAATGGAAAGGAAAGTAGGGTAACAACACTTGAATTTTCCCATCAAAAATGTAGGAAATGATAACAAATTAACCTCAAGGTAAAGGGAGATAGAAAACTAAATTAACAAGAGAGTGGAACTTAAGAAAATAGCCTGAAATGCTATAATACTAAAAAATCAATGTGGCTAAAAATTACTTATTTAAAAAATACAGTGAAAGCAACAAATTCCCAACAAGAAAAAAAGTAAAAATAGTATATTTTAATCAAACTTTCATCCAATGCCCTTAAAAATAGATTAAGTAGCAAGAACTTATAAAAATCAATTGAAGCTTGAAAATATAAAGAATAAAAACAATACAGAGATGGAATTAGCAGTTCAAAATTAGTAATTTCAAAATCCTCTTATAGGAAAAATACAGGCTAAGATCTTTGTAGGTAAATTCTACCAAAAGCTTAAAGAAGAAATGACACCAACCTTTCTCAATTTTTTTCAAAAAGGTAAGGGGTGTACATTTCTCAACTGATTCTGTGACATTCACTATTTTCCTGACAAAGACATCACAAAAAATGTATAAAATAATCTTCATGAATACAGATGCAATAATTGTCATCATAATATAAACAAAATCTAGCAAACACAAAAATATAAATGATAATCAGGAAAGATTATCATGGAAATGCAAGGAAAGATTTATGGCTAAGATTTAGTTAATGTGAAACATCATATTAATAAATTAAAGGGCAAGAATGAATCAACCATTTCAACAGATGCAGAAAACAACTTTATCTACCATTGTTAAATTTTAAAATAAACAGAAAGGTGAAAATAAAATGGAACTTTTTCAACCTAATAAAGTGTTTATATGGAAAACCTCAGAATTACCATTCTACTTAGTGTGAAGAGACTGAATGTTTTCCCTCACTTTGGGGAATAATGCAAATGTATATCTCATAATTTCTAGTTGTCATTGCATTATGGATCCTACTCAGTAAAATCAGGAAGATTGGAAATAAAATCCTCCAAACTGAAGTACACGGAGAGGCTACTAAAATTATGTTAGGGTTTAGATCTAGAATGTCCACCAAGAACATCATGTGTTCAGTGGAGCCTGTTGAGAGGTCATTGGATTGTGGAGGGCTACACTCATCAGTGGATTAAGTCCCTGATGGTGCGTTCACAGCAGAATGTGCTGTTAAGGATGTAGGTCCTTGCTGGAAGAGGCAAATCACTGGGCTCATGACCAGGAAAGGTGCATCTTCCTCCCCACCTTGTCCTTCCTTTCTCCCTGCTCCCAGGCTGCCATGACATGAATGGCTTCTCTCCACAGTGTCCTCTGCCATGCCAATTCTACCTTGGAGCTAACAGACTATGAACTCACACTTCTGAAACTGTGAGCCAAAAAATAACAAAAACCTCTCCATCTTCAGGGTAGATGTCAGATACTGTGTCTCAGCAAGGAGAGAGTGACTGAACCAAACCAATGAAAACTTCAGCCAAATCTGGTAACAACAAGTTTGATTTCTTATATACTGCCAATAAAACATATAGAAATAAACTTAGCAAAGAAGTCCAAATTTGTACTTTGAAAACTACTAAATATTACACAATAAAATATAGATGATCTCAATAAATGAAGATAGTTTATGATCAGAAGAGAGACAATATTGTTATGATTGTAATACTTCCTAAATTGACCTACAGATTCAATATGAACTTTATCAGACATCCTAGCTTGCTTTTCTTATAGAAAACAATTTGAAAAACTTGGCAAACTGATGCTAAAATTTAGATAGAAATGAAAAGCAACTAAAATGCTCAAATATTTAACTAGAAGTGTAAAATCAGGGGACATACACAGTAAAACCTTGGATTGCAAGTAACTTGTTCTGTGAGTTTTCCACAAGATGAGCAAACATTTCTAACTTGATAAACAAGTGATGTCTTGCGATAAGACACAATGTCATATGATCACAACAGAGCCAATGATTTTTCTATCTGTCTCTCTGTAGGATCGTGGGTGATCATCTCCCAACAGATAGAGGTAAGAAAGGAGATCTTATACACAGAGGAGGGCCAGAAGAAGCTGGAGGAATCCCTCACTTCAAGTGAGATTAGGGAGATATGCAAAATGTTGGAAACAGTGGAAAATTGTGTGGAATACACCACCCAAATAAGGCTGTAGTAGTGAAAGTGATGAGTGTGCTTCATAACAGTGCAGTGGCACATTTCAATGAAATTCTCAGAATGAGGCAAAAGCAAGTGACATAAGATAGGCTCCTTGTTAAATTTGCATGAAAAGAAAAAGATTCCACTGAGCTGCTAGACAGCAGTGATTCCATTAGTGATAGTGAAAGTCGTCCTACACAGTAACCCTCCTCTCTCATCTCCTGCACATCAGGCATAAAGCTTTTCAAAGGTAAGTGCAGATTAATTATTTTTCTTTCTATGTTGTATTTTCTTTATTATTTTGTATTATATTACAGTCTCAGAAACAATACACATGAATATTTTGTGGTTGTGAATCGAATTGTCTGATTTACCATTACTTCTTATGGGGAAATTCACTTTGATACACAAATGTTTTGGATTGTAAGTGTTTTGGGGACTAATTATGCTCACAAAACAAGGTTTTACTTTACTTTCCAATTTAAAAACTTCATATAAAAGTCCAATAATGAAGGGAATTGACAAAGGGAAAGGGTAATCATGGAGTTTAGTGGAGGATTATTGAGAAATCAGAAATCCACCTGCCAAAAGAGAAGTTCAGGCCTTTATTTTAAACCATACACAAAAGCAAACCAAAAATGGATTACAATGAAACCAAACTCTCACAAGAAAATTCAGAAGTATGCTATGGCATTGAGAGTCAAAGAAACAATAGTAAAGACATGGGATCTCACAATTTTAAATGTTTGTTTCAAAACAGACCACTAAGAAAGTTAAAAAGTCAGTCCTAAGAGGAGAGAAAATATTGGTATATTTGTAGCTGATATGACTTTTACAATTCAATAAGAAAATATATAACTTTAAAATGGTAAAAAGATTTAACAAACATTTTCCTAAGGAAGTACATAAAATGAACATATAAAAATAAGATAAAATCAGTATTATTTTCCAATATGGAAGTGAATATAAAAACCATAGTGCAATGCTAGTCACACCAAACAAAGGGCTATTCCAGGAAAGATAGGCAATACAAAGTGTTTCAAGAATATAAATAAACTAGGTCCTCGTACATTTGACATACACACATGCAGTGATGTAGCCCCTTGGCAAATGTGTTGATAACTTCTTATGTAGATCAAAATAAGTTTATTGTACTACATAGTATTTCCATCTTCTATTGTTGCTTTAACAAATGATAACAAATTAAGTGGCTTAAAACTCCATGGAATTATGATTTTATAGTTCAAAAGGTCAAAAGTCCAAAACCTCTTACCCAGCTAAAGAGAAGTAACTGCAAATGGGTGATGAAAATGTAAAACTGGACTGCAGCAATTGTACAATTCAGTGGATTTAGTAACAATACTATATTCTCTACTGCAAGTATTGTCAGTGAATTATGTCTCAGTATATATGATGTATAGTAGGTGAATAATATTTCAATAAAGCCGATTAGCAATAAGCACAAACATCCATATCTGTGTATATATGTACGTGAGACTTCATGTATGTATAAATGAGTAAGACAAGTACTGAAAAATAATTTTGAGCTGGGGATTTAGCTCAGTGGTTTTGCCGCCTGCTGTGCAACCACAAGAACCCAAGTTCAATCCCCCGTACCAAAAAAATAATAATAATTTTGACAATCTAACTATTCTGTCACCTTCAGATGGGTTCAGCCACCTAGCTCGCAGCAAGGAGCAGAGAAGGAATTGAAAATAGGAAGCAGACACATTCAGACAAATCACAAAATTCACTCCTCCCAGGCCTAGACTTTTCCCCTAATAGCTGAGTCTGTCATCAGTTATTCGGCTATTCAGACATACTAGAGTCAGCTTTACCATTGTTGAACACAATACCAGACACTAACATGAAGGAGGAGGGTTTAATGTGGCTTACATTTTACAGGAATTCAGTCCACCGTCTGTGGGCTCCAAGACAGAAACATTGTGGCAGAAGTTGCTTAATTCCTGGCAGCAGGAAGCAGAGCGGGGAAAGGGTTCCAGAGAGGGAGGGTGGAGGGACCAATATAGGACCCAAGGCCATGGCTCCATGATCTACCCAGACACACCCAGAAGTGTGCCCCACCAACTCCTGGAAAGCTCCCAAGGCGATCAAGCTGACACAACAAAGGTTAACCTACTTAACAAGACACAGTAGTTTTGCAAGAGCCAAAGAGTTATCAAGCTTCCAGGTTTAAAAAATCCCTCTCAATCGCATCTCCCAAAGGATGGCCTGAATGTTCATCCCTGGTCCAGCTCATTTTCACACTTCTCATGGGATTATCCTAAAGTAGATAGGATTTAGACACCAATTTAGACACTTATAGCTTGCTTTGTGTTTGTTTGTTTGTTTGTTTTGCATGCAATTTTTCCTAACAAACCATTCCTGACAGAGAAAGAACTCAAAACCAAGGCTACTGGAAGTAATACATGCTCTTGAACTTCTACTTTCACTCATTCAAACGCTGAATTCTTTTTTTTTGTTGTATTAAATTCTTTTATTGGTACATTGTAGGTATACAACACAATTACATTTCTCATTGGGAATTGTACCTTTACATAATGCATCTTGGTTCTTATTTTTTCCACATTCCTAGCCCTCCCTTCACGCCCTCCACCCTTCTCTATTTACAAAGACTTTATTTCCATTTTTTCCATTTCTCATCCTTTTTTCCTTTCCCTTCTTTCCTTTCCCCTGCCCCTCCCACTACCCCTACCCCTTTGGACCTTTTCTTCCTATTTTACATTATCGATTATTCATTCTAATCATTGCTACATTTTAGGTATGCAACATAATGGCATTCATCATTGGAAATTTGCACCTTTACATAGCCTCTCTTGCTTCTTATTTTTCACCCTTGCCCAGCCCTCCCTTCAACCCCTCCAGTCCTCCCTATTTACAAAGATTTTGTTCCTAGTTTTCCATTTTCTCATATTAATCCCATTCCCTTCTATCCTTTCCCCTAGCCCTCCCACTTCCTTCCCCTTTGCCCCTTTTCTTCCTATTTCACATGACCTATTATATATTTAGTTAACCCAGTACTTTCATGGGTGAAAATTATAAACCAATAGTGATATCCTTCCCGTTAACTGTATTGCCTAATTCTCCCTCTTTACCTAAGCAAATCTAATTTTTCTCCTTAAAATCACATTCCCTTCTGATTCTGACAATGCTAACCTGAGAAAAAAATTCTAAATATTTTTAAAAATCCAGAATTCAGAAGTGTAGAAAGTCCAAGCAATGCTATGGTTTCATATAATTTTTCTTTTACAAGAAAAGTATTATCCAGACTTTCTTGCGATTATGAGGCCACTCATGCAAAATGGTGACGTGTGAGTGGACTTAAAACACATAAAAGGAGTCCCTGAAGTCCCAGTTCTCTCATCTTGTCAAAGTAACTAGGGGAGCATATGCTGACACGGTAGAATCAAACAGTGCAAACCTCCTGGGTCCCTAAATCCTTACTTTAAGGGAGTTTCCCAACAGAACTACTAAAGATATTAGGGAATTTACTTATGAGAAAAATAAACTTTAGCATGCAAAATAATGGAGAGTTCAGCTTTTTCCCCTCACAGCACAGACTAATTTATCCCAAACTCAGGAGACAAAAGACAGAAGAAATGGAGAAGTTTAGGGTTTTCTAAAGTTTTTGTCTTGGATTGTGGTCACAGATATGTCATTTGCTTTCATTACTATAAAAAATATTAAATTATGATTATTCGGAATGGAAAGATGAACACTAACATATTGAAAAGCTTAGCAGAACATAATTAGCAAGGCAAAAAGGAAATAACACAAGTGCGTTAAAGCCAGCAAAGTAATAAAAAAGGAAAAAGAAAACAACGGAGTAAAATAAATAGACAACATAAAATAAAATGCAAGTAATAAAAACTATTATATCATTTATTACACTAAATGTGAGCAGGCTGAATTTCCTGATTAGAGATGGATAATTATTAGAATGAGCGAAGAAAAATCTACACATATGTTGTTTACAAAAAATAAAATAAAGTCATAAAAGTTTCAAATACAAGATGCAAAAAATTCTTAAGCAACTGTAGCAATAGAACATGATCCAAGAAATATTTGCAGGTCAGTTGAACCTACTAAAAGAAGCATTCAACATCACAAAAAGACAATGTACGTGATTAAAATGTTTATATTTGTGAGGAAGTATTATAAGTTTAAACTTTCATGTATTGAACAAGATAGCAAATAACTGCATACAGCAAACATCCTAAAGAGAGATTTTGAAAAATAATTCTGAATGAGAGAGTACAACAAATGTTTTTGTGAAGTCTGATGTCATACTTAGCAAAATATAATATCTATGGTGTACTAGAAACTTTCAATCACTATTAATAAGTGTAGTTAAACATTTTCGCAAATGGAATAATTACTTATATTCACAAAATAAGGCCTTATATCCATGGAACAATTATAAAGAATAGATAATCCCTTTGACCACATATAAATTTAACATTTTTACAAATTGGAAATTCGTTATATGTTTTGAAAACACATAAATTTAAGATAAATTATTAAAATGTTGCCCAAACACTTCAACTTTGAAAAGATAATGTTCCTATAAAATCCTTTTGTAGATAAGAAAAATGAAGCAAAATTATAAATGAATTAAAATAAAATTTTATTTAAAAGAGTACAGTTTGAACCAAAAATTATGAGATTTAGAGCAATACTCAAAAGAAGGACACTAAATGATGTCTTTATTCAAATAAGACATAATAATAGCTAACATACCATATACTTATTGCATCATGTATTGTTCTAAGAATGGGAAAATATTATAATTCTTGCTATAAGTCTGAAAGGTAAATATTATTACTCCCATTTTACAGGTAGGAAAATGAGGCATAGAGAGTGGTAAAATTCACCCATCATCACAGAGGTAGCAAGTGGCCAAACCAGCATCCATATTTTAGAGGTCTATATCTGGAATCTACATTTATAAATATTACAGTGCAGTAAATATTAATCTTGTAAATCAAGGGAATGGGGTCAAGAGGAACTAAGAAGTAGGATTACAGAAACTAGGAGGCTGTATATAATAAGTTCAAAACTGAAATTCATAAAAAAAGGCTTAGCCCAAAAATCCAGTTGTTTTGGCAAGAGAAATGAAACAGATAAACCACTACAAGCTCAGTGCTTAGCCCGGTTTTACCAGAGAATACCTTATGATCGATTAATTCTATATCTAGGCCTGGGTGCTAATTGCACACTGAACAAGGATGGCAGGTGTGTACATGTTTCAACAGCCTTCAAAATTAAAATTTTGAAAAAAATCTAAGTAAATGCCAACCATTTGGCCACTACATGGTGGTATCATAGCCACATAACAGAACACATGACCTGCAGGAATTATAATTCAGATGAAGAATTATTGCCATAGAAAAGCATCTACACATTTCTGATAAGTTGTTATGCTACCAAAATCATATAAAATATGATCATATAATAATTTACATGTTAAAAAATGGATATATTTGAAAGGAGTTGGATGAAAAAATTGTTGATTATTTTGCTCCTTTATTCCAGATTTAAATTACTTTAGGATTAAAATTATTTTTATACTCAGAGAAAATACTTTTCACTTTGAAAGATAAAAACAACAAATTCTGGATAATTTAAACAAATGAGCGCAGGTGTGGCAAATATGTATAGTTATAAACATCACTCAGTCTTAGAAAATGTAATGAAAGAAAAGGCTAAATTTGGATTCAAAATCATTCGATGAGACATTAAGCATAACTTTTTGCTTCATAGTACAGTTAGTTCATTATCTGCTTATAACAAATGCAAAAAAGAAAGCAAATACCTGGTTCTTTACAGAATAACAATTGCGATCCTCCTAATAATTGAGATTGGTCTACCAAGCAGAGCTTGGGAAGTAATTTAACTTCTCACTCACACTCAAAACTTTTCCCACTTCTGTCATAATTCTCTTATTTCCATGAGATAAGTTTTAGAAGTTTTTGTTTCATATTAAGAAAGGTATATTTTGCAAAAATAGAATTCACGTTGAATCAATGTATTTTAACCCAATTATTGCTTTTAAGAAGACATAATTAAATCCAATAAAGTTATCGAGAAACCGTTGGCTTCTAGACAAGGCTTAACCGGAATTCACTTATCTCTATTGCAGGAGTTGTATTTTTGATGTCACTGTGAGGTGGGAGGCATAGATTTTGCCTTTCTAATGCCACGATATCCCTCATTCAGAATGGTCTTCACTGTTACTTGAAAAACTACTCTTACATTGTTTCATATCATTTAATTAATCTTTAATTTAAAATAGCTTGACCTATTCCTAGAAAATGTGACAACAAAATACCTTCTAGGAGAATACAGAAAGACCATGAAGTAAAAAATCTGTTTCTTTGAATGTTAATCTGTCTAATCTAAATGTACTGAAGATCTAAGGGTTGAGAATAACAAAAAGAATAAAATACAATATCATTCGTTCAAACATTCCAAAAGAAACCAAGGAGAATAATAATTCGCAATTTATTATTATAACAAGAAGCCATAGTAATTTTTGTACAAATGTATTTTTAATATAAAGCTCCATAAAGGGAAGTTATTTTTAAGTAAATATATTTGAGGACCCATTATGACTTAAGTAGTGCCATACAAACTATGCAATGTATCTTTCATCAAAAGAAAAGTTAACTGGGCAGTTTGACTTCAGATTCAATAATTGGCTTCCAACAGAGTTAGTGACATGTTGTTTTCAGTGGTGATTTACTTCTGCTAGGTATGTGCCTCATCAGTTATTATTAAATAATTAAATAAAATTAATCTATAAGTCTAGAAAATGGTATGTTTAATACATTTAAAGTAATTGCTAAATTAGTTTTTTAAAACAAAGTATAACATTCCACTTTTATTTTTATACAATATGTCTTCCTTCAGCTTTCCATGATGGAAAGATTGGTGAAAATGTGTGGAAAATAAGTACATTGGAGTGTTATGGTAGGCAGAATGCCCTTTCCCAAAATGTCAGAAATCTTAATTACAAGAATTTTAAGTACAAGAATGGCAAAGAGGAATTAAGCTGACCTTAAACTAGAGAAGTTATCCTTGATTATTCAAGTAGGGTGCTTAATATGGAAGAGAAAGACAGAAAGGGAATAGGAGGCAGATTTCTGAGAACTAAAGGAAAACACCGAGCCAGAGAGAAGGAGAGAGGGAGGGAGAGCTGGGTTCCTATAGGTTTTGAAACTTTTGCTGTAAACTTCCCCATGTTGCACCACCAATTTATGTGGAATTCGTTTTCAGTTCATGGCCAGTACCAAAGATATGGTCAGCTTAATTGAATACTTAGGAGACTGCCCTTCCTAGAACTAGTTGGATGAATAATGGCTACAGCAACCTGAAGGATAAAAGTATGCAGAGGAAAAAGGAGGTGGTTTCTAAAAGGAGAAGAAAATAGGACAAAATCCTAAATATTAAATTTATTATTTAAAAAGGAGTGACTCTTTTTTAATTTAATTAATCCAGTGGTTAGGTTTTTAAAATTTGTTTTTAATCAATGTTCTCCCATAGGGTCATTATTACAACATATTGTAAGTTGTGTAAGGGAAAAATATTTTATGAAAGATAGGTTTCTATTTCCTATAATCTGCCCAGACTTAAATTATATTCTCCATTCCAACTTTTATCATTTTCTCTTTTGTGAAATCTATTTTTGGAGCTAGGCTGACTCTTGCTCTGTTTCTAAACCATTTATAACACATGCTTAGGGACTGATATTTGCCACAGTTAATAAATCCACCTCATGAATATCAGAGACAAGAGAAGCAAGTAAAAAAAATCAGGCTTCTAAATTTGTTAGCATTTATCTTACATAATTTGAATGCTCCTTGAGAGCAAAGTTTACTGAACTTTAAGCCTGTTGATATTTACATATGTCTAGCATGTTTTCAAAAGCTTATGAATACACTTAAAAGCATGTTAAGGTCACTTTTAAAAAGCTATCTCAATTATAAAAATATTTCTTTGAGCTCATAGAAAAAAATAAAGTATATTAGGGAGAAAAGCTTTACAAAATACCCTTACTCCTTCCACCTTAAAATAGCAAATATGAAAGAATATTTTACTTGATGCTATGTTTATGTGTGTATGTAATTCTAAATCCAAACAAAAGAATGATGTAATATTAGAGAAATATGATTTTAATATGATTGTGTGAACATGTTTAAGCAAATCTTTACTTTTATAATAATTTTTTGCCTATATTGCTAAAAAATAAGTGAATTCACAGTGATTTACTCTATGAAATTGTTTAGAATCTGATTATAATAATTATGCGGCATTTAATTAAAAAACTATTCTAAGTGGGGTTTTGCTGTTTCACATTAACTGGCTCATTTGTATTATTACATATTGCTTCTGTTCATGTTATCATGCATAGTAAGAGTAGGCTTAGGTTCTGAATTTTAATATGTTCTATATAGTTCAGTGAACTCCAAGTAGCTGATGAACAAATATGGTAAAGTGACTTATGAATCAAATATTAAACTACAGGTTTGAATTTCTCTTTTCTAAAATTTTATTAACCTCAAGTATTAAAGTTAGTCACTTATACTCAATAATAATTCATATCAAATTAAATATCCTTTTGAAAACTTTGTAATCTTTCATTCCCTAATTGTTCCTCTATTCATCACTTATAAACTGAGGTAATTACTTGGTGCATTATTCTCCCAGTTAGATGAATGTTTTACAGTCTTCCACTTTTACAATACCACTACCTCTCGATTAGATACTTTATAAATATACTTTGACAAGTTCGCTAGTGTTTCTTCTATCTTGCGTATGTTCAGTGGAAATATTGGTAAATAAAAACATTTTTTCTCTTATTGAAATGAGTGACAAAATATACTCAAATCTTTCTCCCAATCAAAGATCATTTTTGACAACCAAACAAATATCACAATAGTTATCTTTGTCTGGATTTTAACCCAAATATAGAGTTAGGCTGGATTCTTTGTATGTTATATAGAATCATGTGATCATTTTAAAAGCATATCACCCTAATGTTTTATATTTCACTTGTTTGGATTTAGAATTACATATGTATATATGTAACATCAAGGAAACCCTAAGTCCACATCTTATCACAGATGGCAGAGAAGGTCAATCTGGAGAGCCCTAACAAATAACTCTGGCAAAGGAACCAGAGGGGCAGAAAGCAAACAGGAAACAATTTTCTCAATGCCTAGAGTTGAACGGTATTCATCGCTCACCAAATAACTTAGTTGGCAGAGTTAAGAGAAAAATAAGAGGGAGAACTGGAATAATAGCCTGATCTTCACCAAGGGTAAAATACAGCAAGAGACAGAGGGAAGGAGGGTGTGGGGTTATGCGCAAGGCGAGGACATCATCTGAAGGTGGGGCCATCACGGAGTACGGTGGGGAACTGACAGGAAAGCTGCCCCCACGTGATGACCCACTTCCTGTCCAGGTCGGATTTGCACAGAGCAACCCGGGCTCCGCTCTACCTTGACAGAAGGCGGGGGATTTGGTGGATGATTTTCCTTCATCTTTGACACCCTTATCTTAAGTATTTTATTTTCCCCTCCTGTATTAAATATATATTTGATCACTTTTAAAACTAAGGCTGAAACAAAGAAACTTATGTTTTAGTTTACTTACAATTTGGCTTCAGGAGATAACACCAATAAATAGGACAAATATTAACTTTATTAAGAAAATTATCTTGTAAAATAATAAATTAAAATTTTAATACTTTTGCTTCTATTCGATACTGTAAATGTGTAAACAGAATTAAATAATATCTAGGTCAGTATCTTCTTGGTCACAAAAGTGGGCAAAAAGTAAAAATAATTGTATATTTCTTCTCACTTGAAGTTAGCGATCTCAGAAAATATTCTAAACAATGAATATTGAAAACTATTTTCAGCAATTTACTAAAACATAATATGCAAATCTATCATACTAAATCATTATACATAAGGCGTATATTCTTATTCTATTACTTTATCTAAAATATTTAATGAGAAGTAGATCCATATGTCAGTAACCACGTCTAGAATTCAAAAGCAAATATACTTGCAACACAAAATGCTTATGTGATAATTATAATAAAAAAAAAACCCTCTGAATTCTTATCACCATTTATTATTTATTTATTCATTCATTCAATAAATACTGTGTTATGGATACTGTGCTTAATAAGAATTTTTGAGAAGCCCTGAGGCATTCACAGGTAAATAGATACAATTTGAGAACATAGTATTAATTGAAATAAGTCAAACTTAAAACTCAAATATCACATGGTTTCTCTTATATAAGAAACTATATATATATATATATATATATATATATATATAAAGAGGAAACAGAAGAGAGATAAAAAGGAGGTGGAGAAAGCTCAAATACTTCCCCAAATTCTGTTGTTCATATATAGATACTAAAAATATATTGGGATATATATGCATTATACCTGTATATTTATATAATTAGCATATATTTGAAAATATGTTAATTTGTTTCATTTATAATAATAGTCTATCTTATTTCACTGGAAAGAAAGTCTGTGTTATTTTCTGTTTGTTTCAGTTTATGTCCTATATTGAGTAACTGCTTTGAAGAAAATGATACCTAGTGTAATAACTGGTCATTGTTTTATTATTTGGTTATGAAAATTTCTTTTATTTTTTCATAAAATAAGAAAAAAAAAGATGCATTAAAACATTTCTCTGAAAAATCCTCTGACAAATTGTTGGTTGATTTTAAGGATCTAGATCAATATTTCTCTACTCCTTGGTTCTGGTTCATTCCTTCATTTGGAGATTTGTTCGTTCATTTGATTAAAACCTACCAGGTGCCTCCCCACTCTACTGAAGACACGCTGCTGGAAGCCAGATACAGAGAAAGCATGGAGGGGCCTACATTCTGTGGAGAACACAGCTAGGAGAGTTCACAAGTGCAATAGAGACTACGGATAGCCAGGAGGGGCACACACAGGAGGGAACTTGGTCTGGAGATAAACAAGGATTAGTATATTCTGAGGTGAAAGAAGAATATTTCAAAAAAAAGTAGCATTTGTCCAAAAGTCTCAAACCACTACAGAGAAGCCATTGAAGACAGTAACCAAGAGGAAATTTGCTGGCATAGCTCTGGGGACACCTGGAGGGATACAGGAGTACTGGCTCCTTCTTCATTGTCTGCTTCACTGTCTTAGGTGATGTGGACACAGCAATGGCAGAGCAGAGTCCGGCCAGTCACAGAGTTCCCAGACCACTTGGGGGACAGAAGGAGAGCAAGGAAAATCAAGTGGATGACGTGTTGGTTAGTGAGAGATTTGGGGGAAAGTAAAGTGTGATGACATGGATAAGAAATGTCAAAGAAAGGAAGAGGGTTGTTATTTTATTGAGAAGTGTTCTAGTAAAGTAGTTAAGAGAGCTGACTCAAGTCCAAAAGCCTAGAGGTTAAATGCTACTTAACACCAGGCTTACAAAGAAAGCATGAAGTAGTTATAAAATATATCACTATATAAAATGTACAACCATACATGAATATATACTTAACTGTTGCTGTTATTGTCATCATCTTCTCATAGTTATTTTTTTCATTTTTGTAGTTTTATGATAGATGGTTTTTTTCAAAATCCATTTCAAGTTTGTCTTGAACTCATTACATACCCCAGATTGGCCTTAAACTCAAGGCAATCATCCTGCCTCAGCCTCCAGAGGGTTGGGATTATAGGTGTGGACCACCATATCTGCCTCATAATCATCTTGCTATTGCTGCTATTTAGGATAGTAATAGAATATGTCCTTGGAAAGGTATAATCTGAATGATACTGAAAGGAAAAAGGGGAAGAAGCCATATAGCAGCAAAATTAGTGAGAAGAGCATTGCAGGAGTGAGTAAAAGTACAAATACCTCAAGGCAGGTGTCTGAGAGGTGAAGTCACCAAGTAACAGAGACAAAATTGGAATGAATGGAGAGACATTCTACAGGGGTAGTGGCAACTACAACTAAATAGATCCTTGGACCCTTTATAAAGGATTTTGTATTTACCCTCTTCCCTAGAAAATAAGACCTAGCTGGACAAAAATTAGCCATGCAAACCAAAGATCAAAAAATTCCAGCCCCAATCAGACTATCCTTGACTTCCCTTCCATCACTGTGTTCCTGCTTGGTGGCTCCTCTGGAAGGCAGGTAAGGCAGGACGGGCTAATAGAGCTGGAGTTTCTGAGGCTAGTTTGCAAAGCTGATTATTTTCTACCTAGGTCTTATTTTGGAGCAAACACAGTAGTACTTGAGAAGGGACAAACGGAAGGTTTTAAGGGGAAACATTCAATGATCAGTTTTTGTGGGGATATTCTTGCATTTTTCAGAGCAAACTGTGGAGGCAGAGTAAGGGACAGAGGAACAAAAGTCCATTACAAATGAATGTATGGACAACCAAAATAAAAGTATGGACAAGAATGGCTTCTCAGATTTTGGCCTGACAACCAGAAGAGAACTGATACTTATTAAAATTTCTAATTGTGTAGGAAAAGTAAGACTGGTTGTAGTAGAGCACATCTGTAATCCCAGCACTCTGGGAGGCAGAGGCAAGGAGGATGATGAGTTCTAGCATAACCTGGACAATTTAGGAATGTAGCAAGATCCTGTCTTGAAATAATAATTTAAAAAACTTAAAGGGTTGGGGAGGTAGGTCAGTGGTAAGGCCATGAGTTTGATCCTCAGTATCATTAAAAGAAAAAGAAAAGAAAGGAAAGGGAAGGGGAGAGGAGGGAGGGGAGAAGAGAAGAGAAGAGAAGAGAAGAGAAGAGAAGAGAAGAGAAGAGAAGAGAAGAGAAGGAAAGAGACATATTAATGACAGTGATAGTTGCTAGACAGGGACATCACGAATTCAGTTTATATTTGCTATTTCATTTACCCACTCATGGAGGTGTAGAAAGGGTCTAATGTGAATCTGAAATTCAAAGAAAGATCAAAGTTGGTTGCATCCATTTCCGACTCCCCCCTGCCACATACATAAACACACACACTCACAGAGTCATGTTCTGTGCCTTTTCCCAGCGTGCACGTGCGTGTCCCACAAGTCCACGGAGTACAGGGCCATCCCTGAGCCTGACGTCCAGGCACAGTTAGAGGATGAGGTAAACGAGAGCTGTGTAAGGAAAGAGGCCAGGAAGTGTGAGGACCCAGCCTTGAGGCAGTCTGACTCACACAGGTAAAGGAAAAGAGGAAGGAGTCAAGCAGATCACCGGGGCTGCTGGCTAGCTGGAAGGAAAAGATTATCCTGTGAGAAGATTACATCTCATGGTATTGATGTGTTTTCTCTGGACTTTTTTTCTTCTCAGCGCTCTCACTGTATTCTCAGGGTCAATTTGTTTTCCCAACTCACATTGATGTAAAAAAAAAATGCAATGTGTTAAAATGAGAGACAAATGTTCTCCTTTTAGATACACAATTGTAAGGTTTAATTTTCACCTCTAAGACTAGGTAAGGTGCTCGCTGGCAAGTAGAAGGGAGGGGGTGAGCCTTCTCACAGGAAAACTCAAAGAATAAGAAAAAGAAAACCCAATGAGATAATAAGAACAGTTATTCAAGAATCCAAAAGGCCTGTCTTCCCTTATTCAATAGCTTTGCAAATAAATTATTCTTTGATAGTCCCCCAAATTTCTACTTCCTAGAGAAAATTTGATAATATGTATGGATATCAAAGAGACCATTTTCACATGTGGAGAGCACTTACCAATATGGACCTGAGCTGAACTAGGGCTATCTGAGGGAGAAGTAATGTGAAAAGATTTAGAAACAAAATCACATTATACCATAAAAGGTTTTTAAGCGTTTTAAAGGAAGAAGACCTCTGGTTTAGCTATTGTTGGGTAACCAAACACATATAACTTAGTAGCTTAACAAAACCTTGCTCATATCACTCATGGTTCTGTGGGTTGACTCAGCTCAGCGGGGCAGTTCATTCTCCCTCCGGGTCTTGCATGCACCTGTAGCTGGATGCCAACTAGACCTGTTACTGGAATCCTCAGTTGGGAAGGAGAGTTAAGATTGTTTGTGGACCTGGCTGCCAGTGAGAACTGCCTGGGCTGTTATCAGACAGAATGCCTGCACTTGATTTCCCCAATGGTTACCGTGGCATCTCCACTGGGTTCCAAAAAGAAACCCAGCAAGAGGGAAAGATCAAAGAAGGGTTCCAAAGGGCTCACATAGATGCTGCAAGTTTCTCGAGACTTTAACTCTGACTTTGCACCTTATTACTTGCATAAGCTGCTAGTGGGCAAAATCAAATCGCAGGCTAAATCCCAGATTTAAGGGGAAAAGCCATTCACATGGAAGTGGACAAGGACGTAAGACTTGGGAAAGATGATTCACTGATGGTTCACTTTGTCACTTTAGCACAGTTTAGTATCAGACGTAGTTAAAATCATCTCAATTGTATTGTTTTGTTTCATAAATATTGTTTAGCTAATAAAGAAAGTAAAGACACTCTATGGCATCCTTCTATGTCTGACTGCCTTCACAGGTCTCCTTATAAAAGGCAAGCAATATCTGAACCATCCATTGTTATGGATTTATTTTATGTTGTATTCATTGTTATCTAAACTGTATTCTCTAAAATAATTCTTTACAAAGTAGAGAGGTAATTTAGCTTCTGCCTAGATGTAGTTCTGCTGATCCTTGGATAGGAAAAAATATAAAGAAATGAAAGAGTGTTTTCATAATTCAGAAAATGCAAGAGTACAGAAAAATACAGAAAAATTAAAATACCTATGTATATGTTAAGTTAAAGATAGATAAAAAGGAATTAGGGAGATCTTTTTCAAATAGATGGAAGAACAAGAGATAGAGGAAAGGTGGAAGGGAGGGAAACAAAAGGGGATAGAAAAAAGAAGTTGAAAGGAAAATATGATGTTAAAAAGAGAATTTTTTAATTTAGTTTATTGGTACATTTTAGGTATACAATATGATACATTCATCATTGGGAATTTGTACCTTTACATGATATTTCTTGATCCTTATTTTTTCCCCATTCCCCTGCCCTCCCTTTCAAACCCTCCACCCCTCCCTATGTACAAAGATTTTGTTTCTGTGCTTTCCTTTTCTCATATTTATTCCTTTCCCTTTTTTCCTTTCCCCTCCCTTTCCACTTCCCCTTCCTCTTTGGGCCTTTTCTTTCTATTTCACATTACCTATTATACCTTTTGATCCTTATTTACACGTTCAATTTCTCACATCAGAGAAACCACTCAGTATTTAAACGTGTGTGTCCTATTTATTTCACTTGAGTATCTTCTCAATGTGCATCCATTTAGCTATAAATGCCTCTAATTTCTCATTATTTATGGCTGAGTAGTACTCCATTTTATACAAAAACCACATTTTGTTTATCCAGTCTCCGTTTGATGGGCAAGTGGGCTGTTTCTAAGTTTTAACTATTATAAACTATGCTGCTATGAACATGGGTGCACATATATCACTGTGGTATGATTCTTTAAATTCTTTTGGGAAGATGCCCAACAGGGCAATAGCTGGATCAAATGGGACCTCTAATCCTAGTTCTTTGAGGAATCTCCATACTGATTTCCACACTGATTGCACCAGTCAACACTCCCACCAACAGTGGAGAAGATCGCCTTTTTCCCTACAACCCTGCCAGCATTTGTTATTGGTTGATAAATGGTGCTAGAAATGTTAGGTTTCAACTTGCCAAAGACTAGAACTAGACCTATATCTCTCACCATGCACTAAACTAAAATTAAAATGGATTAAAGATCTAAATATTAAAACACAAACGCTGAACCAGCTGTGTCGGGAGCAATTCTACTTGATTTGAGGGAAGAATCATTTCACAATTAAATCATGATGAGGCCTAGTTCTCCTGCCTACAGGCCAGCTACAGCATGTTGAGACAGAACTCCATTTTGGCCTCCGGTCACACCTAAAACCTCAATGGTCCAGTGATGTTGTGATGCTCCAGGACAAGATTACACCAGCTGAAGACATCCTGGGAGGAACCAAATCTTCATCTGCATACTTCCTCATTGCTCTAGGATTTTCTCAGCTGCTGCTGCCACCACCACTGCCCCTGAATGACCTTTTACATTTGCTACTCTCTCGTGTACTGAACTCTCTGCCCTGTGTCATCTGTCACTCTTGTTTCTCCTGATGTACTGAATAAAGGTGTGGCAAGCTCACGGCTTTAGTCTTTGTCTCCCAGAGCGGCACTGATCAGACCCAAAGCTCAGCTCCTTCTCCAAGTCTCATTTTTTCTTCCTTTCCTGTATAATAAGTTAATTTGCCTTGTGCTGCCATGGATCGCAGGAGACTAGGACTTATTGCAGAGGTCCTAGTAAAGTCCCCTTTCCCTGTTCCCAACATTTAGTGCCAAGTGTGGATGTGAATCGGATCCACAGGTAAACTCACTGTGAGACAAAGTCGGAGTAAAAAAGGCAGCACATGGATCTGCCAGGACGATTTCCAGGTGAGGGACACTGGTGGTAAGTGTGTCCAGCTGGGGGTAGTTTTCTATCTTTGCTGAGTTGAAAATATGGGTCAGTCTCTGTCATCAGAGTGGAGTAACTTTGTCAAATTGCTTAAATTGCTATGCATCCGGTACCAAAAGATGCTGTGATAGACTTGTTAAAAGTTTACAAGTGTATGTCCCATCTTTTCCCCCGGAAGGGACAACTAACTTAATAGCATGGGAACGTGTAGATACCATTCTCCGTGAGGCCCGGGGAAGGGTGATCATCTTTCCCCCCGAATGCTACCCACTTGGGCCTCAGTCCACTCTGCTCTCAGAGTCTCTCAGTCAGTTAAGGAGACCTCAGCTACCCCTCCAGCACCACCCTTCTGCCCATGCCTCCACTTGTTCCGCTTCTTCCCGCCTTTGCTTTCATCTCACTGCAGCTTCTGCTCCACCACTGCAGCAGGCCGAGGAGGAATCTAATCCACTAGCCTCTCAGCCACCACAGGGGTCTCACAAAGGTCTCCTTGCTCCTCTTCTAAAGCCCACTTCTGGGGTCCTACCACCATACCCTGCATAAGACTATTTCATCCAGCAAGGTGGTTGGAGACCCTTTGTGCTTTCCTATCTCAGTTTTGCCTGACCCCGGCAACCCGGAGGTGGACATGTATGTTCATGCCTTGTTTGATTTTAACATCATAAAGGAGCTCAGGCAGAGCATCTAACTAATGGCATCCAAAAACCCTAGACAGTGAGTTTGTTGGATAATGTACTTCAGACTTATTCTCTGGTTCCTCACGATGTTTTTCACCTTGCAAAAACATGCCTATCCCCCGCTCAGTATCTCTACTTTGAGGTGGAACTGCGTTCTTTAATCAGGGAACAGGCTCATAAAAGTGCTCAGGGAGATGCTCAGTCCAGAGAAGTTACTATTGATATGTTATCGAGCACAGATGACTTTTCGGATTTAAGCAGGCAGGCCTGTTGCCCAGCATTACTCTTTCTCCAGCTAGAGGACCTCCTGTGGAGGGCTTGGGCTTCTGTGCCAGTTGACGGTGCACGACACAGCCTTTTACAAATCATGCAAGGGCCGGTGGACACTTACACAGAATTTGTACCGAGATTACAACAGATGATTAGAAGGCAGAGTTCTAATTCCCAGGCAGCAGACATCCTGATTTTACAGCTAGCCTACGAAAACACTAATCTGGATTGCAAACTGGCAATAAATCCTGTTCACTCCTCTAACGATCTTGGAGCATATACTAAGGCATGCCAAAATATTGGGCCTCCTTCATACAATGTGGCTCTGATGACTCAAGTCCTCTCCCAACATTTACATGGTGCACACAATGATTGAAAATGTTTTAATTGTGGAAAAGCAGGGCATTTCAGAAAAAAAAACTGTAGAAAGTGGCTTTACAAGCTGACCCAGAGCCACTGAGTCAGGCATCCAGAGAAAATGAGTTACCTCCTGGCCTTTGTCCTCGCTGCCTCAAAAGGCATTCACTGGGCTAAAGCCTGCCACTCCAAACATGATAAGGTTGATACATTGCTGCTGGGAAAACAGGAATCAGGCCTAAAAAACAATAGGAGATCAGGGCCAGGGGACCCCAGTCCCTCTGAGTCTGGTACTTGGTTCAGACCCATGCACAAGTACAAAATCAGGTAGCATGGGTGTCCAGAGGGACAGTTCCCTCATCAGGGGAACACTCAGGGGCTCAGGAGTAGACCTTCCTGCTGCTCAGAGAGTTCACCTGCTGGGAGGTGAGACGCTGGTAGGTATCCGTCCCCACAGGGATTTACCACCCCCTGCCACCTGGAACAGTTGGACTGATACTTGGGAAATTCTCTCTAACTTTGGAAGGCATTACTGTAATTCCAGCTAATATTGATTCTGATTGTACCTCTGAATTGTGTGTTCCTGTTAGCTCCACCAGACTTGGGATAATTGAACAAGGAGATTATATTGCACAATTATTGCTCATGCCTAAACCAAAATTAAATAATGTTCCTTTTAAAAATTCCCAAGAGGATCCTCAGCCAGAAATTCTTCAAGAGATTTATTTTCTCCAAGAGATTTCCAAAAATCGGCCCATGTATAAAAGTAAATTACAAAGCTCCATGGCTTGCCATATGAAGGGCCTGATGGTCAGTTGAGACATATTTGTCCTTACACAGCTCCCATACCTATAAATATGTGGGGCAGAGATTTATTCAAGGAATGGAGAGTTGTAGCGACTAGTTTGCCCCCTGAAACCTCACTGGTTCAACAAATGATGTCTAAAATGGGATATGAATTGGAAAAAAGATAAGGTAAGCAACTTCAGAGTAGAATGCAGCCTATAGAACAGAAAGAAAAGAAAACAATCGCCTTGGAATTGGATGTGATCAAAAATTTTTAGTTCTGACTGTCGAAGAAGTTTCTCCACCCAAGGCAGCTTTGTCTTTACAATAGAAATCAAATGACCTCATTTGGGTTGCTCAATGGCCCCTAACACAGGAGAAACTAACCATTCTAGAGGAACTTCTATTAGAACAATTTAACAAAGGGTATTTAGAGCCATTTGTGAGCCCTTGGAAATTCCTAAAAGGTCACTCAGGGGGCAGTGGTGGTGGCAGCAGCAGCTGAGAAAATCCTAGAGCAATGAGGAAGTATGCAGATGAAGATTTGGTTCCTCCCAGGATGTCTTCAGCTGGTGTAATCTTGTCCTGGAGCATCACAGCATCACTGGACCATTGAGGTTTTAGGTGTGACCGGAGGCCAAAATGGAAGTATGTCTCAAAATGCTATAGCTGGCCTGTAGGCAGGAGAACTAGGCCTCATCATGATTTAATTGTGAAATGATGCTTCCCTCAAATCAAGTTGTTGCTCCCAACACAGCTGGAAGAGAGATTAGGTAGAACTCTTGAAGACACTGATTTCATGAACAAAACCTCAGTTGCACAGTAACTAGCACAAAGAATCAACAACTGGGATCTCAACTTCTTAAAAAGCTTCTGCACTGCAAGAGAAACCACCAACAGAGCTAAGAGACAACCTACAATCTGGGAAACAAAATTTTGCCAGCTGTTCCTCTGACAAAGGTCTACTATCTAGAATCTATTGTGGGACTGCATAACTCTGTAATTATAAAACTCCCCTAGCCCCAACTGTCATTGAATGTGAGTTAATAGATAAAGATGCTTGTTAGTTCCGGGACACTAGATAAGATCTGTATCAGCCATAAGGTCCCAAAGTTAAGTACTCAACTCTTTGTTCGAAACTGATGTTCCGGACACCGCTATCTATAGAACCATCTACAAACATCTGCTGACCATCAGTACATGTCAGCTGACCACTAACCTTTGTTCCTCTTCTGTAAATTTTGCCTGTTAACTTCCCCTGCAACCCCCTATAAAAAGAGCCTCGGACTCTGGGCTAGTTGCCTCTCTAAGCTACTTTGCTTTGGGAGTGCCGTCTGGCCAGACTAAGGTCTGTTTTACTTTCCAACTTGTCCGGTGTGTTCCTTCCCGGGTGTTCTTCGCTGCAGTCAGCTCCTCGGAGCATTTGGTAAGGCCCTCGGTCTTACACTATAAAGAACTTTTTTAAAAAAAATCACACCTCCCAAATATAAAGACCCAATCCAAAAATGGATATCTGAAATGAACAGACATTTCATAGACAAAGAAGGAAAAACACCAAAGAAACATATGAAAAAATGTTCACCATCACTGGTCATTCGAGAGATGCAGATGAAAGCAACGCTGAGATTCCACCTCACCCCAGAAAGAGAACCTTGGAAAGGGGAAGAGGACCCAGAGCTGGGAGGAGCAGGGAGGGAGGAGAGGGCAGGAGATGAGATAAAGAAGACTTCAGATGCCCTGGGTACCTGTACTCACTCCCCACTGGAAATGTATTCATTACGTACTGGAACATGTACTCATAAATGAATTAAAATGGTTAAAATCACATCAAAACGACTACATTCAAAGCGTACTTTTGCATTCTCCAGTATTGTTGCAATCTTATTTGTTCCTACCTATTCTGCACCTATAATGGCCTTTATACCTACAAAATAAATCAATTTCTAGCAGAATTTATAATATATTAATGCTCCCTGATAAATATACAGTCTGTGAGCAGTACCCTAGTACAGCTGGGATCTTACTGAACTGAAGAATCTTGGGCTTTTTGTAGCTTGCTGAATTCCTCTAAACTTTGTCAGTATCTCCAAGTTACTCCCACACACAACCAAGTTTGAAAACCACCACCTTAAATCTCAGAGGTTCATTTTGAAAATACATACAGACAAAATTAATGTTTTAAACAATATGATGGTTTTTGTCTCTAAGGATGAAATTGCCTGGTTATACAAGTACAGTATGAAAAATGGAGTGGAAAAAAAAAAAAACACCTAACAGATGCTAAGTATTTATAGCAGGTCAAATATGTTACTCAAGAGATCACTAGTGTTATCACATCACATTTAATATTATCATAAAAAGCCTACAGTATAGTTGGACAGCCTTCATTTCAGTGATAGGTAAATAATTTGTGAGGGATCACATGCTTAATATATCTTAGTCAAGTATTTCTTTCTTCAATAATTATGAGCTCTGTATTATTAAGTTTGGTGCACATCTTAGTTCTAAGTAATTGGCTAAACTTCGAGTACAATAATTATATATATGTAGCAAAATATAAATTCCAAAGTGATCAGAAGACAGCATCATCACTAGATTAAACAGACTTGTGAAAGGTTATCTTGGAAATTTTTAAAAGATTGCAAAGATTAAAAAGTAAAACCTTTTATTTATCCATTATTGGCTCTATGTCTAGCATGTACTAAGAATTTTACCTTTAGTATCTGATTCTTATGATAACACTATTAATTGCAAACTCTTTTCCAATGGAAATCCTAAGACAAAGTTCACAGGAGTAGAATAGTGAATTCAAAGTATAAATGTATGATATTCCTACAGTATCATTGGAGGTGAAAACAAGTACTTGTTATAGTGTCAGAGTGGAGACTCAGTGTTTGCAGCTTTATTTTACACCACAATAGTGTCCTCTGGTAATGAGGACCTAAACTTGTTAATCTTATTGATATTACATCAAAGCATTTGCTAAATCAAAAGTCCACTTTTGATACATTATGTGTCTTTCCTGCTCATACCTCCATTAAATCATAACTGATGCCTCTAAGTATCTTTTTATCCTTCAAACACTCTTCTGGTGGCTGCTGGGATAGAAGAAAAGAAATAAAAATACTTGAAGACCAAAAATATAACCTTCAAAAATTATATTTAACCTAGTCCCTAAGTATAAAATCATAACATCACAAGCTTAACAATACAGAAAAAATAAAAATACCTATAGCCTCCTCAGGGATAGATCAACATTACTATAATGCTGCATTTTTCCCCTCATATCAAAGGGTACCACACTGGTCCCAGTAGAGACTCATTTTCTAGCTGTTTAATAATACCAAGTAACTAGTAATCCAATAAAAAAACAAATCAGCAGGGCTATTTAATGCCACATACAACTCCAAGAGTGTCCATTTCAGTGAGTCTACAGTCTACATCCCTGAGTAATAAGAATGTTTCATTGTATTATTGAGCACCTTGCCGAGACACATTCAATGTTTAGTGAAAGGAATTTAATTGGGATCCTAGCCAAAAGTCGGCTGATACATATGAATTCATAGATGTTGTGTAAATTTCTACACAGTTAATCTTTGCATTATACGCTCTTCTTTGTTTTCATAGCAGCAAAACATTAAATTATTTAATATACGCTACCTGTGACAATGCAAAGGATGCTCCAAAAGAGAATTTAAATGAGCATTACTGGCAAAATATATACATTTTTTTCATTAAGTTTTCATACATACTTCTTTTATTCATAGACATTAAAAGTTCTCATGTTTATTGAAATTGAATATTTTTCACATATTATCTAGCTCCATTTCTCATTTATATATTCATTTATCTATATATTTATTTCATAATTTATTTATTTATTCATGCATGCATTTACTTAAAATATCTCATGCTTATTTCCTTTGATGGAAATAGGAAAAAATAGTACTTGCCTCACAGTGTTTTTGTAAATATTCAATCAGATAATCAATGTTAAGTATCTACTGTACTGTGTGATATGTAGTACATATTAATTTCATTATTACCAAAATATATATAGATAGATATAGATAGATAATCTAGTATGAGCAAGGTTTTGTATTGAAAAAACAATAAATGCAATACATAACCCATTCTCATCTTACTTACATGTTGCTAAGAAAATTAAGAAATAGAGCTATAACAAGAGATTGTGATAGAGTAAGGAAGGAGAGGAAAAGGAGTATTTTTTAAAAGTTCAAGGAAAAACTGGCAATAGATCTTTTGCAAATGGAGAGGGGAAGAAGAATTGGGGGAACAGGGACAGAGAGGTGAGGAAGGGAACCAAAAAAGAAAATTAAGATGTGTTATGCATGTGGACAAATTCCTCAAGACAAATGTGATCTGTAAGTGCAGTAAACACGTACTCATAAAAATACCGATCCATATAGTGTAAACAGGCAGTGTGCTCATAAGTTCCAAAAACAAATTCCACGATAGGGCAGAGATGCTGAGACCAAATTATTTCCTTCCATGGTACAAGGACAGGTGTTTTAAAATTCTCTTTTTTCCCCCCACTGACTCAGAGGCAGCCCGTTCTATTTTTGGAGAGGTTTAATAATTAGAAAGTGTATTTTTTTTACTGTTCCGTATAAAAATTGAGTTCAATACTTTTCAAACTATTTTCCATTATATTCCTAAACTCTAGCTGGTGTGTTTCAGCCAATGCAAAGCAAATGGGAAAATGGGAAAGGATATTCTTCAGTGTTTTCTTGCAACATCGAAAGTAGTAAGTGGTAAGTGGTTTGTCCATACAGAATGTCACTGCACTATTTCTGCTGACTTCTATATAAAATACCATCACCAACAGGGTACATAACAGGCTGACCCGACCACTTGTTCCCAATATATTATTAAACTGCCTCATATCTCCTGTGGGATAAAATTACTCTGCTATTTCCTTAAAATTTTCTTCATACCAAAAGATGTCTGAATTTCACTTGAGCCACAGGAGAGATCTGAGGAAATAAAACTTGACAGCCCTGGGTTCAATTAATGAGCGGTAAAGGAGTTTAAGGGCTTTGCCATGAACTCTGGTTTTCATTATAGCATTTTGGGAAACAGAATGTATCAAGGGGCAGGATTAAATGGCATAGGAGAGGGTGAACATGATTAGATTTCACTTTTGAAGAGATATTTTAGAAAATATGCTGTCAAAATCTCACAGTTACCTTCAAGTTTTTTTTATTTATAGGCAATATTGTTTCTCCAAATAAGTATTTTTGAGAACAATTTTTTTTTCATTTGGTGTTTTTCAATTTGAGCAAAATAATTGAGCTTGTCGTGACATTATTTGTTAATAGAAATGAGATATGAATGTGATGTTTGCCTTCGCCTGTTTATTCTCATATAGTGCTGTTGTGATGTCACATTTTACCTGTCTACATTTGGTGTTGCTTATTACTGAAGGCCGTGAGGAACTTGCACATGTCAAACTGCCTGCAGCCAGCAGATACATTTCTGGGAGACATAATGTTTCAAACAGGAAACACAGGCACAGGTCTACAAGGCAATCTGTCGGCAACTAATACAGTATTCATACTTTACCTGCAGCATAAGAAGCTGAAAGGAAAGCTCTTGCTAGTAGAATTGCCCTGCATGTAGTAATAATAATTATTACTAGTCATAGTTTCCCCTATTATAAAAGGAAGATTAACAAGGTTGAATAAACTATGATGTAAAATTAACAAGTTTTAAATTGCATGCAGTAATATATAACTTCACTTGAAACATCTAATAAATAATGAGATTTAAATACTTGCCATTTTAGAAAGAATATTTGCAATGTGAAATTTCTTTACTGCAATATTTACTAAGACACTATGTTTATTTGACCAAAAAGTGTACACATCAGGAAAAGAAAACCTTGTATAAATATATTAATACTGAATTTATTGAGGCATCATGAGATTAATACCAGTTACCTTTGGCTGCTACAATTTCAAGAGGTGCTCAAAGTGGTGGCCACGAGCATCCAGACATTTATTAGTATGGTGATCTGCTGAAGAGTATGTATATTTTTGGGTTCCTCTCTCTCCCTCTCTCTCTCTCTCTCTCTCTCTCTCTCTCCATTTGTATTTTCTAGGTATACCTACATGAAAGTTGAAAGAGCAGCCCTGGATGTCAATTTAATTCTTAAGATTTTCACATTTTTCTGAATAAATGAGAATTTTAAGTGTTATGTACAGATTTCCACCTACAATCAAGATGAAGTAACAATGCTCTGATTGAGTTTACCTGCTGAAACAGAGGTCAGATAAAATATATAAATCAATTATTCTTTAAGACACTGAACATCAGGAAATTCAGAGTAATGAATTCTGAGAGCAGAGAAGCAAATTTAGCGGGCTCTATGCTATTCCTAAAGCTGGAGAGAAAACCTCACAGTGTATGAGACCCTGGGACAATTACAGAGAGCATTAACTCAATCATGGTTAAGATATTAGCCTTAGAACATTTATCTTATTAGCAAATTTTCAAGTTAAAACTTGAAAAGCCTAAACAATTTTCAATTTAGCACACTGAGTTCCATATAAAAGCTCAAAAACAATTATAGGAATAAAAAAATATCTAATACCCATACGAGAGAGGAGAAAACCGACCCAGGACTAACACAGGTGCTAGAGTAAGTAAACATTATAAAAATTATAATAATTGTACTCCACTTGCTTAACAATGTTAAGGAGAAATATAGAAAAATGTGTTTTAAATACCCATAGTAAACAGGATAAGAAAATTATAAGAACAGGAATAAGTGGAATAGGCAAATTGGAACCAACATAGAAAAACAAAGAAACTCAAAGTTGTGTCTTTGGGATCAGTAAATTAATATACTTTTGGCCAAGCTGATCACAAAAAAAGAAAACTATACTAGGAGTTTCTACAGATATTAACATTCAAACAAGGGCTGTGTACAGAGGTCCATGCCTACAATCTCAGCATTCTGGGAGTCTGAGACAAGAGGATCACATGTTCAAACTCGGCCTGGGCAGCTTAGTGACTGAGCAAGACCCTGTCTCAAAATTTAAAAAAATAATAATAATAATAGTAATAATATATAAAGGATTGGGGATATAGAAATATAACTCAATATGAAGACCATGAGATTGATCTCCAGTACAGAAAAAACACAAACAAATGAAAAAACCAACCCTACGATATAGACTTATATTAACAATATAAATTTGAAAATTTAGACAGCATGACAAATTCCTCCTGAAAGTAGGAAAGCTCACTCAAAAAGAATATACCTGAAAACATCCGTCTCTATTCAAATTCCTATACTCTTTGATTAAAAACCTTCCAACAAAGAAAATGTCCAGCAAATTGGATTCACGAATGAATTCTTCCAGAATCTTAAGGAAGAAATAGTATCAGTCTAATATGAATGCTTACAAGATGTTCAGGAGGGAATAATTCCCTGCTATTTTTATGAAGTTGAGATTACCCTGATACCAAAAGCAAACAGATACATGGATACTACAGCAGGTATAAACTCTGCGTGGGTAGACAGATTTCTGGGCTATTTTGATACATTTGTCTGTAAGTCTGTTTTTACATTGACACACTAACATAGTATTTTGATTCCTAGTTTTGTTACATAACTCTGTTTTTAAGAGTCTCTCTAATATATTTGGATTTTTAGTTTTGAGATATAGATATAGAAATAGATAAAGATTTTTTTAAGAGAGTTTCACTATTTTAATTCAGACTGGACTTGAATTCATGGTACACCTCCTGCTTCAGCCTCCCAAGTGCTGGGATTAGAGGCACATAAAATCACACCTAGGTCTGTAATCTATTTGAAACCAAGAAATGCCATGCCTCTTCTATGTCCTTCCTTTTCAAGATTCCTTTGGTATCTGAGTGTTTTGTGATTCAATGTAAGTTTTAGAATTGTTTTTGGACTTTTGTGAAATTTCCTATTGGAATATTGCAATGGGTTGCTTTTAATCTGTAGATAGTTTTGAATAGTATGACCATTTTCAACTGCGTTAAGCCTTCCACATTTGTCTTGTTTCATCAATATTTTGTAGTGTTCTGTCTACAAGTATTTTACTTCTTTAGCTAAGTTTATTTCCAAGCATTTTATCTTTTGGTACTATTATAAATAGGATACTGTTCTAATTTTCTTTTTAGACACAGTAAAGCCTGGGATTGTGAGTAACTTGTTCCACCAATGTTCTGAAAGATAAGCAACACTTCTAATAAATTTTTAACTTGATAAATGAGCTATGTCTTGGAATACGAGTGGTACATGACACTGAACATCACAGGGTCAGAACCGAGACCCTTCCTCTTTCCTCCTCTGTCTCTGGCTGTAAGATTGTGGCTGATCCTCTCCCAAGGACAAAAGGCTGTGGAAATGTCATTGGCAGAAGAAGAGAAAAAGGGAGAGAAATGCCTCACTTTGAAGGAGATTAGGGAGATTGCACAATGTGGGAAACAGTGCAAGATTTTGTAGAAAAGCACCATCCATGTAAGGCTGTAGTAGTGCAAATGATGAACTGCTTAAGGCCAATCTAATGCCATATTTCCCTGAAACCCTCAGAAGGAGGCAAAAGCAGGTGCCATTGGATAGGTTCCTCCTTAAAGTCAGGAAGAGAAGATTTCATGGAGTCGCCAGACAGCAGTGACTCCTTACTGACAGTGAAAGTTGGCCTACAGGGTAACTCTAACCTCTCTCCTCTCCCTCACACCAGCCATGAAGGTTTTGAAAGGTGAGTGCAGGTTAATTTATTTTTCTTATATGTTGCATTTTATTATTTTGTATATTACAGTATTGTAATCATTACACGAGTACTTTGGGGGTTGCGAAGCAAATCATCTGAGTTTCCATTATTTATAGAGAAACTCGCTTTGATACACAAGTGCTTTAGATTACAGGCATATTTCAGGAATTATGCTCACAAACCGAAGTTTTACTCTATTATTTTGTTAA
This sequence comes from Heterocephalus glaber, assembly GCF_000247695.1. The sequence goes on from NW_004624742.1 coordinate 23,994,168, forward strand.
AGAAATATTTTCGGGTGGCATAGGGACCAGCAGTGTTTCCCAGGTTTATATTTTCCCTTTCAGTGAATTGGTCAGGAAAATTGGTGAATGTGAAAGATTCCTGTTTATTTCGGGCAAAAATAAGAACGAAAGAAAAAGAGAAAGAAGTGCCCACGAAAAAAAGGGCACCTTGAAAGAAAAAGAGAAGAGACATCCTGCGAACACAACGGACCGGGGCGAGAAGAGTCCATTGCCGCTGTTTTTAAAGGCCTCTTTGTTAGTGGATCCAGGTGGTCCCACTTGATCTGGGGCTAGCAGATTGGCATCAGGTGCCAGGGTCGGCGTGCTCTTCTAGCAGACTGGTATCAGGTGCAGGCTTTGGCTTGCTCTGCCAGCTGCTGCTCGGCGCTGTGATTAGCAGGTCTCTTCACTTGGCAGGCCGTGCCCCAAGAAGTCGCTGCGCCCAAGCCTCCTACATCACGAACACAATTGACTTCATGTGCTATTTTGTATTCGGTAACTTTACTGAATGTATTAGTTCGAAGAGTTTCTTTATTGAGTCCAGTATGTTTTAATATATAAAATTCTGTCAGTAATAAATAAGGACAATTGAATTTCTCCCATTCTAATTTGGAAGTGTTTCGTTTCTTTCTCTTACAAAATTGCTCTGGCTAAAACTGCCAGTACCTAGTTGAATAGGAGAAGTGAGAGGAAATCCTTACTTCCTTACTGATTTTAGAGGGAAATTAATCAGCTTTACACTGCTGAAACGGATGTTAGGTGTGAGCTTTTCATATATGGCCTTTCTTACGTGGAGCTGTACTGCATCTATTTCTATTGTGTTGCATTTTGTCAAATGCTCTTTCTGTATATACTGAGATTATGTGATTTTGACTCTTTATTGTGCTTATGTAGATTATCATTTTGTTTTTATATGTTTACTCATCCTTATAGCCCAACTGGCTATAATATGATTCATCCTTTGAGTGTATTGTTGGATTCAATTTGCCATATAGTATTTTGTGGAAGATTTTTTTTAATCTGTATTTATTGGGGATATTAGCAAAAGTTTTTCTATGCCACTTTATCTGACTTTAGTAAAATTATTCTCCCCTCATAAAATGATTTTGAAAGATTCTATCCTCCAGTTTTTTGGAAGTTTATGAGAAGGATTAACATTAATTCTCCTTTAAATATTTAGTAGCATACATTTCTAAAGATATCTGGTCTTGACTTTTCCTTGGGAGGAGGTTTTACTTTACTCATTCAACATGATAGTTATATGTCATTCATGTTTTCCATGTCTTCATGTTGTACTCTTGCTGGGTAGTATATTTCTGGGAATTTATCCATTTCCCACTTGGGTTACCTAGCTTATTGGCATATAATGATTTGTAAAAGTCTGTAGTAATCCATTTTATTTTATTTGTTTTTGCTGTAATCTTTGGAATTTTCTTCCTTCTACTAACTTTGGATTTAGTTGATTCACTTAAGCCATAACTTATGTTGTTTATTTAAATCTTTCTCCTTTTAAAAATTTTTTTTTATTACATTGAACTTCTTAGAATTTGTTTTGACTTTGTCTCATATATTTGGTATATTTTACTTTATTTTTCTTTTCCTTATGGTATTTTGTACATTTCCTTTTACTTTTTTTCTTTGACCTTATAGTTATTTAGAAGTGTATGGTTTGATATTCATGTGCTTGTAATTTTTTCTGGTTTTCCTTCTACTGGTGATTTCCAGTTTCATTTCATTTTGATCAGGAAAAGTATCTAGTATGAATTCAATCACCTTAAATTTATAAGATTATATTGTTACCTATCATGCAATTTTTATTGCAGGACCTATGTACCCTTGAGAACAATACCCACTGTGCTGTTGTTAGATGGAATATTATTAAAGGCATCTTAGATCCACTTCGTTTATAAGGCTATTCTAGTTCTGTTTCTTTATTGCTCTTCTGTTTTATGATCACAGTCGATCATCACTGTATTACTATTTGTTTCAGAACTTTCAAAACTTATTCTATACATTTAATGATTCAGTGTTGAGTGAGTTATATAACTGCTTTATCTTCCTGGTTGATTAATACTGTCAGCACAATAAAATATCCTTCTTTAACTCTTGAAATAGCTTTTGATTAGAAATCTGCTTATCCCACATAAATAGAACTATTCTTCATCTCTGTTGGTTTATTATTTACATACACTATCTTTTCACTTTCAGTTAATGTGTATCTTTAAATATAAAGCAAGTTTCTTATAAACAATGTATTATTGGGATTTGTTCTGTTTTTTAAAAAACTGATTCACCTACTCTACTTTTTGATTGAGGAGTTTAATCCATTTATAGTTGAATTATTGATTGAAATGATTTACTATTTCCATGTTGTAGGGCTTTTCGTTGGTGGTAGTGGATGTGTAATTATTTTGTCGGTTTTTCTGTCTCTTAATGCCTTGTTTGTACTTTCAAAAAAATACTGAATTGTTAAGTCTTGATTACTTTTTAATTTCTTTTGTGTAATTTATATAAGTACTTTTGTAATTTCCCTGTTTTACATAAAACATCTTGTATTTATTTACGCTGATGACAACTTTAGTTCAGTTGCCCACATTGCAATTTAATATCTCCCTCACACATATTTTAAAATTGCTGTCATAATTTACATCTATTCATACTGCATTTCTTTAAACATATTTTAGTTTTTTTAATGTCTTTGTCTTTAAACTTTTATATCAAGATTAAAAATGATTTAACCACTCCCATTATAGTAATGCAGTATCTATGTATGTCTATATATTTATATTTGCCAAAGTGTTTTATATTTTCCTGAGCATTTATGTTGCTCTTTAAGTTTCTTTCCAATTGAAAAAGACTCTAGCTTTTCTTGTAACACAGGTCTAATAGACATATCACCTTAGTTTGGGGAAATATTTATTTCTTCTTAATTTTTGAGGAAGAGATTTACAGATAATAGTATTTTGGTGGGCAGTTTTTACATTTGTTTCACTGTTAGCACTTTCAACATATCATTTCATTCCTTCTGTCCTACAATTTTATGCTTAAGAGAAATTGCTCCTAAGCTTTTGGGAGATTCCCTCATTGCCTTTTACTTGCTACTTTCAGGCTCTTTTTGTTTGACTTTTGACAATTTGATTATAATGCTCTTCAGTGTGGATTTATCGGCTTTCAGCTTGTACAGTATTCTTTTACATCTTGGATATGTATGTCTGTTAAGTGCCTCAAATTTGGACAAACCATTCTTTGTTTAATAAATTCTTGGTCCTTTCTTTTTCTGTTTTCTTTTTTGATATCCAGGTACTGGATGTATTGGTTCACCTGATGCTGTTCTCTAATATCTTTCACTTTATTTTTAAATTTTTATTCCTCTTTTTCATTCTTCCTTTTATTGAATAAACTTCCACAACCTGCTTTTGAGGTCATTGATCTATTCTTCCTTTTGATCTCACCATTAAATCCTCTAGGAAAGATCTGTTTGGTTATTGTGTTTGTCAATTAAATTTTTCCTGCTTGATATTATCATTATACTTTCTTTTTGTTTTCATTCTCTGTTCTTTCCAGATTAGAATTTGGAAATTCTAATTCTCTTCAATTTGATGAGCATTTTTATGAAGATTATTTTTAATTCTCTGTTTAATAATCATATAACTCAATTTCTTTAGGTTCATTTTCTGGAGATTTCTTTTTGACATTTAGAGCATCTTTGCTTGATTCTCTATTTACTTGATAACCTGTGTTGCTATCTATGCAGTAGAGAAAGGTATGTCTCATGGCCTTGACAGTTGGGTCTTCTATGGGAAAAGATTCCTGCCAATTCATCCAATCAGACATTCTAGGGGCTCTATCAAATCTTTTCCTCCCCAGGGAAAAGCAGGTAGCTTTGTTTTTTTACTTATTTGTGAGGAGCCAGGGGGCAGGTGGGCAGGGCAGTTTGGGCATCTACCAGCCAAGCTGACCTCCCTGTGCCCCATGTGCTCGATTGTCCCAGATTCATCAGGCCACCTGCCTTGGTGAAACATGCTAATGCTTAAGCATCCTCAGAGAAGCTGGGGTGCTACACATGGGAGTCAAGTCTTTCCCTTCCCGTGGAATGGAGAAGCAGAGAGCAGGAAGTTTTTAACTGGCTCAGTGTGTGAGATCAACCGCGTCTGCCAGCCCGAGATGCCATCTTCAGTCTATTCTGTGTGGCCAGTCTCTGACAGTCTGTTAAAGGAAATGGATCCATTATCCAAATCTTTCTCACCCTGGCTGGATTTGGAAGCTGGGAGTCTCTTTCTGGATGGGGGATGCTTTGCCAGGGACAGGATCTCCATACCTGAAAGGATGGCTAAAGCTTTTTATCAGCTTCTCGGAGTCTGGTTTTATATCCTCTGAGATGCAAAAGCCTTTCAGCTAGTTTTAAGATCACTACTACAAAAGAAATATATTCTTGCATTTTCATGGAGTCAGTGTGTTTTTGTAGGGAAAGGAGAATCCAAGGAGTCTCCTCAGTCTTCATTATATTTCCCTCTCATCTGGGTTATCTTTAATAGTACAATAGTAATTGTGTTGGCTCTCAACTCAGCAATAAGACAGGAAAATCCATTTTTACCGCTTCTGTTCAACATTATGCTAAGATCCTAGACAGGAGGCAAGAGAAAAATAAATAAATAGAGGCACTAAGATTGGAATGGAAGAGGCAAAATTTTATTTACAAACATGATCATTTGCATTAAAAATCTGATGAAATATTCTTTTTGAAAGTATTTTAATTAAACTAAGTAAATTTAATACAATGTCAAAATTAAAGATCAATTTAAAACTCAACTATGTGTTCTTATACTAACAAATTATAATCAAATAAGAAAATTTAAAGATATCATTGACAACACTTCTAGGAATATGAAATAAATTAGAGAGGAATTGAGGAAAAATATGAAGGACCTAAAATTAACTTTTTTAGTTCTGTGCACTAAAAACTACAAAACATTTATGTCAAATTTTAAAACGATGCTACAATTTGAAAGTCTCCAAAAGTCATGTTGAAACTCAATGCTTATTGTGGAGATGATGATTATTACTGTTAGCAGATGAGAATTTGGGGGAATGGTTATGGCTTGAACATGGAATATACCCCAAAGACTCATGTTTCAAAGACAGCTTTGGGAAGGTGACTCAGTTGTGGTGTCAGTCTGATCATCAGTGAATCCGTCCACTGATGTGCTGTGCCCCTCCTCCACCTCCACGCTGTCTCTGGGGAGCAGCTGAGCCCAGAAGGTAACCAAAGCCAAAATAAATGCCTCCTTCTGTAAACTGTGCATGCCAGCTATTGTATCTCAGCAGGAGGAACATGACAAAGACAGAAGTAATTAAACCATTAGGGCTCTCCTCCTGTGAGTGGCTCTGTGCCCTAGACAAGGCCTGGAGGGAAGACGCATCAGCCTTTGTGCCCTTCTTCTTGCTGCCATGTGAAGACACAACACTCTTACTCTGGCAAATGTAGCAGACAGGTACCACCTGAGAAGCAGAGCACCAGGCCTCTGCAAACACTCTACCTGCCAGGGTTCTCCTCTGCGACTTTCTGTTCTTCAGAGCTCTTGGAAGTAAATTTATGTTCATTACAAATTACTGGGCTTGGGGTATATTGTTATAGCACCAGGACTGAGAAAGATGACCTTATAAATAGAGAGATAAACCTAGTACATAGGTCAGAAGCCTCACATTGCTAAGATGATGATTGTCTCCAAAGTTTTCTATATGCTTAGTGCAATTTCTGTTTAAAATCTAGCAGTATTTCTTTTGTGGAAAGTGAAAACAGATCCTGAAAAACACATGAAAATAGAAAGCACAATTTTGGAAAGGAAAAATGAACATTATCTCTTTTGGATCTTTGTAATAAAGATACCGTAAGAAAACAAGGCAAAATAAACGCTATTTTGGGACATTTTAATAAAGATATTATTAGCAAAAAGTGAGTTTTCTCTGTAAGTTATGTAACTACATCAAGGGAAGAATATGGGGAGTTAAAGAAATGGACCTGCACATATATGGACAATTGACTTTTGACAAAAGTGAAGAAACAATGAAATGGAGAAGTGATAGTTATTTCAACAATTGGCTAGTCATATGAAAAATAACACAAAGATAAAGTTAGACACAGGACAACCTATAAAAATGTATAAAATGGATCATAGATGTCAATTTTAAATTAAAATTATGATAATTACAGGATAAATATAGGAAGAAATTTATAATGCTTAATTAGGCTAAGAATTATGAAATATGACAACAAATCAAAATCTGTAAAAATTAATGTTGACGTCATCAAATTAAAAACATCTCTTCAAGATGTAACACTAGGAGAAAGAAAGTAGAAGTCAAAGACTGGAGAAAAAAAATCACTAAATAAAATACTGATAAATGTCGTTTATCAAGAAAAAAAATGCTCACATCAATAATCAGGAGACATGCCAATTTTAAAAAGTGAGTGAAATTGATGAACAGACACTTCAATAATAAAAGTAATTAGAAAAGTATATAGATGATAGGTAAATTGATGGCACATAAGCACAGTAAAGGCATTATATATTTGTCAAATAAATATTATCACACAGTGAAATAGCACCATATGTATATTTAATTGCTAAAATTAAAAAAAAAGACTGACCATACCACATATTGATAAAGAAATACTAAAACTGTAACTCTTAATTTGATGCTGAAAATATAACACACTACAATCTGTTTGGAAAACAGCTCAGCCATTTCTTTAACAAATGTCAAAAACATAACTACCACATGATTTCAGCCAATCATTTTCTAGTTTTTACCTAAGACAAATTAGACCATATCTTCTTACAAAAGACATATACCTGACTGCTTACAACAGCTCACTTATAACAGCCCCCCAAAAGCAAAAGTGTTAACCTAAATACCAACAAGTCAATGGGTAAATAATCAATATAAGGCAGTACTATTCGGCAATAAAAGTAATAACAAAGTAATAAGAGAAATCAGCTGTTGATGCATGCTGCTGCATGGATAAGCCTCAGTGTAAATGTGTCAAGTAAAAGAAGCCAGATGGGAAGGACAAGTTTAAGAAATCTAGTGTTTAGGTGAGTGTTTGCTTCAGCGTGGAAGAGTGGGGTAGACAGATGACACAAGGATAGACAGGAATTTGGGACTGGTAGATATGTTCATTTCTTTTAGTTGTAGTTGTAGCTCCATGATTATATATCTGTACAGAAACAGCAGTTGAATACCTGAAGATATACAGTTTATTGTGTGGCACTTATTCCTCAAAAGAGGCGCTAAACTATGACAAATTATTTTCACTAAATACACTAACACGGAGTGAAGCCATGTTTTGAGATCATTATAAATAATCATAACCTATTCTAGATTTAAAAGTACTTTGAGGGCCGGGGATTTGCCTCAGTGCCACTGCGCCTGCCTTGCTAGCGCAAGGACCTGAGTTCAATCCCTGGTATGGGGAAGAAAAAAATATGCAAAAAATAAACAAATAAAAAACAACCAAAAAATACTTTGCACATATGATTTTATATAAGACAAAGAAGCTTGCTATTTTGAAATTCACATATATATGTAATAAGAAGCTCTAGGTAGGACTTTAAAACTCTCTATTTTAAGGCATGAAGGAACTAGCTGAATGGACGTGATAAAAGCAATTAGCCTGCTGGGATGTCCCTTCTGTTTGTCATAACCTAAATTAGGAATAATTAGTTCTAGTTTAATTTTAAGAAAGGAGAGAGAAGCAAGTTTCAGGTGTATGTTTCCATGTATTATATTTTAATGAAAGTAAGGATGAGAGGTATTTGCTTATGTGTGAGAAATTCTAGGGTCTGCCAACCTTATCTCATTTTATACTATCCAAAGGAGATGTACTTATTACTCTTAAAATAAAGAAATGGAATAAATAATCCATATGGAAATGTTTTCTAAGCTCTAACTATGAAATGGCACTGAAAGGGTATGAAGCACAATAGATGGGGTTCCTGAAAATAGTAGACATGAGGCAAGTCAAGAAACTATCAGTAGAGAAAAAAGACAGCATAGGGTAAACAAGACATCACATTTACCAGTATCACTAGAAATATCTGGGAGCCTCTATAGCTTACTGTACCTAAGGTATGATTCTTCCTACCTGAAGGGTGAAGAAATTGGTCTATGTATTTAGCATTTCTCACTCACAATTGATGAGAGTGATTCTGAGCATTTTATGCCCCTTATACGCTATGTGAAGGACTGAGCATGCTCCTTGTGTCAGAGAATGCTCTCAGAAAGAACAATATCATTTAAATTGAAAACCAAGGGTATATAGTGAAGTATTACCAGTATCTGCTTCTAAAGGCTGTAAGTTGCATTCTATATTCAAACGTTTCTTAAATGTCACTCACAGAAATAGGGTTTTGGAAACAAGAATAAAGATAAAAGCAGTATTTAGCAGAAGTGATGTTTCTATTTCTGTGCATTAGAACTACTAATACTAACATAAAACAAAAAAGTCTCAATTCAAAGCACCACGACCTTGGAACTATCAGTTAGAGGGTAGCTGGGATGTAGATGAAATGAGTAAAGGTAACTAGAGTTGTCCAGCTGGACTCTCATGAGTTCTGATGTGAGACCATGTGCTTTTGCATGGCTAATGCTATAAAATCGTGTACAAGGATGAAAGCAGCACATGGAGGACTTTTATAAGTTTAGGTTTTATAGATTGTAATGGAGTAGAGATGAAAAGATTATATCATGTAAAAAAGATTTATTTTAAAGCTCCATGGGAAAATGAGAATCCAAGACGGTGTCTCAGCAAGAGAATATGACCAGTCAACTTTGCATTCAGACAGAAGCAGCAGTTGTAGACACCAGTATCACCCCGAGTGACCTATGGTAGCCATCTTGTCTTCCCCTTATCTGCTGCTCTACTCTCTAAGGACTCCAGAGCAATATGAGTCACTCTTCCTCCCTTATGATTGTTTGAATGTGTCCACCAGAGTTCATGTGTTGGACAGGTAATCACCAAATCCATCTGTTGCTGGTATTTAGGGATGGGATTAGATGAGGTAATGGGGGTAAAACCGTAAAGTAAGGTTAGTGGCAGTCTAAGAAGAGAGACCTAGTAGAGCTTGCAGGTTTCCTGTCTTGCCTTTTGGAATGTCATAATGCAGCACGAAAGCCCTCACCAGATGTGACACTCAATCTTGTATTTCTTAGCCTCCAAACTATAGTATACAAATCTCTGGTCTTTATCAGTTCCCCAGTGTTGAGTGTTATTTTGTACCAATAGAAAACATACTAAGACTTCATTCTTTTTCTCTCATATTCATACTCACTGGAGATCTGGTGTCATGGTAGCAGTAGGTCACTCTCCAATTGAAACACTGTTGGGGAATGTCCTTCCAGGCCAGCTTAGGGACTGCTGTCTTTGCCAGGTGGCAGATTCCCAGCACAATATGTTGTATCACTGTAGCCCCTAGATAATACAAAGCTGACCAGCTTCTGGAGAGGACCCTGTTCTGGTCATTTTCTTTACAAAAGGAATTGAGCCTCCCAAGAATATAGTGGTTTCAGAAATATACATTAATGTCATCAGGAAAGTGAGAGGAAATTATTTTCCAACTCAACCTCTAAAATATATATGGTTCCTGGAAAGGGGTAATGGATGTGAGTAGAAAATTAGTAGATAACACTGTTGTTCATTCTATTAGTTAGCTAAAAGAGAAAGCTGAGAAATTAGCACCTGAAATGATAGCTTTGATAATGATAAGGTAAAATAAATGAGAATAGGACATCTGAAATAGCCCTACTGCAGAAAATTATTATTGAACCTGCCTGAGAACAAATGCAGAGTTTTTCATAGTGACAACTAGTGGCTCTTTGCTCTCCTCATGTGTTCATAATTCTGCTTCAGAAGCAGCAAATGGTAACAGAATTCTTCTTTATTTACTCAATATCTGGACATAGCTTCTATTCTTTAAAAATTAAAATAATGAAACAGTATTACCAAAAATTACCTCCTCGTGCACGTTAATGATACTGATTTTAAAAAAGCATTTTCTAAAGTACTTATAGATATATTCATGGTTTATACATAAAGTGCAAGTTTTACTGCTATTATCATTATCAGCAGTTTAATTGACTCAATGTACATGAAAAATGACCATGCATCAAACTATGACAGTAAATACATTTTAAAAACTTCAGTCCATATAGCATCTATGATTAAGTTGCATAACAAAGCTTCACTTAAAGAGTATTGCAAAACTTTTTTAAGAAATGGCTTCAGCTACAAGTTGACTCTAATTTAAGGGAATCTTAAATTATTAATATTTCTGGGAAATGTATAAACTCCCTTCCCTTTTGTCCTCAATAGCAACAGCTTTTATAAGCAATATATTTTTAGTAGTCTTATTAGTTTGTCTCTTAGCAGTTTGTTTAAAAAATGACAAAGCTAAAACCAGCAAAGAAGTCAGCTAGTGAATGATAATGCTGTATATCTCATTGACACGGACCAAGATGTCTTCATAATTGGATTTAGATGAATGCAAAAGAATGAAGTGATTTCACAGAAAAGAGTTCTTGCATACCATGTCTGAAAGCTAAAGGCAAATACAAATTTTTCAAGGGAAAATATATTTTGAGTATTCATTTACTGGCTTTGTGTTAGGGATATGGGTAAAACATAGAAAAATAAAGCATTTTTCTTGGTTATGAAGAACTTTCACTTTGAAAAAATCAAATGGATTGCAATAGCACTTTAAAATCATGAAAAATGGAATAGTGCTCCATAATTAATATAAACTCTGTAGACAATAGTGACATTATGTACTCTATTCATGATGTTAGAGAACGTTAAACTGAAAATTACATTGAATTTAAGTTCAGATTATATTGAGGCACAGAATGTATTTTAAAGACTCAGTGGTAAACATTGAATTAGAGATAATTTTGTATCCCTTAGTATATAAATGAAATTATGTGCATCACAAAGTTCTACTTTCTCTAATAAGAATGCAACCAAGCCACTCTACTCACTTACACAAACAACCTCATGCAAAAGAGGAAATTAAAGTCATCCAGTTACGTTTCACAAGTGACCATTGATGTGCCGTCCCTCTCGATTTGTAGCCATCAGGAGGGACAATGTCTGAATCATGACTTCTGTTCAGACAGGAAGTGTGGCCCTTGTTTATTTTCATTTGTTCCCCACTGTAACTCAGATTTTGAAGAACTTTCTATTAAGTGACCAAATGATTCTGTTGTGGTTTACAAAGGGAAGGGGAGGGGCAATAAGTGACAGGGTATATATGTACAGTTTTCCTTTAATTCTTTCTGTTGTTCTCAATCAAGGTCCTTTGGATATATGGGGAGACTTAGTTATCCCTGGGTTTCAGGGACCAGGGAACATAGATGCTAAATATCCTGTAGTACGTGTGAAAACTGTACAGATTGAAGAATTTTCCTACTGAATGTACTACTGGAGCTGCAGGGGTTTGAAAGAGGAAAACATCCCTCAAGTTTAGTAGAGATTCTGTGGAGATGCCCTGAATATTCATAAGCCAGACTGCACTTTGTGCCTGTAGGAGTTCTAGTACACATGATGTAAATTAGAAGAAAAAAATGTGCTATTTGTCCAACATCTTTACGAGACTGCAGTGGTCAGTACTGCTCTCAGAGCTTCATGAGGCTGCCAAAGGACAACAAGAAAGACGCTGTGAAGTCAGCCAAGAAAGACAAAGACCCAGTGAACAAATACTGGGACAAGGCCAAGAAAAAGTGGTCAAAAGGCAATTTGGGGACAACCTTGTCTTGTTGGAGAAAGCTATTTACTAAAATCTCGGTAAGGAAATTCCCCACCATAACCTAATAAAGCCAGCAGTGATCTCTCAAAACTGAAGCTACACTTTCTCCTGGCCAAGGAGACCTTTCAGGGGCTCCTTAGTAAAAAGCTTGTCAAACTGGTTTCAAAGCTCAGAGCTCAAATAATTTATACCAGAAATATCAAGGGTGGAGTTGCCCCAGCTACTGCAGGAATAGGGCCAACCAACTGTACAGCTGTAAAAATTAAGCTTTATTAAACAAAAGAATTGTAAACTACTGTATATAATTATATCTTCACTATCCCAGCCCTGCTAGTTTATCATAGTGGAAATTATTCGGCAAAAATATCCGCAAGGATTTTTATTGCATCTAATCAAGAGATAAAACTACAAGGAAATGGGTATATGTATTACTTAAAATCATTAAATCACGATCATATGTACTCATTTATATCATTTTAAAACCATGAAAATTGTGTGTATTTATCTGTTTCCTAAGAAAACTGATACAGAGACAGATAATCATAAAATTTATCTAATGTGATGTACAAATCACTCAACATTTCAAAGAGAAAAGAAATTTTTATGACATCCATGAAATTAAAATTGTTTTGTATCTACTTTGTGGGGAGGGGTGGGGAGAGAGAGAGAGAGTCTGTGTTATCCAACTGAAACATCTTTACAATGGCGTTAAGAACCCAATTCAGGACTCCAACTGCAGCTCTGTTTCCTGTAGGATGATCTTATGCAAGTTATGTAGCCCTTTTGTGAATTTGTTTTTCATCTTTAAATTAGAATATGAATAATACTTCTTTTAGCTGGCTACTTAAACTGTTTGTTTTTATTACAAAAGTGTACCCCATAGGAAAGTGAATAATACAAGAACATTCGTTTTGGGGAATTATAGACCAAAGCTCAGGGTCACCACCACCAAGGTTGACACATTGTCAGCACCCCACTTTTCCCACTTACAGCTTTCTCCCCAAAGTCCTTACTGTTATGATATTATGTTTTGTTGATATTATATTGATAAATTATGTATTCTTAGCAAAACTCATTTTGTTGCAACAACAAATATATATGAACAATACTTCTATGAACGTTCAATATTTCAATACATATTTAGCATTAGGTCTAAAATTTTGGGGGTTTTGGGGGGGATTTTTTGGTACCAGAGATCGAATAAAACTTTGTTTTTATAAGCAGTTATTTTTAAATAGAAGCTCACTGACCACGGCCAGTTTATTTGGGCCAGTTTTCCCATCTATGTTGGACCTTGTACAACTCCTGACATGGAAAAAGAAAACCCCCATAGAAGAAAACTCATTAAATGCACAGTATTATTAATAAAATGGTGCACATAGAAAGGAGTATTTAACAGCATTTTATAGCCTTCTTATAGCCCACCTTAGAGAATCACTGTTTAATTTTCCCTTAGCCACCATAGAAATCATAAAATCTTTATGATGTTCCTCCTAGGGATTTTGTCCCAGTGACGTTACCTGGGTGATGGTAATGTTTTATTTTCTTTAGGTTAGATCAGTGTCTCTTCTTTGTTGACCAGGAAGCTAGAAAACACATAGCAATTAAAAAGATGTACAGTCTAATATATTTTAATTAGAGATGATTACCCACATCCACCGATGGGTATTCACAAATTGGCTACTAACCCTTTTAAAAATAGGACTGATTTTGTATTGTTGCCATTGATTTTGAAAGCTGTGCAAAAGAAAATGAGGATTATGCAGGCACAGAAGTGCTTTCTTTTGTATTTGCTTTGTTTTTCTTTTCTTGTTTTGAATAATAACATGGTTATTTTCCTCTTAAAATTATAATATTCTTTGAAATGAGAACCTGAAACAGTCTTATCTTGTTTGGGAAATAATTTATTTTACAGAAGGTAGATGGTATAGAGGAAATAGTTACTATTTAATACATTATATACAGCTGACCTTTTCAGGAAAAGTGACTTTATAATATCTGTCTTTAAAAAAAATAGACACTTTGTTACTGACTAAATTAAACATTTTTTTTTTCAACTAGAAAATTGGAATAGAGCCCAAAGAGAAAAGTCATGACAGGAAGCAGGTGTGAGTCTGGAGTATCACTATTACGATATTTTCTCGACAATTTTAACTTGATATGATCAAACAGAATATTTGTTCTCTTTTTCAACCAAGCATTTTTATCTCCTGAAATTTGCAAATCGCCACCATCTTTCTCAGGCTTGTAAACTAAATCATTATTATGAATGTGTTTCCTTTTCCTTGCTTTTGACACAGTCTTGAGAAAATTTTGTCATTTCTTCCTGAAATGTATCTGTTTCCTCCTCCCTACTTCCATACCCATCACCCTAGCCTATGTAAAGGACGTGTCGACGTATTGCACCTAGGTAAATACCTCACAAAATCTTAAGGATCCCCAGGTTATCTGGTGTTACAGTTCTGATCTAGAATTTCTTCCCAAGGTCTCGTGTTCAGACCTGGAGCTTTTGGAGGGGAATCGATCATGGGGTGTTAGAGTCCAAGGGTATTGCTCCACTGATGAGTTCATGACTGATTTTCCTATTGCGAGGTGGAGCCTAGTTAGAGCAAGTGTCAGTGAGGGAACTATGTCACAGAGTCCCATTTCACCCTCCTGGATTCTAATCTTCACAGGCTAGTCAGACCGATCGTTAGAAAATGCAAACCAGACCATGTTACCTTCCCAATAAAAATAATGTATAAGAGGATTTTTGAGTGGGATTTTTCCTCTTCACTCACAGCTGCATTACCCACACTGAACATGGTAGGTGGCAGATGTCTCAAGAGTCTGTAGAGATCTAGATATATCTCTGCGAGATACTGAGAGCTATCACAACTGGTCTATCCCATGTCACAGCAGACTTCCTCTTCCTCTCCTTTCTCTCTCCCTTATTCTCTTCTCCTTCTGTAAGACAAAGTTGGTGGTTACCGTGAGTTACAGATCAGCCTTGGCTTTTGTCCTTTCTGCATGAATTAAGGTGGGGGATCCTTTCTGATAACTTGAAGTACTCAAGGAAATTACTCCAATAAATTGGAAATGCTGCAAGAAAAGGGAAGAAAAAAGCAGATCTTCACCATCTTATCACCAGTGAAGCATTCACAGGACATTGAACCATTCTGGGAAACGCTGACATAGGCTTGAGTTTGTAGCATTATGGTTAAAGAAAACGATGCCTGACTTTTACCTGGAGAAGTCTGAATGCAAAATGTTTCATCTTGCTACCTAGAAAAACACCACTGGATAGAAGAAGAATGGCTGCTTTCTCTTGAGTCTGCTTGTGAGCCACCTGAATTTTGCTCATTTTAAACACCTCATCCCTTCTTCTCAACCCTCCTGTTCTCTCTTATCCTCAGCCTAATACAGAACTTAGTTTGTGTGCAACGAGTGAAAAGTCTGACACAGAATGGCTCAGTTTTCTGGTACCAGAAGGCTGAAAGCCGTCATTTGAGCAGACTCAAGTATCATCAGAAGGCTCTGGGAAAAATCATTCTCCTGCTCAGGCAGTTCTTGTTGTTGGCAGAATTTATCCTTTTGTACACAGGGCCCATGCTTCTGATTTCCAGCTGGGTGTTAACTCTGGTCTCTCCTAAATCCTAGAGGCCTTCTCAAGTCAGTTTGTGTGGCTCCCTCCATCCTCCAGGCAACCACGGCACACAGAATATTTCTTCTGCTGCAAAACTCTGACTTCTATTTGCAACTAGCCAAACAAATCTTTTTATTTTCTTTTTGACAATACTGGAGATTGAACTCAGGACCTTCACACTGAGGTACATTACAAGGTGACTTAAGTTTTTTTTTTTCTTTTTTGAGACAAGGTCTCCCTAAATGGACAAATGGCCCAGGCTAGGATCAGACTTGCTACCCTCCTGCTTCAGTCTCTGGGAGTGCTGGAATTACAGGCCCCATACCTAGCTTAAAACTCTTTTTAAAGGACTCAAGTGACTAGGTTAGACCAGGCTAGTCTCAAGTTATATTGAACTGGCCTTCAATCACATCTGCAGAATTCTTTCACAGAAGCACTCCAATTGATGTTTTTATGAAGAATCAAAGACTGGCAATCTTGGTGTCTATTATAGAATTCTGCCCACCATACCCCGTTTTTTACTTCAGGCCTTCAATAGCCTCAAACAGCCGAAACTATCAGAAGAGTGGGTTGGAGACAAGCACCTACTAGATATGAAAATAAAATTTTTATTATCCTATATTTTAAATGTGTAAAAATAAAGCTGTATTTTTAATTCAAGAGAAGCAAGCTATTATCAATAGGCAGAGAAGGGGCTCCATTGGTGCAACCACTGCACCTTCACCAATATGGCCCCATGATCATGTTCTATTCAGCTCTCCGAAGAGCTAACTTTATCCACTCCTCACAGACTTTCTCTAAGTCATTACATCTGAATGAGACACTAGCCTCAACTTGAACTCCTAAGCCAAATGGAGGAGAAGTTTTCATACTTTGATCTCTTAGCTCGAGTTGTTTTTCTGACCCCACACCTTAACTAGATATCATCTTATTATATTTTATCATTTCAGTATCTTAATTCCCTTTATAACACATATCATAATTTTAATCACTTATTTGTTTATTTATTGTCTGTCACAGCTACATCTCAAGTTTCATAAGTACAAGAACGTCAGTCTTGACCTTTCTTATATTTGATACCATTTATAAATACTATTCAAAACACTGAAGAAGTTCTGAGATGTCTAAAGAGAAGATAAAGTTGCAAAATCTGAGCCACTGAACTAAACATATTCAAAAGACCTGTTTTGTTTGAACAGCAACAACAAAATGTCTTCAATAAACTGAATGTAATCCATTTGGAACTGAATTTCAATGACCTCTCTAGCTTGCTGACTCTATTATTTTTATGATGTCCCTTCACACATGCATATGCCCTATATCATAAACAAATGTTAGAATAGATGATAATATTTAACAGTGAGAAGTACAGAAATCCAGTTATGAATTCAGAAGAATGGCTGTACTTTAAGGACAGGCAAAAGAAGAAATGGGTTTTTCTTTTGTCTTTTTGCTATTTTTTAAATACTTCTGTTCCCACCTGCCTGAATTCTAATACCCGTTGCTCTTTAGTAACTGCAGACCTAAATTCAACCTTTCAACATTTTTTGACACTTAAAAAGGTAATCTTTTTTTGTGTAAACACTCGAGTAGGCCTCTTATTCCTCCTCCAGAACTGTGTACTAAATTATTTTGACGTCAAAGGTTTACATTTTAAAATCCTCTATGGCTTATATTGTAGTTGGTCCTTGTATAAAGTCGGTGCTCATGGTTGCCGGGTGAAGGCATAACTAAAAAAATTAAAGCAAGAGCTTTTTCCTAAGGATTACCAAACTCAGATTTAGGAAGATGAGTACGAGACTTTATTTCAGCACTTATTTTGAGAGTACATTGCTTCCTTGTTTACAGTTCAAATGTATTTATACTTTGCCTGGATCTATGAAAACATTTACATCTTCACGCCATACACAAATTTCTCTCATTATTTTTATATGCCTACCAGATGAATTTTTTTCATAAAAATGTTGTCCTGGAAATTCTCATACTGTAACTATGGGATACCTTCTTCACTAGGACATTGATAAATTAATGCTACATGTACTGAAGAATAGAGATCATGGTTTGTTTGTGTGTGTGTGTGTGTCTGTGTGTGTGAGTGTGCCCCAACCATGCTATTTTTGGTTAAACAGCTGAAATGAAACTTGTAAAGTCTGGACAGGCCTAATACTGGACTCACAGCTATCCTTTTATGTTCCTCTGCAATTTGAATATATTTATATGTCACATAGAAGTTATACTCAGGATTAATTTTGTCTGTGTAGTGCTTCGGGCATCTCAAATGTGTGCATCTCCAGAAAACTCAGACTCAGTTCCTCCAATATTAAAAGAACATAGACAGGCTTCCTTTCAGCCTAATCACCTTCCTATCACCCTTATCAGAAAGTCTCCAGGGCAGTGCTTCTCTCTGAAGAAAATGGCAATTATGAGAAAAACGAGATATGATTTCATGTAGCCCTCCCACACTTCTCCTTTTGTCCTTTCATTTCCACTTAGATTCCCCCGCTCTATCAAATTCACCCAGAGATGTGGCTATTTTGCTTCCATCAGATGGCTGTACTGCTCTACATTTTCCTCTACCTGTATTAAATCCTTCTGTTTCTCCAACAACCAGGTGCAATACAGAGATTTAGTAATTTTCAATGCCATTATTAAAATGGAAACATAATTTTTTGCAGAGAAGTCTTTACAGTATTTTAGTGATGTGTATATATCTCCCATCTTGTCTCTCTCTAGTCAATTATTACTTTTTATATAGAAATTAATGATCATGTGCTTTGCCTAAATAATTTTAAAAGTAAATGAATAAAAAGTAATATTAGAGAAAAACCTTTTTAACAATCTTAAATTTTATATGATGCACTTTGAGGAGACCTTTAGTAGTGTTTCTTATTGTTTTTCTCATTTTTGATGTGGGTGACGTTAATAATGGTGTGTAAGCCAATTACTGTGTACAAAGTCAATGCTTTGTTTCAGAGCTCCTCACTGAATATAGTTAAGCCAATAAAAGTTATCCCATAAATCTGTGTAGTCAAATTTTGTACATGTGCATGTGTATTTCATTTGCTTAGTTCAATTCTGTGTGCTAGAAAACAGCTCAAGGACATGACCAAGATTAACTATAAATTTTCCTTCAAGGATTAACTTTACATTTGCACCAGGCACGGAGGTGGGAGGGTCATAAACTTTTGTAGGTAAGTACACAATTCTAGTATAGAGTTAGCGTAAGATGGTTCACTTGAAACATGTTGGCTCCCGTAGCTCATAAAATATCTACTTGTTATACCTAGAAAATAAATATTAAAAGAACTGTAGCCCTAATTTCAGAGTGGCAACAGAAACAGAGGGCATTTGTATTGTGTTTTGTTTTGCAAAAGTTCATTTATTTTGATATTTACATGTGCTGGCGTAGAACGCTTCTTGCTAAATTAGGAACTGACAGCTTAATTATATATGATTGATATGCTTTCTTTGGAGGAGTCACTACTGGAATAAAACCTCTACCTTTATTCTTATTTTTGTTTATCATACTCCAAATAAAACAAATATAGAATGGAGATATTGCAATTTTCTTGGATTTGGTATTGCTCATTTGAAAAATCCTAACACAGGCAGATTCCATTTAGCAAGTATTAAATCATCCTGTTCTGCATTGTAAGGTTGGTTCCCATATGGGATATTATTATTCTAGAATTGCTATGCAGATGTAAATATGACAAATACTGTTTTAATGAGAACTCCTTCAGGACATATTCATTGTTCTGTCTCTATTTAATCCTTGATGTAAGCAACAGGGGAGAACTGCCCCTTCCTCCATCTTAGCTTAGTCACACAATATTTTTTAAGAGCACATGCAATGTTTCAAAGAACTGCACTTTTAAATATCTGAGTGGTGTTAAATACTCCTCATAAAATGGCACCATCTCCATATCATATCAAAGTCTTTCCCATCAGTGGCAGAGCCTAATGGGGATAACATTGCCTTGGGAATCAGACTGACCTGGTTTCAATCTTTTGTGACTTACTAGCTGGGAAACCTGGAAATAGCATTTAACCCTGAGCTTCACATTCTTCCTGCGTGAAATGTTAGTAACTCTTCCAATAATACAAAATACTCAGAATTTATCACGATGCTTAAACCAAATAGTGGTGCACATAAATTATCAATAAGTATGTCCTCTGCATTGCATATAATCAGTATAGCTGTTATGGCCATGATGACAGTATGAAGGTTTTCACTGAAGAGTTTTTTATTGTTTCTCTAAGTAGCAACACTATTTCTTCTTTTAAGGGAATCAAATCAATTTGCACAAAAACAGAAAAAAAAGTCAAAGGAAAAAGAATCCTGTATGACTGTAAGGTAAGCTAAATGACAAAGATTTGGGAGATCATATAGATGTACTTCTTTGAAATGAAACCTAAGGTATAATCCTGGGTACTCAGTTAAGTCAGTTGGGAAGAAAAGAACAAAATCCCAGTTCAACCTGCTTTAAGATAAAAAGAAAATTGATTGACTCCTTAATTCACATGTCAAATGGGTAGCTCTGGCTAAAGGGACAGTCAAATAGTATACTCGGGGTCTTGTCTATGATTACTTTGCTGTCTTTTCTCTGGTCAGTACCTTCCCAGAGAGATCTTCCTGGGACAAACATACATTTGAGAGTTTCATATCTACGTAATTTTCATAATCACAATAAGGCATCACTGTCTCTTTCAGTGCTGAAACTTGGCAAAAGGGTGATAATAAGCAGCACCTGGATCATACACCCAGTGTGAACTATGCCTCCGCTATGCTCCAGGAAACAGTAATTTAGTACTCCATAATGTATTATAAGATCATTTCTATAACACAGAAGGTAGTTCCCTTGATTAAAGTTCTATCGAATTTACATGAAATAGGAACAGAGAATTTCTCAAAAGAAAAAGGAATAAGTGACAGGAGACAGACCCAATTTCTACCTTCATGCCTCATACATTCTAAGAAAGACATATTAATCAAATATTTTCTCTAGAAAGACATATTAATTAAATATTTTCTCTAAATCATAATTACATTGAGTTTTACCAATAAGATGTGTTTTGAAATCATTTTCTAAAGACAGATGAACTAGTTAAAATGATAGGGCAGGGCCAGGGATTTAGCTCAGTGGTTTCACCACCTGCTGCGCAAATGCAAGGACCTGAGTTCGATCCCCGGTACCAAAACAAATAAAAAATAAAATGGTAGGCCAGGCTACTAAAAGTGAAGAGAAGTTGATGTTTGTAGCACCAACAGCCATTGGCTAAAAGAAGATGGTAGGAAGAAGATCCCTATTAGGTTACGGAAAATATGTAAAGTTATGTGATGAATGAGGAGGACAATGATAAAGCAGCATTGCCTTTAGCTAAAAGAAATTAAAGGTGCCTTAAAGGTAAAGTTATCACATGTTCATAGATTGGATGATTTAATGTTGCTAACTTGCCAATACTCTTCAAATTGATCTACACATTTAATGTAATTTCTTTTTTTTTTTTTTTTTTTTTCTTGGTACCTGGGATTGAACTCTGGACCTTGCGCTTGCAAGGCAGGCTCTGGAACCACTGAGCTAAATCCCTGGCCCATTTAATGTAATTTCTATTACAATTCTAACTAACCATTTTGTTCTGTAAATGGAAAAGCTGATCCTAATATTCTTTGGAAATGCAAGGAGGCAAGAATATGCAAAAAGATCACGAAAAAAGAAGACAACATTAGAGGAGACATACTTCCTGATTTCAAAACCACAGAATCTGAGTATAATGGTAACAGCTTAAGGACAGATATATAGATCAACAGTGTATGAAAGCGACAGTCCAGAAATAAATACCGGAGTCTGTGGTCAGTTTATTTGCAATGAGGTCTAGAGAGAGAATTTTTTTTCAATCAATAGTGTGAGAAAAATCGGACATTTATATTAAAAGAAGGAATTGTATCCCTCTTTGCACACTTTCAATAGTGAATTATGTTATTGTATAACCAACAGCTTTAGGGTGAACAGATATATGATTGTGTAGTCTAAATATATCAAGTACTTATTCATTTAGGAGACCTAAGATCTACAAGATGAAAGATATCCTGTTATGTTCTGTAATGAATTAAAATAAACATCTCACACCTCTGAGAGCCTCTATTTTAATTTAATTGTATACAAATAAGTATCAATATGTAGGGGACCACAATATTGATTATGCCCAAAGCAGCTATAAGCCATGCAGGCTGTGATGAGTTAACCCACCATTGGCTTAGTTTGAAAAGTGAGTCCAGTCCAGCTGAAGCCTACATGCTGAGGTCAGAGTAACTTGCACCCAAATTCTAGTTAAGAAGGGCAAGGTTCTAAGGACAACTGTATATTTTGTCTATTCTGTTCCTAATTCGAGAGTGCTTTGTTCCTTTGCAAGCCTTGCCTGCATTAGTTTCCATAGAAACTGCACAACTTCACGTCCTTGCACGCAGTCCCATCCTCCCACATAGTTCACCTTTACCCCAATTGATTATCAATAAAAGTCAATGGCTTGGCCTAACCAGTGCCTTTGCTGAATGAATAGCTTTGGCTGTCCTGGCTACTCAGTTTCCCTGTCTCCTTAGTCCTATCTTTTAGGGGTTTTGTTTGTTTTTTGTTTTTGATTTGGTTTTTTCCCCTCAGCCTTGCACCATAGTACCATGCTATACCATGCAGACCTACTACAGAGGTCTCCGATATCAATACTACATAAGGCCAATTGTAACAGATATTGCAAACATAGTGAATCTTGTGTCTGTAAAAAAACAGAAGGGCCAGAAACTCACACGAAGAGATTGAGGCAGGTTTTATTAAAGGACCTGGGATTTGATATGGGAATATAGAATAGGAAGAATTTGATTGGTTAAATTGGTTTTGTAGCAGGAAGCACAATAAAGAAAATAGAGATATAAAACACTGCAAAGATAACATCAGTTTTGACAAAATATGGAATATGTATACACTATAAGTTAGAAATAATGTTCAGAAATAAGTTAAAACAGAGTTTGGATATTGCTCTTTAGTATACTGTTGGGAAGTGCTACATACAGATTTTTCTCCTCAAAAATGTATTTCTTACTAATTAATAATCACCAACTACTTATTTTGGCTCTTTATAACAAAGAGCATAACTTGGGTTTTTGATTCAAAGTCAACTTGTACTCTTAATATTTATTTATATGTAGAGATGGACTGATATTTTTTAGAATTTCACATTAAAAACCAGACAGTGGTCCTGATCTGAAGACAGACTAGAATATTACTCAGCCATAAAAGATAAGCAAGAAAAATTATTTGGGCAAGTATTGAACTTATTCCAATTTACGTAGGTTCATAGATGGACAGTAATCCTATTTTTACTCAGAATATTTTCAATTTGAAGATAAAATTCAAGGAATGAATAATAAATTACATGTATCCAACATTATAGTATCATATAGAATGCTCTCACTGCGGCAAAAATCATTTGTGCTCTATTTATTTCTCTCTCCTCTGAGACCCATGGAAACCTTTGATGTTTTCACTGCCTCCATAGATTTGTCCTTTTAGGAATGTCATAAACTGGAATCATATAGTATGTAGCATTTATGTAGTATTTTATTTCACATATTGATATGCATTTAAGGTTAGTGTTATAATTCTGTTATTTTAACAAATTATTTGGGTCATGATTTGGGTCAACTATAAAAAGAATGAAATTGTCATTTACAACAACATAGTTGGAACTGGAGGAAATGGATTAAACTAATTATAGAAAGATGAATACTGTGATCTTATGCATATGTGAAATCTAAAAAATTGGTCTAATAAAAATTAATAGTAGAATAATGATTTCCAGACCTTATGGAAAGTAAGGGAGAAGAAAAGATAAGGAAAGATTGGTCAAAGGGTCTTAAGTTACAGTTAAAAAGGAGAAATAACCTCTGTTGTTATATTGTACACTGTAGTGATTATAGATAATTACAATATACTATGTAGTTTTTAAAAGCTACAAGAAAGTATTTCGAATGTCTTCAGCACAAAGAAATAATAAAATTTTGAGGCGATATATATATGCTTACTTTGATTTGAATATTACACTATGTATACATGTATTGAAACAGCACGTGGTACCCATAAATAAGTGGGTACAAAATTTTAAAAAAGGAAATTGAAAAGTGCAACAGATGAAGAATGGGCATGGGGACAAAACATTATCAATCAACAGAAGGCATTAAAGTTAGTTTGTCTATGAACAGAGAGAGCCAGAGGATGGTATCAACTATGATAAAAGATAGGCGACCAACTAACGAAGAGATCCTTTGGATCATGGTTTAGGAGGTTTAGTCCATGGTCATTAGGCCCCTTTGCTTTTAGGCCTGCTGCAGGACAGTATGCACTGGTACCACACAGCATGAAGGGGAGCAAGACTCTTCATCTTGTGGCCAGGGTGCAGAGGGAGGAGGAGGGAAGACTTGGAGTCCCACAGCCACTAAGGCTGTGTGCCCAGTTACCTGAACACCTAGCAGGTGGCTTCATCACCTCTGCATAGTGGCATAGGCTAGGGACCAAACCATCAAAACATGAGATTGTGGGAAACCTTCTTGTTACAAATTAGAGCGAAGCTCCTCTAATTTTTTTGATGTCTTGATAGCTCATTTGCTTTTAGCATTTACAAATATTTCATGACTAGATATAATACACTTTACTCATTCATTTTCTGAAAGACATCTAGGATGATCCCAAGCTTAAGCAATCAGGAATTAAACTTCTGTAAATATCTATGTGTAGGCTTTTTTTGGTCATGTTTTTAATGCCTTTGAATAAATACCAAAAACAGCAGTTGCTGGATCATATCGTAAGGATTCCTTTAGTTCATTCAGATATGGAAAACTGTCCCTGAGAGTGGTTATGTAAGCTTGTATCTCACAGTGATGAAGATGAGTTCAAGTTGCTCCATTACTGCCCAGCAGTTGGTATCTGTGCTCTAGATTTTCACCTTTCTCACAGATGTGTAATTCTCTTTCACTGTAGTTTTAATTTTCATTGCAATCGTGACATCTAATGTGGATTATTTTTTCATATTCTTACTTGCCATCTATATATATTCTTTGGTGGGTTTTTGTTAAGACTTTATATCTTTCATGAGACCTGCTAGAGTCTTTGGTACATTTTTTTAATTGAGTTATTTTCTTATTGTTGAGTTTTAAAAGTACTTTGTATATATGTATCAGTCCTTCATCAGATCTGTCTTTTTAAAATTTTTTTTATTTTATAAGTACATGTTGGCTCTACATGAAATGTCCATTCATCTTGGGGAGTGGATACATGTGTATAACATGGCTTGTTTCTTTTTGTAATCCCCTTTCCCTTCTCACCTTCCTCCCTCCAACTCTGAATTCTCTCCCCCATTTTCATTCTTGTTCTTATTATCTCAGCTCATCTATTTGACAGACAATGTTTACATTCATTGTGGGTATTTGGTACCTGTACATGGCATACCTTAACTCTTATTCTTTCTCCTTCCACACTATCTCCCCTCATCCTCAGTCTCCTGGACCCCTTCCCATTTGCAAGAGATCTATCCTTTTGTTTCCTTCTATCTATCCTTTATTGTGCTTTTTGTAATTTGTCTTACTCAATTGTTTAACCATGTGTTTCTGATTTATTTCATTCAATATCATATTTTTCAGATGCATCCATTTTCCTACAAATGCCTCAAATATATCCTTCTTTACACCTGAGTAGTATTCCATTCCATATAGATACTACATTTTTCTTATCCATTCACCTGTTGCTGGGCATATAGCCTCCTTCTAGGATTTAGCTATTATGAATTGTGCTGCTATATACATTGGTATGCATGCATTTCTGTAATATGATGTCTTTAGCTCTTTTGGGAAGACACATTTTCTCTCAGTCTGTGTCTTGTCTTTTTATTTTCTTAATAGTATCTTTCCCAGAATATAATTTCTAAAACAATTACTGAAGTCTAGCTTATCAGCTCTTCCATTTATGGATGATGCCATTGGTGTTATAAAACAATCATTGCTAAACACAAAACTGTATAGCTTTTGTCTTATGTTGTTGTCTAGGATAGAGTTAGATCTGTGATATATTTTGAGTTACTTTTTATGAATGTGTAAGGTCTGTGTGTGTGTGTGTGTGTGTGTGTGTGTGTGTATGACTTATTTGTTTGCATTTAGTTGATCAGTTATATGACCCCTATTTGTTGGAAAGATTTTGTGCATTTTATTGAGTTGTCCTTAAGTCAAAATCAGTTGACTGTAATTATGTGAGTCTCTTCCTGGGCTCTTTGTATCATTCCACTGATTTATTTGTCCACTGTTATATTTCACCAATGCAACAAGTCCTGATTGCTTTAGGGTTACAGTATCTCTTAACATTGGGTAGTGTAATCCTCCAACATTGTTCTTCAGTAATGTGTTGGTCATTCTTGGACTTTTGCTTTTCCCCTTAAACAATTAAATCATCTTCTCTATATCAATGAAATCACTTGCTGGAATTTTGTTTAGAAGTCCAAATAATCTGTAGATGAACTTGGGAAGAAATGACATCAACCATCTCAAAAACTTTCTATTCAGAAACATGAAATATCTCTATTCATTTCTTTATAAATCTTTATCAGTTTTCTAGTTTTCCTCATAGAACTTATTTTGTTAGATTTTTATCTAAGTTTTTCTTTTTGGAAGTTGCTAATATACAAGGAATTATAGTTTTAATTTCAAATCCACTTGTTCATTCCTGGCAAATAGGAAAGAACTGACTTTTGGATGTTAAAAGTACCCTGCAGATTTGCTACACTGTTATTAGTTCCAGTTTTGTTGATCATTTCCAGATTTTCTCTATTGACAATCATTTCATCTGTAATCATAGACAGTTTTACTTCTTTCCCAATCAGCAATTTTCTAGGTAATCCACTAATGTAGAAATATTTGTCCTAGACCACCTTGTATTGCTATGAAGAAATACCTGGAGCTGGCAAACACATATGGAAAACGTGTTTATTTACCTCACAGTTCTGAAGGCTGCAAGGCCAAGATCAAGTGGCCCCATCTGTATGACCTTTGGGGAGAGCCTCCTGGCTGTCATAGAGAAGCAGATGGCATCAGATGGCAGAAGCACATGCAAAAGAGCTCATATGGTGACAGAGGAAACAAGAAATTAAGGAAGTGCCAGGTGTGCTGTTTTGTAACATCCCACTCCTGTAGAAACTTATCAACTCCTGTGAAACTGAAACCACTTTCTGAGAACAGCACTGATTCTTTCATAGGAACAGTCCTGACCTGCTAATCTTCCACTAAGATCCACTTCCTAAAAGTCCCATCAGGCTTCCATACAGTTACCTTGGAGACCAAACCTCCAGGACATGAACTTTTAGGAAATACTTTTGAACCATATTCAGAATGGCAAAGTTCTTTATCAACCTGAGAATGTGCTTTTGAAATTTATATTTTTAAATCAGCCTGAGGAAGTTTACTTCTATTTCTATTTATTGAGAGTGTTTTTCTTACATGAATAGATGTTGGATCTGTTATGATTATGTGGTTTTTAATTTAGATTTTTGATGTGATAAATTAATTAGATTTGGGGGGGGTCCTGGGGATCAAACTCGAATAATAGATTTTTGATTGTTGTAGCTACCATTTTTTGTTTTGTATTTTTGTTTTCATACAAAAAAATGAATGTCTTATTCAGTCAACAGTTACTTTTGCCAGTCACTTTTATATCTCCTGAGTTTTACTTATTCATTCATATCACTTTCTCTCAGTTTGAAGAACTACTTTAGCACTGATCCCATAAAATGCATTGTCTTAGCTTTTGTTTGCCTGGCTGTGTATTTAGCCCTCCTCATTTTTAAAGGCCAGCTTTGCTAAGTATAGTATTCTTGGTGGTCAGGGCTTTTTCTTTTTTTTTCTTCTCCCTCTCCCTTTCCCCTCCTCCTCTTCCTTCTTCACCTTCTGCTCCAGTACTTTGAAGATAACATGCAACTCTTTAGGAACTATAAAGTTTCTACTAAGAAACTTGCTGTCAGTTGAATTGGGACCCTTCCTCTCATGTGTACTTGTGATTTTTCTCTTGCTGCTCTATCTTCTTTATCATTAACATTGAAAGCTTAATAATAACAACATGTCTGAGGGTAGATAGACTTGGTTCAGTTAAATCCAACTAATGAGTTTGGAATTCCCTGTACCTGCATATTTGTATCATTTTAGAGATTTGGAAAGTTTTCTATTATTATCTCCTTCAATAAACTTTCTGCCCTTTGGCATTCTCATCTGTCTTGAATTGCAATAACCAGAATATTTGTCCTGTAATAGTCTATGAAATGTCGATAAACTTTCTTCATTCCATTTCTTTCTTTTTCTCTTTTTTGTCCTCTGACTATGCATTTAATAAGTTGCCTTTCAGCTCATTAATTCTTCTACTTGATCTATTCTGTCATTGGTGCCTTGTATAGCATTTCTAATTTGACTTACTGTATTTTTCAGCTGAAGGACTTGCTTGATTTTTAAAAATTCCTTTCATCTCTCTTTAAGTATTTTCTGTTGGAGTAGTGAGTCATTTTTCTGTGTTTTCTTAAAACTTTTGAATGATTCACCCCAGAGCTCTCCCATACTAGCTAAGATATGATCAGTTTCTGGCAGTTGATATTCACCATTATAGGAAAATTCTTGATGTTGTTGGTATGAGACTGAATGCAAATTGGAACATTAAGTATTTATTCCAGTCTCATAATCTAGCTTTGTGCCTATCTTTCTAGAAATCTTAAGTTTTCTCAGAACATGTAGCCACTTCTGCTATTTATATACTATAAGGTACCTTACATCCAAGTTTGCTGTTAGTTCACAAATGGTATGTTGTCACTGTTTCAGAACTAGAGGATGGACCAAGTGCTGAAGTTTTTATGTGATCCAGAGTTAGTATGTATAGTTCAACATGAACTGGGAAATTACCTAAAATGATGGTTTGTCCCCAAAATTCTTTTCCAAGAGCTGAAGTAGACACAGAAATTTGTCCACAGTCACTGGTTAGTGGCAAGGAGCTACACAATTCTGCCCAGCCCTGAATAGATTTACTTTTGAGAGAGCATCTCTAGCTTCCTGTACAACACCTGTTGCCACCAATGCTACAATGTTGTGTCATAACCTCAGTCCAGAGCCCACCAAAAGCACTGTGTGTTGCTGGGTTAGAACCAGTGTCCACACTGCTATGTGCTGCCTTCTTTGAAGTAGAATTGTGGCTTAAGGCTTCTTTACACAACCACAGGTGGTGGTTGACAGAAACCTAAGACAAGAAGGCTGTGTATCTCCACTTGACGGAAAGGCTGTTTCACAGCCTCTGTTATCAGCCTTGCTAGAGAATCAGGGCTGTTAGGCTCTAGCCGGTGTCAGCTTTCACCAGGCTGGTACTAAATGTCAAAGCAAAGTGCTTACTGTCCTGTCTTTCCACACTGTAAATGGAGTCTTGTTCAATGTTTGTTAACCCGAGGTTTGGGTATAATTGGTGAATTAAGTCTGTTGGCCACCAAGACCAATTCTAATCTGGGTCATACCTGAGTCTTATAGCCAGAAAGATGTGAATGTTCTTAGGAATATACCCAGCTCCATGCCACAGCTGGCAGGGCTGCAGGTGGAAACATAAGTCTGTCCCACCCAGTAATAGCTCTCTGCCTTGTTCCAGGGCAGGCCTAGAAACTCTGTGAGCACCAGGTAAAAGGGAATTGTGTTATAGAATGTTTGGAAAGGGACAGTGGAGAGATTCCCTTAGCCACTAAGTGTGACACTTGGTCACACCCGGTTCTCACAGTTTCAAGGACGGACCTCTGGTGTCTCAGGAGTGACCCAGGCCCACTCCAAGACTGGAAATGCTCCAGGCCCAATCTCAAGTCTTCCTAGTACAAGGCTATCAACCTAATGCCACTGCAGGTTCAGAGACTAGAAAGAGTAGCCTTGCTTTTCTGCCTGGGGCTGAATCTCATCATGGCAGGCTCAGCACAGAGTTCCAAGTCAAAGACTCCTGCTAATGTTACTACATCGGTCTTTTCCATCTGCTTTTCCCTCCACCACCTGACATTGGAAGGGAGGGGACATGGAGACAGTCACTTGGTTGCTTGGCTAATGCATTTCCAGCAGCCTAGTCAACAGGTACAGAAATAGGGGCAGGATTTGTGAGACTTTCCCTGGCACTGTGTTTCTTTGTGCCTGGCCCGGTACTGGCTTTCAAATCTAAGACCTGGACTTCATTCCTTCTCCTTCTCCATCTAGACGCATTTCTCTCCATGCTGCTTGGTATTGGGCTAAGAGTGATACAAGCAACTAGTTCTTTCTTATTTACTTAAAATATTATGCTAAACCATGACCCTGTGTTCTCTTACCTGGCTTCCTTAGCTCTTGTAAAAGTAGTTTGGCACCTAAATAGCTGTGTACATTGGAGCGTTTGTGAGGAGATGATTGCTGGAGAAGCTTGGCTGTCATCTTACCCCTCCTGTCATTTTTCACTGTGGAATCATTTTTGCATACCTGAGACAAATCCCGCTTGGGGTCTTGGAGAATAATGCTTTATAAACATCATGAAATTTGACTTTCTAATGGATGTTAAGCATTTTTGCATGAATTTTTATAAAAGATGTTGTTCTGAGGTTGTCTTTCTTTATAATATACCTGTCTGACTTTGTCATTAGGGTTTTATATCAATAATCTATAGCGAAGCATTTCCTCTAATTCTGTATTCTGAAAGGGATTGTAGAAAACTGGAACATTTTTCCCTTAAATGTTTGGTAGGGTTCACCAATGCATCCATCTGGGACTGTTTCTTTATTTCTGAAAAGTTAATAATTATTCACTGAATTTTCTGGTTAGATATATTTGATTCAAAGTGTCAAAATAAAGAAACTAGTCCATTTTTCTAGGTTATTAAATTTGTGAGCAAAGCTTTGTCAATAGCATTCCTTTGATTGTCTATAGCTATAGTGATCCTCCTGCTCCCCATTTCACTTCTGATATAAGTTTCTCTCTCTCTCCTCTCTCTCTCTCCTCTCTCTCTCATAGTTGGCATGGCTAGAAGCTTATCAACTTCATTGACCTTTTCTAATTTTAATTTTTTCTATTGGATTTAAAATTTTCTTCTTTTATTTTTAAATTCCTAAAATGAAGCTATGGGTGATTTATTTTAGATATTTCTTTTTAAAATAATATAATGATTCAATGCACTAATTTTGATGTAAGTAAAACATTCTATGCATAAATTCCCACACATTAGATAACTTGCATTTCAATTTTCATATAGTTCCAGGTTTTTTTTTCTTGTTTTTTTCCTTCATGCATGTGCTATTTTGAAGTGTGTTACTTACTCTCTGCACGCCTTGCTATTTTCAAGTTAACTTTCTATAATTGATTCCTAGTTTACTCCCATTCTGATCTGAGAGGGGATATGGTATTTCTCTTACTGTAAAATTTTTAAAGTGTGTTTTATAGCATAGAATATAGTGTGTCTTGGTGAAAGTTGTACATGTGCTTAAGAATAATAAATATTCTGCTTTTGGTGAATAAAAGAGTCTATAAATATGAGTTGCATGGAGTTGATTTCCCCACTGATTTTAGGCCTCCTGGAGCTCCCCATTTCTGATAGAAGAGTGTTGAACTTTCCAACTATAAAAATGAATTTATCTGTTCCTGCATTCAGATCTATCAGTTTTAGCCTCACATACACTGATGCTCTGTTGTTAGACAAATAGACATTAAGAATTATTATGTCTTCAGGAAAATCTATCTTTTCACAATTATGTAATTTTCCTATGTCCTAATAACTTCTCTTGATTTGATAACTGAAAAATATTGTATTAGTCATTTTCCTATTCCTGGACAAAATACCTGACTTCCACAACTTGAAGAAAAACTTATTTGGTTCATAATGTCAAAGGGTTGAGTCCATGGTCAGCTGGTTCCAAGGTAGAAATAACAAGGTAGTAGAGCAATGACATATGGAAGCTGCTTAATGCATGGCAGTCAAGAAGCATGGAGAGAAAGATGAGCCATAGGAGGAGATATAACCTAAGTGATATGTCCTAAGTGACTTGCCCCCACAAACTAGGCTCCACCCCTGAAGAGTACATTCACCTCAAAGGCCATCAATGTATTAATGCACTGATGTTTAAGCAAATAGCAACACTTTGTTCCATTGAGTATGCTCACTCACATGTCTTGTATATGGTGGTTGTATTTTGCTTGTATTAAATTGAATTGAGTGACAGCAATGCTGTGAGGGATGAATGGAAGGATTAAGGATTAAGGTTATTTTGTTACCATAAGGAACTCACTATGCTTATGAAGTGGAGCAGTGTTAATTGAAGCCGAATTGTGATGGTTGTAAATGTACATTGCAAACTCTAGAGGAAACACAAAAATGAAACAGAAGTATACTTGATACATAAAGAAAAGAGAATTAAATAATCTAAATGCACCAATTGAAAGACAGATTTCAGGGTGGATCAAAAAAACAAGACCCAACTGTATGCTGTCTATAAGAAACCCAGTTTAAATAGAAATATGTATGTGGATTAAAGAACAATGAAGATAGATATATCATAGTAAGAAAGATGAAGGAATAGCTATAATCTGTCATGTCTCCCTAAAGTTTTATATGTTCAGAAGTGGAGCTTTAAGGCAATTGGATCATGGGAGCACTGTATTTTAATCCTCCTTCCTCAGTCTCACAGAGTATATACTATAACTATGGAAGCCAAGGCATCAGATAATATTCTGCCCACAACATAGTGAATCAAGAAAGCTAGTGGTATAATGCTGTCCACATCTGAAGGCCTGAGAGGCAGGGAGCCACTGGCATGACCCTATTCTGCAGCCAAAGGCATGAGAAGCTGATGGAAAGGATTGCAGTGGCAGTGCTGGTACAAATTTCTGAGTCCAACACCAGGAACATTGATGCGCGCGATGGGAGAAGACTGTGTACCAGCTCCAAAACAGAAATGGCAGATGCTCCCTTACTCTGTAATTTTGTGGCATGGGGGACCTAATTTGACTTGATAATGCTCACCCACACTGATGAAAGTGGGGTGTTTTTTGCCCTGTCTATTGATTCGAGTGTTAGCTTCTCTGAAGACACACTCAAAATCGTACCTAGAATTAATGTTTTAATTCGCCCACTCAAGTTGACAGACAAAAGTAACTATCACAACCTGCTATTGGTTTATCTCATTATAAGAGTTGTTGAACCTGAATATTTGCATTAATGTATCATTACTTTACTGGACTAGTTTTTTGCTTAAATTCATCATGGTGGCACTGTACTTATTCCCAATTCACCTCATTATATCTGCCTGTTCAAAGAAAAACAGTTTGTTTTCATTCTACATCTAGAATGTGCTCTTTTCTCCTTACTTTCTTCCTTCAACTCTTTGTATAAAACATAACCATTTTAGCTAATCATTGTAAAAATCAATTTTATAATGGTATTTTCCTAAATGTAACTCAAAACATCAAGTCTGTCTTTTTAATCTCTAAGAAAATAAGAACAAATTTACCTCTTATATTCTCACTGTCTATGTTAGTTTTACTAAACATCTTCAGGATAAATGAAGTATGTAGCGAGGTAACTTATTGTGTATTCAAACTATAAGCATTCCTATTAACAGAAGATAAAGGTTCTTATTTCACATTCCAGTCATATTCATTGCATTAGTAAAATAATTAGTTTAATTCTAGGGTGACAGGTAGGCAATGAAATGAATTTAGAATGTATTGAAATAGTATCACTGTCTCTGTAATATGTGTCATCTGTTTCCTGTTTAGTTTATTATTGGTGACATTCTTCATTTATATCCAATTATTAGTTAATACTGTTTTTTATTTTATATTATCATTATAATCATGCAAATGTATAGGGTCTTTGTTTTCATCAGTGATATGTTACATACCTTAAATTTTCATGATTTTACAAATGGAAAAATCAATGCAAAGAATATTGATGTGCTTTAAATGAAGAACTACAGTGAGAAGATACCCGGATAGTCTCATTCCAAAGCCTAAGCATTAACTGTTGTATAGTTCTAACTTTGTTATAAATTATATAAATACTAATTAAGGGCCGGGGATTTAGCTCAGTGGTTCTGGTGCCTGCCATGCAAATGCAAGGTCCCGAGCTCCATCCCCGGTACCAAAGACAAAAAAACAAACAAAAAATACTAATCAAAATCTTTTTATAAGTGTATATATATATATATAAACTAAAAAAGTTAAAATCTAGAATTTTATATAAAAGTTATAAATCAAATTTTGCATGTACTTTCCTAAGGATATTTTTGTATAAACTAAGAACATTAGCCTCCAAAATTAATCACAGTATAAATGGTATAAACTATTGAAAAGCATTACCTGTTATCCTTTAATACAAATCTTTACTTTTTGGTAAAGTATTGCTATTTAAGCCTCATAGAATCATGACATAGGAGAAGAAAAGTTTATTGATTCAAAAGAATCTAGCATTTCCACGAATTTTTTCCGAAACAAAAGGTTTTGAATGTTTTTCTATCTGACAATACTATTAGAATCCGTACATGAGGACTCTAATGGAAATGGATGAATCAGAAATCAACAGATTGATCAAACCGAGGTCAAGAGACCTTGCAAGCCGTTATCATTACTGCTTGTCAGGGATCTGCATCCGAACTGTAGGTGCCATCATGTGGTTCTTAACAGAAGGCCCCTGCACCAGTCGTAATTGCAGTGCATTTGGCACCTCTGACCTGACCTTGCAAGAACAGACAAGTGCTGAGCATGACAAAGGCTAAGG
Source organism: Heterocephalus glaber (assembly GCF_000247695.1). Next base: position 24,028,418 of record NW_004624742.1, read on the forward strand.
CAGGATGGACCCAGCACAGAACTGTGCAGGGTGCAGGGATCACTGAAGCATTACCATTTGCTGAGCTCCCACCTGGCCAGACAGCACAAGTGATTCCACACAGTATAATCTTGTGGATGCGCACTTTGCCCTCTCCTTCCCTCGTCTAGACTCAATTCCTCTAAATTCAGTAAATGGACTCTATGTTCACCTACAGCAAATGATCCCATTGCTGTTTAAAGCAACATATCCCATTTTTGCAAAATGAAAGAAAATTATTACCACACTGTAGCCTTTGTACACATACACGCACACACACACACACAGAAAATATTGGCCAAGGCTAGGAGCAAAGTTTTGTATCTACAGTAGATTGTTAATGATTTTTAATTTAAATTTTTGAATGGACAGTGAGTTATCTGAAATTATATCCAAAAATATGACATGTACATATGTTGTCCACAATTTAGACACTCTTTTTTCCATACAAGCAGTATCCTTCTCACCTTCATGGAGAACTTCCTCCACCAGAAGAGTGAGCATCAGAAGTTATGTTTGTATTGTATCCTGGGCTCATGGTGACAGCTAATTTATTATGACTAAATTCTTGAACTTAATTGGACTACACAGATTCTCTTTCTGAGTAATTTGGAATTAGTATTCAGACTCTGAGTAGTTCGAGGTTTATTCATTCCAAAAATGTATCCTATATATTTATGCACTTTTAGATAGCCATGTTTCACTAGGGAAACAAGAAAGTTATTCCACAAAATCGATATCAGAAGACTGATAAATAATTCCTGACCACTTTCCATATTCTAATTGAGTGTTTTTGATGGAGGCCTGGCTTAATTTCTATGCTTGAGTTTCTCAAAATATTTGAATATATAATTAACAAAGTCATCATGTCCTTAAGCTGCCTCAGATTGTTAGCATTATACACAAAGGTTCATAAAATATGCATCATTTCAAAAGTGTAGGTGAGATAAGCCATTGTTTTCAGTCCATAAACTGTTTTAAAGTTCTGCATCGATATGGGACTGGCTTTGGGATATTACATTAGTCCCAGTTCACTGGCAGTACCTGGAGGACAGCCTTCTTAGCCTTGCTGCATACAATAAATCTCTGGTGTCCTTTACAGAGAAAATAAGATAAGGCATTAATATTAAAAGGAATATATCCTCTCCAATATAATATATTAAAAATAAATATACTGGGGAGAACACACAAGTACTTTTGGAATTGCGTCGGATCTAAATTTCACCGTATGTAGTTCCTGCTTTCAAGTTTTCTAGCAATCAGTTCCACTTGATTTCTCATCCTTGAGACAAATGTTTCAGAATTAGAGCAAAGCTCAGTGACTCCAAGGTGTAGAAGTCAGCATATCAGAGTGAAATAGAATGGACTTTGAGCTTCCTACTTCTGGCTTCAAATCCCAAGTCCTCCATTGTTATCTGCCTGATCACAGGCAAGTTACTTTATCATTCTGAGTTACATTTTCCTTCTCTAAGAAATGGCAAATGGGTCAGAATGAGGAATAAATTAAATGAGCTGGCACTTGTCATGTAGCTGGAGTGGTGGTGTCCGATATATAGGAGGTGCACACAGTGTATTAATTCCTTTCTCCTTCACTCACATTGGATAATCTGTACCTTTAACTCAGCATCTTATGGTAATATACAATCACTAAGTAAGACTGGAGAAATGGTGACAGGTCCTCACGTGTAAATGTTCTCTGATCTACAGTTCCCATCGGCCACAGGGGTCTCCCAGTACTAACCACACTAATGATAAAGAACTATTTTTTTCATTTTAGAATCAATTTTCATGATGTATCTGTCTGGAACATTCTCTATAACAATAATAAATGCTGTTTATTGATCAATAACTAGGCAGCAATCAGCTAAGCATTATAAGATTTATTGCATTTAATATTCACAGCAACACTCCAAGTCAACTAGTGCTGTTTTTTATTTCAATACCATGAAATGTGAGGCTAAAAAGTTCTTTTTTTAAAGAGAGGTATTTTTTTTTTTAATCAAAGGTCACAAGCCAGAAAGAGTCAGAATTCAAAATCAGCTTTGCCTGCCCCGAAAGTGAATACCATAACTAAGATCTTTTATATCTGGCCTAGTGAAGTAATGGTGCCCTAGGATTTCAGTATTTGACAGAAATGAAGGAAAGAAATAGATAAAAGAAAAGTAAGTGATCCTGCCAACCAGTATTTTGGGGAAAAAAATCAATTATATACTCACTCATTTTCTCAATGAATAGTTCATAATTTCATTTTGTTATGTTTTCCAAATTTCGGAATTCAATTTGACTTTTCTTATCCTTGTTTTGAAAAGGACTGCCATAGTTGCTAAGCAATTCTTGTTTTATTTTGTGCTATGTCTTTTTCTCTTTTCCCTTCACAGAAACACCAATATATTTCATCAAAGAAATCAGAAGTGGACTAATATTTACTATTATAGCACAGTGATTTTTATTTCTCTGTAATCATAAAAAGAGATGAAGAACTATATTCTCTTTAAATTGATCAAATTATTCAACATTGAAAATTTATAAAATTTAATTTATTCAGTAAATATTTGTCCGATGTTAAGTATTCCTAGATATTGGAAATATAATGGTAAACAAAATGAACTTCATACCCTACAGGCAGAACAGACAGTAAACAAATATATGGTCCTATTTATGAACAGTCAGTGTTATTTAAAAGCTTGCTGGGCAAAGTGGTAAACCCTCCCATATACTCGGGAGACTGATACAGGTAGCTCACAACTTTGAGGCCAGCCTGGGCAGTTCAGAAAGACAGTCTCAAAATAAAATCGTCTGGCAGGGCAGTTCGGTGGCAGAGCACTTGCCTTGCGTGTGTGTGTGTGCGTGTGTGTGTGTATGTGTGTGTGTGTGTGTGTATGATTGGACATGATTTTAGCACTCTTCATCACTTAATAAAAACTAAGAAGTTTCTTGAAGATTATTAGGGAGTGGGTTTCCTGGAGCACACAGGCCACATTTCATATCAGAGAGCTATCAATCCTCTGGCTGCCTAGAAAGGGGAGATGGTGGGGGGTGAAGAAAAAAAGACAGCAGAGACCAGTGTAATTTCAAAGTACATGGCAAGTACAAAGTACAGTGTCTCAGAACGGGCAAAGACACTTTCCGAGCTAGCCACTATCTATTGGGTACACATAATAATTGGAGGGAGTATCAGGGCGGAAATAATCCTATGTCGATGAGGATCTTGTGCTGATAAAGATCTTGGATCATGAGGTTCTTATGTTGAGGAGCACTGTAAGGACAGCATTCTTTTTAGAATGGTAGATGGGATGAGTTAAGTTGATAAGGAATTTGCCTCTCCCCAGGTGAAACCTTTCTCTTACTAGGCTCTCAAGGAATCAAGATGTCTTCAGCTGATGTAATTCTGCCCTGAAGTATTACAACATCACCGGACCATTGAGGTCTCAGCTGTGACCAGAGACGAAAATGGAGTTATGTCTCCACATGCCATAGCCAGCCTGTAGGCAGGAAAACTAGGCCTAGTTATACTTTAATTGTGAAATGATTTTTCCCCAAAATTATGTAGAATTGCTCCCATGGCTGTTAGGGAGTGGCTTTCCTAGAGGATACAGGCGACATTTCAGATAGGGAGTCATTCATTTCTGATCATGCAGAGAGAAGGGCTGTAATGTACGGATCTCTTGTCCAAGGACAAGGTTATTCAGAAGTTGCATGAGTAGGACTCCTAGGTTCACCAGACCTGGAAATCCAAAACTGATCAATCACAAAATCTATGCTGCTGAAATCATGATTATTTCTAGTCAACACTAAGCCATCCCATTTCACTAGTTCTCACACTGATTCCTCGGTGTTTTTGGAATTGCTATTAGGTGGTTGGTCGTCAAAGCCCAATTTTACAGAAATGGTCACGTGATTCATCTGACATAGGTACTGCTCATTCACATAACCTGAAAGAATTGTCAGTTAAATGCTTCAGAAAGACACTTCATGAAAGTTGTTACCGAAAGCTTTTCCATAGGGCGCATTTTGTGAATGTCCTATTTAAAATCTAAGTTACTAATTGTCTTTCGAATTACCTTGCTGCATTCTTCTTCTTAGAGCTTAACTTACCTTAAGTCCTCTGTATTTATGAGTTCCACATCTTTGGATTGAACCAATCTTGGATCAAAAATATTACAAAACAACAAAATTGGTATCAAACATCACAGCCTTTGTTGCCATTCCCTAAGCAATACTGTGTAACAAGTATTTACCTAGCATTCACATTTTTATTGTTTACTATAAATCACACAGGAATGATTTAAAGTATATGGGAGGATATATTTTAGCTAAGAATTTGAACCCTGGCAGATTTTGGTATCAGAGGGGAGTCATTAACCAATCCTCTATGGATACCGAGAAACAACTGCATTTGAAAATATATTCCTTAAGTGGTTATCTGTTTTATTGCTTTCCTCCCCACTAAAATTCAAGCTCAATAATTGCAACTCCTGTACCTTAGTCACCAGTACCTAGAACACTGGCTGGCACCATTAGCAACAAAATGAATCTTTATTATTAAAATATAGCAAAAGGACTAGGTAGGAATCTTGAAAGCAGTCTGACTAAATCAAGTGCAACTGACAAAACATTTAAATATAAGTACAGAACAAATTATAATAAATACATTGTCAAAGTACATTGTTTTTCCATTAATAACTCTTATTATTTTTTTAATGAAAGTTGGAAAGTGGGAAACATCGTTTTCCTCCATTTTCTTTTCTTCTTCCTAGTTATACATTATTCACTAAAATATCTTTTTCTTTCTATGTGTCAATCCAAATAACCATTTTTCATTATTTTTAATCTTGCATTTTGTAATCGGCCAGTATTGTTAATGCATATGGTGCCTTGACTTACATGATGTTTATTCTTTTCGTTCTTGTTGGACGCATCTATGTGCCCAAAATGTGGAAGAACTGATTCTTCCATGATGAATATATAATTTTCTGATGCTTTATGCAAACATGTATTTATATATACTTTGAGAATGAGTTCCCAAAGCTTCTTCCACTAACATTCCCACTGCAAGATGGTAAAGGGATGAAATTGAGAAATACCAGTTGATGATCACTTACTCTAGATCTCATTTTGCTCTTCACCAAAATGAGAATAAGAGTATGGATTTCACAGTTGCCCTGAAGATAAAATCACTTAATAAATATCAAATATTTGTAACAATGATAGATATGTAGTGAAATGTTAGCATTGGAAGAAAACTCTGTAAAGATTTCGCATATATTTGCACATCATGTAAGCAAAAGCATTAACAGTTGTCTTACAGACTAACTTATAAAGATATTTTTAGAGTAAAAATCTTGAAACATAGAGATAGTATCTTCTGAGAATTGACTTATTTACTGTCGAAAAATAGATATAATACTACTCATTATAGTTAGCACAAATGCAAAGATTCAAGTTTGCTAGAAGTTCATTATAAATATCAGATTCTGATTAGTATTGGGTTCATCTGTATTGTAAGCACAGTGAATGTGCAGACCTAATCTGGCCTTTCTATTTTATGAGGTTTGGAGCATAGAGAATAGGGATTAGAATATGTTGGTGTCCCAGTTATCACCAATGCTGAGGATTTTAAATTCTCTGTCTCTGACACAAAATCTTGTATCTTCTGTCAGCATTCAGGAAAACATGGAATCTTTCCATGACACATGATAGACAAAATCCAAGAGATCTAACACTAGGACTTAATCCAACATCTAGTAGAAAAAAGCAACAAATATTGCATAGAGGTAAAGCCATTAGAGTTACAGCACACTCAAAACACACCTTAAAGACCAGCAGAGCTTGGAGAAAGGTCCCCCCCCCACGAAAAACAAAAAACCAAAACAAAAACCCTTCCAATCCAGACTGATATGTGATGCAAAACTGTCTTTCAAAATTGATGGAGAAACAAGATAGTTTGATGACAAAGAACAGCTTAAGAAATGCATGACCATGAAGCCTGGAAAGTCCACTTTCCTGAGCTTCTACTTGTGCTTCTGTGGCTGCCTCAATGTCCTGAATCAATTCAAAATATTTACATTTCATGGTCATTTTAAATTGGGGGAAAAGCTAGGAAACACACAGTACCAGAGTAGGTGAACAAGGTAGATCAGGACTAACCTCAATGATATTACAAGCCTGTGCTTCTCTTAGAAGCCGCTGGGCAGCATTAGCCACCATTTTTTGATCACGTCTTGCAAACACAGGAAAAAAGGACTTCAGAAGCACATCAGAAAGTGGCAAGAATGGTGGGATAAGTGTTCAATGTGAAGGGGGATATTTTGAGTGTGATTAATGGCAATGTGTCTTTTATTGTAATAATCTTTTATTTAAAAACATGCTGTACATTTTATCAACCTTTCTATGTGATAAAGAAATCTCAATGTATTATTTGTTGTTGGGTTTTTTTGCTTTCTCAACTTAATGAAATTTTTCCATTCCAGTGATAATATAGACCACTTCTAGAAAAGTTGCACAATCATATATAGGAATGGAAGGTAAAAGAACAACTTGTATTCACACTAGTCAAAGATGAGTTTATTAGCATTGGATTTAATTTTTTCTAAGTTTACTGGTTTATGTTTTATACAATTTTTACTTCAGTAAGTATAAAATGTGTATATATTGCTTTCTATTTAAAATTTATCTACTCACCATATGTAGAATCACCATACTTAAACACAAAGTACTCACAATAACTATCTAATCTATTATTATAACTATTTTTATTATGGGAACATTAAGAAAGTGCATAAAACGCATATACAGAATTTAAACAAAATTGTAAATTGAGTATTCATTTAATAACTCATCAAGATGAAGAAGTGGAATATGGTTAGAATCTGAGAAACAGCCCTGCATATTTCTCTTTCATCAAATCCTTCTCCCCTTTTTCCTCTCAGTGATATCAGCATCCTGAAGTTTGTGCTGATCACTTCCTCTTCCTCACTTTTGTCAGATTCAGAACAGGGCACAATCTGAGATTTTTTATCTTACTTGTATCCTAACCCTTTAGCACCCCATAATTTCATGCAAGCTGGCAAAAACACGAGATTCCTGTTTCATAGACACAGGACAGTGTATTAATCGCAGCAGCAACAGCACAGAGAATTAGTATTTCTACATGTTCTCCAAGTCTCTTTATCCATGGATATGTGCAAAGAGACAAATTACCGACATACAAAGCGAAGTATATTACACAACAGGAACTCCGAGCTTCAAGAACCCAACTTTGTTATAATGGGCAGCAAGTATGTCTAAATTTTGTCCCAAAAGACATTATCATTAATACAATATAAGAGGTACTACAGAACATGCCATTCTTTGGCTGTGTAGGGTATGCTGGAGACTGTATCTCTTTCATGATTTTTACCACACAAAAATTCTTAAAATAATAGTATAAAACAAAGTCAATGCCTTTTCTCAAATCATAAAAAAACTGGAAGACCTACATACAATAGTCATCCAATAGTCAGCACTATTTATTCCAAAGTCAGCCCTTTCCTGAGTTATCTAGAATCGTAAGCTGCTTCGTTTCTAGAATATTATGATGTGGAATGTGTCATGAATCCACGTTGTCTACATATCATCCTGGATTGCATCCCTTCTACTGCTTTGTCCACCCCATGACATTCACACTCTGCTTTAAATATGACACCCTTTAAACTAGCAATGACACTTAAAAGCACTAATGCAGTATGTTTATTATCATATTTTATGTCTATACACATTCTGAGAAATTCAAATTTCTTGTTATTCTTTTAGAATTTGTTGGCAATAATGGGCTTAGAAGTTAATCAGTTTTCCCAGTGAATGTGTTGCATAATAATTGAAAGAATTATTCATAAATATATAATATTTTGGTGTTACTATATATTGTATCTTTCAATGTTTTAAGATCTAGTTATACGAATACAATTGAGATTACATACACATATATAGTGTATATGTATTAAAAGTGTATATATATATATATATATACTTATACAATTTCCATATATATTATTTTCAGCAGTATTGTGAACCTTACTCTTATTTTACCTTAAGGTCTTTTAAAATCGCACTAATTATTTAAGGATACTGTCATTCAGTTGCAGTAATTTTAATTTTGTTCTTTTTCTTGCCTCGTGCTCCAGTTGGAAGCATGAATAATGTTAAATGGAATTCACAGTAGGCAATATTTTTGACATTACCACAATTGATATGAATGTTTGATAATTAAGTGTAAAGTTTACTATAGATTTTCTATAATAGTGATCAGGTTATTAAACTATATTTGATTTTCTGTTTTGATAAATTATCTTTAAAATCATCAATGGATTTTAGATTTTATACAATGCTTTTGCTACCTCTACAATAATGAGTATAAATGAGTATTTGATTTTACACTAGTCAATTGGGTGAATTATTTGAGTGACTCTCTAGTGGTTAAACAATCTTACATTCTTACTATAGATAAATCATGGTGTCAAACACTATGCTTTCTTTATATTAAGGGTTTCATTTTCAATATTGTAATATTTTTCTACCTTTATTCTTGAATTTGATTGGGCTTTGTTTTTCCCTCAAAATTTATTTTGGATTTTTGTCTCAAAGCAATAGGCTAATAACGTGAATTGACAGAGTGTCAATTCTTTTTAATTATCTTGAAACTATTCATAAAAATTGAAATATCTATCCTCTTCCTTGTTGGTAGAACTAATCAAATAAATATCTATCTCTAAAATTTTGTTTTTAAAAAAATGTTATTTAAAAAAAGAAGCTGAGGGTGGAAATAAGGACTAAAATTGGGGAGATTGGGTCAGTAGTGTCCAAAAGTTGTTGATTTCTTCCTATTCTGGATAAGGAGGAGAGGTCATCCCTGTGTCTGGGATTGAATGAATGTTTGAGACTTTACCTAATGGGAAAGAAATCTTTGGAATGGCATTTCCTAAGTCACGGGCAAGGATCCACACAGATGGCTAGATGGGAGCTGTGTTTAAGAATGGCGCCTTTGAAATATTGGTGGTCCCAGCATCTGGTTATCTACCCAAAAGCAGGCATTTTAGCTTTTTATAACATCCACTTAATCTGGCAGTCTAAACCCTTTTCCCCAACTGTACTGTGACTTTCATGCTCTGAGAAAATATCCCACAGGACTGGGCCCTCCTTAACGGGCTGTCTTCCTTCTAATCTATATAAATTTCTGTGGTGACTATCTTATGTAAAATACAGCAAAAATTTACTGTACCCAGTTTCTATTAAATGCTAAAACATAAGAAAGGAGAGAAATAGGAAGTAGGGAAAAATTCTAATAATTACCAAAATTACATATTCTGTGGTTTCAAAAATGTTTCAATATATATGCTAATTTGTTTCATTTATACTGCAAGGTCCTCTTAGTTCAATGAAAAGAAAGTTTTGATATTATCTGTTCTTTTTTGTAAGAGTCTTTTTTGTCTATGACTTGTACTCTAATACTTCGGTCATTCTTTTAAGATTATGGTACAAAGTGTATTAACTAGTGTTATTCTTTAATTTTTTATGAAATTTTGCTTTATTTTTTCTAGAAGTAAAAAGACTGTTTTAAAAAAATATTTTTATTAATATCTACTGTATTACATTGAAATAGTTTTTCCAAACAAAATAATAAATAAAATACCACCACCACATTCTTTTCCACACACAAAAAAATATTGTTTAAATATTTTACTGTTATTAACTCAGGTTTTCTGTTTCTTTTTGGGTCTGTTTAGTAGTTTTCTGCTTTTTTGGTTGTGCATGGATTAGTTGATGATTAAAAAGACAATCACTGATCTACATTTTCTCATTTAAATCCCAGGCCCGGTATTATTAGCTGTAGGAGGCCCATTAACAGATTTAACAGTTCCACAAACAGCTAATCAGCTTCTACAATGTCCTCTTCTTATATTACTCATAGGAATGTTCACTGTGTAAATACTTCTGAAAAGTTTCAGATACTTTCAGGCATTGACAATAGGTATCTTTCCAAAACTTGCAGAATTTTAAATGTAGCCTTACTCTGAATAGCTTAATATTGGAAACATTCCAAATAGTCTCCTTTCTTTTTTAAAAAACAGGTCAAATAATCAGCAGAATATTATAAAGTAGAACATGATAGGTCAATTGAAAATGACACATTACTAAAAAGTATAGAAAGTATGCATCTCAACCATAGAGAGTGAAGGTAGGTTAGAAAATAGAAATCACTATTTTCCATTAACTCTAAAGAAATCTAAAAAACTTTTAAAGATAGATGTCAGAGTAGTGATTATCCTTCTAAACAAATATTGACTGGAAAGTGTCATAAGGAGAATTTCTGAAATAATGGAAGTGTTCTAAATTTTGATCTGGGTGGTGGATATGTGGGATTTGATATAAGTACAAATTTATTTAGCTACACACATTAGATCTGTAAAACTGCTATTTGTAAAATGTACCCCTAAAATTACAGAATTGATAGGAACTAGATGATTGCATAAACCTTATATAGATGATATTTCAGAACTATAATTCTTTAATGAATACAGTTACAATACCCCTAAATAACTTTCTGTTCTTCCTTGTCTAATACATAGCTATTAGTCATGTATAACTATTTAAATTTAAATTAAATAATAGAAAAATAATAACATATCCTTACTTATTCTAGCCAAACTTTAAGTGTTCAATACCACTTGTCATGTAGATAGCATTTTTGGCAAGACAAATTTTTGAATATTTCATTGTTATAGAAATTTCTATATGGACAATCTTTGCTGTCAGCTCTTGCACTCCTTGATATGCTGAGGAGAACAAAATAGATAAATGAATATTTAGTGAAATATGTATCAAAATTTATTGACTATATTCTTCTTAGTAGAAGTGTTCTGTATTCACAAAAATTCAAAGATTACTTTCAAAACAATGTCATTTTATTCTATATTCTGGAAAAAGTATTTGTAATTTGTTCCTCATATCACTGATGTGATCTTAGCCTTTATCAGTTTTAACTTATGATACTGTAAATTTAAATTTCAATTTTCCTACGTTATTTTTTCTTTGTTTGAAATTTTTCATGATAATTTCCTCCAATCTCTGTTTTTTCATATAACTCTGTCTTATTTTGTTTTTGTTCATCCCAGAATACACTTTCCTTAGGACATTCAAACTCTGTTTCATGTAGGAGATTTCTTTAATTTGTTTTCAAACCCTAGAGTATTTAAAAGCCTTCATCTGTCTCCAGCAGCAGTTTACAGTTGTTGTTTCTGCATGTTTGTTTAAATGCATACTCCCTCTTTAAACTTCTAAGATCGTTTTAGTACCTTTATCAAGACTCCACAGACTTTCAGATCAAAGGTGGATTTGTAAGAACAACTGCCAATCCACTTTCATTTTTCTACCTGATATTCCACTGATGCCACTTTGAAATGTAATTCTTCTGAAAAGAAGAATTCTTCTGCAGGCTCAAAAACTTAAGCATGGAGATGACTTCATAGATCAATGTGACATTTATGATCCTTAAGACACACTGCTACATATAAGAAAGTCTAACAGGCTACATGTTGTATGATTGCCATTATATAAGATGAGGTGTAAAAGCAAAGATACAAAAACAGTAAACAGATTACTGGTTGCCATGGGTTGAATGAGAGTTGAATAGGTAAAACACAAAAGAAATTTTAAGATGATGAAAACCATTTTGTATTACATTATAATGAGGGATGACAATGTGCACTCTTCAAAGCAAAACATTGCCACACAAAAAGTGAACCATAATGTGTGGGGTTTTTTTAAGTCTCATTTAGGCATCCTAGGAATCCTAGAAATGAAAGCAAATGGAATAAAGGAATTTACCATTTCAGATGTATAAAACACAACTCACTGAAGTGGGAGGAGAAAGTGCTGACATAAGTTTTGGAAGTGAGTTATAAGACTAAAGTCAAGAATTGCACATAAAGCCAACATGCTAGTAGATATCGTTGTTTCTCCAGGAGAAATGGGCTAACATTTCTGACACTAATGCACATGTGTTCTAGAAATGAACTAAGGCAGCTGCTTGGTAAATATGGAGAATCTAGATTCCTTGCTGCTTAAAATGGGAATTCACGTTTATGCAAGTGAAGAAAGTTAGGATCATTCATTATATTAATAAAATTGGAGATATCGGTATGAACTTGTGTTTAGTTTAATATATATACATTGAGGATATTTGAGAATCTCCCTATATTTTTATCGATCTATCTATCTTTCTAGATACACATATACACATACATACAGTATATCTTTCTTTGTTCATTTGACTGGCAAGTCCTGAGAATGATGACATTTGATAGAAATGAGGATACCTAGTACCTTTACCTTTGTACCTTTGTTTTTCATGCCTTTATCCAATAAACAACAACAAAATTTCTGCTGAAAATATGTTTTACTTTAGGACTGACATCAGAAATATACAATACAAGCCTATAGGCCTGGGTCATCTTTTAGTGCTAAAAATGTAAGGAAGATACCTCAATATCCTGATAGACCTGGGTATAAAAAAGTAAGCAAGACATAGACCTAAGGAACACAGGAGATTTTGGATTAAAGTATGGCCACCCCAAATGCATGTGTGGAAGTGTTCGTTGCCAGTGTGACCGTATATGGATATAAGGATGTTAATGTTGTAAAGCTGAACGGGCTATAAAGGTGGGACCCTAATCCATTATGATTGATGCGAAAAGCCTGCACAGAGGGAGAGTTAGGAGAGGAGACCATGAGAAGGTGACCTCCAGAAGCCAACACAAGAGGCTTCTGGGGAAACTTACCCTGAAAACACCTTGATCTTGGACTTCAACCTCCATAACTGTGAAAAATAAATGTCTGCAATTTATAATCAGCCACCAGATCTATATATTTTGTTACTATCACCCTAGAACACGAATACATAATCCATGATGGAGAAATTAGTAAGTAGGAGAGAAGCCAGATCCTGTAGTCTGCAGGAATGTTAACGATTTAGACTGTTATTCTTCACAATGTAATATGAACCCACGGAAATGGTTAAAAGTAGTGACACAGTCATGTTTCTGCATTTTGAAAAGAATACTCTGAGAGATTAGATTGTATGTGAACAACAAGGGATTTAGGAGGCCATTTAAGTTGTCTAGCTAGTTAAGATGAATGTAGAATTTTTTTTAGTTTTTGTCAACAAATGACAAAAAACATACAAAGCTTAACTTAATTTTTCTAAAAAAAACTTAGACATAAAAATAGTTTCAAGCAATATTTATACATTGAAATATTTTGAGATATGATATGTTTCTTAGTGGTAAAAATCAAATAATTACTAATTTATTATACTTACCTAAAACAAAAAGGAAAGAATAATAGGTCTTAGAATGATATTAAATGAAATTATATTGATTAGATTGGTTTATAATAATATATCACAAGTGTGATAAACAAGCATGTTTAAATACATGCCATTTATCTATTTATCATATGTAATTTGCTTTCTAAAGTAAAATATATGTAATATACAATTATGTCAAATAACACTATAAAATGAATTAATAAAATAAACCTAAGAGTCTAGCACATAAGATCCCAGTCAGGGCAATGAGTTTTATGTTTTTTTCACACTATTTATCAGTATTGTCTTAAATTTTCTTGAGGGTTCTATTTAGTCAATTTGATTGCTTCTAAAACTTGAAGATGATAATGGTCCCAGGTCAAAAAAAAAAAAATCTGGGGAACTCACTAATCATCTCCAGCAAACTGTTTTAGAAATGAATTCATTAGTGAGATGGAAATGTAAATATAAGTAGCAATACTTTGAAAAATTATTATAGTAAATGGTATGCCACCTTCACTTCCATGCTGCTATTTTATATTCTGCAGTGAAAATTACAAGGAACATTAGAAATCCATCACGATAAAATAGAGTTAGTTTCATTCTTCAAAAGCCATGTGACCCCACATTGAAAAATAGCACAACCATTATATATGAATAATCCAAATGAATGAGCCATTAGGGAATACCAAAGTTGCTTTTTAAACGATTATATGGCCAATAGAAAAGGCATTTGGAAAAAATGAGCTAATCAGAAAAGAAGAAATTATGCTATTGTCTGGCCACAACCCTTCTCTACTTTCTCAGAGGAGACAGGACTAAATGTCATTAAGGACTCCTGGGTTTGCTTTTTGGGTAATGGAAAATTAGATCACCCATAAATGAGTATAGATAAATGTTACTGCATAAATCCAATTAAAACTGACAGATATAGGTAAGTGTAACTTCTAGTCTGTAATTATAGAGATAGAGTATTCTTGTGTTTAAGAGAAGATCATTTACATGTCTCAGGTAGAAATTACGGAGTCTGGGAAAGTATTCTTTGGACTACAGATTCATCTTAATTATAAAACTATTGGAACAGATCCTCTTCAAATATCCTTTAAACCCACTGCTAGTCACTTAAATACCTTCACTATAAGTAGTGTGTGTGTGAGCCTGTTGGTGTGTTCATGCCCATATGTACACACACATTCGGATATACAAACCAGGAAAGAATATGTGGCAAGATTAATAAAATTATTTTCATTTTTTATTATAATTAACCTGCCTAGGTAAATTCTCCTTATTTGGCCTTGTAAATCCAGCCTTGACACTTAAACCTATTACTCATAATTCACTCGCATGGACAAATCCCCACCTTATATTCTCCAAACACTTCTTCTTTAATCTCCAAGGATAAGATAGAAACTGAGTTTAAGTGTCACATACATTGACTGAACTGTTGTTTTATAATAATGTAATAGGCAACAACTGCCAGGATAGTGCCTACCAGTCATCATATCAAGAAGAATATTGAGAGAGACTAAGCATTCAGTGCACAAGAATAGATCTCCTCTACCAATAGGGACTGTGAAGGGCTGTGATCTTATAGCAATAAGTCCGATCCTTCCATCTTTAAAATATAGACTCTATTCAATTAGTCTGGAAGGACCCTTAGACATTTCACATCACTCTATCCTTTTGTCTTGCAAGAGCTGAAATGGAGTCCAAGAGATTTGTCTTTTTTCCCTTCACTACTTAGTGACTAAAACCTTACATGGTTGGAGGACTCCTGGCCTCTATTTCAGGTTTCATTCCAATTGAAATGATTATTTAGCCTACAAGCACTGATATAAAATTTAGCTAAGAAATTTATCTAAGAAATTTAACTCTGCCTTCATTTCTAACATTGTGTCTTTCCAATAAATGTAGTCATCTCTACAATTGATTTATAATCTCACAAAGGTTTTCTGATGGTCGTAGACAATCAATGGGATGGAAACAAAAAATACAGATTGATAGAATCATAGTCATTTCAATGATATCATATAGCAGCCTGCATTTTTTAAAATATTTGCTGTGTCTGAGAAATTTTTTGGTTAAATTTATCTTAATACTCTTTTTAAAAAGTTTTGTTTCCCTTATAGACATTAGTTACATTATATTCCACACTAATGGATAAACTTATTTAAAGTAACAATCTAAGATTAAAGAGAAAGAAAACCTATATAGCATTTACTAGAAAAAAATCAATTTCCCTTCTAATTAGGTATTTGGTCATCTTTTTGTAAACTCACTGGCCATTTTTTATGTTTTCTTTAGAGAAATGTCTATTCAGGCCCATTGTCCATTTTTCATTTGGGTATTTTTTCTGCTATTGCATTGTGAGAGTTCTTTATAAATTTTGTATATCTACATATTATTAGACATGTTATGTATAAATATTTTTCCTGATTCCATATTTTGCCTTTTAATTCTGTTGATTATTTCTTAGCTGTGCAAACGCTTTTTAGACCGATGCAGTACCGCTGTTTAGTTTTGGTTTTGTAGCCTGAGGTTTTCAGATATTCAAAAACATCATTGTCAAGGCCAGGGAGATTTTCTTCTATGCTCTCTTCTAGGAGTTTTGTAGTTTCGAGTCCTATATTTAGGTGTTGTATCTCGTTTGGATAATTTTTGTGAATATCATAAGATAAAGGTCCAATTTCACTTCATTCCATGTAGAAATCCAGTTTTCTGCATTACTTATTGAAAAGACTATCATTTTCCTATTGTATCTTCTTCCTGTAGGTGCCTAGGTTGACATAAATAAGTAACTATATAGATTTATTTATAATAATAAATAAATCCAACAGTTGTAATAGAAAACAACTTGGAAGTCTCTAAGAAGATTAGAAATACAACTACCAGATGGCATACCAATGCCCTCCTCTTCTGAGTATTGATAAACATGAAATGAAATCACTCCTCATAAGGATACCTACTCTTCCAAGTTCACTGCAGAAATCTTCACAATAGCCAAAGAATGGAAACAATTCAAGTGTCCTTAAGCAGGAAAGAGGATTTTAAAAAACAGTACATAAATACACAAAGTTGTAATATTCAACCTTAAAAAAGAAGGCATTCTGGCCATATGGTATACCATGCATAAGCCTGTGGGATATTACTTTTAATGACATAAGTCAGATAAAAAAAATAAATGATCTCATTGTATGTGGAATCTCAAAAGAAGGTCAAATATACAAAGAAGATACTGGGTACTTAGCAAAGGGAGAGACATGGGAGGAAATGGAGAGATAAAATGCTAAGTCTTAAATAAGGAAACAATCTTTCTAAAACATATTTCGAGCACTACATTTAGTTCATAGAATTTGAATGGATTTAACAAAAGTAGGTGTGAGTAGGCATCATTTCAAAGTAAAGATGCTTTAGTATTTTCGTCTGTCCCTAGTCAAACTAGGGTTGGTTCTCATTATATGTTTATTTTTTGTTGTTGTTTGTTTTAGTAGTCTTTTATTTTGCTTCATTACTGGGCATTGAACTTAACGCCTTTGAAATGAGCTACATCTGCAGCCTCTTTTTTTTTTTTCTTTCAGTCTTATTATTTTGAGACAGGATCTTGCTAAGTTTCCCAAGCTGGGTTCAAGTATGAAATCTTCCTGTGCTTAAACCTGCAATCCTCCTGCCTCAGCTCCCCAGAGTGCTGGGATTATAAGAGTATACCACAATACCTGGTCTAACTTTAGATTTGATGCAGTTTCAAAGGGCAGATATTTAAAGGCCTGTGTTTAAAAGATACCCATCATATATTAACAAACTACAAGCATTTTTTTCTTTTTATGTTCTTGATTTAAAAGGAAAATGGCCTAAAATAATAAAATATTAGGTGTTTGATTCTTTGTACCAACAGAATTTATAGCCAAATGCTGACCTAAAAGTTATTTCAGCTTAAAAAAGATTGAACTGACAAATAAATACAGTAAAAAGACAGAGAAGGGTTGATATTACTAATTTTTAAAATTTAAGCTCAAAGGAGGAAGGACTACCCATAAGCATATGAGTGGCACATGAGTAAACCAATGTGATGATTATTCTATGAGTTAGCTTAGACCTTGGTATTCAGGTCTTGGGTCAGTTACCACTCTGGATACTGCAGTAAAGGTTATTCTTTTCGAAGAGTTTAAAATGTTAAGTCTGTAGACACTGAGTAGAGCAGATTACCCTCATATTGCGGGTAGGGCTTATTCAATGAGCTGAAGACCTTAACAGGAAGAGAGAATTCTGTTAGGAAAGTGATCTCAGACTCCAGCCTCAATAGCAACTTTTATCTGTGTCTCTAGCCTATCAGCCTACTCTTTTGATATTACACTGGCTAGCTTCTACAACCATATGGTAAACCTTCTTAAAATCACCCTCCACAATCATGCACTGCATAACGATGTTTTGGTCAATGATAACCTACACATACCTTGGTGGTCCCATAAGATATAAAGAAGCGGAAGAGTTCCTACTACCTAGTGATGCCATGGCCATTTTAACACTACCACAAGGCCTGACTTGTGTTTGTGGTGATGCTGGTGTCAACTAATCTACTGTGCCACCAGTTAGAAGTATAACACACAATAATATAAAGTACATACTACCCGATAATGATATGAGTCCATTACCAGTTCATGTACTTATTCTAGTATACTTCTTATTGGTAAAGTGTACTCTACTTAGACAAGATGCTTTTTGTAAAATAGTGTGCCATGTGATGTCAACATCAGCCTCATACTTCTTGCATTTATTGTCTCTTGATCACATTACTTCTCTTGTATTCAATTTAATCTCTGGTTGTTTTGTTCATCTTGGCTTCTATGAATAAAATATCTACTGCAATTGTTGCTGGTAAGAGGCCTCATTGAGCTATTGACCCAGAAATAGAATTAAAAGTGATTAAGGCAGTGAAGGCAGAAAACCAGTGATGGTTCCTGCCTGCTACTCAGACCTGTCCCGTTTAACCTTGACTACCATCTTGAAAAATAAGAATGAAGTGGTGGAAGCTTTTAGGGAATATGATTCACAGAAAGCAACGAGACTAACTAAAATTTGGGAAGAACCTGTATCAGGCACGGAGAAGCTTCTAATGAGCTGGACTGAACACGAGAGACATAAGAATATAGCTCTCAGCACCATAATGATCACAGCCAATGCAAAATTTTGTTTTTGATGTTGAAATCAGAGGCAGGACCTGACTACATTGCAGAATTCAATGCTAGCTCTGGGAGGTTTAAATGATGCAAGAATTGTTATTCATCACATAATGTGAAATTAAGCGAAGAGTCTGAAATTGCTGATATGATGGCACCTGGAACATTTTTGGAAACTTGAAAAGGTAAGGGAGTTGTTGAGGAAAATTACTTGCCAGAATAAATCTTCAATATGGATGAAACTTCCTTATCCTGGAAATGAATGGATGAAGGTATTTTCATTTATAAGGAGGCCCAGTGAATGTCGGGTTTGAAGGGCATTGAGGACACGATAATAGTGCTGGCTGGGGACAATGTTGCAGGCTACAAATGGAAACCCTTTATGATCTGAAACAGTGACAGCCCAGGGTTTTAAACATGAGTACTTACACACTGCTACTAAAGTATACTACTACAGCAGCAAACATGAGTCATGGAAGACCCAGCTTCTCCTCCAAGATGTAGGAGTTCAAGGCCAGTCTGGGCTACATAGTGAGTTCAAGCCCAGCCTGAACTACATAGGGAGACCCTGTTTCAAAAAAACTACAGCAAGAAAAAGATTTTGCTTCCTACTGATATTGCTCCTACAGATCATCAGCTAATTGGTGATCTTTATCCCAATATCAAAGTAGTATTTATGGCTTAGACGATGACATGTTGGATCCAGCCAGTGTATCAAGGAATTAGGAGGTCTAGAAGCTCTTAAAGCCTACTACTTTAGAGGGAACTTTGCCCAGTCTGGTGCTATGACTGAGGTATGGAATCAGAAGAAACTGAAGCAAATCCAGAAGTATTGTGACCTATCTGGCAGTATCAATAACTTTACTTGGGCTTAAGTTGATATCATCAAGGCATGTATGAATAGCATATGGAAGAAAACACAAGAGATTTGTCTGATTTTAAAGAATTTACCTAAGATGAGAAGTTTGCTAAAATGGAGATGGCTGGGGTGGAGATGGAAAACACCTTTATAGATGAAAAATGCCTCTAGGAGATTGTGGAAGTAGTTCCTGAGGAACTGGCTCAGGAGGAGTTGGAGCAGAACATCAGTGCATAGCTGGAGAAGAGACAAGAGAAAAGGAAATTGCAAGAGAAGAAAAAGAAGAATCTGCAAAATTTTCAGTGCAGGGTTTAGGAGAAGTTTCTGCAGACTTCTACAATCCTTGTACAAACTGCTAATATGGACCCACGCCAACAGGTTTTCATTAATATAGAGGAATGTGCATTACCTGCTTCTGAGTAAATACAAGGAAAAAGAAAGAGAAAGAAAGAAAGGAAGAAAGAAAGAAAGAAAGAAAAAGAAAGAAAGAAAGAAAGAAAGAAAGAAAGAAAGAAAGAAAGAAAGAAGCAAGCCAAGCAATCCACCATGGACATAATTATAAGAAGAAAGACAGCTCCTCGGGGAGAGCCTCAGGCAGGTCCTTCAGAGGGTTTTCCAGAAAAAGACATCATCATCCTGGTGGATTCTGGTGTCATCCATGTGACTGTCCCTGAGAGCTTCCGTGTGGGACAGGACATGGGAGTAGACACTGGTGAGATTTATGAGTTTGTTCCTAGGTAAGCCAGAGTAATGGGTGTGCTCATGCCTCAGTTTTTAATGAAACTTGTAAGAGTGAAAAATAAATCAGTTTTTGAGACAGGAAAAAGCTCATACAATAAGGATACAAAAAAAAATAATTTTGTAGAGCTGTACAATGTGTTTAAGGCTAGATATCATCAGAGTCAAAAATTTAAAAATTAAAAATTTATGAAGTAAAAAATCTTACAGTAAGCTAAGATTAATTCACTATGGAAGAAAGAAAAATTATAAATTTAGGAAAACCTAGGTGCATAGTTTTTATAAAGTCCTCAGTATTTCACATTCACTTGACAAGTAAGCCAGACTCACACAGAGCAACTTCCGGTCTTGGCAGCTCCACTGCATTTGGTTCATGTACTGTAGAGTTGTACTAGATTTTATCTCTCAGATTGTTTTACTATGCCATTTCTTTGTTTCAATGCTTAGATATAAAAATATGTATCATTATGTTAAAATTGCCTATAGTTTTTGGTATAGTAATTTTATATTTAGGGCTGCAGCCTAGATACAAAGGACTGTACAATATGGCCTAGGTATATAGTAGACTCTATCAGTTTGGTGTAAATATAGTCTATGATGTTTGTATAAGATCAAAATCAAAATATGCCCATCATTAAGCGATGCAAAGTTATGAATATAATGTGCAAATACATTATCAAATATACACGTTTTATATATGTATATATAATTATATATAATATGTATGTATACCAAGCTGATGGAAGTTTTTAATGTTGAAATTCAGGAGCATTTATAGCATCACTGTGTATAATAAACAATACAGAACATGATTGTGTGCCAACAATATAATGAATAAATATGTAACTGTAAAGTCACACTATGAAATGCTACATAGATACAAAAATGAAGAAACAACAGCTGCACAATTGTGTGGAGGAATCCTAACATATAATGTTCAGCACAAGAAGACAGATAGAAAAACAAACACTGTATAATTACGCATTATATTGATATGAAGTCGTTTTGCATAAATACATGTGAAACCAAGCTATTGTTTCAAAGACACACAAAACCAAGTGATAAAAATGTAAAGAAATGAGGAAATGATGACCATGAAATAATTATAGTGATTAATTTCAAAGGGAAAAAATTAAGGTTGTGACTAAGAAATGTGTGCTTGTAGTTTTTTTTCCTTAATCTGGATGAAACTAAATCGATATTAAATTCCTAAAATTAATTCTCTAAGCTGCACCTTTATATTTTATGCACTGTTCTGGAAGTATGTTTTTATAAGAGGGCTATATTTTAGAATAAAAATTTGAAAATGTCACGAACATGGGTGGGTATTATGAATCTGGAAAGGTATTTGATATTGGTCTTTAAGATCACTTCAGACTTGGTTGGTTTCCTCTAATCTTAAGAAAAACCAATTGTTTAATTTCCTATGACTTTTTTTTACGACTGTCACAGGTTAAAAGAATAGCCGTAAAAATCCCAATTCTTGCCGGAAATGGTCATGGAATGGAATGGCTATAGGTCTTTCCTGCTTAGAACCTTTATTCAAAGACATGTTTTCACACTCTTATTTTATGAAAACTATATTGGTGATAAAGAGTTTTTTCTTCAAATTAAAAATTAGTAATTCTTTTCAATATGGCTCCATAAGTTTACACAATGATGCCCTGTTTTTTCCCTAAACACACATGAATATACAAATTATAGAAAAAAGATAAAAGGACAGAATTAACACATAGTGGAGTGTGAAAATAAACAAAACAAAAATGCCTGCACTAAGAATCAGAACATTTTAGGAAATAAAACAACATAAAAAACCAAAATAAATATTTTTTTGGAAAAATGAGATTTTACATTCTTCATAGTCCATTAGAAAACAACAAGTTCAATGTTTAGTTTTTAATAGATGCACTTAATAATCCAAAAGCCTTGGGAAATGAAAGAAACTTAAAAATGAGTGATGTTTTTGAATGCACAAAAAATATAACAAAAGCTATAATAAAGCTAAACTTATTTTAAGAAAAAAAGAATAAAACTCTTACTGCTTTAGAACTGATTTCTACCCTCAATGTACTGTAAGATTTTTTTCTTTCTTTTTAAAGTACTTAGATGAAATTTTCAGGGTCATTCAATGAGAGTGGCTTGAAGAGCTTTGAGAGCAGACTATGCAACCGTACCCTTCTCAAAGCCTACAAACACACTTCTTACTTCTTTCTTCTACAATAGTTGGAGTAACTAAACTATGCAAAACAAAAGTATGCATTCCTAAAATATAGAAGACATGGTCACAATAATGGTGTTGGAGCTATACTTTTACAGCCTATAGATAAAAATCACAGGAAGATATTTTTGTTATGGTCCCTCATTAAATTCATTGCATCAGTGCTAATTTGACCTACTGGATCTTACATTGGGTAAAGACATTGAACAGAGGAGGCGTGGATTTTGTAACTCCACATTGCAAATAGATATTTTTGTTTAAACCACAAATCTGCCTCATTGTTTTATTTGAAAAGGAGTATTTTTAGAAATATACCCTACAATGGAAGGTTTCTTAAATTGCGGTGATTCATTACCACCATTCCACATGACATTGAGCAGTGTCTAGAGAAATTTTGATGTTTACAACTGCTGCCATCTACTATTAATGCTGGCATCTAGCCTGGAGAGCTGTGGACGCTGCTAAATATTACCCAAGGTGCAAGGCAGTCTGCACTGTGATTACTTGGCCATCCGTGTCAGAAAAAGTCTAGGTTGAGAAATCCTGCAACTGATTTCCTAGGCTCTGTACACCTCACACTGATTTGAAAACCATCAATACAGGTCAATTTTAGTTGAGAAGGTGCTCTAAGCTAACAGTTCAATTCAAATAGAGAATCAGTTACAGACAGGTTTGTGCTGTGATTCATACATTCTGTGGATAGGGCCTTCACAGACTCCTTCAGGAATTACAAAGTGCTTTCATTGTCTCTTTCTATTAGGTTCCCCGAACTGCTTTGCCTAAAATTTTTCATGTCCAGGCAGTGATAATAACAAGAAAGATGAAAGTAGCTTTCCTTCTGATCTAAATCAAAGGTGAATGCATATTCTATTTTTTCCATAATAATATCATGTACACCACTGAATTTTTTTAAAAAGGGCTTATTAAATAAAGAAGTTTTATAATATTACCCTTTTCAAAACATTTGAGTGATTCAAAATACAGTTTAGAAGGCATGAAAGAAAGGAATTTTGATAATGGAATAATCAACCATCTTAATCAGTCTCTACTCTTCTTCCAAACTAGTTCCATAGTGGGTTGTTGTAATTCTTTAAAAAACAAAATAAATGTAATTATACAAGAATTAATCCCAATGTCAGCATCTAAAAATTCTGATCAAGGATGTATCCCCATTACACCCAAAACAATCTTCACCACCTAAAAAGTTTGAAGCAGTGTTGTTGTCTGTTCTTGATACAGGAAGGGTTTCTCCTTCTTTCATTTTGTAGTTTTCGATCTGGCTTTCCCTCAAAAGCAGCCAAGAATTCCAGGATTTATGACCCTGCTTGGAAGAACTCTAGGACCTCAAAAGCAAATATTGGAAACCAATTATTATTATTATTATTATTGTTGTTGTTGTTGTTGAAAGGTCAAAGGGAAAGAATGCCATGAAAGCTTTTGAAACCATTTTCCTCCCCAGGCAGAGGACAGCAGTAGAACACAGTGTAAAATGGGCTGCCCACCCAACATTCTGGCACTCATTTTAAATCCTAGCAGTGAGCAACCTCTAAATAATCTGTCCAATAGTCCATGCATCTATAAAACAGATTTACTCAGTGCTTGCTGGGGATGAGTTCTGGGAGCGTTAAGTGCCTTCTGATCAGAGAATAGCAGCTGACAAATAGAAGTAAGGAAAAGAAACTCTGCCTTTAAATAGAAGCCGCTCCAGCTTCCCTTCCTTTGCGAGCCCAAAGGGTTGTTGCTCACATTGAAACTGCCGCCCGGCTCCAACCTTGGTCATGGAAGCCCCTCCTCCTTCCTCCCCTCTGCCCACCCGGGACCCTGGAGAGATGCCCTCTCTGGGAAGCCGCAGTTAGGAAAGGATGCCTTTGATAGGCTGTCCTAGAAAACTCTGGTACCTTTAACCCTGCGTCAAGCAGTACTAAACCCAGTCACATTGCAGGAAGCTGCACTTTACAAGCTTGTCTTCCCTGGGATCGAGTTTATCTCTAGAGAAAATACTACATAATACTACCTAGTTCTGCCCATGTACGTGACCTGTCCGTTCTTCTAATCCCTCGTTTGCCCCAGATAATTTTAATCTTTATCCAGCAGCGAGCCGCAGGAGAACGGAATATGGAGCTAAGGAGAGAGATGACAGCGTTACCTAGGTATTTGGCACCAGCGTTAGCGCGAGTCTGTCATTTGACAATTATTTCCCTAGCACGCCAGACGGTAAAGAAAATGTTTTCATTCATCCGCAAATGACTAACATTTTATTGATGTTTCAAAACGAGGCTGAATACTGGTGCACTTTGCATTTCCAGGCGGCTCGGAGAACTGCGCTCCGGCGCGGGCAGCTCGGTCCGCGGCGGAGTCTCGGGGTCCGCGGGCCGGGCGAGCTCTGGGCTCGGTTGGCGCGGGCGGTCCCAGCCTGTCGAGTCCGTCCCCGTCTCCAAGCTCGGCCCTAAGGATCACCGCGCAGCGCAACCCCGCCGGCCTCGCCCAGCTCGCTGCTCCCGAGCGCGGTCGGGCGCGAACGGTTCCGCGGCTTCACCTCCAGGGAAGGAAGACCGGGTCGAGGCTTGGTCTCCTGCAAACCCCGCGGAAGCGGGAGGGGGAGGACGGCCTGGATGAGAAGGGCCGGTTTATTTGGCTCCACTCGTTTCTCTCTTCCACTCGTTTCTCTCTTCCACTCCCGCCCTGCTGCCCAAACTCCGCCGTGAATGTGACGGACCGCTGAGCCTCGGACTCCCACGCGGGGTCGGGCTGATTCCTACAAGGTCCGCAGGGTCGCAAGGGAGCGCCCCGCGCCCCGCCCGATCGGCCCCCACGGGTGAAAGCGCCTCTCACCTAAGGGGCCGGCCGCGCGCGGGCGCCACAGTTAAAACCCTGGATTTCGGTCCCGGACTCCGCAGCCCGCAGTCCCGCCCCTGATCACAGCGCGCCTGCGTCTGGCGCGCTCCCCACCTTCCCCCTCGGCGCGCTCCCGCGCTGCGCCCCTACTGCGGTCACGCGCGGGTCGCACTTCGGGGTCCGCGCGCCCGGGCCCCCGGCCGAGCCTCGACCCACGCGGGCCGACCCGACGCGCACGGCCGCGGCGCTCCCGCCAGGCCTGGCCCCTCTCCGTGTCCCCGCACAGAAGAAATAAAAACCCAATAAAACCCAGCCCGCTCCGGCCGGCACCCCGCACGCCTCCTCCCCCGAGTGGGCCGAGTGCGGCGGGACCGCTCGGCGCTCGGGGAAAGCGAGCGTCAGCACAGTCCGGCCGCGCCTGGTGCCGGCTACAACTCGAAGACTAAACTTGGGGCGCGGGGGGCGGGGCGCAGACCCCGAGGTGCCCGCGGGTGGCCCCAGCGGGGCCGGGCTGCGTGCGGGGAGACGTCGTCTCTCCGCGCTTCGGTTTCCTCTTTTCTCTCTCTCCCTCTTTTGCTCCCCGTTTTCCCCGCCCGGCTCCATCCCGCATCCCCGGGTGGGGTTGCCAGGGAAACGGCCGCCTGGCAACGCGCGCAAGCCCGGGGGCCAGGGCCGCCGCTGCTCCCGCGGCTCCCGCAGCCCGAGCCACCGCGATCGCAGCCGCCGCCGCCCCGCGCCACTCCCTCCCACCCGCCGCCGCCCCGCGCCTCCCTGCCTCCCCGCCTCCTCGCTAGGGGGTGCGCGAGCCGCCGGGCGCCGGCACGCACGCTCCGCTCCGCTCCGGACACGGCGGAGCAGCCGAGAGGAGGTGTAGCGGCGCGGAGCCCGAGGGGCGGGCGGAGAGGAGGAGGAGGAGGAAGAAATAAGAGGAACAACACCCAACAAGTAGGAGCGCGGAGGAAAGCAAGAAAAGAAACCCACCCACTCCAAAAAAAAAAAAAACAAAAAACCCCAGCGGCGCGCAGCCGGCTCGGGAAGACGCGGGGCTGCGGGGCGGGGGCGAGCGGAGAGCGCCGAGCGAGAGCCGCGCGGGATGGACGCGATGCTCCTGCTGCAGGGCGCCTGGGGCTCGAACCAGTGGCTGGCGGCGGTGCTGCTCAGCCTGTGCTGCCTGCTGCCCTCGTGCCTCCCGGCCGGACAGAGCGTGGACTTCCCCTGGGCGTCCGTGGACAACATGCTGGTCCGGAAAGGAGACACGGCGGTGCTCAGGTAGGGGGACGCGCGCTTGCCGGTCCTGCTTGGCTCCGGCCCGGCCGTCTGTCCGTCCGTCCGTCCGTCCGCCCGCCCGCCCGCCCTGGCCGCCCTCTCCGAGGGCTTCCTCGCAGCCCCGCGGTGCTCAGGATCCTCGGCCCGGGCTCCAGGCGCCCAGGTGCTCCGGAGCCGGGCAGGTGGGAGCGGTCTGGGCCGGGCCGGGCCGGGCCGGGGCAGCCGGGCAGTGGGGAGACCGAGGCCCGAGCCCTGGCAGACCCGGCCCTGCCTCACCGCCGGGGCGCCTCTGGCCGAGTCCGACAAGTTTACGGGCGCCTTTCTGTTTTCCCCTGAGCAGGAGCGACTTTTGCAAACTGCTCCGTTTATTTTCCTTCTCGCTCGGACGCCTCCTGCTCAATTTCCTCACTGTTCTTTCTTTCCTTTCGCTGCTTTCGCTTTCTCCCTTCGCTCTCCCTTCTTTCTCTCGTTTTTCATTTTCTCCGTGCTTTGCTCTCTTTCCTCCGTTGCATCCCGTCTTTCCTGTTTTTACTGTTTCTTTTTCCGATCTCCTCCCCTAGTTAATCACCACCACTCTAACTCCACATCCACTCATTTGACTCCCTTTGCTCTTCTTTTCACCCCTTCCTCCCCCTGAGCCCCCTCCCCATAAATGTCCTTATTCTGTGCCTCATCTTCCCTCTCTGACTTCCCCAGTCCCTGTGCCCAGCTCTTCCCCCTCCGTGTCACACCCACATGCAGTTCCAGGGCCCCTCAGGACTGTTTTGTCATGTGAGAAACGCTCCGGGTCTTCTGGGCCTCACACACACTGGGTCTTCATATTCCAACAGCCGCTTCCCCGTTCAGATTTTCAGATTCTCTCACTGCTTAAAAGGCACAGTCTCTGGCTCCACACGCTGTCACTGTCACTCACATGTGTACACACTGTGTCTCTCCTCACTCTCACACTGTCTCCCATGCTGCTCATCCCCACTCTCAGGCCCCTGCAAACCTTTTTCCTTCCTGTTTTCAGTTTTACTCCCATCCTCCCTTTCCCCCTCTTTTTCAAGCTTGAACACTGAAGTGTTTGGTCTTTAATGAACCTCCCAGCCTGGCTGTGCCCCTAAGCACTGCACAGTGAGCTTCTAGAAACATTTGCTCTCCTGTGAAAATACAGATTGATGATCAGCACTGCTCAGGTCTAAACAAGACTAACAGCCCTACACCTTCATTTCCTGTGGCCCCCACTTCTGCTTTGATGCCCCCGCCTACCATACACCTCAGATCTTCCGGGAAGATCTGCTTTCTCTCCACTGGGTGGTAGTTGACTTATAAGTGTAGACTGCACGGAGTGAGTGTATGTGGTATGCCTAAGGTGAAAGAGAGTGGGATATATTTGTGCTTGAATCATGCAGCGTTTTAAATTCAGTCATGTGGGTGTGGTATATATGACTTGTACATTTGGAAACATGCTTATGAGCCCTTATTTACATTAAATGCTATTATAACTTCAAATACACACCAATACTGTATGTTTTAAATGATGTTTTCTTTGTTACAAATACAACTGTGATACAAAAATAACAAATTTTTTTTTGTGATAACATATTAAAATAACTTTTCATTGTTGGTAGTAGCGATGAGCACTTTGTCACTTAGCAGATGTAAATTAAACCTATGTTTACTCCTGATATTAAGTTTCTTTTAGAAGTTTGCGTAACAGTGTTAATGACAAAATGCACCTTCCTTGTCAGGGAGCTGCTATACAGTGTTTGTACTGGCGTGTTGCTTATGTGTAGTGAGCAGTACCATTTCAGTGTCATGGGTTTGGTGGATTGCTGATCTTTTCTTGATATCTCTTGGCATTTTGTCACCCAGGGAATAATGTAATAAACTGTATGGTCAATTAAAATAGCTGCCCCTAACTCCCGTTTCCTGGAGGCATACATTTAATTCAGTCATTGCTTGCAACACTAATACTTTGCTAATCTGTGGAGGCAAGGCAGTCACAGTGTTTTTGGTTTAGTGTGAACCTTGTTTACTTTCTAGGTATTGCTCCTCCTGCATTCATTTGCCATATCTGGAATTTTGTAATATCTTAATTTAGGTAACTTTTAAAACTTCTAAAAGAGAAAAGAATATCTGTCTCTTCTCAATGATGCTTCTAACCAATTGGGTTTTATTGTTTTAGATTTTTAATAAAAAATAATTTTTGTCATATATGAAACAAATTTTATCTTCATTACTTTTTACCCCAAAGAATTTTCTGACATTACTTTTATAATTCTTTGGGGAGTATCCAACTGTTGAACTTTTTACATTGCCCATAGCTTTAAATATAAGTTAACATTTTTTTTACAAGAAATTCTCCCTCCATTAAAAAATGTAGTATCAGTTATTTTTCTTGACGTCTCCTGGGTCTGTATGTGCTTTGTTCATAGATGAAGGCAGTTAGGGCTTACAGATTCACAGAAGGTGAAAGAATCAAGTGACAAAATTTTCATCAAGAGTAAAGTCATGTACTTATTTTTTTTACTTCTGTAGTTAAAATCATAGTTGATGTTATTTTCTAATTTAATAGAAAACAAAACAGATATACATTATGAACTCCCCCCTGCCTTCCCGTCAATACACAAACATGAACTGGGTGCTTCAGAGAACACTTAGCCAAATTAAATATCATTTATCAAGCTTTACACAATATATTTTGTTTTTTGTTGTAACATATTCCTCAAAATGCCTAAGAGAAACCAGAAAGGGCACAACAGTTATCAAATAACTTTGAGTGCTAAAGGCCTAACAGTGCAAACATGCCTGTCAGTGACTCTGTGGCTTGTGGTTCTGTTAATGAAACTGAAGTTTAAAGGTCAAATGACACATTGCCATCTACTTAGTGCCAGAATATCTGTTTTTAGGGGAGAATTGAAAATAAGACACAACAAAAGTTTTCCTGAGTTGGAGCTGTATCTGAAAGACAAAATCATTCTGTTACCTACTAACTGTATCATTTTGTAAAGAGTATTTGTTTAGTTTATTTATAAAGAAATCCCATTTGATAATTTTAACATCATTATTCTTTGCAGCTTTGGTTTTTAAGGTTAGTTAATAATACTATTCACTGCTGTATCTCTGAAAGATAAACTTGAAATATTTGGACCTTCTTGATAAACTAATGATGCAGCTACTCAGTATAGTAACTTTTAATACTTCTCTTAACTAAAATTTCAATTTAAGTAAATAATGAACATCTAAAAGCACAGTGTAATTTTCTATAAACACAAACTGTTTGCCTTATAGTTGATTGCTACTACCTAATATGTATAGTATTTTATTCCTGAAAAACTGTGTTGATTTGTGTCTGGAAAAATAAACTTTTCGCTGGTCTCAAGGTCTGGGTAACAGTGTCGGGGTGACAGACTACAGGGAAAGAGATGCTGCAACCATTGGCCACCTTAACACCCAGGGTTTGTGCCCCAGGAGAATCAAGCCAAGCATTGTTATGTAACTGCATACATTCCAGATCACTTTTTCAAATATAATTTTGTGATTGCTTTAATGTCCATCAGTTGTTTTATTCTTACCTGATTAACAAACACGGGGTATGAACAGATCAAAAATATTCCACATTCTTTGGAAACAACTCTTCTCTTTGAGCATGCTCATTTACATCCTCCCTGTGCGTGCGTATTTTTTACACACATCATTTTTAAGCTAATTTTTTCAATCTGTTTCTCATTCAGCACTTCCGTGTGAATTTCATGCGGTTTTACCACCTTCATGATATGAATTTAAAATATCCTATTAACTGGTTGTCATGCTTTAATCATAGGAGATAAGAGATTCTATTCTTTAATGTGATACCTTCTTTTACTTTGGCAAAATTGAACACACCTCTGCAATTTAAATGCACTGGATTTGAATGGAAGTGATGTGGTAACTTCCTATGACATTTGTAGCAAGAGGGAGGACTTTTGCTTACCACATATTTATATGGGAGAGTCTTCCATTCCATTGGAAGCCTCAGAATTTTTCCAAGTAGTTTTATAAATGGGCATGACAAGCACTTACTCCTTCTCAGAGTCTTTGTTGAATATGTTTGCGCTTTGATTAGACTACACTTAGTAGTATTGGTTTGAAATGCATGTTACTGTTTTTAATGAATAAAAAGATTTATGTAAGAATGAAGAATTACCAATAGCAGTAAAAATCAATTATGCTGTACTTTGAGAATATCACTGGAAGCTCTCACATTATCTGTTGAATTATTCCTACATACAGTTGCATTTTGTATTCCAAAAAAACTCTTCAGATCTACAAGCATCTTCAAGTTAGAATATTCAACATTATTTAAAGAACTCAGTGTTTATTAAATAATGTCATTGAATATATATGTGTAAAATTCTGAGATTGTTTCCTTCTTCCAAAAAGGGAGAGATAATAGATTATCGTAGTCCATCTGGAAAAATATGCTCTGGAATATGGAATAAAACACTACAGTGTTACCTTCCCTGATTTTTTAGAACTGTTCTGAAATTTCTGAAATTATTTGGTTTATTAATATGAAACCACTATTAATTAAAGGACAGCATATTAGTTTTCAATTTTCTAGACACATTTATTTTTGCCCAGTCTTTTTTAATTCTGAATAATTCAGAAGTCCATTTGTGGGCTGGAGATTTAGGTCAGTGGTTCCACGGACTGCCTTGCAAGCGCAAGGTCCTGAGTTTGATCCCCAGTACCAAAAAAAAAAAAGTCCATTTGTTTGTGTAAATCCTTGCACCCAAACATGTTAATGAACTACTTACTTTAAACAGATTGATTTTATGATCAGATTACCCCGTGGAATAAATTGTGGGTAATACTTGAGATCTAAATAATTTAGACCAGGTCGCATCCTGGCTTATGGTGGTGGATGGTGTCCTAGGTGACCAGGACACCTTGCTCTTCTGTGTTTTCAGAGATGAGATAGAACTACCAATCCGTCCAGTCTTCCATGTCAGCTGTCTTCAGGCAGTTACTGGTGAGTGGAAGATAGTTTTGGGAGAAAGGAGATCAAGACAAAGTGAAAACCCAGGACATCTGTCCTCTTTTCCTCTCTTGTTTGAGGCAGTATCTAGTAGTATTTTCATCTCCCACTGGAACTTCTCTGTGTCAGATTCAACCTGAACACTAGCTCCTTGGCTTTTCCTGCTTTATTCCTTCATTCCTCCGGCCTAGGAGCAGTAGTGATTTCCTCCTGGTACAAAACCTTGGGCTGTCTCACCAGCCTGTGGGATTTTCAGGATTCCATGCCTTTCATACTAAATTCATTACATCAAACCACCTCTGTTTTAAATATCCAGAATGCTTTAAGTGTTACTCGCAGAGCCCTGATTGAGAAACAGAGAAAAGTAATAGTTTTGGTGGTTTTAATTATGTCTGATTGAATGACTGTTTTGCCATGGTACTAAAATTTTGCTTACTAGCCCTGGACGTAATAATTACTTCAGGAGACACGCTCAGACATGCCAACAGGTGAGGCATATAATAAAGGAGATGAATACATTGTTTCTTTTTTTGTAGTCGCCTTATGGTGAGAATAATAAATGGAATGTATAAAAACTGAGTTCATGTACAATTGGATAAACAAATTTAGGGGCAAATTATTTAATTTTTATGAGTGGAAAGTAAAGTAGTTGATGAAAATGTATAGATAAGATTTGCATCTTTGTTTTGTTTTGTTTTTTTAAAGGGTGCAAAGAGCACTAGGACTAAACCCTACTTCTAGATATGGGATCAGAATGCTAAGATGATCCCTACAGGGTTGCCTGTGGAAATCAATAGGAATTAAAGGATTTTCTTTTATGTGGCCTAATACCTGAGGAGCTAATCAAAGCTTCTAGATTCTTCTGAAGCATATGACCATAACAACGTTCATGGTTCAAGTATTTGACTCTTGTAGGAATTAGGTTCTAAAAGCAATGAAATCTTTTGAATTATAAATCATACCATTTTTGTATCACATCTTGTTTTGAAGTGGAATACATTAAAACATTATGGACTTCACATGACTTATACATAGAAGACCTTCACAAAGCTACGCGAGCTTCAAAAGTGAGTAATACTGTGCGTGAAACTTACTCCTCCCCTTAATTAAGTTTTAGAAAATTTAGTGACTGGTGACTTCCCCCCTCACTT
This sequence comes from Heterocephalus glaber, assembly GCF_000247695.1. The sequence continues at coordinate 24,061,024 of NW_004624742.1, forward strand.
CAACAAAGCATTTTCTGAAACGCTTCTGTTAGTATCTGGCTCCAGTGTAAACAAGCAGTCACCATCCTACTTTTAGAACATTTCCCCAGGACTTTGATGGAAAGTGTTAATTTCACATCATCGTTGATGAAATGGGCTTCTTTCAGGGATATTCTCAAGAGGATTTCTAAATTGAGAACAAAACTAAGCTTCTTAGTCTATGCCCTCCTGTCTCTCTCCAAGCTTTACTAATCCACTAAGATCATTTTTGACACTTTACTTGTATACAAAAAGATCAAACTATTGATCCATTCTTTTCCTCAGAGTACCATATTACCCATCTTTTTTCTTTGCTAAAGGAAATCAGCAATTGAGTCAAATCCTATTTTTAAGATATTTAATATATTTCATATTAACTAGTCAGACAAGATCTCTACATACTTTCTGAGAGTAAGACTAGGATTTTTCTATGTAGGCATAATCGTTACTGAATTGGATTTCAGTTACTCCATGATGTGACATTATTATGATTTACAAGATTTTAAAGAAAGTAAATTTTTTTTATGTTTTCCCCTGTTGTACATTCTGTTCTTCAGTGCTGCATTTTAATTGAAAAATCTGCTGGATTCGTAAGTGCCGTGGCTCTTGTTCATCTATCCACTGGGCTTTAGCAGTACCTGACATATACAAAGCATCACCTAGTGATTTTGGAATATTAGTGAAGGAATAAATATAATTGTTCTTTAATTTGTTGTTTCACATTTTAGTAACTGCAGTATCTTTAATCCTACTTTGATCTTCATGCTTATAGGTGTTAATTTTTTTAATGAATCTATATCCCACAATCTCTGTGTTAATAATTCTTGCAAAAGCCTTACTTGATTAAGGCATACACAATGAAAACATCCAGTGCCTTTAAACTGTAAGAAACAATCTACGGGAGGGTCTTGAATAAAATATATGGGGTACTAAATATATTTTAAAATAAAATGGACTATGTTAAAATATTATAAGGCCTTTTATAATAAAGGGAAATAGTGTTTATGTGTTTGTGTGCATTTGTGTATATGCTGTCAATTATATAAATATATGTATTTTTTTTTCAGTACTTGGTACTAGGGCTTGAACCAGAGCCTTGCACATGCTAGGCAAGTGCTCTATGGCTGAGCTGCATCCCCAGCCCTGAAATATATTTCTTACTGTGGATTTCAGCGGAAAAATCTTTGAAGTGCAATGGTCTAGTTGCAAGTTTTTAAAGGTGTTAACGATTTTATAGAGAGCCAAGATTTAAAGTTATATGAGGACTTTTGCTCTAACTGTAATCAGCATAAAACTGGAATAGTTCACATTTGTAAAATGTCTATTGTGAACCTCTAATAATTTTTTTGGTTTTACCTCAAACTGTGGAAACTTCTGTTTCTTTCTCCTAAGACTTCAATTATTGAAATCAATAAAGATAACAGAGGTAGAAAGCATTGCCTATTGCTACAGATGAATAGCTCTTAATTGTGAAAAGTAGCTATGCAAACCAGAATAGAATTTTGTATCATTCCGACTACTGCACAGATGTAGGTCAACAGAACTTTATAAACCACAGGTTATTGATACTAGCTGATAGAATTTTGATGTGGTCAAAAGGCTATGATTTATAATGTTGAGGAGGTCATCAAATTAGCATTGTGCTTTCTGTGCCGTATCGAGTTCTGAACCCTGACAGAGGACCTCTGAAGCTCTTTAGCATCCGGCTGGCATGGGTATTGATCTCTTAATCCTTTCCCTAAGAAAAGTGGACTGGAGGAAAGGAGGCTTTTGGCAGTGTTGCCTGTATTCAATGTTGCTTTTTTGAGTAGAGGCCAATTCATTGTAATTTCCAAATAGCTAGTAATTTGCCGATTTTAAGGAAGATGTTTATAACCCTTTCAGTCCAGAACCAAACTCTTCTTTATTGAATTTCACAAAATCATTTGGACCCAGGGCCCATGCCCATGCTCATGCTACATAGTAGATCTATCCTTCTTCCTTCCTTCCTTCCTTTCTTTCTTTCTTTCTCTTTCTTTCTTTCTTTCTTTCTTTCTTTCTTTCTTTCTTTCTTTCTTTCTTTCTTTTCTTTCTTTCCCTCTCCCCCCTTCCTTCCTGCCTGCCTTTTCTCTCTCTCTCCCTTTCTTTCTTCCTTCCTTTCCTCCTTCCTTCCTTTCTTTCTTTCTCTCTCTCTCTCTCTCTCTCCCCCCTTCCTTCCTGCCTGCCTGCCTTTTCTCTCTCCCTTTCTTTCTTTCTTCCTTCCTTTCCTCCTTTCTTTCTCTCTCTCTCTCTCTATTTCGCTACATAGTAGATCCTTCCTTCCTTTTCTTTCTCTCTCTCTTTCTTTCTTTTGCTGCATAATGGATCTTTCTTTTTCTCTTTCTTTCTCTCTTTTTCTCTTCCTCTCTTCCTCTCTTTCTTTCTTTATTTAATCTTCATTTGTAGCCGCTGTCAGAGTATTTACAGGTTCTTGATCACTTAAATGGTCTTGGTAAATGTGTGTTCTGTTGTCTTCATAAGCCACTTTCCTCCCAAGAAACTACATTAAATTCAGATATAGTCAGTCATTTTAGGATACATTGTAAATATAAAAGCTGTAACTAGAAGACAGTGGTACAGATTCACTCCAGTAACATCACCTTCTATTGTATAAAGATGTTAGAATAAAGGGATCATAAAAGTTTTGCTAATCTTATAGACAAAATATTTCCTACAGGAAAACATAGATATATTTAATTTGTATGTAATCTTTTTTTCAAAATAATTCTTAGTTACCTTTTCTTGTTGCTGAGACAAAATACCCAATACTCAAAGTTAAAGGAGGAAAGGATTATTTAGCTCTGAGTTTGAAGAAGTTTTAATTTATGATTGGCTCCGTCTCAGGGTGGCATGGCAGAGGTGCATCACAGAGGAAAAACAGTTTATAGTGGGGAGAAAAGTAGCATAGAAGCAGCAGCTGACCTGTTTTTTTCCTGTCCCTTTCTATCCCCTAGGCTGTCTTTTGGGGGTGCCATGTACACTTAGGGTGGCCCTTCTACAGCCAGAACTATGCTACAACAATCAGTGAACTAATTTAGTTATCCCGCACCCTTAATCCAAGCACCACACACAATTCCCGCATTAAATACCTTGTATGTGGCCACCTCTGAATAGCCCCACCTATGACCACATAAGGCTTTTAGGGGACATCTAGACACAAGCCATGACAACATCTTGGGTAATTGATAAGTTAAATACAAAAAGGCAACTCTGCTGGTTTACATAGTGTTTGGCACGTTGTTAATGATCAAACCTTGAATATAGAGTAAAGAAGTGGAAGTAGAAAGAGAGGGAGAAATTGAGGAAGAGAATATCTTGTCCTGAGTTACTTCTATACAATTGAATTACAGCTTGAGATTCGTTGGAATGACATAAAATTAAGCCCAGAAAATTTACTATAGTAAGAGGACTGCAGTAAGAGGAAATGTATTACCTTTAATACTGTTAATTGAATAATGGGAATTATCCTTCTAATGTGATGAAATGATATACAAATTGAAATTCTAGAATTGTGTTTTTCACTCTGGTGTAGTTCCAAACAAGTTACAGGTCCATTTATGTTTATTTAGAATGTAATGGCTGAATACTTTGGACTCCAATGATTTCAACATCAAAATTTTTATTAGAACATATTAACCAAAAGAACATTCATACAGGTATCTGGACACTTGTTAACCATATATTATTGATTAATTTTTGTACATCATTAATATGAAATGATAGCTATAAAGTGTTAGCAGTTTTGAAGTTACTTTTGCTTATTCATAATTTTTTAACTGTGACTTTTTAGCTTGATTGAAATTGGTCATAGTTTGAGGTATCTAGAATGTGCGTGAGCAGAGTTTTGGTTGCTGATTCTCTACCTACTATGTGACTAACCTTGAAACAATGCTTTGCTTCCCATGAGGAGCTTGGTGGGTTATGAGAGATATGGCAGGTAATATAACGATAGCATAGGAAGCATAGTAAACACTAAATTTATGTCAGGCAATGATTCTGAGCTGCTTTTCTTCTAATCTCAGTCTGAAATTTATTCATGCCACTTATTGATGTAAATATACAGTATTTTCCTATCTTAAATCCCTACCAGTTTTGTGACCATCTGTGCAATATCCATTGAACATATATTTTGTATTTTAATGATTATATTCAATTGGCCTAATTAGATTTGTTGTATGGCCCAATAAACGAGTGAGATGCCTCCAACTCTGGATGTGGAAACACCAGAAGGGACATTAAGAGTCTTCAGCCAGTGCTGGTAATGCACTGGAATCACAGACCTTATGCTTGACCAACTGATGGTGATTCGGTTCACTTACTGCTATACTAGTGAGGTGCCACTGGGTGGTAACAGGAAAAATCGAGGACATGAGGGGGAAATGAAAAGCAAAATAAAGAAAATAAACAAGAAAGATTAGGAAGTATAATGTCTTAGCAGTGAAAATGTCAGAAGATGAAAATTGGCATTTGTGACAGCTTAAAGTGGAAGGTGCGGTAAGGGGACCACATTGGAATAGTGGATAAGAGGGCTAAAATTAAAAAGAAATACAGTAGGAAACTGCATTCTGCGTGGGTAGCAAATAAACATCCCAAATTAGGTGGCTCCTGTGGTTCCTCGGTTCATTTCTGTGTTACGGTGAAGGCAGGACTGTTCAGAAGCAGTATGTATAGGCAAGAGTTTTCTCTGCGTTGCCATTGTAGCCACAGACAGTATGCTGAGTAGAAGCTCAGAAGTTATGTATGAATGTTTGCTCTGATTCTGCATATCTGCAGAATATGCAGCAGAATGTTTTATGTTTATAATGATGTAGTTATCATCATCATGATTCAGATTCATCTAATCCTCTGCAAGTATCTACTGTATCTAACATAGTTTCGCAATAATATACAATAAGGCATTCTCCAAGTTTTTTGGCAAGACTGTTTGTAAAGATATGGTAGCTGACCTTAGGTTGGAACAGGTTAGGATGTGCCTCTGTCAGAATTCAAATATAGTTCTTTCTGTAGCAAGTTCAGTGATTTCACTATTAACTGACATTTGTTTCTCAAAAAAGATAAAAATAATTGATAAATTCCTTGCTTATTCAGTTATTAAACAGCAACTTCATTTTAGCTACTTTTGTGTCTATAGTGATAAAAAGTCATGAAGGTACATTATGTATTTGAGAAAAAATGTGAAATTATTTTAAATGGTACTAAGTATACATCATAAACGAAATGACCAACATCTGAATTTACTAGGAAAATAGTAAGTTCCTAAAATTATAGATTTCCTGAGGGAAAAAACCTCATCCAACAATGATTACAGTCCTAATGATTACAAGTTGTGGATAACACGGAAGAAAGAAATAAACAGCTACTAAACATGATGAGTAGTTAGTATTATATATTAATTAGTATATCTTTGCAGTGGCCTCTAATTTTTCTAATTTATAAGCAGGGAAGAAGCTTCATTTAAGCTGAGTATCTTTCTGAACTTTAGAACATGGAATAGGTGCACAACCAACATTTAATCTTAGCCCTGTGTCTCCAAAGCTTGTGCTCATTTGTGAATGCCACAGTGTTCTTGGAGCTATTTGTATTTTGTAGTACTTAAAAGCAAAAAAAAAAAAAGAAGAAGCAGAAGTTGCTTGTGATAGTATTCCAAGTTCCCAGTTTAATCATATTTATGCTAATTCTAGTGTAACTGAAGACTTGAATCTTATTGGAAAGGCCTCAGTAGCCCAGAGTTAAATACCACTATTCTTAAATTAGACAGGAAATTCAAAAAATTGACAAGCCGGTAAAAGATGGTTTTACTCCAACTTTATTAAGCATGCCATTAATATGTTACACAGTCTTATGATTAATTGCTGTTTGAATAAAATCAAACGTTAGACATGTTGCCTTTTCCTGCTTACTGGTAGGAGAGTCTATATAGTTTATAGCCTAATTGGGTAAAAATTTGTTTTTATCTGATAGGATGTAATTGAAGAATATTTTTCAATTTATTCACATTTCACCCTACTCCAGACTTTTTGTGTATAACCCCCCAAATTATAAATTTCATGATGATTTCTTCTTTATGTAATGTGGAATTACAGAAATAGTCTCTGATTACTTTTATATGGTGTATTCTGTTTGCTCCCTGAGAATTTCTGCGGTTTACTTATTTCTAATTCATGAAAGTTTTCTGATACTCTGAAAAGTAAATTTGAAGAAGTGATGACCATCCCATTAATCTTGTTTCTACTTTCAGACTCATTGTTTTCTTTATTTAAAATGCTTCCCTTCATACTCTCCTGTCTGATTTTTGAATAAAGTTTTCCCCAGATGTATCGTTAACAGTTGACCTATTCTGATTATTCATAAAGTTTATTTTTTTCTCATAATTTCTTCTGATAAATTGAAATATTCTTGCCATTGTAATGTGTTCCTTCTAAAATAGTGTGCTTTTCTCAGTATACTTGTGTTATCTTTTTCCTTGGTTAGAATGTTAATATGTGTAAGGAAGACTTGGTAATTAACTGTGATCAGGAAGACTTCGTAATTAACTGTGATCATCTCTTTGACCAACAAAGCAAATAATACATGTAATTCTTCTGTAACCAGCTCTTCATTGATACAGCATATCCCTGACAAAATGGGAAACACTTCTTTCTAATCTCTATGATTTGTGAGTTGGTTTTCTTACTTTTCCTGGGATATCCTGAACATTCTCTTCGAATTTGACACATATAATTAGTTGGTTTCCAGTGGACAGTATCTAGAACTTTCATTATTTTCTAGCTTAAATAACAGATCATATGTGATAACATCCATGTGGGAAAATGACTAAATTATAAATTCTTGGTAGTATTCTTAATTTAATTAAAATACTCACTTTTCTTCTTCTGTGGAAGCGTATTGTAGTATTCCAGATTTCTCATAAAACTTTTCAATGTATTGATCATTTTGGTATTTTTAGCTACTTATAATGTGCATTTGAGGTTGGGCTTTTAAAATATAATTGTGTATTTCTTTAAATTATTTGAAAATATCGGACCAGAAAACTTATCAGATTAATTTCCTCACTATTAATATATGATAATGATAAAATCTAACCTATACATTGTGAGGATTAAATGCAGTAAGGTTTGTACACTCCTCAGCAGCATGCCTGGTACACAATAAACAAAAAATACACAAAATTTAACCATTTTGATTTTTATAAATGTTAACAATACCTCCATCGATATTAGAATTAGCTAGCCACAAGTCAAATCAAGATTATTTAATAATGTAATTACTTTTCTACCTTCCAGCATATTTTATAGACTTAACAATTATTTTTCGTTTCAGATAGAAGCTCTGGCTAATCTACAGTGTTTTGTGGGGCTATCTTCTCATCATCAATTGATTTTCTTAAAAAAAAGGTTCAATAATATCCAACTTCTATTCTTTTTCTAAATTTAGCACAATAGTAATTTTTTCGTGTTTCCCAGCATCCAGATTTCTGCCTCTGAACACACATGCGTACACACACATACACATACATGCATATGTACACCCCCCCCATTTACAAAGTTTGTGTACCAAGTAACAAGGCCGGTTGCTTTGCATTAGTGCTGGATTTAACAAAATGTGCTTGATGCATAAAAGAAGTTCCTGTGTTGTAGTCATCCACATGCTTGTATGATGAAAGACCTCCACACGAGGGTAGATCTTTTGAAAACAGAAGCATTACTTTCATTGCCCTTGTAGTTTTGGAGGGCCCTGAATAGTCTTGGTGCTTAGTGAAATATTTGCAGAAAGGATTGCACTAGTACCTACTTGTCTACATTTTCAATTTCCATAGTTTTACTTATTTGTAGTCAACAAGTGGCCAAAAGTGTTACATAGCGAATTGTAGATATAAGCACTTCATAAGTTTCAAGATGAGTGCCATTCAGGGTAGCCAGGAAATCTGCTCTGTTACACAGGATGGGACCCCTGCTTTACTCCAGCCAGCCACATGCATGCACTACCGGCCAACTAGTCACTTCCTGGCCTGAAACCTAGGAAAGTACCTGACCTTACATATACTGTTAACCCTCCCCTGTTTTCAAAAGTTTCAGATATCCAGTAAGGTTCCTAGAATTTATCACTTCCAGCTAAGTGGAAGTATTTTTCTATGTAGAGTCCTTCACTTGTTTAGTTTGAGAGTTTATCTACTTATGCCGCACAGTCATTTTAAATTTGTGACTGTAGTTTGTTATTGGTTAGCTTATTTTTACATGGGTGCTATTTGAAATATATGTTAAGGCGAAATGGCATCACCTCTTCATTTCTTCATGTTCATATTAGTATTATATAAATCATACACCAGAAATTTTATGAGGCTGGCTTCTGAATTTCCATGTAAATATTATCACCACATTCCCAGAAAATATTAATATCAATAAATATTAATGTTGGGATGCAGCAGCATGAAAGGGAAATAGTTTATCCAAAGATGATATCAGGAATTAAATATTTTTTTTAATGATAGTTACCTAAAAAGTTTTTTGCTACATGAGTAAACAAAATTCTTTGAATCTTAAAGTGTGTAGCATTGTACAGTTACTATCCCAAGTTTTTTGAATAGAGGATCATAAAATAAGACATTACAAGTGTGAGGAAATAATTGAGTTCCTGTCCAAAAGACCAGTCAAATAAATTTAGAATTTATCAAAGATGATATTGCCTTCAGTTTCTACACCCAGTAAGAAAAATAATTTTAAATGCAAAATACTGAAAAGGCAGCTCATTGGAGGTTTTCCAGATATTTAGTAGGTTTCTAGTAGTTATGCTTAATACTATATTTTCTAGGGATTTGAGAAACAAAATGTCCATAGTTTGGTTTTAAAGATGAAATTTTGTGCCTGCTATATACCTTACTATATAATGGGAGATCTAATAAATACTTTATTCATTGTTTTTATCATATTTTCTTGAAAGCTTGAACTACTCTTAACCACTGACTTGTTAATTCCTTGGTGAATAGTGACATAGTATAGGATCAAAATTAATTCGTAGTTCACTTAAATTGAGCATTTGCATTTTTAGTATTTTCCTTACAGAAAAATGCGAAGAGGAAGTTTGATTTATTCTAAGATTAAATGAAATACTGGAACTGATTGACTTGTACCATAAAACTAATTAAAATTAAAGGATAACAAAACCATCTTAATGAAAGGGTCAATTTATTATGTATTTTAAATGATTTTCTTTTGGCATCAGCAAACAGGTTAGTGGTCAAATAGGCAGACAGCTATCATCAGTCATGCATAATTAAGACAAGAAATTGTTCAAGAGTTTAGAGTAAGTATAGTCTAGAGAAAAATATGTTGACATAAAAATGCATAAATTGGTAGTGATAATATATATATATATATATATAACAATTCATTAAGGAGAAAGTTATATATATGTATACCTATATATAAAACTTTATGAAGACCTGACAATTCAGCAAATTAAATTTACTCAGTAGTTTATAAAAATTATGTTTATTATGTTAACATTATAAAAATATTAAAATCGTTGTTTTGCTAATGTGTTTTCTATCTATACAAAAATTCTCCTTTCGTATTATTTAAAATATTTTCTTCATGTTCAAGGAGAAAATTTGATAAAAAAATAAAACATTTGCATTTTAAATATTCAGAAAATTTGTTCATTATGAAACATTTCATATATATTAATAGGGGCTATATTTTTGTAATTAAAATAATTGATCCATTTAAATACTACTTTTAGTCATTCATATTCTACCCTAAAATCTCAATTTAAATTATCTAGCTATACAATAATAGACTGAATAATTCCATAATTTCAGGTATCATTGTTTACCATTGGTAAATTATGCCATAAACTTTGAATTAAAATCTAAGCATATTTCCTCATACCCTAGAAAGATTATTTGAATTTTCACATGTCTTGTTTATATGGTACTTTACGATTACAACCACTTGAAAAGGTAAACAGGACAAGTGTTAAAATTCCAGTTAATAATTAGAGGCTTAGATGTTTCAAAACCTCTTCTTGGTTATTAATATCATATGTATTATAAACATTAATGTTGAATATTTCTGGTCCCTCAGACATGAACTACTGAAAGTTACAGGTTTTATTCGGTTCTTAAGGGGCCGTAGCACAGCTTGTAGTTTGCCATCGGCCTCCATATTGAATACACCTGTTACAGCCAATGGCTCCTCTTATTTACAGGGCTGCTGTTTCCCACTTTGGTGCTCTGTTCCCCATGATCCTTTACCCATTGCTACCGAATAAATGTGAAACAAGTAAATAATAGAAATGAAATCACAACGAGGAAAAGAAAATTTGGGAAAGAATGATGTGATGAAAATTATTTCATCTCTTCCAACTTATACCATCTGATACCATCGCCTTTCTCTTTGCTCTTCATTCTTATTCCTGTTGGTTTGTTTCCTTTTCCCCTTCACCATCAAAGCCAGAAGAAGAAAATACAAGCGGAGGATAAATATCTAATAATGCTGGATCTTTATTCCATTGTACAGTGGATATATTTTTTTACCACTTCACTTAATTTAGGAGATAAAACGTCTCAGGCAGGTATTACTGCATACAGTAAATCCGGAGCGGTAGAACAGATAATTAATCAATTAAAGACAATAACTCTTACAAGTTCTTGGTTTGTCTGACTTCATCACAGATTTAACAAAAATACTTAAGGGTGTTTTTTATTAAGTATGCATTTTATTCTGGCCACAGATTTTTTTTCTTACCGTCATAGCTTACAATTTGCTTAAATATTAAAAGAGAAAACATCACGGAATCACTCCTTTTGGAGAGAAAAACATCTGTTTTACATAGGGAGTTCCACGTAGTAAAGAACATTTAATCACTCCAGATCAGAATTCCCTAAATTGACTCTGCCTACATGATACTTATCAATGTACATGATATTAATACAGAAAAGTGAAAATAAAAACTCATGTAGCTGACCTGTATTTGATCTGTACTCTTATTTCCTCCACTAAATCGTAACTAGTGCTCACAACCTGGAAGTAAATTTCTGTTTGATATGTCCCTGATATTGCCTTCCTGTTAATTTAATTTTAAGATTGACAGTCAGTTAAAACATGAGTATGATGAGAAAGAATTTTATCTCTATAAAACTGAAGTTGAGTGCCTTGAAAATCTCAGTAAAAGCAATTGTTAATAATTAGATGTAGATGTTGTAGCTGTAAAATATTTGTAGGAAAATAATCAAACCTATTTACACTCTAAACTCAGATTGCTTCATAAATGTCTTTAAATTGTCACTTTACTTTGAAGTAGTAGAAACTGAATGTCTGATAATATTAGTAGGAGCATGTAGTCCGTTCAAGACTTCAGCCTGCAATCTTATTTATTAACAAAACATATTGGCCACATATTTTAAGACCAGCATGATACATTTGTATATTTTAAGTGAAAATAAAGTATTTGGATTATTCATGTAATATATTACCTTTTTATTTACTGATTAATATTCCCTTCATCATATTTAGTAACATAGTCCTAAAATTATATATGCCAGGGGGGACATTTTAGAAAATTAATTTCTCTGAATAATGTGCCCTTAATTAGTCATGGGGCTTCCTTTTTACTGTATTCAAGAAAAAGAACTAAATGACATCTAAAGTTTATACTTATAAATCATAAAGGAAACTATATACTTCGAGCTCTTGAGGGAGTTGATAATTATGATTGTAATTTGATCATTGATATAAGTATTTTCTGAGAACTTGATATTGAGAGCATTATATTAGATGTCTGGAGTTCATTAGGGCAAAAGAAAAACAAACACAACCCTGTCATCACAAAACTGATATACTGGCAGATAAATCCATAAACATAGGAAACCAAAACAACTAGAGAACAAAACAGAATTCCTAAGGAGAAGGCTCAGGAGCATTCAGCATTCTTCTCCCGTGATGTTTAACTGGATGATTTGTAACACTGGAGAAGAATCCAGAGTTGCTTGAGTTTTCATTTCAGGAGAGCTTTAGTTCTTGAGACTAAAACTTTCCTGACCCACACTTTGGAGAGCCCTGTATTTTCACTTGCAGCCTTGTGCTTCATTTTTCTAGATTTATGGCAGGTCAGGGAAATACCATTCTGATATCTAGCTTGTCATTACTGTCGCACCATAAAGTCCCCGGAGGGCCTGTCTTGCCACCAAACCCGGCATGAACTTCCAGTCTAGTATAGATGCCCATTGTTGCCCATGGATATGCTCTGCCACAACAGTGTTTATTGCCTCTCTCCCACTACGTTTATGTGAGATCATAGATCTTCCATGTGGCACGCCAAGTAAGACCAAAGCCATGTCGGACCCAGTGATGGTCAGCGAGATTTTGTTAACAGAAACAGTTAAGTGTTAAAAGTGAGATTTTTGAAAATTATAGGGCTTTGCATCATTTAATATGACAGTGTTAAATATTCATTTTCCATAGTATGTGGTTACATTGAGTATATAGTTTCAACAAGTCTTTTTATCTTCTATTAACTTTCTGAGAAGTATCTGTTCAAACCAGTGTTCTGTGTTACATTGTTTGAGAAACATGATTGCTCATGCATTTGAAGATTTACTTACTAGTATTTTAAATAAAATGCGAAGGAAGTATAATTATTTGTAATAAGACATCACTTAGGTGCAAAAGTCATAATGCAGGTCTCAAATTTAAATGATAAAAACCGTGCATATGTAAAGGGGTAGTGTAGAAGTTGAGTGTTTCTACATTCTCATTGTTTAGTACCAACCTAATGTTATCTTATTCTCTAGAAATCTATTTAGGTTAGGCTCAAATTAATTGTGACTACTTCTTGTTTATTTTTCTCATTTCTGTAAAATATACATGAATTTCCTCTTTGAATAAAAACATTCCAAGACTATTTTTATAACATACTTCTTTGTGATCCTTCTAAAATACATCTCCTTGTAGGATATAAATACAAGCCATCATCTTATAATTATATCTTGAATCTTTCACAAAGATATGTGTTGACATGGTCACACATTTTATGTATTTTTTAAAATCCATAAGAATTGTTTTAATTATATCTTGCTTGCAGTCTAACTTTTAAAATTTTTTTACTTTTCAGAAAGGAATGTAATTACCCAATCTGCATGTAAATGCCTTCTTTTCAGAATGTTGGCTCCCTTGCTAGATGATGAAATACTGAATCCAGTATGAAGTAATGTTGGATTCCTACTGAAATTTATTTAAAACATTCTAACCTTATCCAACCAATTATTTGATACGCCTTCATACCACAGTACATTTCACTGAGGCCAATTATTTTGAGGAGACCTTCCTAGGAAAACAGGAGCATAATGAATATGGCACATCTCTAGAGTCACCTGTTTAGTTTTGAATCACGAACTTCCAACCACCAAAATTTGGTTTGGAACAAATCACGTATCATTTTCTGTGCTAGCAGTGCATGATTCATGGAATTGTAAAGATTTGTTCACATAACATTTGTGTGTTTAATTAAACAGGTTCTGGCTCACCATGAAGTACTAAGCAAACACTAATAAATTATTTCATGTTGCTTATTCATAAATACTCATGTTGTTTAATGAGTAAGAAAGCTTTTCTACAACACTAATTTCATACAAACTAGGCTTATTGAGAAAGACTGATATCTGGGTTTTAGACAAAAGCAAAGATGGACACTGTCTCTGTACCCTATAAGCAAACACACTTTGTGGGAAAGTATGGATTTTAAGCCCTGAGATCTCAGTTGGAGTGATCTAGATTCTCTAACTTCCTAACTGTTGAGACTGTAGGCAGTTTGCTTAATCTCTCAAGACCAATTATGGGTAAAATGGGGACACTTCTTAATCTTTCTCTGACCGTCAAAAGAGGAGAGTTATATGAAGCACTTAGTGCAGTGTACAGTAAGTACATAGTAAATGATTGCTAGATTTTTGCTATTATTGTTTTAATTTTACAGCTATCATAGAAAATTTAAATTGGAAAACTCAGTGTACCTGTAAAAAGAAAAAATGTATGATAAAAATTAGAAAAGGTGCAACTGAGAAATGAGAAATAAAAACAATAAAAGACACAAGCAATTGCATAATGTAAACCTTGCCCAATTAGTAATGGTCCATCCAACAGACACAATACTCCCTTGTGGAAGGACATAATGCGATGTATTGTTGTCCACAGATAAGTTCCCTTTCCATACTTTGATATATTGAGAAACATCTGTATCACAGTGATGCAGTGAAATTGCAAACATTTCTTCTCTTGTAATAGATGAGCTCCAACAACTTATAGTTTTGAGATGCAGCCTTTAAATATTAGAAACCGTTACCGTAATTTAAGGGATGGTTTTATGAGCCCAAAACATGTTTCTAAATGCCATAATGAGTCATGATTTGACTGACAGCTCATAGGAATAAGGAGGCTTGAGGAACAAATGATACATATATTTCAAAGTTTGCAAGGAGAATAGGAGAGAAGACAGTGGTAGAGAGGGATTGTCCATGTTCTGTGTTATGGAGACTCATGCCCATTTTATCTTCATCTGATAACCATCTCTTCAGAAAGTTGGCTGTTTTTTTTTTTGGTGTATCTTCAGCATCTACCTCATCATCTGGATTTAGGTTCACCGAATTCAATTATATTAAATTGAATTGAATTGAAATGAAATGAATTGAATTGGAATCCATGATTCTTGTTATTTACGTGATTTTCTTATGTCAAACTTAGAGACTTGGCAAATGCTGAACTCAGATTGCAAACTTTGACTTGATAAGACCACCATCAGAAAACCATTTACTTGGTCTTGTCATAGTTTGAATAATGGTGGGCAAATAGAAAAACAAAATCAATTTAAAAATGTATAAGAGTAAAAAAATGCTTGGAAGTCAGCAGAAAATCATTTCATATTGAGGTACATTTTAAAAAGACCTTCCATAATTCATTCTCCCTCATAATACTTAGAATAATAGCTCAGTAAAATATGTGGAGAGAATCATAAAACAAAAAGATAAAATAGCTAAGGTCATGCAGCTACTAAGTAAGCAACCAAAAATAAAATTTTCTGTTCCTAATACATTGCTTTTTCCATGAAATCAAGAGAGAGGTGAATTTTAGTGCTTAAGTATGCATGCAGTACTCTTAGTATTTAATGTAGCAAATTACTTTTCAATTATAGCATATTTTCTCATTATACATTGTCCTTTTTAAGTTTTAAATGTACACTTACATTTTGTGTATTTGCTCCATGTTCATTATAAACATAATACATATGATAATTTAGTCATATAGTTGCCTTGTTGGTTTTAAGTCATAGCTAATTTTATATCATAAAGGTCTGTAGCTTACTTAGGTATGCTTAACGTTTCTATTCTTTCTCTCAGTTTTATTAATACCCTAACTCTTGGTCAGTGTTAATCAAACATGTGGGAGCCATATTTTTCTTAATAACCTTCATGAAACTGAAGGGGTTTGCTGAATGTTTGAACACCCACTGGACCACAGTGTACCTCTAGAAGCTCATTCAAGAGTTTCTCAGTTTCAGCATTATTGATATTTTGAGTCATAATTCTTTGCAGTAGAGGTTGTCCTGCTGGTCAGATGTGATTAGTAGTACCTGTGGCCTTTATCTGCTTGAGAATAGCTCCACCCACCACTTTTGTTCTGAATAGAAAAAGGGAATCCAGTTACTGTCAAATGTTCTCTTGTGGACAAAAGTCTTCCAATTGTGAACCACCAAGATAAAGCCCAACCATCCTTGATTTATGGACCACAGATTTTAAAAACTTGCATAACTGGAAGTTTGGAGAAAACTGACAATATTGGAAAGTATCTGCTTGTGATGTTATCTTCAATCCAAGACTCTTCAAGCTTTTTACTGAATCTTTGCCATAACACAAAATGATAAAAGTAAAATTTTTAAATCTAGAAATGTTCAAAAATGGTTATTTTACCAAGAGTTTACATACTAATCTGGGGAAAAGTCATTTAAATATGTAACATTTAGATTTTTTCATTATGAATTGAAGATGCCTGATCTCTGCAAGTTTGAGTCTAGGGGAAGCATGGCCAGGTGTCTGTTGTAGTCTAAGATTACATTTAACATCCCTCAGAAATGGAGAGAGAGATATTTCAGTAGAAGTGCTCACTGAGTTCTCTTCTTTTTGTCCCTTCTACTTTTTCCTAATAGAAAAAAAATGCTACTATAAAAAAGCAACCCTCTTAAAATATATGGAGAAGGGACATGGGGAATCCAAGGAACATGTATATTTATCAACATTTTTTATAAAAAACTGATAATAATAGGTTACCATTTGTCAGATGCTTCCTATTTGTCAGGAGCAATGTAAATCAACTCACATATATTTCTTGTTTTCCCTAAACTCTCACCAAACTTTATAAGGTAAGAAATGGTTTTATGTATTACACTTAGCTGTTTGATCAAAGAAAATATAGAAGGCCCGAATCCACAGATCTTAATTTGGGTTTAAAGGAATGACTTACTCTACTATCCACTATGCTAACATCTTCATTAAGTTGGTTTTATATTCATTATATTTTTATTTTATCACATGAGATAGATTTGAATTTTTTCTTTAAATTTTATTATTTCTCTACTCAATTACAAATCCATAATTAACACTAACATTTTCTTCATACATAGAATATATTCTAGTTTTATATAAATTTTAGCTCATTAATTTTCTTCTGTGGCAGACTGCAATAATGCAATAGATGTTAAGAAACAAATTATGTTTGATATTTGTAAGTGATAAAGTTATATGGTTAATCAGAATTCATAATTCTATTTTAATTTCAAAAGTGTATTTTCTACCTCCTCATCAATTTAAACTGGATAAGCTAGATAAACAAACAAACAAACAAACAAAAAAGCACATTCTTGCTTGCTTCTAGAGAGAGAAAGGATCTGACCAGCTGGGGTGCATTTACAATTCGCCTTCAGTGGCAGTGAAAACAGACTTGCTGGATTCTCCAGCTGGAAGAGCATTGTGTCAACACTTGCGTGATATTTCTTGATGATATCATGTTAGTCTGAAGAGCACTTAGCAGATACTAATTATCATCTGTTGAACACTCTTCAGTCAGAAAGGTGAAAATCTATTCAGTATGTGCAGTGTCTGCTTCATTGTTAGCCCAAACTGCTAATGTTAGGCGTTAGAGTAGGTGTAAGCAAAGCACACTGGGCATTGTTGTATAAAATAAATGTTTCCCAGGGATTGGATTCCAGTTTCTATTATTTTTATTGAATAAAATAAATGATTTGTGTCTTTCTGCATTTTACATTTTTGCATAATTACTGCATAAACTGCGGCATGCAAACTTGTATATTCAGTATCACTTTAAGTCACTGTTTAGTTTAGAGAAAAGATGATGAGTGTTTGCTGCATTTCCATGGAAGCTTCTCTCGTTTGAAATTAAGATATAGTTTTGATATATAACAGTAGGCTTTCTTAAATGATCAAATCTTAAGTATCATACATGGGACAAAGTATATTAGTGTCTAATATAAGTCAACATAGTGTCCTGATTTTATTGTATTTTGAACATGTATTTATTCATTCACTCATATTTCTATTTAGAACCTAACGTATGCCAGCTATGTTAACTATCATTTCATGTTGCTGGAAATAAAATAATTGCTATTCATGAATTTGATTCAGATAATCACTATTGCTATTTATTATTTTATTTAAATTGGTTGTAAGTGAAATATACTCCACAGGAAAGTAAATGAAATTTTATTCAAATGTGATGTGCATGTTAGATTAGCACAAGGGGAGAGCATTTAACTTGCATGTACTTCCCAGTCAAAATTAGCCCTGTTCACTGGCTCATTTTCCATCATCTGTCAGTTTCATTTTAGCGCATAGTAATTCTGATGAACCATAAGTAGAAATGACAGATTGACTTAATGAAATATTTTTCTGAACATTTGAGAACATACACAACATAAAGTTGATAGCAGAAAAATACACAAAATTATATTAAAATGTAGATATACACATATGAACTTTTACTGGTTACGTATCATTGCATTATAAATCTTTCATGGAGTATCCAAAGAAACAGGAATGGCTATAAGGTTTTGAGAGATATATATCCAACCTGTAGTAATATGAAGGAGATAAGTTTTTGAACAAGTAAAGAATCGAATTTCTTCATACAACCATGTGGAAAGAAAAAAAGCAAAGCATTTTATATAAAATTTATCAATATTTTATAGATATTGCAAAATGTTGGACCCTGTGTGAATAATGTGCTTTTTCATAATGTGCATAAGAAGAGGACCCTAAGACATCATTTCTAAAAAGTCGAAAGCTTTCAGAACTTTTATTTGGTAACTTGAAAGGCAGCAACATTCCTTTAATTTATTTCATCTAAGCAGCAAGTGTTCTTTGAGTGTTTCCTAAATACTAACTTTTCTACTAGGTCTGAGAAAAAATGATAAAGATGTTGTCAATGAGAAAACAATTTGATGATAGCAGCATGGATACATCCAGGAAGAAGTTATCACTGTAGCATATCTCAAATTCATTATAAACACAATACATAGTAATTCAATGGAAACATGATATAGAAGAAATAGAAATGTTATAGATTTTAAGGAGGACCTTGGTTTGTGCATAGAATTTGGTGTAAAAGAAAATATATGTCATCTTAGGTGCTTCTGTTAGACAATGTGATCCAGTTCTGCTTTGGAAACTCTTCAACTTGAGAAGCATTTGAAACCACTTTGTGAAATGATGCAATATAAAAAATTTCTATCATTTAAGATTTTCTATTCAATCTGGCATTTCAGCTTCAGCTAATGTCTCTTTGTGGACTGTTGTCATTTCTTCCAACAAACACATTCAACATCAAGTACCAGTTTCCTGAAAATTCTGTGGTAATAGCATGGATTCAGCATTACTATTTTCTTTCAATATCCTGAAATTCCAATAAAAGTTCTTTGGCTTCCAGTGACAGCCATTAATTTTTCCTGTGCGTTCTTTGTTACATCTTTTCAATTCACATTACTTTTGCAATCTCTCTGAGATTTCTCATTTCCATTTCTACTGGTAACACAATGTTCCAGCTTGTATTCTCTTCTGCACAAACACTTAATATTCCTAGGGTATTTCTTTGCTTCTTTTTTCATGCTCTGTATTCCCATAGCTGAATGGAAAAGACCCATTCTTGGCTAGGTCCCAAGATAGGACAGAAAGATTCATATTTTGAAGTGAGTATGAGTGGTGATTTATTATTTAATCCCTCTTCAGATTCATTGTCACTCTGTGAAAGTATTCTAATTCTGTGATTTGATCTGAAATTCATTGTGTGACTTCCATGCCTGAACTTCTGGGCATCTAGCCTAATGAGATGGAAATATTTCCTAGAGTGTCCCCAAAGCATCTTAACATGAACTTTTCATTTCTTCAAGTATTTCCAAAAGAGATAAAATGAAAATGGAACTACTAAAGACTCTTTGTTGACAATAAGGGAGGGATGATGAATGAGGCAATGGAATATTACTGTTCAACATCTTAAACTAATACACTTCCTGTGAAGTTCAGTATAAATTCTGTGGCGACACCATCAGATGATTTGAACAATTTCCACATCTTCAGGTTCAAAAGAGCCAATGCACCCTAATAAATGAAACCTTCCAAATATTTATACTTGTCCAATTATTGCTCAACGAAAAAGGCACTTTAAGTTCAAGCAAAACCAAAATAACCTGCAAATGTATATTTCTTTTAGGTAGGCAGTTCCAACTTAGTGTTCTTCAGCAAGATGACTGCTGTCTAAACAGAAACTTTCACTTTGCCCTATGAAACCACCATCCACAGTCAGATGTCTGAACCAGTGGGATGAAGTTATATTAGATGTATATATCAATCTACTACCCGGTAGAACCCATATATGGCACATAGATATATTTTCAACTCTTCAAATTTTTCTAAAGGTAAATTAATATATAAAGCATAAAACAATTGTAAAACCCCATAATTTAGTTACCAAGGAAAAGAAATCAAGACACGTGTTACACACAGATGCTAGAACGAGGCTTGAGTATAGTAAGCACATTTATGGATTGGGTCTTGGTACACTAATGTTTGAAATGCTTTCCACGCTCCAGGAATAACCTCACCTAGGACTAAGTATATAAAATAGCATTTCTCTTGCAGTGCTGAGGATCTAGCATGCTTTGTAGGCACATTCTCTATCACTAAACTACACCTTCAGCTCCAAAAATATTATTTCTTGAGTACATTCACTGACTTACCTACCCAAATTGTTAAATTGTTAGGCTGCCCATTTTAATGCAAAACTGCAGAGTTGTTTGCTCTGGAAAGGTGCAAATGAAATAGAACTAATAAGAAAATATGCCTTTTGTATTTATATAATCAAATATTTGAAAGCAAAACACCATGATATCTACACAAGAAAAAAATAACGTGCTACAATTTTTTAAAATAAAAGTTCTGATCGATCAATACCTTCTAGAGATAGAAACTTACTAAATTTGACTGAAATGTGTCTTTCAGAACAAAGTAAAATTACACTACATACTTTAAGAATTGTGCCTAAAACATATTTGCGTTTGTCCTTTACTTTGTGTTGTCTCTGAACTCATTATCGTGCTAGTCTAATATAGTTGAGGAATATGGTTCAGTGAAAGAGCAGGGCCCATATAATTCATAAAGCATGCTTTGCTTAATGGTATAGTGGTTGGAAATATTATAAGCCCTATTTAGGATATGGTACAACCTAGCAAGGTATAATAAGGTCCTAGATTACTTTTTCATAGCCATTCACAGGAAGACTTCTAGTAAAGAGAAGTCCATTTTAATGTCCCATTATTCATTCTCCCCTCACATTTTCTGCTTTGCCAAAAGATCTCCGTATAGGTATAAATCCTCTAGTGAATTTGACTGGGGCTCCCCACAGTAAAAGAATTCATGTGGTCATATGTATTTCAGTTCCTGCAGTTTATCTACAGAGTTATGGGTAGCATGCCGGGGAAGAGTACATGGAGCAGATCATCTTGAAAAATAACTCCAAATCCATAATAGGGAGGTTGCTGTTTTCCAGTAGGGGAGAGTGTTTTGGACGTGTAGCTGTGACCCTATTTTAGAGGGATTGCTAGTGGAAGGGAAAAATCATATTCCTCTTGGTTTGTGTATTACTTGGAATGTATTTCAGTGGCTGAGATTTATATCCGAGGAGAACATGTAAACAGTATTAAGGTTCTGATAAAAATGAACATAAGAAAGGAATCTGACGTGTCATTTGCTTAATAAAGCCCTTCAATATATAAAGGTATTACAAGGTTCTAAGAGTATGAAACACTATGCATGCTCTGTTTTTATGCATAGTAGCAAATAAGACAGAACACTTCATTGACTTGATTTGCATACTTTCAAAGTTTTGAACATTTATTACTTGAGGGAAAGGATGTGCATTACATTGTCCCTAGTTAAACTAGCTACATTGTTTTCAATCAGCTATTTTTAAAAACAAGCTATTCCTGTGTGTCTGTATGTCACAATATGCATGTAAGCTGTAAAGCTTAAGAATTGTTTTCCCCTAGATAAGGAGGTAGGTAATTAGTTACAAATGTGAGGGTGGTACCCTAGTCAGAATTCTCCAGGGGAAAAGAGAGGGAAGGTGGGAAGGAGGGAGGGAAAGAGAGGGAGGGAGAGGCGGGGCGGGGGGAGATGTCTTGGAAGAATTTTGCTAGACAGTGAGGCAAGTGTGAAATTTACGGTAAAGACTTAGCATGCTGGTGGCTCTGGCGAGGTATCTGTGCTACAGAGTTTAGGAAGATTTCTTCTCAAAAAGCTGCAGTATTTGTTTTTAAATTCCTCAACTAATTTTAAGTGCAGTGTGGCCTAAGTACATTATGCAAGGCAATCCTCTACTCCAGGTCTACTGATTTGAGTATTAATCACCTCTGAGAAATACATTCACATTATCTAGAATACTTTTTTTTTAACCAAAAACTGAATGCCCAGGCCGGGGATTTTCCGAGTTCGATCCCCGGTACCAAAAAAAATAAACAAACGGGATACTATACCCTAGCCTTATCAACCCATAAAATTAATCATCACTTGTTAGCAAAAGTAATGTTTTTCTTATTACTGACATCTCTAGAGCTCTCTCAGTTATTGAAAGATTTGGTGAATTGCTAACAAAAAGTACTGAAGTGGAAAGTAATAGCTGCTTTATACTTGGTGAGCAAGATACCAGAATAAATCTCTTTTTTTTCTAGATCACATGTGCATTATTCCTTTTTCTTTACCTTTTATCCTTTACCTAGAACTGCACCTCTCTCCTCCCTCACTCACCTTATTTAAACTCAAACCAATTTAAACTCAACATAAATGTTACATTTTATTTTATGCTCCCATTCATCTTTCTGAAATAATACTTATAATCTTGATTGTATTAGAGATAGCTGTGATCTCTATAGGTATTTCACCATACCTGTAATCTACAGAGTTGGATTTATAATTCTCTGTCTCATATATCTATGTTGTATTTTGCACATTAGCATATGAACTCCTTTGGTTTAGGAGGTTGACTGTATAGTTTTTCTAGCCTCACCCACTCCTATGGCCTGGCTCACATTAACCTCATAATTAGCTACCAGAAAGTGTATGTGGATAACATGAGCATTACACTTTTTACGTACGTGTTAGGGATTATGACAGCAGTCATAAGACATAGTGCATGTGCTCTAACAAAATGCTAGAAACCAGGTAGCTTTTAAAGAGGAGGGAATCACGACCCACAGTTCTGGGGGCTGGAAAGCCTGGGATTAAGGTGTGGCCTTGCTTTCTGTTCGCAGATGACATCAGCTATATTCTTACACCTGGCAACGATGTGTGATCTCTCTCAGAACTGTTTCTTAGAGAAACAAATGACATTTCTGTTTCCCTGACCAAATCACCTCTCAGTGATCCTACTTTCTAATATCCCTGCATTAATGCTTAGGTTTCAACATATGAATTTGGGGAACATAAACATTCAATGTATTATATTGAATTTGAGGACTTAAATTATGGTGTAGAAATCAAGGATAACTTTCTGAAAGTTATGAAAGTGAAATATGAAAAAATAACAGACTTTTTATCCTTTCTACTCTTGAACAATTAGTATTACATAATGCCAGATAAAATTTTCTGTTGTATTTTCCTATATTCTTATTAAGGCACAGTTGTTTCTAAATAAAACTAAAGCTAGCATTTTTAGGGAACAGTTACTCCTCAACTCATGGTTTCCATACAGATAATTGTTAAGAAAATAGCAAAGTAAATATGGATAGGAGACAGCACTTTACAGCATTTCTGCAAGTACCACAGAGTTGGATGTTTACTAATACTTTATTATAGTTTTGTGTTGTCTCCTCAGATCTGAAAAGGTGGATAGTAAGCTTGTTGAATCTAGATACGTTACATGACTCCTCCAGTAAACATTTTGAAGGTGGTATTGTTTCAGTTGTGTCACAGAAAAAAATTCATATCTTCTAATTCTAAACTTGTATGCCTCAAAATGTGGCTGTCTTTGAAGTTAGGATTTTTACCCAGACAAACTAAAATGAGGTTACTGGTGCAGCCGTATTCCAGAATGCCCGATTTTCTTTAAGAGGAGAAGTTTGGATGTAGACATTTACACAAGAAAGATACTGTGGAATAGCAAGGAAAAGGCCCTGGTGTACAAGCCAAGAAGAGATTCCTGGAGCAGGTCCTGCCCTCGGAGCCTTCACAAGGAACCCAGGCTGCCAACACTGTGGCCTCTGACTTTTGGCCTTTGGAATTGTGCGAAAATGAGTTTCTGTTGTTTAAGCCACTCTGGCTGGGGCTTATTATGCCAGGTTTAGCAACGTAAAATAAGCGTCACCAATATAGAAGTCATTGTACTGTGGGAAAATGTATGTTAGTAAAAGATTAATAAGATAGCCTTTCATGAAATTTCATATCACCTTACTGAGGAATGGAGATTTTATAAAACATACCCAAATTTGGTTGCTCTTTTACTCAACCTCAAGTGCACTTCAAGATGAATTTTACCAATGGAAATCTCAGATCAGAAAGACGAAGATGATAATATAAATATAGTGTGTATCATATGCCAGGCACCTTGTTAAAATGGGAGATCCAAACTGAATCAAAACAAATGGAACTTTACTCCTGGTATAGTTTTTTTTCTCATAAAATGAACACTCAATATATCTTTTTAAATTGTTTTTTCTTACCTCACAGGCAATTCTGAGAATTTAGGTCAGAAGGAATAAATTCAAATATGCCATTTTGTTCTTGAACAAAGGATGATCTATTATAAAATTCAATGTATATTTTCAAATTTTAAACTTTATATTATATATAAATATTATTAAATAACAAAAGCTAGTCAAAATAATATAATGAATTTCAAAATTCTCATTCAGTTTCAGTAATTAATCAACATTTTTCCAAATGTGTATGCATGTACATTTTCCCCCTGTGGAAATATTTCAAAATAAATTGTGGACATCATATTAAGCCATCCACGGATAGTTTCAGGAAAATACTACCATCAAACTTGGCAATATTAAGAATAATTATGTAATATCTTCTAAAATCCATTCAATACCTGGAGCAATCGTAAAATCACTGATAGTATTATAACCAGATAGCATATGATTCATGATATGAAACATTAAGTATGGATTAAGTCCAAAATATTGAGTAATCTTGCCAAAACATTGAACATGAGTGTTTTCAAGGGTCCATAAGTAATTACACATTTATGGGAAATATAAGTAGAATATAAGTGACAGGAGAAAAATTCATATAACTGTAGTTAATAACAACATATTATATTCTTGAAAATTGCTAAGAGAATAGACTTTTAGTGTTCTTACTAAAAATATGATAACTTTCTCGGGTAATTCATATGTTATTTACCTCATTTTATCCATCCTGTAATGCATACAAATGGAAAACATCATGTTGTGCTCATATATTTATGCAATGTTTATTTGTCAATTAAAATTATTTTATGAAACATGAAAATGGATTCATCCAAAGCAAGAAATGGAAAATTCTGTAGAAAAATCATCTGTTACTTCAATAACCAAATGTCTTGAAGAGGTTAAATCTGGAAGGTGGGAAACTTCTATGTTAAAATGAAAGGAATAGGCATTATCAATATAATGCCATGTATGAGTTTATCTAGACCTTGATTTGAAGAAACCAGGTGAATACATGCATTTTAAGAGAATTAAGTCAAAGGATATAGGGTTCAAATTAGGGTTCACATCTAGAAGTTATTTCATCATGGGGATCATAAGACATTTAATGCTTCTTTCACCTGAGCCACTGAGGGTGTGCATATGGTCTCTGGAGTGGAACTATTCAATTTGATGCTGCTGTATAATCTTGGACAAGTGTTTTTCTATTTATCTTTTTAACTTCCTTGTCTTCAATTTATTTATTTGCAGTGGTGATAGAGATCATACCACCCATCTCATTTCATGCTGTGGAGATCCAGTGAATTACTATTGCTAAAGTACTTGGAAGAGTGTCTAGCTGATAAAAGCATTCATTGGTAGCTATTATGTGTCCCACATTTTATTGCATAGAAGTATGCTAGTATGAAACACTGTTTCAAGTCTTTTAAAGTAGATGGGGTATAACTCTAAAATGAAAAATAAAACTTGAGATAGTTTAGTGACATTTAATGAACTTATCAAACTGTTGATGCTGCTTGTCCTTTTAATGTGAGCTTTGCTAATATGTACAATAAAAATAACTCCCTATTTTCCCTATCACTACTGAGATTCTTCTTAGTGAAGAATGACCACATTATTGTCATGTTGTGTATTAAATCAAAATGACAGTGAACGAGGAGTATACAGAAGGTCTTTTTAATTTTGTTTTGTCTCTCAGCACACAGATATTGATGATCTGCTGTGGCATAAGGACTACTAGCTATTTAGGCTACAAAATAAATAATATTAAGTGAATGATATCAATAATTAATAGGATACTCAGTCCTTTACAACTTTCCTTCCAAAAAATAAAGGCAACAAGAAATGGATGTTAAAACTTCTAATGTGGCATAACAGTCAACATATTTATTAATGCAGTCAAAGCTTAATAGAGAAGAAGATACTGAGCTGAACTCTTTAGGCACAAGGAAGAGGAATTATACAATATGAATGTAGGGGATGGAGTGATAAGAAGTAATATGATTTGGGATGAGTTAAAGTTCCTACATTGGTGTTAAAACTGTGTGTGGGACCAGCAGGTGAGAGGTGAGGAATAAACAAGGGCATTATGGTACAGGGATGTTTAAAATGAGTTTGTGCAGTACAAATGGCAGTCCTTGGGTTTTATTTTGTTTCCTGCGATCTGGGTGTTGGGTGGTCTATTCTGGGACTGGATTTAGAATTTTCAGTTTAGATTCTTGCAAATAGGCAATGGACAGATAAATCAATTTGACTTTATTGAATGGGATAAAGTATTTTCTGCAATAAGAAAAGTATAATGTGTCGCATTGGAATAATAGAACTCAAATATTTCAAGGGAGGAAAAATATTTTGAAAAGCACTAGTAGTAGTATGAGTAGTGTGGTAAATAATTAGCATTTTGATTTCTTGTATCAAATCTTATTCTTAATTTCCATATACTATTAATTTTCTTCCATTAAGAGTAAGATTTTTAAAAAACATGTAGTTTTTAATCAATACTTTAAAAAAGTGTGATAGGTTACAAAATTCACCTTTTCAAATTTAGATTTTGGAAGTATAGAATTTACAGTTAATTTTAGATTAATGGAATATTTACTTGGTAATTAAAAAATAATTTATTAGTATTATATTGCTTCACCACAGATGCAAAGAATTTTGGGCGAAATTGAAATGTTTTTCCAATTTATATCTATTTTATTATATTTAATATTTGTTTCCTCTAAATCATTAGCAAAGAAACATTTTAGAGCCATGAATAGTATTGTTTTATGCTAGTTTGATAAGATATGATTTACAGTTCATGGCTGTTTGACTACTTGCAAAGTCTATCTATATTATTTAAACACTAATTGATGCCACAGTAAAGTGTGCTATGTTTTCAGGAAATAACGGTGCCATGACTGAACAACTCACAAGCTGAACACAACTTCTGCTTGGAAGAATATATATTTTGGACAGTGCTTGCACTATTCCAGTGGGAATTGTTTCATAATCCTTTTATCCTATATAATTCTTTAATGTTAGTTAACTTACTGAACCAATTATTTACAAATTGTTCTAATCTCTTTGCAACCAATTAGAAAACTGTTGTTCTCGTAATCCAGCATGGAAGTACTGACCAAATATAACTGACCTAAATTATTTGTGTTTTCCATGTTTGTGGTCATTATAGTAGTCGGTGAGCCCCAAATCAGTTCATAATGATAGTTCTTTTCTGTTTAGTTTTTTTATTAGTGTATATTTGTGATACATGATAATTATATTCATCTTGGGAAATCGGTACATATACACATTACGTCTGAATTCATTTGTTCTCTCCTTTCCTGTCCTCCTATCTCCTCTCCACCCCCAGGTCCCCTTCCCATCTTCAGATTTTCAATTACATGAAAAGAAGAGCAAAATTTTAGGTTTCCAGTTGATAGTGAACAAAGTGATAGTGAACAAAGTCTTTTCACTTCCTTCCTTCTCTTCTTTTTTTGTCTTGTCTTTTTTCTTTTCTTTTCTTTCTTTTCTTTTCTTTCTTTTTTGAGACAGGATCTCCCTGTGTATTTCAGGCTGACCTTGAACTCACTATGTAGCCCAGGCTGGCCTGGAACTCATGCTGATACCTCAGCCTCCTAAGTGCTGGGATTACAGGCGTGCTCCACCCCACAGTGTCATTTTATTTCTTGTACTGTAAACTAGTGTTCTTTTCATGGTCTACTCAGTGATACATTTTTCACATTTTTGTGCCTTTTTAATTGGTGGTTTCACTGTTTAAATTGGCTCTAAAGGTACTGTCTTGTGCTTCTCAGCTCAAGAATGCTCTACTGTGGCTCATGGAGAAAATACATTTGCTAGGTAAGCATTCAGGCATAGTGTGCAGTGTTGTTGGTTTCAATATTAGCGAATCAATAGTATATAAGAAGTATTTAAACAAAATGCATGTGAAATGCAGTTAGGCAGTGATGGGTTGAAGAAAATGTGCTCAGAGAATCACAGGGGCCTAAGAAAAACTGAAAGAATCTAAGTCTGTATTTCTTCCAGGAACAATATTCACTCTTTACTAATTCAATGTGTGCAGTGACTTTAAAACATGTAAGTATCGGGAATGATGAGAATTGACTGTGTTTACAGTTCTCATCTGGTAGCTATGGTACTGTGAGGTACAAGACACAAAACTAGCATGTTTTGTTTTCATATATGTTTTCATACATGAAGCAGAAGTGAAAATGTGAATATATTCTTATTTTGGAGGAGAAAATTCCTAAATGATGTATCATGCTGTGTAAAGTGGATTAAAAAGAATTACACTATCCAACAGAACTAAACTTTTGTAATATCTTAGATTGTTAACTTAGCAAAAATTGTGAGAAATAGAAAGTTCCAAAAGGTATAAACCTCTTACAATGTTTAAACAAAAAGATAAAGGTTTTGCAGCAGCCTGCATAAAGTAATCCTCTCTTGAATCCTGGAAAATACATATTTTTGAATACAAATAAATAACAATTGTATGTTTACTGAAAAAAAATCCATAGCACATATTGTTACACAAATAAAGCTAGACAAATTAAGAATGGTAACTAAAATAAATAAGTAATGAGACATAGAATTACCTTGGGATTAGGGACTAAATCTAGGGTGTTGGAAAAGCAGATTAAAATGCTATACTTAGAGAAATCTGAAAGGGTAAATCTAGCTTTCTCTATAAATCACCTATTAACCTAAAACAAAGAGATTTTAATTTCCAATTCAAATTGAAATTAAAAACCTTGTTCAAATATACTCTGGTAGCATGTTGCTGTTTACCCAAACTTTGGGCTATACCAAAATTAATATACTTGGTTTACGTGATCTGAAATAGCATGAAATAGGTACTATAAGTAATAGATTTGAAATTCTTCATATAATTAGGTAATGAGTTAATAATTATAGTGAATATAATCCAGGAAAGTTTTACACATCACAGACTTTATTTTTCTAGGTGCTTGCTTGTAATCAATTGGTGGTTTTTGTTTTTATACTGTTACTTAGGGAAAATAACTCTATTCACTTAAGGAATACATGTAGTATCAAAATTTGACTATGATAGACTCTGCCTCAGAGTCCAATAGAAAAAACAGATACATAAACCATTCTTAAAATCACATATTATTTACTAATGAAACCTGAAAACAACCCTGTGAAATACATATTATTTTTGCTTCTCATTTTTACAGAAGACATTGATGTTTATTCATCCACTTAAATAAAAACCTTACCGTATAAGGAACTCAAGTATCACTTTTAAGTTTAACATTTACAAGAACACAGTGATTTTAATTGAAATCAGAACTGCACCTTCATGGTGTACAAATAACTTTATGAATGATTTTTCCTTGGGCTATTTTGATTAATAAAATGAATAATACACTTTTCTAAACGTTAACCAAGCCATGGTTGAATATGTAGAACGTGTTATTAAAATATTTTAAGGAGATTTTTAACACCTCAAGGAAACATGACTAAATTGATTTTGAAGGAATAACATTGATGGGGATCATTATTTAATGTATAATTTACTTTTGTTGATCTATGAATGACACGTCAAGAATAGTAACTAAATCATTACAAATATACTCTGATGCCATGGTAAGTTCACAATCATTGAATTTACCATTACTTCTTTGTTTACTGTTTGTTACAGCACTCTCCTTTCTCAACTTTTGGATGGAAATCATCCTCATCATCCTTAACTCGAAGACTTCACTTAGAAAAGTGTTTCCTTCTTTACCTAATAGCTAATGCATTTTGAATGCTTGGTGTGGCCGAATACTGTTCTAGGGGCTGCCTGGGTGTAGTCCTTTAAATCCTCACAATGCCCTACTCCAGTAGAAGGACCACTGTTTCATACATCTTACACAGCCTGACATGTTGATCCTCAGTTCTTATAGTTTAAGAAATCAAAAGAAAAACAAATACACTCTAAAGTATGTACATAGAATTTATTCAATTAAAACTTAATTACCTTCCTTATATGTAGTTCATAGTTAAGGTAGAGTAAGCATATTAGTTTTTGAGAAATCTGGATTCTGACCTATCTGAATATTTGCTGTCTTAATTTATGTTTCTCTTCATCTCTGGCACTTAGTTTTTGCATCTATGATAACACAAACAAGGGAAATGTCCATCTCTAAAATTATATTCATGATGATTAAAGTATAACAATTCATTATAATTTTCAAATTAAAATACCATATTATAGAATCTTTCAATAGTTAACAGAAAATGATGTTATAAAATTTTCAGTGAATTTATATTTTAGCTCTTTTTATATAGGACATGGAGTGAGGGCTCAGACTTTTACGTTTTACTGAATATAAAGTCAGTTTCCATCCCTTTATAGTCTCTCTTCTAGGAAAAAATGATGGAAACCTGTAGAGCAATTTTTAGGTAAATTCTATTACTAACTTAAATGTTTCTGCCTTTAATATATTTTTGTCATCCTAATGAGGAACTTAGTAATTTTCATTGAATAAAAATTGGTTTCACTTCAAAGTGTTATTTCTGATTTTAATATCAGAATATTAGTTAACTATCCCAAACAGCAGATACTTCCCATGACCAACACAGTTGAGTAGCATGCAAAGAAAATGATAAATAAAACATTTGTTTGAAATCTTCATAATGTTCTTTATCTCATTTTTTCTAGGATCAAACAACTAAAATAATATTAAACTGAGCACCCCAGTTAATTGTTGTAAGGAAGAATTTTTGGAAATAACGTCAAACCCAATTTGAGGATTAATTGTTGAACATTATGTCTCCTTTCCTGAGTGCAGAGAGCTGACTGCATTCGTTTCCAGTTTCCTCTGCTTGGGGATACAGTGTCTTTGATGGTGGTAAAAGAAAAGAACTCGTGTATTCTTCTATCAAAACTGTAAACCAATGATGATTGGTTGACATTGACATCCTTTAATTAATTTTTCTGCTTTAATTGATAAATAGCATAATTATTCTATAATTATTGATAAATAGAATAATTGATAAATAGAATAATTATTTCTGGGCCATTTCTTAGACCTGAGAGTCCATGTAGGGTCTCTGTCATCATTTGGAAGTATTTTTAGACTGTGGTAGAGGATCTATGAACCTATGAACAGTGTTCAGAAAAGCGAATGCAATGCACACTTTTGGGGGCAAGTACCTTACTGTGACATGCCCTTGTGTCCTTTAACAGTCTGATTATTAGGCTGTCTGATAGAAGTAGCCCAAGAAGTTCTCCCCGACAGGATGTATCTTGCCCACTATTGGTACTCTAAGTTCCTCTTGTATTCACTGTGCCTTCTATGTAAGTTTGGGGATGAGGGGTGTTTTGCTGGCCTCTACTATCCTGATGATCTTCACAAAGTGTGAGGTGCAGCGTATGGTGAAGCCCATGGGTGACTATTGGAAAAGAAATAAAATAGGGTTACATCATAAAAGGCAAGAGAACTGTGAGACCTCAGGGTCTCCGTCGCCTTGATAGATCTGCAGTACCAGATTTACAGGGCTAAAAGTGCTGGTCCAGAATTCAGCCCAGGAGCTTTATTTGATTACCTGAGTAGTAAGGCTTTCACCAGAGTCCTGAAACCTAATGTCTTGGTAGGATCTATGATCTATCTATCTGTATTTTTTTGGTTTGGTTTTTAATTTCACCACGCTGAGGATGGTATAAATGTGTTCAAAGTAAGGGTGCAGTATTTTGAGGAGGATTAGTGTCTTACTCTAATAAACTTTTAAAAGTTAAACTCATACTGTACTTTTTAATCACACATCATATAGCAGGTAAGAAACAAATTATTTCCCCATTCAATTAATCATGGATATTTATCATGGTTTATAGGGCAAACTGTAAAATTAAGAGGGATTTTAAACTTTGCATGTAGTTGAGTTATCATTAGTATGCATTTATATTCTGGATACCTATTTGATGTCCTTGTCTCTTACTAGAATGTGAGGTTCTGAGGATAGAGACCTTAGTATGTTACTCACTGTAGGATCGTTAACATTTTTCACATTGCCAAGGAGATCTCAGTTTTTTGACGAAACAACTGAGGGTCTGGAAACTTCTCATCATGTCTCGACCTCATGGGTTGCGTCCGCAAAGGCAGGGATTCCATGTTTGTCAGAGCAATAGATGGAAATCCATCTGTTACAGGCAATCAAATGTATAATCACAAAATTAATTTTTATGTAGTAAATCAGGAAATAAAGTATGATCTTTCAGTGGGAGAAAGTGAAGGTGGAATGGAGAACAATATTAAATAAACACCTACCTCCTGTACTACAACTTTGCTAAATTATATCATGACGTAGCAATGGCATTGTCCATGTGCAGTAGCTATAGTGTCACTTGCCTAAGCCCTGTGACTAGAGAATCTCAACACCAAAAAGAGACCACAGGCACAGCTTCCCTAACAAAATACTGTGGACAGAGGCTAATAGAAGAAAATTACAGATACTTCATTAAAAATGTTTCATACCTGGAAAATGAGTTATAGGTGCCTCTCATTTTACACTCTGAATCCTGAGTAAAATTGAATTTCTTAGTCTGATTGATATTTAAATGATGCAATAGTAAGACTTCCTATCTTGAAGTCCTAATACTGATTGTGATGCTATTAAGAGACATTGGGAGTTCATCTCATCCTGAGGGTGGAGCTTGAATGACTGGGGTTAATGACTTTAGAAAAGAAGCCACTGAGAGTTGCCCTGCTTCCAGCAAAGCCAGGACAAGGACACAGTGTCAAGTCACCTACAAATGTAGATACTTTTTCCACTGAATCTTTTTCAATTTTGATCGGGGCTTCCCAAGCTACAAAACTGAGAAATTCATGTTTGTTGTCTATACATCACCAAATTTCTGGTGCTTTTGCAAGTCAAAAAGAATAAGACAATTGATTTCAGCCTTAAATGCATGATTCTCTAGTTTTAGGGTCAATATCAGCTACCTGCTAATTGGTACACAAATTTCCAAGTGTAGGAGTAAAATATACTGCTTAGAGTCACTGTGAATTGTAAGGCAAAGTATAATATCACACTTGCTTTATATGATTTTAATTTTGGAATTTACCTTGAGTTTCCTCAGCAGGCTTTACCTAAGAAAAATTAATGTGTACATTATACCTTTCTTTAAATATACTGCCATGTAGGTCTCTTAAATTCTACCAGAATTTCTTTGCTAGTATAAATGAGACTTGCGGTGACACAGTGATAGGGTCTATACCCTATTTTAACCTTCATGATTTAGAAAAATATTGATAAAAACTTATGACCGATTGTACTTGATATTAGAAGCAAAATGTGACAAAAACAGACTTTTTTACTTTTTAAAGTAAAATTTCCACGTTTAGGTAAACAAAAAATCAGATAATTAAAAAAACTTTCTAACTATCCTGAGTAAATAGAAAATGGAAATGCACTAAGACATTTCAACTCTGGGCTAGAATCCTAGCATTTAATGTTACTTGACTCTTAACAGCTGCTTCTTAATAATAGGAATTCCTGCAGGTTATTTTATATATCTAAACTGAAACTCTACTCTGAAACATTAGAAAAATGAATCTTATCTCATTGTAAAAAGCCCAGGAAATGAATGTAACTTGCTCAGTCCTGTATCTCACTGGAAAGAGAACTCAAAGGTAAATTCGTTGGTGCCCTCTATTCTGTTTATTCCTGTTTTACAGCATGAAGAACACCTTTATAGAGAGAAGTAACCTGTAACCAGTATTTAATACTGCTGTGTTAAAATTAGAATTTATATACACAATTTAACACGCAAAGGAAAACTATTGATTATTCCAGTGATGGGCTACTTACTAGTATGAATACTTCAAAATTGTATCTAGCTCAGTCTTCATGTTTAGCATTCTGATTTCCATGATCTCACTTTAGAAGTTTGATCTTCATAAATATGTGTTGTTTAAGAATACTTTGACTTACTCTTAAATTCTTATGCTTTGCTTATTCCACTAATTTCATAGTAATTCTCCCTATTTTTAACTGTTACAAATGTCCCATCTCAATGCATAATTTTACACATATTACATAATTTTACACATATTACTTCTTAGAAGGTTAAATTGGATTGCTATTATGAATAAAATAAGTACTGGACTTCTCAGAACTACCCTTAGTTACTTCTTCCAGTATCCTTTTTTAAGTCAGTTCTGTTCTCAATAAGTCGTTCTCTTTCCTATTTTAATACATAATTATTGCCTCCAGGTTTTACTTTTTGCTCCTTCCTATCGAAAATTTGTCTACTATTGGCACATACTTTGTACTTCACATTATATAAAATGTTTCTATCAATGTGATATTTCATTTCTTTTTGTTACTGTCAAATTCATCTTACATTCTGCTTTCCAAACTCTTCTCTACAGTCCAAATCTCTTTGTACTCTTTTATTCATTCAAAAACCATTGATGAATTTCTGTTTCCTGATAAGACCCTGGTCTCCTTTCATGTAGTTTTAAAGCCCTTCACCCTCATCCTTCAAACTGCCTCTGCCCATTATTCTCACTCCACCAAGCCTTGCAGATGCTCCAGTGACAATATTTGTGGTTATTCTCTAAGTGCATCTTACGATTTCCCATGCTCGCTCCTTGGCCTGCAGTCTGTGTCTGCTGACATGTCCAGCGGTGCCTTTCTCTGTCCATCCTTTCCTCATGTCCTGTTCTTCACGGGTGCCTTTCTCTGTCCATCCTTTCCTCATGTCCTGTTCTTCACGGTGCCAAGAAGAAATGTGATCGCCTGTATGAAAGTTTCCCTACTAAGGACAGACATTACGGCTTGCGTCCCTCTGCTGTAGGCCACTTTAGCTTGTAATCATTTCTTGTAACATGACCACATCACATTCATGTACAGTTACTCCTCACTTAGGGACCCACCTGTTTAACGATGTTCAGACTTCCAACTGAGACATGCTGCTCTGACTTACGCCCCACCACTGGTACTTGTGACCTATCTTTATATTATACAGTTCTGTACATTTTGTTTGTAGAGCCTTAATGTCTTTTTTTGGTACAGTAATCTTGTTTATACAGTATTGAAATTTTTGTTGATTGTACGATACAACGCAATATTGTAGTTTTATGTTCTGTTATACATTCCAGTAGAGCATGTGAGAGTTATGCACATAAAATTGACGTCACCAAGTTGCAGTTTCCTTTGACC
Organism: Heterocephalus glaber; assembly: GCF_000247695.1. The sequence goes on from NW_004624742.1 coordinate 24,096,478, forward strand.
CTTTCTTTATTCTGAATATTGTCATGTACATGCTATATACAGTTCCTCATTTAGTGACCAATTCGATTAATGACTGTTTCAGGAACAGAACGTGGTCATTAAACTAGGAATGTCTGTATATGTTATTGTCGCTTTGTCGATTTTTAATTCTCTTGAGAATAAATATTATATTTCTCAGTATTTAAATATATCTACATTATTCTGTATATGATCAGTTTATAAATGTGTAAAAATTTAGTGAAAAAATATGACAATGTTGTTTTTACTCCATAACCATTTGAACTATGAAATGGAAACATGGCTACATAGCTAAATGGCTATATTTTGAAGACTTTACTGTGACTCACTTTTAGTTCACACTCATCTTCCTGCTTTTTAGATGTCTCATGTCATTCTATTCTCTTTTCCAGAGGGCATAAAAGACAGCTCCATGGAGCTTTGATAATTAACTTGAAACTTGTGTGGTAACCGTGAAATTCATAGAGCTATAAGGATGGGTGATGAACTATAGCATTGTAGTCATCATCCACATTCTCCATAATCTTCCTCTACCCAGGCCCACCGAGAATGGGTGTATTTTACTTTTCCTTCCAGATAAACAAACCACACTTGATAGAAAGGAGAACTTAGCCCTTTGATGCAGTTGAAGCTCTTTTCTATTACTTTTTTCTTTTTTTGATACAGGGAATTGAACTCAGGACCTTGCACTTGCCAGGCAGGTGCAACACCACTGAGCTACATCCCTGGCTCCATCTTTTCTATTACTTTAAAGGAATGAGAATTACTTATACATCTTTCACAGCTCACAGTTTCTTAAGCATTATTTATGAAAGCCATATGATAGTGCAGTCATGCCAAGATGATTCTTGGTAACACAGCTCTCTTAGCTACCTGAAAATATTTTTCTGCCTCACTTCTCTCCAGAAATGCAAAATGTGCTTGCCTGCAATGGGTAAAATATGTAGCATATACATGGTTTGTGTGCTAGGCTTGCATTGGTGGTACAGCTGAAAGCTTATCAAAATAAAAAGTGCAAGGCCACCGTTCGAGTTGCTGATTCGGGGACAGAATACTCTATGCTTGTAAAGTTGTCCCCTAATAAGCCACACTCAGACAGTTAAAAAATCAGTGTGTAGTACATTCCCTCTGCAGATGTATGAGTGAGGTTGTTTATTGGTGAATTATCTGAGAAACTTACCAAACTTAGCTAAACAAAAGACCAAATGCTTACTTGCTTATAAACTCTATCCTATTTAGTTCTTCATGTCTTCTGTTTGCCATTATTCAAAAACTAAAATCAGCTATGAAATCAAACAGCATCAAAATTCAGATCATATGATAAATGTAGCAGGGTCCTGCTCACAAGCCATTCACAATATAGGGAGAGAAGCAAACAAATTAACAGGAAACAAACCTATTATAGTAGAATATGCTCTCTAGAATAGATTAAAACTCATTGAGCAAGAAATATAAAAATTCTTAGGAGGTGGACAACATATATAATTATGGTGTTTACTATGGTTTTTGTGAGACCTAAATAACTCCATTTTAAAATTTGACTCCATCTTAGAATAAGGCAACAAAGTGGCCTTGACATAAATTCCACTTCCCTGAAGTCAACTATTCCCCAAGTCTCCTTTGTGCCCATAAAGTAATGATAAAATGTCCTTGCTCTGGGACAACAGATAAAAAAAGGACACAGCTCCTAACTCAATCCTCTGTCTGCCCAGAAAACAGACGCTCCCGGGCCCATTATCTATGTGCTGACCATGAACATTCTGTCAATGAGCTGATTGTTCCTTTTTTATAAAATCTACATGTAGCCGCCCCTCACCCCCCCCCGTACACCCCATACTTGCTAAATATCAACTAATCATGTAAGTGCTAAATAGAAAATCCCCAAACCTTGCTGTAAGCCACAGTAAAAACCCTACTGATTTAAAATTCGGGGCTCTCAATCCTGATCCTCTGCGCCGGTGACGGTTGTGAGTCCCTGCTCGAGCTTAAATAAACGACCCTCGTGTGTTTGCATCGGAATCGGCTCCTTGGTGGTCTTTAGAGACTTCGCGATCTGGGCACAACAGTTTGAAGTGCTATTTATACATTAACTCATTTCATCTCCACTATACTCCTGGGATAGCTATTATCATCTGTGGCCATTAGGGTAGAGTTTCAACCTAACCGCCATTGGTCTAAGCTCAGGGATTGGTGGAGTCCATTTGTACGTGTGTCTAGATGGAACATGGAGGCCTGGCCTTGAGGTCTGTGTGTGGTCCATCCTCCCTTCTGTCCTGGCACCCTTTCTCCCGAGCTGCTTCCTGAGGCCCGTGAACTGAGCAGCTTGTTTCTGTCCAGTCCTTCCCCCATGATGTCTCTGTTCTGGAATCAGCTGATCGTAGATGGAAAACCTGAGCCAATTAAGCATTTACTCCATCAAATTGTGGGTGCCAGTTACTGTGTCTAGCAATGGGAAAACTGACCAAATCGTCCCCATCCTATATAGGAGGAAGCTGATTTTCTTGACCCAGATCACAGCTGTTGAATAGTGGAGCAAGAACTCATATCTAGGCTCTTTTGATTCAGAACTTGATTCAGTGAAAATAATTCATGCAGGAGGCAGCATTTGAGCAGGGAGCAAAAGGGAGGGAAAAGAAGGATGGAAAGTCCAGAGTTGTGAAAGCCTGTGAAGTTTGTTGGCATAGAAGTCTGCAAAAGTCAGGCTGAAGGTGTTGATATGAAATGCAGTAATAATCTGTTGTTTTCTTCTTTCTTCCTCCTGCTTTGGATTGCTTTTCTCTCCAGCAACTTTCATGCATTCATGAATCCTGAAGTTGCTCTGTTATTCTGGGCAGGATATAAATTACTGATGTGGATTTTCATCATGATACCTTTGGAATACTTCTGTGACCTTTACAGGTCACAAAGAACGATTTCAGAAATACTGACAATTGTTAGGAAAATCACATCATATTAGAACAGCTTAATAATGTATATATATGGACAGTTCAGTGTTAATCAAAGAGGACATGCTAGATCAGAGAGGTAGGGTGTAGTATTAGAATCATTATCTGTTTGTACAGTTTATTAACTTGCCAAGCCAAAATGAGAGTGTGCTTATTAAGTTTGAGATGGTAGGAAGCTGGATATGTTGATAGGTTTTTGGACATCCTTTGATTAGATTTTAAATTAATTTTAATAAATCAAATATTCAGTTTTATATCAGAAGGTAGGAGAAATTCAGAGTGTACTTTGGATAAAAATAAATAAAAGGGTGGAAGATGGCTGGCCGAGAGTACTATTTTAAAAAGAAATCTAGGATTCAAAAGCCAGCTAAAGGCTATTAGTGCTTCGTTTATATGGACTGAGCTGAAGTCTAGATCTGTGTTTGTAACAAAGAGCATCATAATTTGATTTACATATGGATGGCTTATGAAAAGCATTTGTAATATATCCAGGTTGATCTTCTATCACCAAGTACATTTCTTGGAACAAAGCTGTAAATAACTTCATACTTTCCATTTGTACCAATCAGAATTACTTCTTAAAAAGTTAGATATTAGGTGGAAATAATTTTTTGTAATCAATTATAGTATTACGCCAAAGAGAATTTTGGAGGGAGACAGGTAACTTCATTGCTAAGGAGATTTTAACTTTTAGTGTGAACTTTGTACTGCTTGCTTTGCTAGAATTAGATTGGCAAGTGATTCATGTGATATTTCCAGCAGTGAAATCTGCCAAGTATCCTACCCAGTGTGGTTACTTAAATAGTTAAATCCTCTGCAATCAGAGAACTCCCACTGAACTAGTGATTATCTATGTGAAATATTCTAATGTACTGAGCAACTGTGTAAAGATCATGGGGATTGATTGTTCATTTTACTAACTTCTTAAAGGGATTGAGTGGGAAAATTACACAGTACACTATTTATTGTACAAAAATCTGCTTTTTGATAAAAGCAGAATGTCCTAGAAGAATGTGGAATTTAGAAATGTAATTTTCATCACTTGTTGGAACAGATTTTCTTATTGGGAAAAACATCTTTGAAATGAGAAGATGAATTTAATTCTCTAAACAAATTTTAATTTTACAGGCTTTTAAAAAGAAGTTAGAAACTTTGATCATTAGGTCTCTTTATAAATCAATTCTAAAAATGAATAAAAAGATGCAATAATTACCATGAATATAATACTCAAAGACTTAACAGTTACAGTATGTTTTCCAGATTGTAATGTTACTTTGCTTAGACTTGCATATTGCTTTTACAATAAAGATTTAAAATTCTTAGTCAATAAATATTATTTTTGTGGAAACATGGGTTGTTTACTTGAGACAATTTTGAAATTTACAGTGTAATGCATACTCATTAAAAAATGAACTTTGGAACTTTGCTGATACCTAAAGTATTATTTACAATAGAAACACTTTTGTATATGTGTGTAAATGTGTGTTTGGATCAATATATGTGCGTAAACTGAAAATATCAATTAAATCTAATACAATGGATTTCTGCATCAACTTGCTTAAGCATTGGATTAATATGGGAAATTACTATTTCTGTTAAGATTCTCGATTTTCTATGCTTTTCTATAAGTGAAGTTGGGAAAATACTTTTGATAAAGATTTTCAATACTACAAACTTGATGACTTGGTAATCTCTACAGGTGTAAATACAAGTTGCAGTGTCTATTCATTCCGCCAGGAATTTAATTTCCCTGAGCACCTATGTTGCATGAGGGAAGAGGGAATGTGGGGCAGGGTGGATTCAAGTTGAATGCTACTTAGACCTTTCCTTGGAAATATTTTTTTCTTACTTCTGGTCATGGGACATATTAACAATTAAGTGAAGGCAGTATCTTCAAGAAAGTGAATTTTCAACATAATTCCCTTACTCTATTTTTCCACTTCCCAAATTTTGACCAATCCGTATAAGAAGCTCAGCGATAAGAAGCAAATCTTTAATAAAATACCACAGTTTATACTGTATGAGTTTCATTTTCTTCAAAGAAATATAGGTGGACGAGGACAAGATAGTTTTATCATCCAACATTCTCTGATAGGTCTTCAGTCTGTAGATCTATAGAGAATTAATTATTTTTATAGTTTATAGAGCTCTAGTACACTTAGTGTATTTTACATTGTAAATAAAGATATTTATTATGAGGAATTGGCTTATACAGTTCTGGGAGAAGTCCCACAGTCTACCTTCTGCCAGCTGGAGAAACAACAAATTGAAAGTGTAATTCTAGTTTGAAGCCAAAGGTTGAAAACCAGGGGAGGCAACAGCAAAAATCCCAGTCCAGTTAGGAGAAGGCTGAGCAGAAATGAAAAGGGACCAGTTCCTCTCTCCTCCATCTTTATTCTGTTAGTTTCTCAGCAGACAAGAGGGCAGTATAATGGCCATACATGCTGGGGCAGACACTCCACTTTACCGAGTCTGCCAGTTCAAGTGCTAATCTTATTAACAACAAAATCATCAAGCAAGGGTTGTTATTATCCTGATTATTACGTGAGGAAACTGAGGCCCAGGGAACTTCAGTAACTTGCCCAAAGACGCATGACAATAGAAGCTAGTGGTCTAGCTCAGACAGACTAGCTGCAGTCTCTGGAATCTTATATACTCAGTTGTGCTCTGGATAACGCTTTCCACTGGCTAAAATTACAAGGCCACGTTTTGTGCAATGCAAATGTTCTCCAATACTGATGAATTACCAGGTGCATTCTCATTTTCTTACAGTATCCTCATGTTCTTTGTAAATGTGTATCGTTTTTCTGTACCACTTTAAGCCCATGTCTTCTTTGATTTCCACAAAGGGAGAGACCCTCCTCTGGCAGAGGTTTTTATAAATGTTGAAGGAGGGGTATAAACTTAGCAAAGCCAAGCACTTCGGATAAGAATGGGGGCGTTCAGGGTGCTATGGGGGTAGACAAAGCCAAACACTTGGACTGTAACCTAAACATTCTCATTCTCAGAATAATTGTTTAGCTCTTTGACTCCACAATGATGTCCAGCCCGCGTCTCTTCACAGATTTCAGCTTTGTGGTAATGTCTTGTTTTTCTCTCTCAAGTCCTTTCTTCTTGGCAGCCAAATGGTGCTTCTTGTCTCAAGCAAGGCAGTTTGTTTGCACCCTTTCCTTCTGATCTTCCTTCAGAACAAGTGTTTATCTCAGTCCACCTAACTAGTATATTTTCTCTGGCAAACACTTTGCCTCCTTCAAGGACTTTGGGAACAGTGGCGAGGATGATGCACTTTGAAATTCCTTTTTCTTTTTTTACCATTTATTGGATGCTCATTATTTATGAGGCACTATGTCTCATAAGATTACTTCGGATGACTTTGCCATTTGGTAGGCTTTTATCATCCCCATTTTAGAGCCGAGGAAACTAAGTTTCAAGAAAAGTGACTCACTTATCTGAGGTGCCATGGCCATTAAGTGCAAGAGTGCACGCACCAGCTCCGATTCCAAAGTTCCAGTGCTTTCCAAGGGTATAATCTCATTTAGGTCAGGAACATCCCTCAATGCATCATTTAAACACAGTATTGTAGGCCTAGATACCTTGCGTGCATGTAAGTTCTATTTCTTTCAGAGGAAATCAGGTTCTGTAAAAATGGAGTGAATGGTCACCCTGCCTACTCTAATATTACAATAGTACCAGTTTTTAAAATTATAGAAGTGTGACAGAAAAAAAAGTTGTTTTGTTTTCTGTTGCGCTTAGAAATACAAAAGTAAATAGACACATAGGAGCTAGCTGAGTTTCAGAATCATCTTTCTGAATTTCAAAACATGGGTGGGATTAATTTTACCATCATTTTATCAAGAAATAAATAGTATTTGAGGTATATTCTGTAGATATACTGGTAAATATTTATTTCTGACAGCCACATGTGAATCACAACTATGGTTGGTGATCAACAAAGCCCAAATATAGCTTCTAATGTAATGAATTTTTAAAATCCTGACTTTATACATGAAGTCAAATGTAAGCTTTCCTTAGAAAATTAGGAAATTAAGGTTATAACATTCGCCACACATAGATAATTATTCTCCGGATATTCAATACAGTCTGCGTCCTGGTGACACAAGTAATTCCGAGCCCTTTATGAAAGATTGGTTCTGAAAATAAAGAAGGCACCAGTGTTGTTTGTAAAATGGAACTTTTGAACCTTAGGCTTCTGATTGATCTCATGCTTTCAAGGTATTCAGTTTGATGTTGTTATATTTGAAAAGATCTTTAGAAGCACAGTAATGTTTCCTAATATGTCTATAACTCACTGTTTTTGCAATAAAAGCACTAGTTGAGTCATGACAAAAAAAATCCCACAGTGTATAATTATGTTTTAGTGATATATAGAATAAATATTCATTCCCGTAAAAAGTTAGATGTTGATTCAGTCAGTAGGGATTTTGAAGCTTTATTATTCTTGTACTTCCACCTCAAACAGTATTTATAGCTATTTGCATTACAGTTTAATTCTTATTTTTTTTCTGAGCTTCATCTTGTTTAGATGTGTTAGTCTACAGTATACAGACCTAGTAAATCAGTTTCTTAAATATATATGTATATATATATTTAGATCTTAATATAAATCTAAAAATTTTAAAAAACACTTCCTTTCAAAAACTCATTAAATAACTGACCTTTTTCATCAAAAGAAGAATAATTTGGATCAAATTTGATTCTAATTATTGTGAAAAATAAGTCTGTTATGTCTTTGCCTTACTATAACTGCTACATAAGACTACATTAGAATTGATCAGTCCTAACAAAAAAATTAAAATTACTAATGAAGACATAGTATTCATTAACATTTAGTTGGTTAAAAAAAACACAAAACAAAACAAAAATTTACAATATGCCCATAAAGATGTCAGATATATATGTATGCCTTATATGTATATTTATGAATGATAAACATTTATAAGAGCTTTAATTTCTAAAATATTGATTTTCCTTATTTTTGTCTTCTGTCATTTCAGCTTATCTGTATGCATAATTTTTAATGTAAGAAAATTTTGGTGAAGAATTTCTTTTATAAACAATGTTTGATAAGTTAATTGATTTAAAATACATTAAAAATAAAATTTTGTTCTTAAGCAATATGAATACTAACAATATACTTTTCAGATCCACTGTTACTTCAGAACCCATAATAATTTCCTGTATTTGAATGTAGCAGTCATAAATTAAAAGTGTTTTAAAGGTATACCAGGATTTTACCTAGGTCTGTTGAGAAATTAGGGATATTGTAATATGAATAACTTAAATCAATTAAATCAGAAATTCGGGTTTGAATAAAGTTCTGTTATTTTTTTCACCAAGGAGAGGATCATTAGTGACTTCTCTGATTATTGCTTCATTTATCTGTAAATATTAATAATCACTTTCACATTTTTTGTGAACAATATACACAGTACCTGGAAATTGCTGAATTGCAATTCTAATATAATTTTTAAGATATTTTAATGAGGAATAGCATAATAAGGACTGATTTTTGCCTTTTCGATGAATATTGTCTAAAATATAATACTACTACTTTTCTTTAGAAAGTATATTATATACTACTTTATGTCTAAGCTTGTCTTTACATAGAGTCATTAGTATTTCATCAGTTATATCTGTTGTGTTCATAACCAAATAATTCTTGAAAAGGTGAAGTAATTCCCTTATTTCAATTATAAGCAGTGATTTTTGTGGACTACATGACAGAGATTCTGGTCTGAAGGCCTCAGCTAATATCTCCAATATATGTTTAAAAATGTGGGCATTTACTTATATAATATATATCTGTTAATTTCTGTGGTTGTCTAGAGATACAATGAGCAATAAGGCTCAGTATTGGAATGTGGCCTCTCTTGATGTTCAGATGTTTACATTCATCTCCTTATAAGACTATTAGGAAAGTTCAAAATAAATTTAAATGCATCGTTTTGTAAGTCATTGAAATAACCATAGTCTAAAACATAAATCATAGTGTTAATAAAATTAATAATTGTAATATTTGACATCTTTGTATAAGGTAGTTAGCTTAACTAGTCCTATTTGTACTTCCTTGAAACTAGACACAAACTATTACTGGATTAGATCAAAATAGCCAAGTGGATTTCAATGTGGTAATGAGTCTCTCTGTTTTCCTTTGTCCCATAACTGACTCCCTGTTTCTCTCAAGAATCTGAAGTAGTTTTTGGTTAATAGAATAAACTCAGTTAAAATTTAAGAGTAGCATCTTTTAATCCAGAATTTTCAAGATATTACTTATGCAACCTTGAGTACATTAGAAGTTGATCTGTAAGCAGGAACATCCACACAGCTAAAGAATAATAAAAAAATAATAGCAAAAGGACACACCTGATTGAGAAATTCTGAGAATTATAGTAAATATTACATGTAAACAGCAATTCATTCTGTTTGCATTTCCATACCCGCTGTGTAAAATTCTTTTCCTAGACATATTCACCAGAAAGATTTTTACTCCATTTTAAATAGCATCCTTTATTTTCTTACCTTGTGCCCTTACATCTCAAATAACACAGCCATACATTAGGGAAAGAGTCACTGAATTTGACAGGTTTCCTAATCAGTGTTCTTACAGGGTCAGTCCTACTGATGTGTTTCTCAAGAGAGATGTTACTAAACAAGAATCTTCTTTTCAGAGCTTAGCATCTGTTGAAAGCCTTTCCTCAATGAAAGACTAAGTACTTGCGAAGTGGACACTGATTTAGTCATGTTGATAAACGTAAGCTAACTATGGTTTTTTACTCTGCATCAAAAGTATTTCTAATTAAAGCAACTGTCATGTGCCTGTGATGTTGTCACTTACCGGCATAATGAATTTAAACTGAAGGCCAGTCTCACTGTGAGGAGGAGCTGATTAGCTGGAGAGACTGCGTTGGTAGTAATTAGTCAGAAAGCGCAGTGGTGCGAATCAGTATCTTGGTGCTGAGATTCTCCCTGGGGAATGTGAACCATAACAAAGCTGTCAAGCTGCCGGGAGATGGGGATGTGGCTGGTTTGTGTTGTTAATTTATTCTCTGATACCTTTGATTTATATACTGGATATATCAAAAATGAAATATATATATATACATATATATATGTACATATATATATGTATATATGTACATATATATATGTATATATATATATATGTTTGCCTTAATAAACCATATTGAAACCTAAATGAGTAAATAACCACCACAGTTTCTTGAGAGGGGAAGGAAGGATATCAAGGATTACTAGGATGTATTTTAATGTCATCTTTATTGTCAGTGTTCAACAGATAGGTATCACTTGCTACACAGTATTATGTTTATATAAGTAATGTTATTTCAAAGTTTTGCATTTTTAAAGGAAGGAAATACACTGAAAGCAAGACCTTTAATTGACTGATGATATAGTCATTCTTGAAGCCAATTAAACAGCATACTTCATGAATGAATTAAGCAGGAGGGAAGTGTGATACTCTTCAAAAGTTTTAATTTATGAAGTTTAATACCATTATCAAAAGAATATTTTTGCTGGGATTTTCAAAACTCTCTGCTTTCCGTTGCTAAGACAAAATACCCAACACCCGTCATTGTAGGGAAGAGAGGTTTATTTTGGCTCACAACACTTTGAGTTTCATTCCCTCTCCTCTGGTTCTAAGCAGAAACATCATGGCAGAAGGAATGGGGGAGGAATGCTGCTGACCTCACAGTAGCCAGGAAGCAGAGAGACGGGGAAAGTGAGTGAAAGACAGAGGGGCCAGGGACAGGAATGTACCCTCCAAGACATGTCTCTGGTGACCTTCTTCATCCAAATACTTCCTAACAGCAAATTCAGCTATGAACCACCAGTGGTTATCCATTGACGTGGTTAGTGGCCTTATCATCCTGACAATTCTTTAGACCCTACTCCTGAACATTGGTTTATTGGGGTTCAAACTCTCAATACCTAAACCTTTGGGGGATGTTTCATATTTAAACCATAGTATCTCCTTCTTGCACTTCATTAGGCAATTCTCTGTAAATCAGCCACAGAATTTTGTTCAAAGCATACATTTTGGTAGCTCAGTTCACAGAGTCCTATTCCAGTTACCAATTAGAAAAATACTACAGATTTTTAGAATAAAGCAAAAGTGTTTACAGAATCTCTAGGCTATGAATTGGAATGAGGAAAAGCAGGATGGCTGGTCTTTGCTTTGTGACTTCTGGGAACTGAATAGAGGGTAATGGAATAGCTGGGGAGGGGACTAGATTTATTTACCTACTATCCGCTTTTTTTTAACCTTTCTTTACAGTCGTTATTTTGAATTCTGTCCATAGAAAATCCACTATTAATACTTCAATTTACATTTATTAAAATTAAATGGAAATATTGACTTCTTGTGCCACACTACATTTTAAATGCTCAATAGCAACATATACCAGCTGTGCAGTTAGTACAGATATATAACAAACAACACCATTTCCACAGAAAGTACCTTTGGACAGTACTAATCTAGAAACACTTTCATTCTTCTTTCTGATGCTTAGGCTGGGATTACTCAGAATCCTAGAACAGATGGGACTGTTGATTTAAGCACACAGATGGAACATTTCTGTTTGAGGTTCTTAGAGCATGGAAACCCAGTTCTGATGAGATTGTTAAGAGCACAGTAAGACAACCAGGCTGAAGCTGCCTGTCCTTTTGTATTAGTTTAGAATCACAAAGGTATGTCATCTTATTTTATTGAGAAATTGACAACCACACTGATAAATACTAAGCCAATGCAGATATAAGTGGGGATATAGCCCCTGCCACTAGAAGGTTTTTGAACTTCCTTTAATACATTTACGCTGAATTCATTGTCAGGCAGTTCATTTTTCTCCATTTCTTTAGGGTCAGCTGCTGGTACTTTATTTTGATTTTTTGACTATGTCATATTTCCTTGATGTTAATTCTAGGGGGCTGTACATTGGTGTCTGAGTATTTGAAGAAGTAGAGATTTTTCCAGTATTTGTAGACTGGCGTGTTTAGGAAAGCCCCTTGTTTGTTAATCACCCCTTCTGGAGTTTTGGGGCAGCTGTCTGCCATGGTCTGGGGGTGTCTTGTTGGAGCCCTCGAGCTGGCTGGCCTGAGCCAGGATCTTCAGCATTGGTCCTGGAGTCTGACTCCACCATGGTAGAACTCTTGACTGGGTCTCCAAGGACCACTCTGCTATTGGATATCAGGAACATCTGTCCATTAAAATCCAACCTGAACTCGTGTCCCTGAGTGTTGACCTGACTACTAGGACTGCAGAGTCAGCTCAGAGTGGGGCAGTCTAGAACTTGGGATCATTGAATCCATGCTTCGTAGATGGAGACTGAATCTGTTGGTGGGATGAGGAGCCTGAATCTGTGGGAACCGGTCTAGTTTTATGGCAAAACTGAAGCCTAAATTACTTGGGCTTGGTTAGTTACTGCCTCTAAATTAGTGGAATGCCAAAGATTCTGGAACTATGGTGTCATATGACACAGGCTGAATTATCATTAATGGTGTTAATAGCGCTTTAAACAGCTGCTTATTTATAGGCTTGATGGGAAATGGCTTAGTGATCAAGTAAAGAATTAAATGAAACAACATCAAGTATATTAGAAAGCTAATGTTCAAGATTAATTTTTAGGTAGCATAATATGCATGTTTACCAACTTTTTAAATCATAAAATAGTTTATTAAATTAACATTCACTTCTAATAAAATCAAAGATCTGAAAAAAATTTGGGAAATATGGATTGAGTCTCCTTCAATTTAAAAAATCCTATGAATCTAATTTTGCCTTTGCTTCCTGAAGAATTTTATCAAACATGTTTTAATTTTAATAAAATCTAAATAACTATTATGAAAATTTAACTATAATCACCCACCCTGTTGGACTGAACAGAATTTCTTCAAAATCCATGTCCACCTAAAATCTGTGAGTGTAACCATATTGGAAAAAGTGGTTTTGAATATATAATCAAGTGATTGTGAGGTTGTACTAGATTGGAGTGGTCTGTAATACCGATGAATGGGGTGTTTGTGGGAGGAGAACTTGGATGCAGAGACTCAGGGGAAGAAGGCATGAGACACAGAGACAGAGACTGGAGTAATATTCTGCAAGCCCAAGGAAGAGGTGGGAGAAACATGGGCTAGGGGTTTTCTTAGAGCCTCAGCAAAGAGCCAGCTCTGCTGTTACTATAGTTTAAAATTTGAAACCTCCAGACTCAGGGAGAATAAATTTCTGCTTTAAGCCATGTAGATTTTGGTAAATTTCTATGGTAGCTCTAGGAAACAAATAAATTGATCATTTTTCTTTCTAAACTCTTTACATAGAAATGGCATTTTATTTTTCAAAATCTAAAACATACAAAAGGACTTCCCAAAAAAGTGGTGGAATGACAAATTAAAAATATCTAGTTTTGGAGGTTAGATTTGGAGGGTTTTACTTTTATATTTATGAATAGTTGATATGAAGACAAAGTACTTGTCTATTTAATTTACCCTGTTTTCCACTGTTTGATATTCTGAACATCTTACTACTGTCATAGAAATGTTAAAAATTTGTAAGTCATATCAAAATTCACTTAGTACCATATCACACACTTAGTTAACACTAGGGCCACTCATAGTACTTGTATGCATAGCATTCTCCCAGTTTTTCACTAATAATTTATTACAAATGTTTGCAAATCAATATTATAAGTAATTCATCAAGTTAGTTTGATTAGTGGAAACCATATATTCACCCGGCATTAGAAGAAGAAAGATGGAAGAAAAGAGCAAATCTGGTTCCTGAATACTACTCAGCTTCTGATTCTGAAATCAAGCTTAGTTTTACATTTCTGTCTTTAGGTTTGTGCGATATTCTTATGTCTTTGCAAAAAAGTAAATAATGAAAAAATTCTACCTCGTTAAATTAATTAAAATAGTGAAATTTTTACTTTAAGAAAATAATGTTTGTCACATTAGATTTATTTTATTCATTATATCTGAGATTTCATTGAAAACTACGGGCAACTATAGTGGATTAAAGATAGTACTTAGAAATAACTAATGTAATTATTTCCTTGTAACGTACTATTATGTCCATAACTACTTGAGTAAACACTGTTAATTTTGGCCAAAATAATGATATTGGCATTGTTTATCTTTGAACATCTGTGCATTTTATTAAATTCAGTTAACTCTGTTGCTTATATAATAACCATTCATAAGTAAATGTTGGTTTAACATAGATATTCTTATATTAAAACCATTTTAATAAGTTCCAGGACTTAATTTTAAATGTGATAATAATTCCAATATCCCTGGAGTTTGAATTATTTATTTTTATAACTGAAATATCAGATCTATGTGGTATTATATCTCAGTATTTTTTATTTATAAAACAAATGGTATATTATTTTGTTGACCATAAAATTACAATAACTTCATTCTGTTGTTCTTGAAAAGTTTATTATTAATAATGATGTTAGAAACATAAAAAATGTATCACTTCAAGACTTTAAATTTGGGAATTCTATTGTTTAATCCAGAAACATATAATTTTATGACAGATATAGGTGAAACATTACAGATACAAAAACTTTGTAAAAGTGCATTTAGTGAAGCTATCTTAGAAAATAAAATATAAATAATAAATATACACATGAAAATATTAAATATATTAAATATATGAAGAATGACAAGAACTGTTTAATGAAAAAGTTGGTTACTATTTACATTGTATTTGTAATTACTGAATCACTGTATATGCAGGATATATTATGTAAACATATTTATATGCTACCTAATGTTTTTATGGGCTAGGCACACTTATAAAAACCTTATATGTATTATATTTTATTTAACCTTCAAAACTGCCATCTTATTCAGAAAAATTTTATTACTTCTAAGATTTAGTAACAGTGAATGATGAAAAGTCTTATTATTTCAGAAACACTAAAATTGTATTAAGCTTTATATTATTTAATATTTTCAAAAATAGAAATTTAAATATGATAGATTCCATTTGGCCACAGTAGTTGATAATATATAACTATCCAAGTCATTTCATGATTATGTGTATGTGGAATCAGTAATTATACAATTAAAATAAACATTTATGATCTAAAATAAAAAATAATGCTTTAAATTTTCACTAAATAAAGCACAGTTCTGCTTTATCTGAATTTACCTGAAGACCTCACATTCTGAGGTTTCTGTTACCTGTGGGTCCACTGCACTGTGAATATATTAAGTGGAAAATTCAAGAATTAAATATTTCATTAGTTTTAAGTAACTTCATTTACAGTATAATTTTATGCTTGTCCTATGGTTTTCTATTGCTGTTGACCTTTAATCATGCCTCACTTATAAATCATATTTTACCACATTATACTTCACTAGTAAAAAATCATATATATATATATATGTGGGTTTGGTAGAGTCATGTTTGAGACACTCACAGGATGTCCTAGAAGTTATCCTACTTAAGTACAGCTGTAGAATTACTGTGTGCCATTATTTGAAAGTTATTTTGAAGCTTCTGGAGTAATCATATTTATTGGTGATTGAAATATTTCATTTTCAAAATTCCTTTTCCTTCTGTACTATATTATAGCTGATATTTTCTGGCTGGAAAGTGATTTAACATTTGGTATGAACGAGGGATGTAAATCAAAATATTTCTTTTGTGAATTTCATGAGTGTCTTCATAATACCTAATATGGAAAATTTTAAAGGATTTTTAAAATGCATAATTTATCACCACATCAAATCCGTGTGTATTTTTTGTCGTAAAGTACAAAAACAAAAAAAATAAATAAATCTTATAAGCATATGGAAAGACTGAGTCAGTTTTCTAAATGATTTACAAAAATCAGCAGGACAAAAATATATCTGGGGGAATAAACATTGAATTTAGTCTACATTTATTTTTATGAATTATACCTTGTTTTCACAAAACTGTCTGCTCTTCTGCTGCCACATGAAATTACCAGAAGGAAACAGGACCATTTGCCTGCAGTTAATATCTTCAGAGGCTTATAGGCCCTTGGCTTCTTCAGCAGTGATTCTGAAGATGAAATCTGTATTGGTTTCCACCAGAAGAAGATGTAGTTCCGTGCCGTCGGCTGTGCCTCTTCATCTCAGATGCCTCTCTCCAACCCTTCTAGCCACCATTTTACTAGCTTACTGACTTTTCACCTCAAGAGATTCAACTTACACTCCCTTCTCTGACCATCATGGTACTTAGTCTCTGTATACCCTTGTGATACGGCATAGTCTTTGTTTTAAAAATGACTTATTTTATACTTTTGATGACAATTTTGTAAGATTTTTTTATTCAACTTAAAATGTTTTCAGCTTCCATAAGTGGGGATATTTTATATTTCCTTTTATCTAGCTCATGGTGAGCTGTTTAACCTGTTGAACAAAAGGAGAAATTTTAGAATTAATTATTATATTTCCACATTTCATATTTGTTACCTTCTACACATGTGGATGAATTTTGCTTATATTTCTTCTTTATTTTTTTCATCATGCTGAGATAGAAATGTTTGCAAACAATTTAATGATTCAAATGTAAGCATCAACTCCTGGCAGAGGTAAGTAATAATCTGATTATAAAGAATATCCTATGAAATTTGGCATTTTTGTCTTTAGTGATAGTCTGGCTTCAACTGCTATTGGGTTTTGACAATTTTGGTTCCAGCTGCCCACCACCAAGGTGATTTGCAGCCGAATGTGTTAATTTGGTCTGGTTCATTTCAGGATAGCACCTAACCAGCACACCATCTGCCATCATAGACATAAGAAACACCAAGTAAAGTTATTTCAAAATATTACGATTAAAAGGAGAATATGGCTTTTGCAGTGCTATTTGGGCAAAAAGACATTAGTATAGTTTAGTTATGATTTTTAATGATAAATTGACCAAGAAAAATTTAACATAAACAATTTATCTTATTTCTTTGTAAAATGTTCACCCTTATTCTTTTAGTATGCTTAACTCCTAAAGTAAGATTGAAATTGACTGGTAGGTTTTATATTTATCATCATACATATCAAATTATTTTCTAGTAGCATTGCATATAATATAGTACTTAGTTAGAATATATAAACAAATAGCCTTACTAAAGAGATCTTTTCAATAATAATCAAGAAAAAATTATCATATGCTTATATTTGAAATAATTTTCTCTCATGAGGCTGGTGTAGATTGAAATGAAAAATGTTGTCTTTGTACTAAATTGGGCCATACTTTTATAATTGCTCTGTAAATTAATATATTGCATACATATCATTTATATAACCTTAGTTTTTATTTTTCTGAAAGAAGCATTATTAAATATTGTATTCTAGATATTCTAGTCCTTGTGCATAAAAATTATATGGGAAAATATCTGTAGTTTACTGTATAGAGTTTAAAATGTCACTCCAATTCATTATTCGATTAAATCTAATGTGAAATAAAACTAAGTTCCACTTCCATTCAAAGACTTACTAAAATCTTATCACAATACTACAGAAATACATTGACATAAAGCTAAAAGTATACTTTCAGCGGTTTATCTGTGCTTTGGAATTTACAGTTACATAATCTAATATTTGCGATGTCTCAGTGTGGCAAGTTCTTTAAACACCACACACACATGCACACTTATTCTGTTGTATTACCACATTGTTACATTATTTCATGGGCACTATATGTCTGAGTGAATGAAGATATCTATTTTATAGATGAAGACAAAAAGATCAATATTTTTCCACATCACACAGAATTACGATTACAATCAGATGGAATCGTGTGTTTACTTAAAGTTCTCTTCCTTTTGACTGTCTTATTGCATCTCTATCTGATTCACCAGCTTAGTCAAGAAAATTGCTGAGAAGTATTTTATAAAGAGAACTGCCTTAAGTATATTAAAGCACTTGAATAAATATTAGTGTGAAATATAAGAATATGTAAATTACTGGTTAGAAATGTATTCACTATTTATTTGATATTTTCTTCTCGAAATCGTTCTGTTTCCTTATCTACGTTACTTCAAATATGTGTGGCTTGTTGATATATTGAGTTTTTGTTTTGTTCTCTCTCTCTGCTTACATGTTTCATCTGTTTTATAACCAGTTATTTCAGGATAGTATTTTTCTCTTGTTACCTTTGTTCCTATTTTGGTTCTAAACATCTTCTAATAACAATGATCTTTAAGTCTTTGTGGACTTTCCATTTACTATGAATAAATTAAACCTACTTTCTGAACTTTCAGAAATTAACCCTTCTTTTTCAAATTCATCTCATTAATTCTTATAATTAATTCCACAGATTCTCTTAGTTTTTATCCCACTCAGTCTTCTTTGCATGTATTTTGCTGTGTTCTGTTCTTTTTCCTCTCTAGTATACTGCTAGCTATGTCCCCATATTCCTGTGTTTAGGTTTCTTTTAGGGTGTCAACAATTGTAGCAACTTTGAAATTCACCATTTTATTGATGCTTAGCAAATATAAATATCTAGGCATCATGTTTTGGGAAAATAAATGTTTAAATCCAGCTGAATAATATCCTATCATCTTAGATGCAAATGTCCAAATAAGACACGCCATCCTTGCTCAAACTCAAATTATATTCTTTAAAATATTGTGTGTCATATTCTCATACTCTGTCCTAGAGACATAGGATAAGAGGCACTTAAAAATAGATAAAATCACAAGTACAATCATGTGTATCAGGACGTGTTCTGTTGGCAATGTAGTCAGGTGAAGAGAGACACCAATGATTAAAAACAACTTTGGCTTTTGTTACTAGCCAGGCGCTAATTATGAATGTCTACATAAAAATGGGTTAATTATGTTAAAACTAATATGACATATCTTAGCTATTCATTGACACCATTAACACAAGTAAAAAATTTGCATAACTCTTAGTTAACAGTCTTAACACTAGTAAAACATTCCTTTCTAATACTGGTTTCATCAACAGATTAATCAAAAATATATACAGTTATATACATTTTTGCATTTTTTAATCATGAGTTTATAACTTCTAGTTAATATAAAAATTGTTTTATTTTATATTAAGTGTTGACATTTTAATTACATATTATCATTAAGTATAGTAAGCATTTTTAAGTTTTTTTTCCTTTTCCATATAGTTACTATTTTTGAAGTAATGAACATAAAGTACAACTTATGGTAAAATAGTGTATATTTTATGCTTTTACATTTTCACCGTTAATGGTTAACTTGAGTACACAAAGATCATTGCGTAGCCAGGTGTGGTGACACTACCTGTAAACCGAGGACTCTTGGAGGCTATGGCAGAAGGATCCCAAATTCAAGCCCAGCCTGGATGACTTAGTGACTTAGTGAGACCCTGTCTCAAAATTTTAAAACAGGGCTGGGGCGGTAGCCCGGTACACAAGTCCTGGGTTCAATCTCCAGTACCACACACACACACACACACACACACACGCACCCCTACCTCTCACTTGTTGAGGTTTGTACCTAGTTTTGAATATGTACCTCCCAAGTATGCAGTGAGCTCACCCTCAGACTGCCTGCTACTGCCTAGTAACCCTGGGCTTTCTCCTGTATTTGAACCCAGGCTGAGTAACCCTGATGCTTTTCTGATCTTCCATCTTGTAGGTAGCATATCCTGGGACTTATCCATGAAAACTTCTTGGGCCACTTCCTACAATCCTATCTTCCACATCTCCATTAATACTTTTCCTTTTGGACCTGTTCCTCTGGCGAACCTTGACTATTTTAGTCTGCATCAGTGACAGTGGAAAGAAGCTTGAGGACATGAAATGTAACATGACTTTCCGCTACTTCAGTAATTACCTATGTGGACCACACCTCTTGGTCTCTGGAAGAAAATCAGCTTTTAGAGTAAGAACAAAGTGAAATGGCAAGGTTAGTTTAATGGGAGATGTGGCTGTTAAGCAATGTCTAGATTGTAAGTTCAGAAGGACAGCAAAATCGTGTAAATGGCACCATCACATTAGGAGGCATCTTCACACCCTGTGCCTAATGAATATAGAGGATGCTTGCAAGGAATATTAGAACGTTGATATTTCTTGAATGTTACGGTTTTGTACTGGTTCAGATATTTTCATAAATATTGAAATTATTTCTGTTTTTTCCTCAGAGCATACCAGGATTTCAGAAATAGCTTTGTGCTAGGACTCAGATATTATCATCTGTTAATTATGTCTATTTGATGTTTTAAAAAATAACATTTTCATACACACAAAATTGCCTGACCTCCTCCCTCACAGGATTAATCATACCATCTGTGCTCACATCATATTTAATTATACTTCTCGTCTAACATTTATCTTCTCACATTATATTACAGTTAGTTTTATATTCCTTTGTCTTCTACACCAAACCACATGTCCATGAGCCTAGAAATATCTCATTCATCTCTGTATCCCCAGCAACTGCCGTCATGTTTGACATATAATAGATATTCAATAAGACCATGTCTTTACAGTTTTGCGAATCAATCAAGAAAATGAATGGAATTTTTTTAATTAACACAAATCACCTGTTACTCATCATTCCTGAATGTGAAGCTTAAATTGCTAGAGAAGAAAAGATTGTGAATGGAAATGACTTAGAAGACTAACAAGATTCAAGTTCTAATGCTAGTCTACTAGAAATACAAGGAGGGTTGAACTTGAAGTTTTAGTATGTGCTTAATCCCCTGTGATCTTTAAGGCAGTCTCTAAGTACATAATGCCAGAGTCCGAGTCCGGGCTTTATTCGTCTGACCCCCCCTGGAGCCTTGCTGTGAGTGTCAACTCGAATTGGTTTTCCTATTCTTACAAATTGGAGCAGGTAGTAGGTGTAGAGTGAACAGATTTGATGCCAGTGTGTGGGTTGGGTGAGAATGCAGAAGTAATCAAAAGTCGGAGGAACCTGGTCACTGCAAGTTGAGACTTGGTGATTTAAAATCACTTTCAAACTCTGTAACAACAATCTGATTTAGGTGCTATTCTTTTTCCTTCAAAATAATTATACGCTCTGTTTTCTTCTCAGGTATGATCCTGTGACAAGAGAATCTTACTTCTGCAATGTAATTAAGCTTTTCATACCCCCAAGCATTGACTATCATCATTACAGTTTCATACCTGTTTATTGTTTAGTATTTTATTTCACAAAGGCATGTAATTTTTTTAGCATTGTTATATGCCTGTACAGATATAATAACTGACTTAGATTTTGCCTGACAGTTGTGAAGAGAAACTGGAAATAATTTTAGTGCTGCTCACAATTCAGAATTGGGGGCTGTGACCTGTTAACATCTTTAATTACATAACATTTATTCTCATTTGGAGATTAAACGTAAGGCTCTTGATTTTCCTGTGTAAGTGCTTTGAAGTAGAAATGAGAATCAATGTCCATATGTATGCATAAATCATAGCTCATTAACATTGCCCTGGTTATTTTATACCATTCTTTTGTCCCTGTAACCCAAACTATAGTGATACTGGGATGAAAGTCAGCATGTAATTAGTTTGGATATATTAAAAACAGATTGCATTGTTTCTCATGCAGTGAACTGCGAGTGATCCACAGTGGTGTGAGAGAGACCAAGCAGCAAGCTCAACATTCTTGACTTTTTACACATCACTGCTTAGGGAACTGAGAAAAACAAAGGTTCTCCTGACAGGTTGACTATTGACTAAAATGGCTGGATTGCTTAGCATTGACTGGCTTATGGCTTACCTCTCTAAAGATTGTTTTATTTTGAAAATCAATTTTTACTTAATTTGGAACTGACATGTTGGAGAGGAGAAAAAGGGAAGGAGGAATAGGAAAGAAACAGGGATTTTTTTCTCATTAAATGGGGGAGTTAAAAGATGTAAAACAAGGAACTAATTCAGTGGTTTTCTGATTAAAGTCAAGAAATATATTATGAATATTTAATTCATAAACATGGTTGAGCATTTAATTCAAGAGATCACAGAGTTGTCACAATGCAGCTTGTTTTATACGGCTTTAGCTCTTGAGAAATTTGATGCTTTCAAGATTTCCCTGTACACATACTTGGTAAGATCAAGCCAGTGTCTGGTTAAGGTTGGTCGGTTTACTGATTATGACCATTCCAATTTTGACTTTCCGTATGTTTTTTTAAAAATGATATTTGTCATTGAGATGGATTTAGTCAACTTCACACATAAAATGAGGCAACTACTCAGTAAAACATGCCCTGAACCTCCAAGCCACCTCTATTTCTAAGAAATGTCCTTTACCCTTTCCACAGTCAACAGCTTTGAAAATATGATGTATTCCAGAATCAAAATGACCTTGTGTTTGTGGTAAGTAAAGCAGGAGATAGAATATTAATGTCTTTGTGTGTGCTTCTTCAAGCTTTATCCAAGCTACACACTTTTGTCTCATTTCACTTGAGTGATGTATATTGTCCAGAGTACAGGTTTGATTCTGTTTGCCATTTCAAACATTTTTGACGATTGGCCACATAGATCATATTAAAATGGTATATTCGCACACAGCCCTGGTAGGATAAAGAACCAAAAATACATTTGATATTAGTGAAGCAAATATACAGTCTTGGAGGAATTAATATACTACTTTGCTTCAAAGATATAAATAATTTCTTCATAAGACCTAATAAAGGATGATGCCATTCAATGAAGATATGGTGGTTTGTTAGTGAAATATATGTAACATAATTTTCATTCCTGTCATTTCCAAACAATGTAAAATGAAGGGAGTAGAAATTATCTGACCCTTTAAAGAGATTTCAAAGTAAATAGAGCTCATATTTGCAATTCATGTAGTGAACACAACTACTGTTGTTTTTTTTCCTTGTGTGTTATTGAGTAAGGAACTCAGTACCTTCAGTCTGAAAGCTACATCCCCATCCTTTCTTCTTTTCCTTTTCTTTTCTTCTTTCTTTGTTCTATTCTTTTCTCTTTTTGTCCTTTTTTTTTGAGAGAGAGAGCGAGCGAGAGAGAGAGACTCACCAAGTGGACCAGGCTGGGCTCCAACTTGCGGTTCTCCTGTCTGAACCTGCCAGACTGCTGGAATCATAGGCATGCGCCACCATTCCCTGAGGTCATCATTTTATAACAGAACATAGAGAGAATTTTTACCAATAATAGTACATAATTTTATCAGTAGTAACACATACATTTATGTATTACAATGAAAATCAACTTTGACTTACTGAATATGTAACCTAGCACATACATCTAAATGCTAAAATAAAATGCACTCTTTCTGAACTCCTTTATTAAAAATTATATTAAAAGTTCATTACAGGGCTGGGGATTTAGCTCAGTGGTTCTGCCACCTGCCTCGCTAAGCGCAAGGACCCGAGTTTGATCCCCAGTACCAAAAAAAAAAGTTTACAAGCCAGTGTAGCATCACTCAATCTTATATTGGTGTTAAATTCTTCAGCTGTCATGAGTCTAAATATTTGGGGTGACTTTTACTTTTGCACATTACATTACGTTTCTATTTCAGCATAAGGTAGCAATATATCATTCATCACTTCTGTTATATTCACTGACTAGCAATTGTTCCAAATGTATCACTGCTTTCCACTAGTGCGGTCTATTATTTTTTTCTAGTTGTCATTCTGATCAAAAACCACATTAAAGATACGAGAAAAAATGACAAAGCAGTGAACATAATATCTTTAGGGACAATCAAGTTCAGCATTGACTTTTATATCAGGAATAGGCAGGGCTACGTGTGGAAATTTATATGTATATATATGCTTAATTCAAGAGATCACAAAATTGTCACAGTGCAACTTGTTTTATACAGCTTTAGCTCTTGAAAAATTTAACTGTTTCAAGATTGCCCTGTACTTGGTAAGATCAATCCAATGTTGGGTCAAGGTGGGTCGATTTAGTGATTATGACCGTTCCATATATATATATATATATATATATATATATATATGCTGTTAAAGCAAGATAGAATCTGATTTTGGTCACCTGTTAAATTGCAAATGTCAGTGTCCTAGGGCTGGTATTGTGTTCCTGACCTTTGCACAATCAAGCACCTTCCAGCTTGATGCTAGGATTTGTATTTTCCCATCTTTAATGTCACCTTGTGGTTAAAATTCTCTGCAATTGAATGGTCCAACTCATTCTGGCCAATCAGAATGCGGATAGGAGGGGATAAAAATTGTAGATTTCCTCTAAAGTCTTTGAATGACTATTATTTATTTTTCTTTTCCCAACTCAATCATAAATTTGGCCAGAACTTAATAATATCTATGCTGTTAAGGTATGAAGGCTGGAAAAAGTGGTCTTCATTTTGGGCAGCCCTCTAAAAATAATAGACATGTACTCCCAACAGGAGAGAGTGATTTGGTAAATTGCAGTAGCCTCTATGCTAAACTCAGAGTAACCAGAGATCTTTCAGATGGAAAAGCATAGCAGTGGATCATCATCTCCACAGAAGGAAGGTTCCCTGTCTTATTTTCCAAAATATTTGAAATAAATGTAACTTTCATTCACCCTCATGGCTTATTCTTTACATAGCTTTATGCTCACATGATTTAATAAAAATTATAAATTGTATGCTTAATAATGTACTATCTTTTTGAAGACTTTTAGGACTACAGTCAGGTTGAATATAATTTGAATATTTGTCCAGGAGTTGTTCAATACAATGGCCCTACCACTTAAAATGTGCAAACCAAAAAGATAAACTAAATCGTAGCTGGTTTCATTGAAATCCCTTTTTTAATTGGAACAATATAAATTGACTTTTAACCGAACCCTACTGAAAAAAATATTTGTTTTCCCATGCTAGTATCTTACCACATGCAAAGGGATTTTGTTCCATTCTTGAGCAATATGTTTTGGTTTATTTCCTTTCTGTGAACTTTTGTTTTGGAGATTGGGAGTCCAAATGCTTTTCCTGATTAGAATATTATGTAGGAGACAGTTTATCTGAGAGTTGAAGACAGAGTTTAGCATTTGGAAGGGCACATCGCCAAATGGAAGCTTTCCTTATGGAAGAGAATGAAGTGGTATGTTTGGAACTCTATACTATTACTCAGCATATGGATAATTAATTGCTCTTTAAAAATCATTTAAAATATTTTGTGTTGTGACAGAGATAGCTCATTTGCTCTAAAGTAATTGAATAAGTTATTTCACAAGGATTGACGAATCCCTTATGTTGTCTTCCACCCCTACAGCAAACTGTTGCTGGTGCTTCTATTGATCAATGTGATATTTCCAACCATTACACTTTACAACAGTTAAGGCTGAGTAAATGGAGGTGGTATAAGCAGTTTTCTGGTATTCTTCTTTATATAATGAAGAATATGATTTTCTATAATTTTGGTATGATTTTATCACTAGAATAATTAAAATTAATTTGAGCACTTATTTCCTTGTGCCTGGCCATCAGATCACATTTGGGGAAGGAACAATAAAGCACTGCAGTTTAGTGGTCCATAAAGGCACATAGAGTGTAGCTCTTTGCACATTTCTCTATTTTCAATGACCTGGATATTTCAATAAAATTTTCAGATACCTTTAACCACATCATCTCAGCAACATTCCCTTCTCTTGAAATAGAAATTTGATGCCACCTCAGTTCTCTGATTAATTGTTCCAAATTATATGTTAGGTTGTCCCAAATCTGCTTGCCACTTTTATGTGGCACACAGGGAAATGAGAAAATGGTTATTAAAATTTTAATTTCATTCTCAATTATTAAAATGACTTCTTGTGGGATGATGTTTTATTATCGCAATTTGCCAGAAATCTGTTCATTATAGTTACACGTATGCCATTTTCTCTCTTGCTGTGATTATTTTTCCAAGTACAAAATTACATTTTCCCTATCACTTTCACATAGGTGCCTGTTTTTCTCAGCACCTGTGTTAAGACAAAATTAAATAGATTTCAAATGTAAAACTAATACAACATTAAGAATTTCCTGTGATACTCTTCCCCAAAACACTGCTTCTCATGTCATAAGATAATTATTTCAAAGATTTTATATTGTTCCTAATAATACATAATTTAAACCATTGGGAGGGAGGAAAAAGAGAAGAGTACATGAAACAGCGGAGGGAGAAAGCACTCAAGTGCTGAGAGAATTGCTTGAAATGCTTTTGGTTTGCTCTTTCTATATAACTGTTCTCCCTTTTCCCCAGTGACACCACCATTGTACCACCAATAACTGTAAGAAAAATGGAAGCATGATGTTGAATTCTTGGCCACAGTGTATCCCTCCTTATATTTTAATGCCCACATAAGATAAGCAATGTTTTACAAGTATTGAAGAAAAGTATCAATCATCCCTAATTCTTCTTGTATTTCCAGGAGTTTTACATTAGACATGGTACATGTATATTATTATACCAATTGATTAATACATATAGGTTCTAGCCCCCCCCCAAACCCACAAAAAGTTCTGTGAGCATACTTTGTAGGGCCATGCAGAAACAAGCAATGATATTTTAAAAATATGCTTGTGAAAATGCATTGTTTTTATCTCCAAGATTTAAATTTCAGTTTCCCTTTGGCAGGTTGCTAGTTTTTAAACTAAGACAGAATATTACAGAAGAAGGGAAAACATTCTCAGTTATTACATCTTACAAGAATAATTTTAACTAAAATTAACATGGATGTAAAGAGAATTTTATGCTTCACAACTAAAAACATGGAAGAAATTTAGACATACCACCTCCTTGGAGCATAATTTATCTAAACTGCACTGGAAATTAAGGATGGATAGAGTCATAAGTGGTAAAATTTGTAATTATTAGAAAAATATAAAATGCACAAGTTTTAATTTTTATTTTAATGTAATACAAGTAGATATTAATAAAGAAAATGTAAGAATGCCTCTATGATAAAATAAAATTTTGTAACAAAATAACTAGAGACTAGCAATGATAAATATACTGTGTATCGTGATCATAAAAGAATATATTTTCAATTGCTAATATATCTCTCAACTTGTCTCCTTATAAAACTGTGCCATTTTTTGCATAAAAGATTTTAATTATTAATAAATTATCTGACACTCAGTATTATTTTGAATAATTTCACAACATCTATTATACATTTTGGTCCTTATTTATGCTTTTATTTTCTCACACCAGAGAGACAATGTGATATTTACACGTGTACATTCAGTTTATTAAAGAGGATGGTCTCAAGGTGCATCCATTTACTTAGAAATATCTCGTTTATCCTTGTTTATGGCTGAGTAGTTCTCCATTATATTAAAAACAAACCCACCCATCTTTTTATCCAAAATCCACAACATTAAAAACAATGAATTTTCACCTTAGGGCTCTTGTAAAGGGCTAGTGGTGGTTTAATATTATGCGGATATTGAGCATCCGTTAGCCGTTGTCCTGCTGCAGAGGAAGGTGGGCTATTGAGTATAAAGTTACGTGACTCACTGTCGTGATGAATCCCTGTGCCTCATTTCACGGTGGGACAGGGTCTGATTGATAGAGTGAGGCTAACAGCCACATGCACGACAGAGGTGTCCCTTCGATGCCCACGAGACAGGGGAGCCGCTCTGCAGATCACTCCCCCAGCAGAGGACACGCCGAGTCTCCCCTGCCTGGGACCTGTCTTGCATGGTTTTTTCAAAGAAAACGCGAATGTCACTCACATTCAAGGGACGTTTGGTTTCAAACCAAGATTTTCAGAAAAACAGAGAAGCAAGAGAACTAGGAAAGCTCCTTTGTGGATCGCAAAGCGAGTTTCTCCCAGTCCTGCCCAGGTCTTCACATGCAGGCGTCCTAGTGCTGAAGAGCAGGGAGCTTAGTGTGCCTGGAAGCCACTCACCCTGATTCTCCCTCCTTCCTGAACCGCTGGAAGCAGGTCATGTACGCTCACTTTAGTCTGGTTCTGAATTCAATAATTGATTTTCCATGTTTATTGAGGAAATTGGCTACAGAATCTTGGCAGTTTTCCTGAACTCGATTCTGTGAACTTTGCTTCTGACAGGGATTGTTTCCTGGCAAAAATGTTCTTACTTTATTTTTTTAAATATTTATTTATTTATTTTAATGAAAGGAACCCAATTTTATTTATTAATTAATTTATTATTTATTTATTTATTTATTTATTTTGGTATGGAGGATCAAACTCGGGACCCTGTGCTTGCGAGGCAGGCGCCGGAACCAGTGAGCTAAATCTCCGGCCCTATTTTTATTTTTTATCCGGTACCGGGGATCGAACTCAGGACCTTGTGCTTCTGAGGCAGGTGTGGTGCCACTGAGCTAAGTCCCCAGCCCAAATGTTCTTACTTTAAGGACAAAAATTAATATTTGGGGGGACAATATGTTATCACTAAAAATAGAACCTTCTCATTTGATTCATCCTATTGATGAGTGGTTTATACAAATATGCCAGAAAAATTAATACATTTTAACCTGTACCGTGTTATTTATATATATATTACATACGTTTATATTCCATATGATCTTTTCTTCCATGCATGTCTCCTCTCTCTGAGCGTCAGGAGGGGGAGAATGCACATGGCTCGGCTGCTGTGAAATCTTTGTTTTAGTCTAGTAAGGAAGCAGACCCTATTTCCGCATATATAAGGAAGTGGTAAGCAAGACCAACATCTGAACAAATAATAATCCCACTTACTGTGCTCACGTATTGCCTTTTGTAGATTCAGGTTATGAATTTAATTTTCATGTAGCTTGTCTGGATTGTACCATTTGATACTCCTCTGAAATCTTTAGAATATTAAAATGTTTACTTTATTATTTTAATTTTGTATAGGAACGGTGCTCCCTGAGTTGTATAATAGATATTGGGAAATGGGAAGAAAATGCTCAAATAGGAAGAGGAATAAGAGAGGAGGGAGGGAGAAAGGAAAGAGGGGACAAGGAAAAACAATGAAACTAGAAGAGAAAAAAGAACCAAGTTTTTGTACATAGAGAGCAGAGAAGCGGGCAGGAGAGGGGAGAAAGAGGAAGCATATACCATGTACAGGTGTAAATTTCCTATGGTAAGTTATTATGCCTGCTGAAAATGTACCAGTATGTGTTTTGCTGTAGGAAAAAGGAGTGACGTTCTGCCTTAGACCTGGATCATTAATAAATCTGCTATCACTCCTGGGTGTTACATTCTCTAACTGTGCTTGTGTATTACTATGAAGAAGACTCGGAGTGGATGCGTATAACCAAGTCCCAAGGAATTAGCATGGCGTATGGTGTGTAGGTTTTCAGAGCTGTACTTTGACCTGGGAAGCATTTGAATATAATTTTAAAGAAATTTGTTTTCTAAAATAACATGTAATTTTCTGTCGTTACAACAAATGAGTGACATGTAATCTAAGAACAAAGGAATATACTTCATGAAAAAATGAGATACATGATACTGAGTCATAAAGTTCATTTACATGACATCTCTATTCTTAAAATATATTTTTAGCTCTTATGGATCCTTTGTTGTGATATTTGGCTTACATTCATACCAGATATGGGTATTTCAGGGGCGATAGTGTTGACCTTAGGAACTATTAACACTTACCTTAATTTTGTTCCATAATTATCTTTACAACTCACAGATTGACACTTGACAAAAGTACTCTAATGTTTACACATTCCATTTTGAAGCACAAAGACACTAACACTACAGAGAGAATGTAGATTGTGTGCCTGTTTTACTGACATTTTATGTTTGTATCAACTCTTGAGTTTTTTCTGTACAGTTACATGTCATCATTATTCTGTTTGAAATTATTTCAGTGATGGGAAAGGGAAAACTTGTCTTGTTTTTTCAGTTAATGAAGCACCCCAATGCAAGCGTTACCTTAGTGACACAAACAAAAAAAAATCTGTACATATTCAGCCATCTCAGAACTCAGATAATGAATCTTTCTACTGACTTACAAAGATATTTAGTATTTTTATAAAAGATGCAGAAAGGGTAAGTATATACTTAATGTCTAAACTTAATGATGGACCATTAGTAAGCTTTATGACCTCAGATAGACTCCATGAAAGTATTTTCTCTATTGTTGTGATGTTCAAAAGCCATAACATAGAAATGAATATTTTTCCTTTAAAATGTTTATTATTATTATTTAGAACATTACAAACACTTTCCTGAATAGGACTAATGAAGCAGCAATGCCTAATCAAGCTTACAATAACCTAATTATTTGTATATGTTACACACAGAAGAAATTGTAAAAAGCAGAATCTCAAAGAGAGAGGAAACCATTCTACCAGTCAATGGTATAGTCCCCAAACATTTATAAAAATATGGACATGATAAACCCTATAATTTTTAAATCATAGCCTGTAGGGCAAAATAACATCCAGAAAACCCTCACCATTCTAATTTGGCAATATCCGGTTTTATTTAATAGAGGTAATGGAATATTTGAAGGTTAATTAGTATTTTAGTTTCCTAAGTGAAATATTATTCTTCTTACTGAATCATTGCTAAGAATACATCTCATAGAGACATATGCTTATGCCCTCCTAGACTGTAATTTACATTTTAATATTTGTAATTTGCAGTGAGCACTATCATTACCTTTTATTTTGGGAGGTATACTGAATCAGTACGCTTTAAATTTTAAGAAATAATCCATATTTTGTAATGTTCTTCCTAGAGTATATTATACTGTGATGTATTTTACTATCTGCCAAAACTGCTCTCTTTTACAGGAGAAGATAAATTGTTCCTTATCTCTGCGCAAAGCCTTTTGCCATAGCCAGTGGGATTCAATACCACTGATTCTTTTACAATCTTGGTTTAGAAAATTAAAGAAACTCAAGTAGCACTGCTGCAATCCATTCATGGCCAATATATCTTGTCGCGCATGACTGAGGGCAAGTGCCCTCCAGATTAAATTTTGCTGCTCTGCACCCTGCATTTTCATAAAATATAGTCCTTACATAGCTCCGTGAATATCCCAAGCATGTGGTTTAATTTAAACTAACATGCTTGAGTCACCCATTTAAATAAAATGTTTGTGATGTTGCAAAAGTCTTTTATAAATGTACCTGCTTAAAATAAAACAAGCAAAGACTATAATTTCAAGTGACAGAAAATGATATCTAGGCTCGGGGATAAGTACAGAGATCTTCTGGGAGGATTTCCCGAGTTACCGGGGAACGAGATAACAGTTTCTGAACATTGATTTGTGACACAAGAGAGAGATACTGCCAGTTCGTGCTACAAGTCACTAAGTTGGGGATCAACCCGCCCTGGTTCCCCAGTCCCCCACTACCAAAGCAGCCGGAAGTGTGGTAATATGAATGACCTTGGGAAGAATCGCGTTCTTGATGATGTTTTACTTGGGATGCATGCTGTCCCATTTGCGTTCACAGTTTTAAGGTAGTCTTTTGAAAAAAAAAATTCATAAAATAATAATTTGTGAGTTTCAGTGTAGTCAAGAATAAAGGGGATGGATCAAAACAGTCCCATTAAGGAGGTATTTATTATGATATGTATGTCTGTCTTATGAGGTGTTCTTACCGTAAGAAGTATACCATGTATCTAAAGCATTTAATATTCTTATAGAATTATTAAAACAGATCAATAGGAGTAAGCACCTGATGTTATAAGTTTCTCTTCTATCTCTATGTGTATGTCTGTGTTCCGGTCTCAGTGTAAAGTATGTTTGATGCCTCATAATGATAGTTATTTTAGGAACTAATGGCAATTTTAACCATATAGAAATAATGATAAGTTCAAAATGAACCTAAAAGTGAATGAGAAAAAAGTCAGTTCACATTTGAATGCTGTGTGCACTAAAATCCTATAAATAAGTTGGAGGGGATCATGTGATCTTAATTATTTGAATAAGAATAGTACAATAGCATGTATATGGGACCCTCTGTGTGCTTTGGCAACATTAGTGAATCAAACCAAGTGGACTGCAGACATAGGGAATTCTAGATATTGAGTCATCATGTAGACTTTTATTCTTAGTGAACCTTTTCCTAACATGACAGAATGTTATAAAATTAATTGGGTCCCTGCATACTCAATGTTCAGAGTATCAAAGGCCAGAACAATGACCGATTATATTAATAAATGACAGATTCCATTGAACACAAATAGGAAACACAGAAGGATCTATTATTGAAGTGCTTTAATAATTATAGATTACATATTGTTATATACAAATATTTTTAATTAATTTTGTATCAACATCTAAAAACCATTAAGGAGTTCTATTCCCTAATGGGAGCAGCAGGTAATTTATTCCAAAGAACAGGTTAGTGACAGTAGCTTTTCCCATCATGTCTAATTATTAATTATTCAGGTACATTAGCAGCTGTATACTTTCTTGCCTCTATAAAATGTTCAACCAAAATGTTAATTTTATAGACATAGCAATTTGATTGATGTGTTTTTAGTGTAATAGAAAATAAAATTAAGTTGAAATGATTGTTAGGAAGATGATATCTTTGTTGCTTAGAAATAAAAATGTGAATTAACTATCCATTATTCCTTAACAGTGCTATTTTTTCAATTAAAATGAAAGACCAAAATTAAATATTCTCTTCTTGTTAGATGTCTGAAGCCACTTTTTCTATTTAAGTTGCTCGATTTTAGGCAACTCTTTGCTAATTATCAGCAGACATTTTTTCTCTATTTAGAATTTCTCAAGTCATTTCAGGCACATTATTTCCTAGTTTGTCACAAAAATTTGTAAAATTATTATCTTAACTATTTTCTAAAGAAAATACACACATTCTTCTACACATAGCTGAAAATAAGAAAGATCAAATTAATTATCCTAAGAAAACATGTGATATTTGGTAGAATTACAACATCAATTCATATATCCTGACTCTGTTTCTCATCTAGTTATTTTTAATATAGCTATATCTGATCAATAGCACTCAAAACTCCCCATTCCTTTTTAAAAATCTTTTAATTTTATTGGTACAATTTAGATTTCCATAATGATCACTTTCATCGTAGGGAATTTGTACCTTTTTATGCGGTGTATCTTCACTACTTTTATTCACATTTCCCTTCCTTCCCTTCAACCCCCTTTTCCTTCCATTATTTCCTTCTTTTCTCATTCCCCCCCCTTTTCTAAATCTGACACACATGTGTAAATATTAGATTGTCTCTCTGGTGTAAGAAGTTGAAAATGTAAATAGGAACCAAAACACATAATAGACAATGTGAAATAAGAAAACATTTTTTAATAGGAAGGGGAAAAACTCACATTCCTGTAGAAGTTATTTTAATATGTCGATATTGTCCACTAATAAAACATTTTGTCATGTTTTATAAAACATGATAACATTATAAAATGTTTTATAAATTGAGAATTTCTAAGGCAATGACATCTTAATGCTATTACTTTAATAATAAATAAATGATAATTAGAGAAGAATAAAAAGAGAAGAAATGAAAAATTATGCATTGCCAAAATAAGATCAATTGGGTCAGCTAGACTTGCATTTGAATCTTTTCAGCATAGCTCAAAATTGTGAAATTTAGCAAATGACTTGAAGAATAACAATCTTCTGTTACAAACAATATAAGATGTAATTATCATGCTCTGCGTTGTTATTATCTGTTTTGTAAAAGAAGATGAGTCAAACATGGAAATGTTAAAGCAATGTAAACTTTATGTTCTTACATGGTTTCACTAATCTAATCTTTCATCTAACACCATTAGTTGCTCAGAGGTATGCTTTGGTGGCTCCCCACTGTGCTAATCAGTCGATGCTGGAGAGGGATAAAATGCACCCAAATGTTTCACAGTTGATGGTCAAGAGAGAAGACATAATTGGGAGAAGCACAAGATATGCTATCTTGGGAGCTCATGACAGAGGTACCCACCCCAGCATGGAAAGATTTCTTTAGAAATCTGATTCTAGAGTTGCACTTCAAAAGATAATTTGGAATTTTCCAGGGTCAGCATGAGGGGAAAGGTGAAGTTAACATGAGTCAATAAGAAGAAGTGAGAAAGTAATCTGAAGTTCCAAGCCCGTGAGTTGTGGTAAGGGAATAACTGCTGCATTTATGGCTTTTGAGAGAGAATGTTATAAAAATATAAGTGAGTCCAAGAACACAATTATATATTTAAAGAGAAAACACAATATTAGATTTTTATAATGTGATTAAAAGGACAGTTTATCATTTGAATGGAGAGACAGTTTTCTTTCAGGGGACACATGAGATTGTGTAGATTGTAGGCATTAAGCGGGGTACTGGAAAACTATTGAAAGTAAAGGGAGCAGCAGATGTGTTGAATTTATAAAATATATTTTGATGTTAGATTAGAGGAAAAGATTCAGTGCCTAATGAACACATATTTATAGATTTAAGAAT
This sequence comes from Heterocephalus glaber, assembly GCF_000247695.1. The sequence goes on from NW_004624742.1 coordinate 24,130,750, forward strand.
GAATATTGAAGAAAACTGCAATTTCCCCCTCAGGCCAACTTTGAACCTGTACATTAAATTTGATTCAGTTCCCATCCAGTTCAGTTTGCTAGCAGAATCCTGGAAAGAATTGTTTGTGAATTGAGGCACCCCTGTAAATTCTCCCTTGTTTTTGACTGTTCTTTAGAGATGTCTAAAAACCATGCACCCTGACTTGATGGTCTTATTGTTTAAACAAGATGACAATAATTATTAAATTCTTACTACATGCAGGAATTGCTCTTAAATCCAAATTTCAGGGAATTGTTTGTAAGTGCAAATTTCATATCACTATGAAGCAGAAGGGTGATAGTTCAGATTAATATGCCAACCAACAGTTGCTGCTAGAGGATTTTATGTGTCATGTGCCATATACAGTTTACAAACAATACCCTAAAATTAGTAATGACAATTGCACAGGACTTTAAGCAGAAAACTATTAATACTATCTCAGGTATTCAACAGAAAACAATTATTCTGACATTAAATAAAAACTAAAGAATACACAGTTTAAAAATGTAAGCACTAAAAGCAGAAATGTAACTAATTTTTCTCCACTTCAACTGTTACCCAAAATTAAATGATGCCAGTTCTACAAATCTGAGGTCATCTGCAGGATGTACAGAATACAAACACTGAAAAGAAGTACCATTGGTAGGAACATTAAAAGGAAAACTTACGCCCCAAAATACTGAGAACAATCACAGATTTCTTGAACTCTACAAGTTTATAATTTACTGATAAGAATGAACCTTTTTAGGATTAGTTTTTCTGCAAGTGTCCTACTTGGAAATTTACTGCTCCAGAATGACAGAGTTGCTGGTGTCAGTCCCTTCGTTTGCATCTCAAGAGTCCAAAGAGATCAGCAGTCAACATCAATTTAACATTGTTTGGCTTCTAGGACCACAACTATTTTAAATTTTGAATGATTTAAACATGTGTGATAGTATTAATCTTTTCTCTACGCGTTGATTAAATTGATGAGCATGGAGTGCTTCAAAGGAACACAAATGAAGGCTATATGTACCCAGGGAAGTATGTCAGTAATCCCTGAGTGCTGAGGGATCGAGGCAGAAGGGGGACAAGTTCCTTAAAACTTTCAGTTAATATTTAGAATATTTTTATCTAAGATCTCCTCGCACATGATCTTCGTATTCTACATTAAATCAGATCTAAAGAATTAAACATATTGAAGTCTAACAAAGCATTAATTTATCTCCTCTGTATTGATAAATATAGTATATATGTGGGATCTAATGTGACCATTGATACAAAGGTTTTGTTTTTAATTATCTCAGTTCTCTTAGATGCAGGAGGACATGATGAATGTGGGTCTTAGTTACTCCTAAATTTATTATATAGCAGAGCAACACATTAGGAAACATGCAAATAGTCTCTTGTGAATAACTCCCACCACATTTGCCTTTTCATTCTATGGCCTGCCTTCATAAAATATTAGTGGTGTTTTAATTTTTTCATCTAGTCCCTCTCCCTTCTGTTTATGACCTCAAGTAGGAAACATAATTTTAGTGGTAGAAAACCTTATTTAATGCATGGAAACATTTCAATGAATTCCATTTCCGTTGGTGCTGGTTTTTTCCTACTTATCGCTCAGACCTTCTACCACTCTCTGGGGAAAGGCAGCCCTAGCCCTTACCGTTTCTCAATTTTCAGGCCTTGCAAAGTAATTGCAAAGTTTATGAAGTCAGTCACCAGAGGTATATTCATATTTGATTGATTGTTTTGGAGAGTTTATCATTGGGATTACTCCATATTTGCTTAGGGTCTTTTCCTTGATCAATTGTGTAGATGTAAAGACGTATCTACTTGGTGGAAAAATAATAATAGTAACAATATTTATAATATTTTTGAGACAGGAAGGAAATGAGAGGAAGAGAAACAAAAGCCTCTATTGCGAATCTGCCAGGTACCAGGCCAATTGCTTTGTACTAATTGTTTCTAATCTTTATAGCAATAAACAAAGTATTTGTTGCCTACATGCTAAAGTCAGATTTGTGAAGTTATGCAAGGTAAAATGATTTGGTAATGGTATCAAAAGTAATGTAAAGGTTAATGTTTGAGAATGTCTTACATAACTGAGTTAAGGACTATTTTGTGTTACCTCATTTAATTCTCAAAATAACCCTAAGAAGTAGGCATTATTTTTATGCCAATAGAGTCAGAGAAATTACTGTGAAAAGATTTACAGAATCACTAGCATTAAATAATTCCTAAGTAATTTAGCAAGAATCCAGAGCTGTGAGTTAAACTCAGTGACTACTAACTAGGAGGAGGTGTTTCAGGAGGTTCAACCAAACACTTTAGGATTCTGCTGCAGTTTCTTTGATAAAACAATAACCCTATGAAACTAAATAACATGAGTAAATTTTGTAGCACTGTCATGTGGTTTTAACTATGCCTGATACACAAGAAAGTAAATAGAATCAGAACCAGTAAAGCCAGTGCTGTTGACTCAGTGCCATTGTTTACTTTGTCTCCTACCAAATTCTGTCCCTCCTCTCTCATTTTTAATGCATTGCATGAGGCTTATTAACACTCTGTTCTGTTATGCGAACCCAGACAGTTACTGCTCTTTCTCTCCTGTGCTACTTCTTTTCCAGGCCTGCAATTCATCATACTCCCTTTTAATTCGTATAGCTTGTTCTGTCTTGAACTCTTTATTTCTCCTCCTTCTTGTGCAGTCCCCTTCCCCATCGTCTGTTTGTTTCAGGCTGTTCTCTCTCTAGCTTTCTCATCTGCTGCTTTCTTGATAAATGTCCTTCTGCCACCTCATTATAAATATCTCTGTGTCCTGTTGTGGGAATGCCCTATCTGTGGACGCTTATGCTTCCATTGGTGCTACTGAGTCCACTGAGCATAGAGAAAACTTTCTATACTAAAATCACTCCGTAAAGTTTTGTTTGTTCTTGTTGATAGCATGGGTAGCTCCAGATTTCCTCAAAGTTCCTTCCAACATCAGCTTTAAAACTGCCCTCTTTCACAATGTCAGGATACTTTTCATAATACAAGACTGCACAAGAGCTCTGCAGTGGGCCAGTGTATTCATCTGTCAAGACGATTAAGAAAACATTTAAAGAAAGTAAATCGATTAAAGTGTACCGGTGGAAATATCCTTTGCATGGCTATTCAATTATAGCTCAACGAAAGTTGAAATTGTTGAGTATATTTTAACATGTAACTTACAGTTACAAGCTGTGTCTATGTTCATGCTGATTCTATTCGAAATGCCCTCTTCCAGCTTCCTTTTCATCAGTATTTTCCATTTTAGAAAATACTACTTTTGAAGGTCCATCTCAAATGTCAGCTCATTTGTGAAGCTTTCCCTAACTTCTCTTGTGGCAGAAGAAATGATGTCTCCTCAACTTCTTTGGCCTTCTGTGGACACCTGGATTTGAGGATCTGGCAGATTGCATTGAGAGTGACACAACTAACCATCACTGATATGAAATTTCTATTCTTTTTTTTGGTACCAGAGATCGAACTCAGGTCCTTGCGCTTGAGTGGCAGAACCACTGAGCTAAATCCCTGTCCACTGATATGAAATTTTGAGATATTTAAGTTAAAGTGCCGGGTATTAGCAGACACCATTGATGGTCAGCAGATATTGGAAGGATTTATTTATAGCATGTTTGTTTAGAAGCAGTCATCCATCCAGGATTGGATGTACAGGATTTGAATGGAACCACATGGGAAGGATAAAGGAGATGCAGAGGAGAGGGTATGGAGAGACAGTGACACGGGTTTGACACTTGTTTGAAAAATGGAAGGAGGATTGAAGAAACAGAGCCTCCAAATGCAGGTACCCTGTCCTGGCTGACACGATACTCTGGGACAGTGTTGAGAAGAAACCCCAAGGTAAGAACTATGGCAGTTCTTGTACCCCCAGGCCCAGCCATTGGCTGCATTAAGCCTTGGCCTTGCTGTTCATTTCATAGGGAACATGAAAATGCACAAAGTGTCAGGATCTCTGAAAGTCAGGTTTCACTGGCCAACTTCCCAACCAACATTCAGTGGCTCAATTAGAAACTTGCTTTCTTCAGTCTCATGGGGAATTGGAGAATAAGTGTACCTAAACTCATCTTGTCAGTAATACTGAATCAGGAGGCTAGAAATAGACTTTTGTCTTGCTTTTAGTACTTACATAGATGACTGCTGCACATTAACATTATATTCCAGATGATCTTTTTGTTTCCATTCTAAAGGAAATACAAAGTGCTGCAAATAGAACTATACTTCTGGAGCACAAAAATAATGCAGTATTGGCCTTTTCCTTTTATCACAATTGTGTAGTTGTTATTTCTTCCAGTTCAGTCCTTACAGAACTAGACACCAGCCTTAAGTAGCGTGTGGCATCTCTGAGCAAAGGTTTTCCTTTTATACGTTGTGGTATTAGGAACTCATTCTTTACTAGAAGACTGAAATGAAGATGAAAAGTATAATTAATCTTGAGATTGAAGACAAAAATGAACTTTATATTAAGTTAACTTAGCTAATATGTTAATGTGTTATTTAACTCTGTATTACACTTTCCTTTGTAAAACACAATTCTTGGTATTGTGGAAAAGCAAATGAAAATAGCCAGAAAACGCTTTCGTACTAATTGACCACAGACTATGCAATGTACTGCCCTAAATTAAGTAAATATTGCCACAAAAAGTGCTCTGTGATAACTGTAGAGTCTCAAGAGGCATTCAAAATTAAACATATATTTCAGCCTCAAATTTTCAGAACATTAAAAAATTTTTGGCTAAGGAGTCAGTTGAGCTATACCAGAAGTTGTCTGGTTTCAGGGTTGAATTATTGGGACCCAAGATGCAATATGGAATATATTCTAAGAGTCAAGTAATTTACTCATTTTGTGTATGGATGAGGAATCTAAGCCACATCGTTTAAATCGTTTTTCAGTCCTCAGAGACCCTGAAGTCTGATTGAATATGCTGAAAAAGTACAAGTTCAACATAAATGCATCAAGCAGTATATGATTTAAGAAAAAGGAATTTTTAGCAATTGCTATTTCAACATACAAACAATTTTGACCTAAGAATAAAATACGACACTTTAACCTTTCAGGAAATTTTATACCATACATTTTTATAACATTCTTTGGTTTAATCAGGTGCCTGAGCGAATCCTAGGAAGATTTTTCCATGTAGAATACATCTGGCACGATAATAAAAACTGGAACCAACACATTTAATGAGCAGATAGTTTTTAGAGCTGGAGATTCTTCTATCCCCAGGAGAAAAGGAAGTGTTGCAATCTGAGCTTGAGGAGCTCTGAGAGGACTCAAGGCTGTGTGAGTCACAGTGTCCTGATTTAGCACACTTGTTCATAGGAGCAGCCGAGGGCAGGGCTGTGACAGGATGCCCCTGAGAAGAGAGTTAATTGGGATCCAGCAAGCGACGGATGTGTGAGGTTTACAGAAGTGAACCAGTTAATGGAATATACTGTTGTTAAGGAATCACCTTAAAAGTCACAAAAGACAACTGGCTTTTTGTCACAAATTCAACGTCTTTTTTTTTTTTCTTCAATGAAATGTTGAGGATAAAATGATAAAGAAAATAATGATCATTATTTCAACTACGTGTGATCAGTTTTTCCTTGAGTACAAGTCCCTCTCATTGAACAAGTGAACTGAAACAAAATAGAAAACAAAGTGCAATTTAATACCCTTAGGCTCCCAGTTTTCCTGTATTGTCTCTCCATCTGGGCTTTTCGTGTTTTCTCCTTTTAACAACTTCTGAAAAGTAGGTTGACACCATCCTTCTTAATTTTTAAGGTTCTGAGGGTCTAGAACGGTATGACTTCCTCAGAGCCCATAGTTAGGATTAGAAATGAAGCATGCTGAACCTCGTCACGCTGACTAATGCCATAGTACTCAACAGACACCGTGTCGTTCCCCCTCGCTGTCCGCATGACAGGTGCTCCCTAGTGATTTGTTAAAATGACCTCAGTGGATTGAAAGGTTTGGAAGGCTAGGACAAAAGATATATATATTCTGCAGTTACATTTGAATAGTGTGCTTTTCTTTGTCTAGAAGGTCAGAATGCTAGTATTTTAGGAAGGAAAAGAAAAATGTTACCAACATGTATAAGCTTTTTGATTACATCAGATAAATGTTTAAATTATGTGAGATAATTTTTTATTAAAATAATTCAAAATGTAGATCAGATATGGGTTATAATGATAAAATATGGCTCGATGCTATATGAGTTATAGTAATAAAATATTAGAAAACTGAAATGAATGTCCCACAATAAGAAAATACTTAAACTTGTGGTATACACTATGCCACTAAAATGTGCTGCTCCTTGCTTCTTAGCCTCAGTAGGAAGTTGCATTCCAGGAAATTTAGCGAGAATGAGGCATTGTGCTTACCTCCTCCTACTTCCTTATTCACCCAATTCAATTCGCTTTGCTTGGGTTTGAACCTTGAGTTCATCAATTGCTAAGTGTGCACCATGAGGAAAGTTTCATCCATGCCTTCTCCTAGACTCAATTTTCTTAATTTGGGAGACTATAAAAGCAGCAGTACCTAATGACCTCATTAGATGACCCAAGATCATGTGACAACCAGAGTTAGATCGATGTCTGACAAACAGTAGGGCCTCAGTGAATATTAGCGTTTTACGCTTGTGAAGATTATGATATGAATCATTTCTTTGGTAATTCTATTTTACATGAAAAATGTTCATTGAATGCATCTTCAGAGTGACTCTTCACTGTTCCTAAACTGTGATTCTTTTTCCAATGAAATCCAGCTTCCTTTTTCTAACCATAAATATAATCTAAATCTGGCCAATTCACTTTCTACTTAAAATCTGCCAAGGCAGGGGCCTCCCCTAGCGTATATGCCTCCCAGCATTTGTCCCTGCTTGCAACTGCAAGCTCATTCTTACCACTTTGCCTTTAATGACATATTTTATCCATTTTAAACACTTTATAAGTGTTTTATTTTTGTCCTGTGTAACATAACATATCCAGCCTCTGGCCACTTCTTAAACCAGTGTCTTTCTCTATGTCTCTTGGGCCTGGGAATACTCACCTACTAACACTGACAGGTTAAACTTGACTCACTCAATAGCGATTAGCTCAGTGACTGGCTTTCTCTTAAATGCTCCTTCTCTGGCCTGTCATGATTCCGTGCTCTGTTTCCATCATGCCACCTACTGTCTTCTATTCTTTCTTGATGTTTTTCTCTATAGGGGAAGGTTTGAATCTGCTGATTTATAGATTCCTAGGATTGTCTCTCCCTAATGCCTGGCACAATGTTTTGAGCAGAGTGCTTGGTAGACAAATATTTTGAAAAAGTGAATTTTGGATTAATATAATTGTCATGAATGTGCTAAAGATAGTTATGAAAAGTTATAAAGTCATTGGAGATATTTGAGGCAAAACAAGCAGAGTACAAATTTGTACACAGAATACTGCAAAATGTAGTTCAGATGTGCAAAAATACATAAATGGGGGAAAGAGTTGAATTATGGATAATTTTTCACTCCCCAGTTAATTTCTAAGAAAAATTATTTATTATACAATTAGGTACTGGTGTAGTTTATATGATTTTCTTTAAAAATATTTTAAATAAGATTTAGTCTCATGTGATTTTAATTGTTTTCTAACCCCTGAAAAATATTCAATATTGTTTTTAATCTTAGATTTCTTTGCTCTTTTATAGATAAGAGTTATGTAAATATATTCAAAACAATGACATACAATATTTATACTCATATTGCTCATTTCTCAATGGAAAACTGGATTAAAATGTGAAGGTTATGGACTGTTTTAATAAAAGGCCTAAAATATTATTTGTAGAAAATGAGGTATTTCATTTTTTATTGTGTTTCTATAATTATTCTGAACATTGCAATCCATAATTTTCCTATAGCTGGATAATGTCAGTATTTATGTTCACGTATTTTGTAATGATTTCTTCTTGTTTAAAAATGTACTTGAAACATACCTTTAGGTTTATTTTCCAAAATACTATGTTTTATCTCAGTATTTTTGAGTAATGGATATATGTCTTAGTCAACTCAAACCAATCTTGATGCCATCATATTAGTGACAATTTTAGACATTTATAAAAAGGAAAAGTAAACATTTTGCTATTTCAATGGCATTTGGAAACCATATCTAAAAATTCATTTAGAGTATTAAACTATCACTCTTATAAGTGAAGGAAAAGGCAGCATGGACACAGAGTTAATTAAAATCAAGAGACCTCTAGTAACTTCAACGTGTGATTCTCTTTTTCTGTAGCTTAATTTTGGATGATGATCAGCTTTTACTCAAGATATAAATATTGTCTGAATCAGGTCACAAACTGTTCATCTGCTGTTGATGAGTAGTTGGACTGCTTGTGCAATGAGCTGTCATATTTGAAAGAACATTAGAATTTGCAAAGTGATTTCAAATGCACCACATCTGAATGAGTCTAACTAGTTCCTAGTGATTAAAAATTCACATATTGCAGGTGAAACGACTGACTCTCAAGCAGTTTATACAAGATGCAAAGGTGAGTTCATCTTGCTAATTCTGTGCTTTTCCATTGGCAATGCAGTAGAGCAAAGGTTTAAAGCAGAAAAATTATATTATTAACATTTTATATTAAATAATGCTCCAGGTTTTAGATCCATCAACATTGGGGGTCAAAATTATCATTTGAAAGAGTAACACTTTTTTTTTTTAATGCACTTAAAATCGAAAGATCTTTGTTCAAATTTAAATCCACATATCTAAATAACTTGATGGTTTGAGTGATGTCAAGTGTCAACTAACACACCTAAAAACAGGATCACAAAGTGAGTGGTGTAGCAAAACTCTGGAAATAGTGAAAAATCAGAGATTGTCGAGGAATAAGCGAGAGGGAGAGATGAATAGGCAAAGCACAGAGAAATTTTAGGGCACTGAAACTATTCTGAAGAGTACTCTAAATTGTGGGAAACCATCATTGCATCTTCATCCCAATCCATAGAATTCACACTATCAAGAGAAACTCTAAACTATGAGCTTGTGCTATAATGATGGGCTAATGTAGGCTCATCGCCTGTGCTACTCTGTAAGCGGACAGCTTGGAATGGAGGCGGAGCCTATTGGTGGAGAGGATATGGGAAATCTTTGCTTTTCACTCGACTTGGCTGTGAACATCAAACACCTCTGAAAATAAAGTTTATGTGACACCTTCCCCCGCAAATCGGGGTCATAAAACGTAAAGCTTTCTTTATACCAGTAAACCTAAAAGCTTAAATAAAATTGACAATTTTCTAGAAAAACGTAATTGTCCATGGATCCCATGTCAGACGATTGTGGTAAAGCAATAAGAAAGATTGAGGAAATTATTTTGATAATTATAAACATTTCAGAAAGTTGCGAGTTTATTTGCATTCACAATAGTTATGTTCAATTTTCTCAAAGAAATATAGTGAGAAATGTAATCAAAGTTTGAAATGGAAATGAAATCAGAAATTAAATTGCCTAAAATATGAGGTGGGGAGTCTAGTTACTCACTATAGACATTTTGTGTTTTTTAAAATAACCTTTAAAAATCTTATAGGGAATAAATTTATGATAGTTCCATGAAACCTGGAATATTGCATTAAATTACATTGCATTGCAAGAAATTTAACTCCTAGAGCACATGAATACATTAGCTTATCTAGCCAAAAAAGTTCAAGTTTCAGATAGAGTTAAGATTGAAAAGAAGAAAATGAATTTGAGATGTGGAGATTGTTCAAGATGATAATCCATGTGAGCCCAAGGTTATCATAAAGATTCTTAGAAAAGAAAGGTAAAAGGATAAACTGGAGAAAACAAAAGAGTGCTATAGAGAGGGATGCAATCCTTCCCTTTTGATTTTGAAGATGAAAGACAGATCCATGAACCCAAGAATGTGGGAAATCTCTAGAAATTAGAAAAGGCAAGCAGAATCACTTTAGTCCTCAGAAGATATTTAGTTTTGCTTGATTTTAGTCCAATGCAATCAATTTCAGGTTTCTAACTTCCATAAGTAAGTGTTTCATTAGGCTACTAAGTTTATGTCGAACATTTACTCCAGCAACAGCAAACCAATACAGTATGCTTAGCACGATAAATAAAGAGTAGAGCATCTTTTTTATTATTTTTTTCTGTGTGTGATGACAGATGTATCTTAGAGTTCAGAGTAAGGAGTGAATGCATGTTTTGCCAAATTGCATTGGTTGCTGGGACTTATTTATAAAGCCAGTAGTATTCCATATAGTATATCATATGTTTTATGTCATATACCACTATTATATTTATAAATAATAGTGAATGGGAACTCTTTAGACTCTTACATTTTCCTGGTGCTATCTCATGTTTTTTTGGAAAAGTATAGCACATTATTGTACACAGAAGCAAATGTACTTACGGTGTTTTATAAAGATAAAACAATTCAAATATTTGAATTAGAAAAAGAACTGCTAGAGATAATTTACTATATGTGGCTACTGTGCATTCAGTTTGGATGAAAATCTATTTAGGATTATTTTCTTGAGTAATTATCATATTCCATAAAAATACCAAATAAACATTAACATTTTATAATTTATATCCTCTTGACTCTATTTTCATCATGTGAAAATGCTTTGTTTTAATTCTCAAATTTTACCCTTTCAATTTCCTGTTCAGCCAGTTTATTTTAATATTCATAGCTTGACAAAGGATGCCTGAAATTATCTTTCCAGAGGAGTTATTTGACATTACAAAAACTTAACTATAAGAAATACTGAATTCACCAGCACATCAGCTTTTTAATGACTTGGGAAACACATTCAGTTGTTTGAAGGACAGTGTGATGTTTTAATATGAATTTCTTTTATTTTAGGCATTTTCCCATGAAAATGCACAAAAACATTTTCCCAAAACAATTATTGGAAATACATTGATTTTCTCTTTATTAATTAAGATAATTGAGTTGGATTCTAAACAGATGCTTGTAACATTGAAGAATTGATATTTTCATAAGTACTCTTCTATTCTTTGTGTAGGAAAAACACTGCTAATATTTTTAGGAGTAAACAATAAGGATGTTCTGTCCTTTGGAAAGAAGACAATGGATTGGAGAGAAATTGTGAAATAAAAGTAGATAAAGAGTTGACAGCCAAAATTCGCTTGACTAAACTATGGAAGTTCCTGGAATCACAGCCTAATTTTCTTTTCGAGAATATCTAACTGCCAGTGATATTTTATACTTGTCAGCAGCTTCTCAGCTTGTCTTTACTTAGTGTGTCTTTGATGCAATCACAAAAAGGTGCCAGAATGGCAAAGAGAGATACACTAGTGTTAATAACATGAGCCACTGTAGATTTTTTGATGCTCAGTGTATTTACATCCAGATTTAGGTATTCTCTTATCTTTAAATGAGATTACTGCAACTGCAGTGATGTTTATAGAAAGTATTAGAATATGTTTCTTGAATGGTAACTTGTTCTTAATTTTTTATTTTTCACAGCAGATTATCTCAGAGGGGAAAAAAGTTAACTGGTGGAAAGGGGAAATGCAGTTATTTTGAAGTACACTAAACATTCTGTTCCTCTTTACAAAGTAAAGCTCTTTTTACCAGAGTCTAGTCGTGGCAGTAATTCACCAGAGCATAAAGGCAAAGGATACCCTCAGCTGCCCACTATTATAGCCTTCTTGTCTCACTGAACGGTAAAGGAGAGAGGGGACACCATGAAGGTTGAAGCCCAGAGCACATGGCTGCACTAAAAGGCTGAGCATCTAATGAGACTATCTGTGTTTCTCCTCCCTCATACTTTATTGGCACTTCAAAAGGGCCACTGTATAACAAGAGGTGAATAGAAATCAAAGAACTGTGCATCTCAGACTTAACTCCAGAACAAATACCTAGAGAAGCCCAAAGACAACAAGGCTACAAAAACAAAGACATCAGAGAAAAATCTGCCCTAATACCAACAGCTACAGCGCAGTAAATGTTTCAGATTAGCAAACTGAGGGTTTTCATGTACAATTCCAAACAAATTAATTTTCCCCAATGCTTGTTGAAGATAAACATAGCACACAGAAGGGCTGACTTTTGAAAGTTCAAGTGTTTTCCTAACATAAGAGTACTCTTTCCCACCAGGTTCTGAGTTCGAAACATACAAAACTCGCACTGATCTACTCATTCCATACTCTGGTTTGAACACACCAAGTGCTGATGGTCAATTTATGGTAGAAAGCACATGGCCCAAGCTCTTGATTTCCTAGAGTTTAACTTCCAGCTTTGGGAGACAAACAATAGAAAAATAAATTCGTGAAACAGTGTGGCAGAAGTTAATCAATACTAAGAAATAAACCATGAAAAGAATAAAAGTTTGCCATTTCAAACACATTAGACAAAACGTTTTCATTGAAAAGATATTTAAAGAAATGTCCAAACTATATATTTATGTCAATTTAAAAAGCCACAGATACATTGATGAAACATTCACTCCTTCATTGAAAAAAGTATCAGAGTGCTCAGGAAGTGTGAAACCTGAGCTCTAAGGAAGAGCACAGAGCTATCAAAGCGGGAGAAAAGTTCTGGAGGGTTTGCAACCTATTGGGATGTATGCTTTGAATTTCGTAATGGAGGTTTCAGAAGAGGTACAAACAAGAGAATTGTGCATGTGCGTAAATTAAATCGTTTATATTATTGAGTGTCCATAAATCTAAATTGTAGTTTCTTGGGTATAGGAGTAAACCTGGCACTTCAGTTCCTGCATTCTTACTCTTTTTCCATATGGTGATCTCACCCATCTGTCTCTTACCCATCTTGGACAGAGTATTTCTGTGTTGCCTTTCATTTGTCTTTCTGCTCACCTCTAATCTGTCAGCGAACCTTTAACTGACATTTGTTAAAGTTCACAAAATTTGGAAGATTTTCTCAAGGATTAAGAAGTGTCAGGAGTAATTTTATGTGAAAAACATGGTCCAGACAGAAAGCCTCGTTGGCATATATCTATTTAATGGAGATTTTGGCATCAATTCTAGACCACATAAAAACCTTTGCAGGAAAAAAAAGGCATAATTTGCATAAGAATAATCATTAGAGAATTTATACTTCGTTAACCTGTTGAGTCTTGTAAAGGTCAGAGGCAGAAATAATATTAAAAATGGTAAAGAAGAATTCAGTAGGGACAATATACTTAATTCCTAAATTATAAGATTAGACACTAAGTCCAGACCTGAGGCAAAATATCTTAGACTAGATAATTAACTTAGAATCAGATTTAGAATTCTCTAGAGTAATATGTCCCCCTTTAAATTAATATATTAGGTAATGAATTGTTTATTAAAACATTTGAAGCCTCATAAAAATATAACTTGGCAATATTTCATTGAATGTGTCAAAAGTTCTACCTTGCTGATTTTTGGAAAAATAAAATTTCTTAAGGTGAAATGAAAATATGAATATGATTTTTAAAGGTCTGATTTACATGTAACAGTTTTCTAATACAGACATGAGAAGAATTTTATTCAGGGTTAACATCCTTGAATATGAGCTGTTGAATATATTTAAATAAAACTCCTTACAACTTTCTATTAATTTTCCTGATTTTTTCATTGAAGAGAATGAACTTAATTCATCCTATGAGAGATTTTATTTTTGTAAAAAAATAAACTGCGTCTTCTCTGTCTTATGTCCAGTCATTTTCAGGTTCACCCTACTTCAGCTACTATGTATTTGATAGAATTTCCAAAATTTTGACACAAAAGCTTGTGCTAATTTTCCTACTGTACAATCTAGTTTGTAAATGTTCTGTACATTACTGAGTTATTGGAGTGCAGTACCCTCTTTGCACTAGAATTATATTTGCATTAATTCTCCCTAAATCAAAGTTAATTTTTTTTGTAGCCACACTCTTCAGGTAGAAAAAACAGGACAGCAAAAATACATATTTCCCATTCAAAATTGCTATTTCTGTGTGTACTTGCATCAGAAAGAAAAATAAACAAAATGACTAACTTTAATTTCGTCTCAACACTTTGTCTCCAAAATCAAATGTAAAGACATTATATATAATAGGCTTACTTATCTAAATCTCAATTATGGCTCACAATACAATAATTTTAAAATTGTTTCTTGGGTTTCTTTAATATCTTTATGTTATAAATAGCTTAGTAGTTTTTTGCTTCATTTCATGACATTTTCCTCACCATTTTTTTTCTGTGAAGAGTTAAAATTAAAGAAATCACAGTCAAAGAAAATAACTAGATGGAGACTTGGTTTATAAGACCAAGGTAGAATAGGACAATTTTGTCTGGCCAGATAAAATTATTTTCTTAGTTTTGGAATAGTATATTCTTGTTTCGAGGAATTACTTCTCATCTCAAGGTAATGATACTCTCTGAGTGAAAATGGCCATGAGTTTGTAAGACCCCATTCCCATACCCTGAAAATTGGCCAAAGTATTATCTTCTAGCTCAAGCTGCTAATCATAGCCTTTGATCACTTCAGGCCATGCAGAATAATTGAAGTGAAAAATATTTAATCAAAATCATATGATTATCTTTAAATTTATTACTTTTGATTGATGAGGTATGCATGTGTGATATTACTATGTATATACATATATTATATATAATATATGTATATATACATAAATAGAGAGAGAGAAAACGAATTAAATCAAGCTAAACATTTATCATCTTACAATACTGAGCATTTTTGTGGTGGGAACATTTGAAATTTACTTAACCCACTTTGAAATATATAATCCATTATTGACTGTATTCATCATGTTTGCAATAGAGTAAAACTTTATGCAGTTTGGCCATCATTTCCCCACTCCATACTACTCCCTAGCTTTAGGTGGCCATGATTTCCTCTCTGCTTCTGTACAGTTAAATGTTTTAGATTCCACATGTAGGTGAGATCGTACATTATTTATCTCTCTTTGCTGGCTTGTTTCAGTTAGCCTAATATCCTTGCGCTTCCATCATTTTGTTGCAAATAATAGTTTTTTTCTTTTTAAAAAAGGAAATACATAATACATTCCTTAGTTAATGAACACTTGAGTTGATTCCATACAATGGATATTGTGAATAATGCTGCAGTGAATATGGGAATATCTTTTTGATGTACCAATTTCAGATCCTTTGGATACGGATCCAGAAATGGGAGTACTGGACCACACAGTGGTTCTTTTTTTAGATTTCTGAAGAATCTGCATAGTTTTCTATATGCTCATACTAATTTACATACCTACCCAATGTGTACAAGGTTCCCCTTTCTTCCCATCCTGGTCAACACTTGCTTTCTTTCATCTTTTTTATTACTAGTTGTTCTGACATGTGAGATGATATTACTTAACCTGAAGTTTGGCAGAAGGAATCTTTATTCTTTTTGGTAGTGATATTTAAAGTATAAGCTCAGTGCTTCACTAGCTGTATCCAAAGTTGAGGATAAATATCTATTTTGAGACCTCTTTTTGAGAGAAAAAAATTACTTGGAAAAAAATAGAGGAAAAAAAATCCCTCCTCTAATTCTGTCAACTGTCCCTACACCATTGCCTTGCTGGTTATGTAGATTAAACTAGTTTTGTCTAATGGAGCTGAAACTGAAGTTAGGACACTGGGGATCTGAAGAGCCTTGAGATAACCAAACCAAAAAACCACTTCATTCATACTCTGTCAAGCACTGACGTGCTATTTGGAACGGGTGATAGAAATGCAGAGATTATTCATAGTACCTCTTTCCTACTTGTTACTTATCAAACTGTCTCCCTAACTACTGGCACCTAAAGTTTGAGAAGAGTGAGAAAGATCCTTCCCAAACCAGGGGAGATATTTTATCCAACTACCATAGTGCTATACCTAGTTTTATAAATGCTTGTAGACTAAGCATGGTCATTATGCCTTGCTACAAAATCCATTTCAGACTTACAAGAGGCTAGATTTAGTAAAGTTAGGCAACTGAATGAAGAATGAGTGAGATACAAGGAAAGGGAATTGACCAGAGAAGAGGATGACAGTGAAAAAGATGGAGAAGAAAGCGCTTCTTGTCTTTGCACATGTACGAAAGGACAGCGCCTGAAGGAAATGCCATACCAATAGCACACACGGGTACAAAGAGCATCAGAGGAAATGCTGCTTTGGCTACTTGCCCTCTCTAGGAGGACTTGGAATCTAATGTGCTTAGAAATCAAGGGCTGCTCACAGCGTCTCTGGAATTGTCACTTGTCAAAGTGCCTAGGGCAAGTTGTCCATGTTCACTTTCTAAATCTTCCCTATGCAGTTGGTTTTAAGATTAATAGTCATGTATTTATTTAAAATGTTTTGGCCAACTCTTTTGACTCGACCTAAACAATACATCTGCCGTATATCAAAATATGCTTCATCGCTAAACTGTTTTCTACATGTGAGTGACGTTTTTAATATAATAGTCGGAGACAACTATGGATGTTTCAAGTTTTTTGATGGTAATTTTCCAGAAAGATATTGTTGTGATAATTCACAGTTGTTTAATATAATAGTAATGATAATAATGATATATGTAATAATGATAATATTAAATATATATATACATCATGATAAACATGTTGAAGCTCCAACAACTCAAGCAATGAGGAAATGTTTATGTTAACTACCTAAATAATAAAAAACTAAAAAATACAGTCAATCAGATTTTTAAAGGTGTTTGTAAGAGTGCAGAGAAAATATTTGTTTTGGATTGATTGGAAAGTAATTATATATAAATTATACATAAATAATGATATAACACACCACATGTTTATTTTCTTGGTTTAAGAAAAAAATATATCCATACTCAATCATTCACTCTATCAGCTATCTATTTATCTATTATTTTTCTATCTATTAAGAATTCTAGTGGACATCTACCTTAATTTTTTTCAGAAAAGGATATTCATTTTTAGAAATTTTAACCTTAGTTTTATTATAGAAGTATCTTCAGATAATTTAGGTAAGATAAAGTGTTCTAAGTCTATACTAAGCCTCACTTAACAGTTAACTTGAACTAAAACTAGATTTCTATTTCTACATTTGCTTAACATGTTCTTCAGATTTCTAGCTTGATTCTATTTAGTAATTAATCCTATCTAGTCATATCTGTGATGTAGTACATGAGAGCAGGAAATCAGCTTCATGGTAAATAAGCATAATACAACTACAAGAATGCTTTTAAAGCAGACAGTTATTAAACAAAGGGCTTTACTGTTAACTTCACATGAAAAGTTAGCAGTGTGCACTCTGGCCATGGAGGTTTCAGGCTCATCACCTACCTTACACACGTGATATGTGCTGAGTTTACTTATAAGTGAAGGAAGAACAGCAACAATATCTAGTACAGCGATTCAATGACAGTTTCATAATTAAGCAATATTTTCATTAACTTTATGTACTTACTATAAAAGAACTAAAATCCCGAAGATAAACTACCATGGTTAAATTCAGGATGGTATCATTGTAAATACTTATTATAAATACATTATGAATGACTGTACTATAGCCTTTTTGGTACATGTCATCCTGTCCTTTTAATCCTTTTCCCAAGGAAAATTACCTTTTATATAATGTTATAATGCGGTTTTACTTCATGAATGTAGAAAGAATGAAAGATGGTATAAATCTTTGTTTTATAAAAACTATTTGTAACTTACTTGGAAAATTTTCTAAAACATACATCTTTATCTTAACAGGAAAGTATCTATATCAAACAAAATAAAAAGTTCTCTAATTCTTAAATATGACAAAAAGAATCTATTATTATACTTAGCTGTACATTATTCCAGTTGCTTCTTAATGTTACCCTCAAGAAAGCTAGAACTTAATTTAACCATGTTACCAGGCTCAGAATATTGCTCATCATAATATATATTTACAGACTCTGCCAAAAATTTGTATGCGCACTTCAGCAGTTCACTGTACCAGTAAATGTCTGGACGCTCGTG
This sequence comes from Heterocephalus glaber, assembly GCF_000247695.1. The sequence goes on from NW_004624742.1 coordinate 24,148,707, forward strand.
GCCACCACTTTGAGCACCTTTTGTAATTGTAGCGGCCAAAGGTAACTTGTATTAATCTCATGATATATCATTTAATTTAGTGGTAAAGTATTTATGCAAGTTTTTTTCCTGATGTATACATTTATGGTGGACTCTGTACATAAAATATCATAATATATATATGATATATATAATGGATACTGGTATATATCTGTTATTTAATGGAATATCACTTAAATTCTTTTAGTCACTGTGTCCTATACAAGATTATCGACTAATACAGTGATGAATTTTAGTCCCAAATTACTATTCGAGATGCAGGTTTTTTTTTGACTCATCACCTGATGATTTCTGGAGTGTCATGGGCTTGGTTCCTGTGTTTCTAAGAACAAATTTCTTGTTTCTGTTCTCTGGTCTCCCATGTTCATGGCCACACTGTTGTGTTGCTGACTGTCACACAGGATGACATCGCTTCCTTGGCACAAGGGTGTGCACTGAGCACTCTCACTTCCAGCCTGGTGCAGATGACAGGGCCCGACTGCTGTTTCTCTGACTTCCCCTTGCAGGCTCCGTATATAGTTTAGCTGAACTAAATTACATCACCTGAAGCCAGTTGTGATTACTTTTTCCATAATTTTTAATACCACAATTGAGTCTTAAACTTTAACACTAGTTGAATGAACACTGAAGAAAAAGGCAAGTTAAATGACAATTTGTAGCACTGACGTTTTGACTGCATGTGCTTTTAGTAGGTATGTGTCCCACACTGCAGGATGCTTAGCTGCATCTCTGGCTTCTGCCTACTGGGCTCCTGTATTGACCTCCCAAGAAATGCTAATCAGAAATGTCTCCACACTTTGCCACAGGCCTCCAGGAGGCGATGTTGGCCAGGTTGAGACCCACTTAGAAGGAAATACAGACCAGCTTGCTTTTAACACTAGAAATACTCCTGGCCATCACATCCAGGTGCATGCTTCCACAAGTGTATCCAAGAGGTTTTTCATCACACCAGCCTAAGGACCATTCCCAGGTATCTTTCCTGCCTCAGGATTGGGCTGCTTCCAAGTGACCAGAGAGTCTTCATGCACTCCAAATCCAGTTTCTTTCCACAATCTTTCCTAGTTTCCAAGATCTTGTAGGGATATAAATCCCCTTTGGCAGCAGTTCTTCCATCCAAGCTCCAGAATTCCTGAAATAATCTCAAGGTAACAACTTAGTAAATGTGTAATAAAGGTACCCACAAAATTGACGTTACTAAGCACAAGAGTCCTCTAACTCTTTCACAGAATTCAATCTGCCATGAAACATGCAGAGACTCTTAGATGCAGCGACTTAAGTCCTATTCCCAACATGGTGTTTTTGTTTGTTTTTCCTGAAGAACCAAAGAGCTGACAACAAAAATAAAAATCCAGTTCTTAGCCCTAGAAGGCAGAGTGCCCGCTTGAATATTTTATGGCATTTGTCTATGTTCATAATATGAACATTTATATGATCTTAAATTCTAGCCTCAAAAGGAATGCTTTGTTACATAAAGTTGTGATTTGTAGTATCCTGAGCAAGCTCCTTTTATATAAAAGGTTTTCTAATGTCCTTTCCAGGAAAAATATACAAATGAAATCTTTTCAATGAAGTGTCATTATAGAACATATATACTGTGTGTGTGTGTGTGTGTGTGTGTGTGTAATTGGTAATTAGGTTATTTTTTGTGGTCCAAATTTGGATTTCAATAAGTAATTAAACTTATTTCTGCTGCCTCTTTAGTCTTTCTACTATCAAAATAAAGTTTTATCTTAGAATATTTTTATTTAGAGTCATATAAACAATGAAATTGTTCATAAAAAATCTCATAATTGCATATTGAATTTAAAGGGAAAGAGAACTTATGAGACTATTGAGACATCTTTAGATTTTTAAAGTTTAATTTGCTTTCCCACCTGGGCACTTTGGGGAATTTAGAAGTATTTTGATAGAATATTCCGGTGAGAAAAGTCATCACCAAACGGTCTGTTCTTTTTAGTGCTAATATTGTTCACGCATCAACACCTGCTTCTTTCGAGATGGTAGCAGCTGTTGGAGTTGGAAAAAGGGAATGAAAGCTTGATAGTTTCACACTCAGTACTACTGTGTAATGAGCTAAGCTGGCTTCTGAAAATCCCGTTTATCTTCAGGAGGAAAGTGAGACATTGCTTGCAAAAATTTTAGACATTTGTGAAAAACCAATACACATCATGACAAGTTTTCAAAAATAAAAACAATAAATAAATCACATACAACTACTCAATTTAACGATAGTAACAGTGTTTTGTATCAAAAATCAGGAAATACTTGAGGAAGTTATAGTGTGTCCTTTTTTACATCAATCTGTAATATGGCTTGTCTGTTTGTTGTTTTCAAAACCTGAATTAATTCAGATATACAGAATGTAAACCCCAAACTGATCTTCCATACATTAGATTTATTTAGCCATATTTATTTCATCTCATTTAACTTTTGCCCCAAATCAAGCCCCCCTCGAATACTTAAAAGTGCTTAGAAAGTAATCACAACAGGCAATAAATTCTATTTAAATAAAATGTGTGGTATCTGACACACACAAAAACTGGAGTCACTAATGCCTGGACAAAGTTTTGCATTTTTCCATATTATTTAAATTTATGCAGACCAGATTATTTAACTCAGAGAAAATGGGTATGTGACCCTGCTTCCAGTTTAAAGTTTTAAAGTTAGCTAGCGTTTGTCTTCCTTACTGAGGTCCTGTAATGCTTTACACTTGAAGTTGTCCTTGAAGACCATGGGCGATTCTGTGTTGTGCAGAATTCAGTGACCCATTTACTTACGAATGTGAACCCAATATTGCAAGCGTGCTCTGCCCTGCCTATTTTACCTCTGAGTGATATTCAAGGTGTTGTGTTTAATCAGCCAAGACCTATATGGTTTAGCTTATCGTTTTCTTAGAGATAAGGGTTTCTTCTCACTTATGAAGGATAAAGGTGACAGGAAAAGCAAGGAGACTATCACAGACGCTTCCTAGTGTTAAATGCTCTGGTTCTCTGCTAGAAGTGAAAGTTTATATCCTCAAATATAACCCAAGCAGATTTTTAAATCAAACTGCCACAGTTGGTCTGGCCATAGATATCTCCAAGCACATAAGGAAATGATTATGTCTAACCCTTAGTGACAGTTAGGACCCATTGCACTAATTCCACATTATGTAGTTAAAGTGTTCACCACCTGCAGCTGCAGCAGATGCAATTTTCAGCCTCACAAGTTCCCTACACCTGTGTTTGATTTTATTTCAGATTCAGATTAACATGTTGAATTAGATTTCCTTAAGTTTTATCTAAATTCTTATACAGTTTGTGCCATTGACTATTCATGATTAAAAAATCAGCAGTGTCTTCGTTTCAATTTTAGTTGTTGCATTTTTAAGTTCAACCAAACTAACAAGTATGAGACACTTGATCAATTAATGTATATTATATGGCACATATTTTTATTTTTCGTCTTCATACCATAGGTCAGTTTATTGAGTAGTCTTCCAATCTGGAATATGGTGACCAAGAACAAGGCTTTCATTTTCATTTCTGTAGAGATATATATGTATGCCAATTCCGTTTGATTGTGTCAAAATTTTAGAGGCAAATTCATCAGGAAAGAACAGAGAAGGGGGAATGAGGGAACAGAAATTATATGGATCAGTGAATTATGAGACATATATTGTGAGCCTGGCTGGGCCACTGTGTCACATGGAAAATACAGGATTATTTTCCAGTATAAGCTCCTTCAGCAGTGTCACAGCAAGTGCTGGTATCTTAATTGTTTTTCTCTCTGCTAAGACAAAATACTTGACACTCATATGTTAAGGGAGGAAAGGGTTTATTTAGCTGACAGTTTATAGAGGTATTAGTCCATAACTGGCTGCTTCTTAGGCAGGGTGGCATGGCAGAGGGGCATTGCTGAGGAAAAACAGTTCATGGCAGACAGAAGGCAGCAAAGTAGCAAGAAGCAATAAGGGATGACAGCAGCCCTCTTTCTGTCCTTTATATTCTATCCCAACAGGTGGCAATAACACCCAAGGTGGGCCTTCCCATTGTCCACACTCAGAGCTGTGGCAAAGCAATTAGTGGGCTAATTTAGTAATCATATACCCTTGATCCTAGCATCACACATTCTAGATCCAGCCACCTCTGAAAAGCCCCACCTACAACCCAGCCATAATGTGTAGGGGGTCTGCCTGTGGGGTCTGCCCCAGTCTGCGTGCAGGGCAACTGACCGAGTGTTACACTCACCCTTGAGATACACAAAAGACAACACTTTCCACCAAGTATTCTATTTCCTATAGTCCATCATCTGAGAGCTTTTACACCCTGCCAATTTTACAGGATGTTATATTCCTAAAATGGATCCCTGGATGTCTTTTGTTCCACAGCCAACTCTTTGAACACTATAAGTGTCCATGTTTCACACACGACAGCATCCCTGATTGCTCAGGTGGTGATGAATGTCTGGTCTCTGTGAAGTTTCTCAACTGTGCTACTGGAGGACTATTCCAAAATCACCAGCCTTTAGATGGCTGATTGCTCCGTGCTTTTCCCCATATCCCCCTACTCTGTGTCTTTCTCTCAGTCCTTTCTGATCTGATGGTGAAAATGGGAAAGATGTGGTTGCTCAAGGAAGTCTTGGTGTTTTCTCTGACGGTTCTTTTCTGTACTCTTCAGGCCTCACGTGTGCAGCTTTGTTCTTAAGGGTGTGGCAGTGACATCTTTGTGTACCTGCATGGCTCTATTCTTGGCCTGTACAAGGACTAGAAAAGCCTCCAAAGAGAATGAGGTGGCATTTAAGTGATTTTAAGGAATCACGGTCCTCACATGATGAAGCTTTACTGCCTTGGAGTCATAGCATGGTCACTGTGGCCAGGACCCGAGGGTCTTACCTTTGTCCATGTTGTCATTAGGTTAGCCCAGCTGATATCCCCCACTACAATGGAGTGTTTAATCTAGCCTGGCTCTGAGTTTTAAAAAATACTGTCTTTGTCCTAAGGGTAATGTTTTTATCATCATGCATCAACTGTAAATTCAAAGACCACCCTACAAACGCTACATGGCTAACCTTCTAGTCTTACATTCACATCTGTCTATAAGAAGCACACATGAGAGTTGAAATACACAGAATATGGAACACACTCTCATAAAAGGTAGTGATCAGAATGCTAAATTAGGGACGTAATTAACATTAAATATCCTTTATCATAATGTCTATCATTTATTCACAAGTGAAAATTTCTTTCTACTTTGGGAGTGTGAAGCGAGTCTGTTAGTCTCCAATACGTGATAAAACCAAATATCCGAACCATCGTATGGGGTATAACAATCGAAAGGTACAAAACTTTAGGTAAAGTAAGGTAGACAAAACTTTTGTTTTCACCAATTTGTAATAAACAATAATGTACATTTTTCTTCAGATAATAAATGGAAAGCATATTTCATTATGTTGGCTTGTTTGAAGCTATCCTCATTCCTCTTCTAGTCTCTGAGCATTGCTATCTGGTTCCTAAAGGATAAAAATACTAAAATGAAAGCAGGGGCACCATAGAAAGAGTGTAGCTTAGCAAACATCCTGTGATAGTGACAGCAATGAAAAACCAAGCCAAACAATAGCAGAACCAGTACAGATGTAACTTTTGCGTTTAATGAACAAAGAAATGGCTTTCACAGAATAAGAGACAGTACAACTGTAGCAAGAGAAGTCAGTCTCTACTGTGACACATAAGGACACTTGGCTTAATAACAAAGACCATTTATAATATAAAACAATTTATTCATCAGCAATGTGATGATAATTCTTTGCACTGCTGGGAAAAATGTGATTTTTTTGTTCTTTTTCAAGACATAGATTGAACAGTGCATCTGAAACCTTTTGAAACAGAGGTAAGTGGCCTTGCTGGCTCCCAAGGCTTCATGTAGTGCCAAAAGCCAAAGAATAATATCTATCATAGTTATGAATTTGCAGCAAATTATAACATACAAAGCATAAATAATAACGATTCCAATGGGTAGTGAGAAGATGTTATCTCTGCGAAAAAATTTAAATATTTTGCTCCACAATGTGATATACATCTATAGGATAGTTCCTTTCCCTTAGAATATTCATGTTAATTTTTGTAGAAGGTTGTAGGTATTTTCCAAGTATTATGTTTTAGATACTTTTCTTAGATGGGAAACTCTTCTATAAATAGGAATATCATTGTGCTTGGACCTATAAAGTATACTCAATTTTTTTTCTTTCACTTTAGTTTGATTTGATTATTTTGACTTGGCTTGATTTAGTTTGGGGATTGTGTGAGAACTACTTCGAACTAATAAAATATCACTTAAACTTGTAAGCTCTGTACAGGTTAGGACCATGTGTGGATCATTGACAGAAAGTGCAGCTGGTTGGGTAGAAAGTGGATATTATAAGTTTAGTATATTCAATCTGAGCTATTTGGGACTGCTTGTGTTTCCAAGTTTGGCATTCACTTTGTTCGTTTTTGGTTTTGATTTTTTTTTTCCTTTTAGAATATTTGCAGAGATCAGAAAATCCAAAATCTAAAATACTCGAAAATCTTAACAGTTTAATTTCAGATTTTTGGATTAGAGTTACCCTCTGCACTTGAACTATAATTGTAAATATTAGTTATTGGAGTTACTGTTTCACCATTGTAAGATGGTGTGGGAAGGACGTGAGAAATTTTTAGTTACTTGTCCAAGGAATCGCCAAATATGAATAGAAGACTGGAAATACAAAGTGGAGTGGTATGTGAAGCACTCTTCAACTACTTCCCAGTATTTCTGCAAGCTAACTTATTTCTTAAACAAATCAAATGTGACACTTCATTTGGATCTGCTTCTTCACATTTGTTTTCATCTTCCTTGTCAATTTAATGTTTTATCTTTGTTGTTAATAGCTACCCCCTAATGAATATATTCTATGTGTTAGGTATCAATTTTGGATTATCTTTATTATCTCATTCAAGCTCCGTGAAATACTTGTCATGATCTTTATTTTGTAGATAAGGAAACTGAGGCTTACTTTAGATAAAGTATTTATGAAAGGTTTATGTTCTTCTATTTAATGCATCATTCTTCTAGACAGAGACTGAAAGCCCAGAGTCAAGTCTACAGGTACTGGAATAGATTATGCCTAGCTTGGCAAATACATTAAATATTTTGTATAATAGAACAATTAATAACATGAGTAAGTGGAAATACTCAAACCTTTTATGAACTAAAATGTAGTTAATACATCATTTTTGAAGAACTTGAGTCGTGATGAAATGACCAGCTATAAAGAGATACCATCCTCGCCAAAATGTTAATTATTTCAAAATGGAAATCTGATTATTTTTCAGAAATTGACTAATAATTAATTGACTAGCTTATGTGACTTGAGTACTCTTGACATTTCCTCCCTTAAATTGCAAGTTAGAAATATGAAAGGTGGGCTTCTTTCACTGAAGTTCATAGTTAATTTTCCAGTGTCTTCTAACTGCTAACATTTGAAATGAGCATTTTTATTACTAAAGAGAGATGGTCCTAGAACCACTACTGGGAAGAGTCATAGTGGTTTTAGCACTGGTGTAAAGGTTAGAAGAATTAGAAAATCCTCTTGGCCTAATTAAAATGTATGAATTTTTCATACATCATGAAACTGTTCTAAATGGCTACAAAAAGCATAGAATTAGATTTATAAAAGAAAGAAACTACTTTTAAGCACAAGGGTTATTTAATTGTTCTGTCATCTCCTGTGTATTTTCCCCTAAAGGGGATAGGAATTGGCAAAGTTATTGTATAATATTTATCATCGTATATAATATTTTACATTTAATATTATATTCAAAGGAGAAAGTTTCTCAGAACCATTCTTGTAAAATGGTCTTGTTTTTAAAACTACCCTGTTCATACGTGGCTGGCTGACATCCCTGCTGAAGGAGAATTTATTAATGTATTAATGTAAACAGTGACTGGTATACATCTAGTAACTGCTAAAGCAGCAGGACTCAGATTTGTCCTGAGAGTCATATCCATAAAATGTTAACCTAAGCATAAATACAATCTCAGGCTATAACTCTCTGATGTCACTATAAAGTGGTATGTACACTTTGAGTTATTCATATTTATATTCTCAGTGGTGTAAAGCTTTTTAATAAAATGTACAGTGTCTTCACATTTTGTTGATATTTGTGTTGGCTTCCAAATGTTTCTGATTTGGTGGGTTTTTGAGTTGGGCATTGGTAAACTGTTTGCCATGAGAAGTATACGTGTTGTTTCTGCCATAGAAATGCAAGTGCCCCGGGTGGACTAAATGAAATTGAGTTTCATACCAGAAATGAATTTGAGAAGAGGCGATTAGAAGACTTGCTGACCACTGCTTGCCAGTCATGGAGGTCTGAGACTGTAAACCAGAAAGGAAACTTTAGGAGGTCCTGACTTGTGGCTGGGAAATTTAGTTGAAACAAATTCGCAGTTTCTCAGAGAGTACACTTCATCCCTGAACATGTTCACTCCTGTGACGTGAACTTCTCCCCATTTAGTGCATGAAGCGCCATGGCATACTTACATGCTCATCTCTTGCCAAAAGTGAAAACAGCCACATTTCGCAGCCTAAATCTGTCCCAGATTCTATATTGGCTCTGTACGTATGCCTGAAAGGAGATGGTCTCATTCGCTGTCACTACTCATTCAACTCCCGTTCTCCTGTCACATTTACGAGGTGGCATTCGCTTTTACCTCTGCTCAGAGACTCATTTCACAAAAATACCATGCCCTTTCCACTACACAAAACAGTGGATGAATTTCAGCAAAGGGCTCATTTGACTTCGAAGAAGTCCATGTGAAAAGCACTCCTTTATCCTTGGCACTAATTTACACCTGTTTTCACACAACTTTCCTTCAGTGGCTTTCATTCCCCTCTCTCCCTTCTTATATTAACCCAGTATCTTTTCTGACTCTTGTTTAAATGCTGTCATCCACCGAAACTCTTTTTAGGTCCAGCTTTCTTTCTCTTCTCACTGTAAATGAGTGTACCGATAACCTATGAATGAGAACATTGCGGGAGTATCTTTGCTGACTGTTTAAACCTGAGAATATATGCATGCGTACATGCATAGGTACATAGACATTTACACATATTTTCAGTCATATTTCAATCAACTATCACACATCATCCCCATTTCTATTACATATACAAATATATAGTAATGATATATCCCCAAATTCTGATTTTTAACTAGGTGATTTTCGCAGACAATAAGACTTTCAGAGACACCTTCTAAATGCTATGTCTGTGTCAACTCAGATATATCTCTCTTGTACTTGCAAAAGTTCTCTCCTCTAATTGCTAACAGGCTATGTATAGTTGTGGCTTTCTCTCTCCTTAGTCAGTTTCACTGTAGTTTTGCTAAGTGTGTTTCTCCACGAGGTTACGTCTGGCATCATTGACCCTCTGCATTATCTTTGTTCCCTGTTGCCTTTTCTCCTTGTACCTTCTCTTTCCAAACTTACTGTTTTCTTCAGTAGACAGTATTTGTTTTGAATGCCTTTCTTTCTAATAAACTTGCCTAAAGCTGTAAATACCACTTTCAGTTAAGACTTTCATTAAATTCCTTAACATGTGATATGTAATATCTTTTTTTAACAGCCAGTTCTGGGTTTGCAAAATCTTATTATAATATCTTTGCTGATACATTAATCATATGCATTTTAGCTCCAAATACATAATAACTTTGATATGTCTTTTGTTATTTGCTTTGAATTTAGTTACATTTGGTCACAAAATATGATTGTCTGCCATTTCTCTAGATCAGTTATATGCTCAAGTCCCAGTGTGTGGTAATTGTGTAATTGTTTCATGTAACTTAAAGAGGACCTGTGTTCTTCATCTGTTGTACTCAGCATTCCATAAATGTCCATTAAATCTTTAAGTTGTGCTGAGTATTTGACATGTGTATTTTTCAACACAAACTATGTGCATGTATTGCAACACATTTAGACTGTCTAATCTAGTTACTGTGTTCATTCCCTTGTGGTCCTGCCAAATTCTGTACATAATTTGGATATTTTATTAAATTGACTAATAATTGCAATTACTATATCTTCTGAATTAATCCGTCCTATCATTTTATAACTACTAGTACGATATAGTAACATTTAAAAATTTAAAAATTTTATGATTTGTCTTATTTTTATCTTATTAACAAAATTCTTTTCCTGAGGTTTTAGAAATATTTTCTACATTGCTAAGTTGTGGGGTGATGGTGCCCAGCAAAGCTTGGCGTCAGTGTATTCACGATGATCGTGTTGTAGAATGACACTGAAAAATGTGTACTCATGGTAAAATTTCTATGTTTATATTTTTAAAACTGTTAGAATTTCATTCTAGAGTATAGACAATGATGCCAGTCTACACATTTTAAAAACCTAAACATCATCAATAAATCTGAACTGACAACCACTTTCCTACAAGTTGTTTCTGTAAAATCCAGACTTTTCTACAAACTGGTCAAAGGTACAACAGATCCTTTCATTTTATGGAATGACTAATAACCAAATAGTACCAAAATAATCACTATTATGAAATTGAAGATTTGAAAGAAACATAATTGCTGTGTTGTCCTTGACATGTGCTAAGATACTAAGGAAACTCCCTTAAATTGGTTTTTTCTGTCTTTAAATAATTATCATAAATATCTTTTTCAAATTTAGTTCAGTTCTTTTTAAGTAATGGTTATATTTACTATTTGTAGAAGCAAAAATTCTCATCACTTTTCCTTAAACTTCACACCCTTCAGAGGAAATCTCAGCCAAGTTTCCTTACTTATTATATATTCTTTTTTAAAAACAGTGATAAATGGCTCTCCATTCCAAGTCAATGTGTGTCAGTTACAGACTCTCAGTGTCTTTGTAGCTTGAAAGCCTTGTGCTCCATGACAGGTGTCAGGATTGGGGCTGATGCAAATTAATATTAAAGAATAATAAATGAATGGCAGACGAAATCTGAAAAATCTGTGTCAAAAACACTCAGCTTTAGAACTTTAATGCCCATGAAAATGAATTGCTACTAGGAAAATTATGAGCTGATTCAGAGCAGTGATATGGGAAAGGAAAAACACATTGTGTGACAAGCTTCTTGAATATACAGCTGATATTCAAGTCATCAGCTTGTATTATGGTTATTGTATAAGGGTATCAGCACGTGGCAGATTTAAAATACTAACCTTATAGATTGAGTTAACTGGTTCATGTTCTCTTCCTTAAGAAGTTTACATGTAAAAAAAAGTTTATATGTTAAAATATACTTTTTCTTAATGTGTCTTTTAAAGTTACTATGAAATCCTTTAGAAAATTTCCTATCAAGAGAATTACTTTTCAAATGAAATCATATACCTTTCAACATGCATTTTAATATGATTTTGCCTAAATATGAATTGTGCTGCATGCATGCAAAAATAAGTGTATGCATGCATCTGGACAGATGCATACACATTGTGCTCCTTCCTCGTGGCAGTGTAAATTGTTTAAATGTGTCACAGAATGCTTCATTAGAACTATAGACGAATGAAGGAGGTATGAGAAGTCCCTGAGCATTTGCAAGCCACTGTATCCATACCATAGTAAGAAACTCAATTTCCCCCTCAAATTCTATTATAACTTCTACTTATAAATATAACCTCTGCCTCTGAATGACACTTACTGTGTGTATTTTTGCCACCTATATACCACAATTAAAAGATCAAATTAAAACATCTTTACAGATATACTATTATTGACATGGTGAAAGCAATTAAAATAGTTTTCTTACCCAGGGTATTGGCCGATGGCTGTTATTCTAGTTCTAGGAGTGGCTGAACCAAGAGAGTCACAATTTGGAGCCCAGACTAGGCAACTTTGTGACAACTACTTAGTGACTTAGTGAGACTCTGTCTCAAAAATTGACAGGTAGATAGATAGATAGAGCTTTGTGAAGACACCTTCCCCTCCACATTCGATCATGATAGCCACAGAAAAGGGAAATAATGGGAATAACAGTTGCATGACTGATGTGTGGGAAGAGTTCCCTCTGCAGGGATTTAACCAGTGTATGTACATATTGATTATGGAAGGACAATACAAGTCCTGAGGGTGGAGTTGCATATCTAGATTTGACTGAAATACTAAGAGCAAGCCTTACTTTATAATTCTTTAAGGACATGTGTATTGTAAAAAAAAAACCCCAGAATATCTCTATCTGTCTATCTAGATTCTGAGACATATAGTGTATATGTGTGTGTATGTATATATATATATGTATATATATATATATATATATATATATATATATATATATATGTTTCTAAGACATGTGAAGAAGCAGTCAGGGTATCAAGAATATATGTCCAAAGCCAAACCCTACATTTTAAAGTGTAAAGAGACATTTGTAGGAAAATGGATGTTGACTGGAAAATACAATGCTGAGTGAAATAAATCAGACATGTAAGCTTAAATACGCAACAGTATCCCTCATTTGAGTAAGGCAAAGTACAAACAAAGAGCACAATAAAGGATGGATGGAAGGAAACAAGGGTATAGATCTTTTGCAAATGGGAAGGGGTCCAGGAAAACAAGCGTGAGGGGAGAAGGGGAGGGGAAGGGAAGTAGTCGAACAAAGATGTGCCATGCATGGGATCCTAATGACTTCAGTGATTGTAGACATTATACACCATAAACATGAGCTAGGAATAATGGCAATGAAAATTCAGAAAGGGGATTTAGATGCAGAATAAAGGAAGTGAGTATAGGAAGGGAAAGAGATTTTTAAAACAAACAAATTGTGTTATGTTCATGTTCCTCCTCCCCAAGGTGAATGTAAACTTCATGTCCTGCCAACATGTACTCATAAAATTAAAAATGTAAATTTCAACAGGCTCCTATTGTACCCTGCTGTTTCTACTTTTCTATCAAATTTGGATTTCCCAAAGAGTGGCCGAGAAGCTGTCTCTGAGAATACAGATCTATGCAGTGTGGTTGTAGATATAGTGGACCCTTAAAGAATATCAACTGTGGTGAAATTCTGAAACATTCTGTTTCTCCTCTTCTATGTGCGAAATATGTGACTTTCTAATTTTAAAAATGTATGCTCTATGCACATACAAATTCTATGTTCTGAATTTCCAATTCATATCCTATAACAATTACAGTTTATATGCATATACATGGTTAATTGCTAATCTGTTTTAAGAGGATTACATCCTCATTATATCAGCGGGAAATACCTTAAATGCAAATGATATGGAAAAATACCAAATAGCACAAGTGATTATGTTTTTTTCACTCATTATTATATTCCTGCATGTATACTATAGCCTAGAATTTGCCTGACTATTCAATAAATATCTATTTAAAAATTAATGAAGCAATAAAAGAACCAGGTATCAGTTGAACTGCCTGAAAGAATTATACACTTTGTGTAATTTAGAGAAGAACAGGAAGATCCTATGTTTTTGGAACAGTCTCCTTAAAATTACTTATACACTTATTCTTAAAGAATACTGTTCACTTACACAGTAATTTTCCTTTTTTAAAACACCTACAGAGTAGAATACTTCTCCATCAATAATAGAGTTGATTCTAAAGGGAAAGGGCATTGAGAAGGTTCTAGGTCTTTCTGGCAACCCCCTCACCCTTTTCGAAAGCACTGAATTAATGCATATTTACATTGAAAACCCTTTCCTTTGTGGTCAAGACATTTTTTTGGAATAAAGATACGTGGACCTCAATTTACGAGTTAAATAGATTCTAAGAACCATCCAGATTCATTAAATTATGTACATAGAACAAGATTTATCTATTGCTTTTAATGAATGTTTAATAATATATTTATAATTGGGTGGAAAATGTGTTATTTAGAGACCATTCTCTTGTGAGTCAGAAAATATAGATATTTAATCATGCAACCATGAAATCTGCCAAAAGGCTCATAATAGAAATAATAAAATAATATAATTCTTAGAAATTATACAAATTTTAAAGTCTGAAATTATTTTCATTCTATTAGACATTACCACTGAATCCACTGTCTTGAGTATTTGGCCACATTATCTCCTTATTTCTGCTCTGGCTATTTTCCCCAGGAGGAAGGGACATTGATTTTTATATTTTTGTCTCTAACTTCATCTTTCCCTCACTCTTTCCCTGTGGCTGTCTGACTGTCTCCATGGTTGAATGCAGGAGAACTGGGGACTGATTGCTTATGTCCTCCAGCAGGAGGGAATCTGCTTGTATAAATTTGCCATATTCGGTATTTCAAACTGAGGAAACATGATTCCTGGCACACAGAAGCAATGTTCTCCATATTGGCTTCACAAATACTTTGATATCTATTTTCATTTCTTTCTGCCTCATTTTTAAATAGGTTAAATTCAAAGCAGGAGAGAGACAGAGAGAGGGAGGTAGAGAGGGAGGGAGAGAGAGTGAGATAGATTATTAATTGTTTGGGGACCTCTTAGCCTCCAATAAAATATTTTCTGTAAAACAAATTACTTGTATTTTAAAAGAGAGAGAATGAGGGATTCATGTTATTTAAGTAGATCACTATTGCTCATAAATTGCTCAAATCGATTTCAAGGAAATTTCTAGAGATTTTCATAAAACTTTTATTAAAATGTTTCATTGTGTTTCAAGAAAAGAATAGACTCAAGAACGTGTGTGTGTCTTTGTGTGTGTGTGTGCATGCACGTGTGTGTGTATGAGTATTTAAGGGATCTTCTCTAAACACTCATTGCTGGAGTGATCAAGAAAAATGGGAATGTTATATGAAATCATACAATTTAATAAAGTTTTCCTGTGACCTCCTAACTTTACACCTCACAAATCATATTTATCATAAAATGTAAATACAGAACAACATTTATTCTTGTTGTGTTGTCTAACAGAATTGTTAGTCTTTCAAAGCATGTTTTAAAAGTGCTTGCATAATGCTTTCTATGTTCGAGACACTTGACAAACATTCAGTGCATATTTACTGATATAATAAATAATCTACAAACTAACACCACATTTAAGCCACATTTATAGACACTTAGTTGAGAGAGGATAATAAACTTATTAGCAATGTGGCAAACTAAAAATAAATACAGTAGAAATAGAAATAGTGTTTTTTGCATTCTCACTTTTGTTCCAAGATTATCACATATGATGGTATCTTCTGTTTATGTATTACTGAATTTATATGTGATAACAGATCCCGTGGGCTGAAAATCTACATCATACTAAAAATTTCCAAAGGTTCAAGAATATAATGAGGGTTATTGCAGCATTGATCCATATTTAGCTTCATATTTTCTGTTAATTCATGTAAGATATGTAATGTTTATCACTGGGCCACATGAATAGCTTGACAAGTGGACCTTTTTAATATATTGCTTTACTTTATATGTAATATGAATAAATATTTATTGGGGCAAATATAAATCTTCCATAATATTAATCTAATCCTTACCACAATCTTATAAAACAGGCACTTGTTTTGTAATCCCCCATTGTGAAATCAGCATTGTTCAGATCCCCATGAGAGAGACGGTGGTGCATGGGGGTTAATAAATTGACACATGTTGTACAGTACTAGTTCAGAGCCGAAGTATGCCTCTGAATGTGAATGTGCCTCTGAATCTGTGATCGTAGCAAATTGAAATGTGACCTCTCTGAAAAGCACTGTTTAACATGTGTCTTTTTTGGTGAAATGCAGGCCACCTATTTTGCTAGTGTAAACTTCACTGTGTCACTTACTGTTTGGTAGGTGAAAATTGAATTATTTATGTTGAAGCTCAATCTCACATTTTTCATGTCCATATGTCTTTATTTCCATGTGACTCAGATAATCCTTCAGAATTCCTTTTTGCTTAGTAAGAAATAAAAAAATTTCACACACTGACAAAGTAGAACCTAGCTAACGAAGCATTAAATTATAAAGTCTAAGTACCACTTACCTCCTTGGGCAAGAGGGCCTGGAGCTGGAGGCTGGAGAAGCGCAATGAATGGTGGACTGTGGGGACCCTTCAGTTTCTGCCGTGTGTTGTTCTGATACAGAGAAGCTTTCTTAAAGCATAGTTACTCCATTGCTTTATTTATAATGATTGCCTGGGTATGGTGTTCGTGCAGTTACTTCACTCCTTTTCTTTATTAGCTGCTGACTTTTTTATTATCATGCTTCCCCTTTTTGCTCTGAATTGTTAATTATTACCTTGATGGCACTGGGTAAAACTTCTGTTAACTGTCATTGTTTGACTAGCAGTTATGGAGATTTACTTTTGCTAAACCCCTACCGTACTACACAGTTGTGAAACACAAGGCATAGAGCATTAGAGGAAAGCCTTTCTGCTTCTGAGGCCTTCAGCCTACCGGGATATTTCCAGATTTACAAGAAACTGGTAATGAGGGGCCTGTATATTTTGTTATACAGGTGTGATTATCATCATTTAAAAAAAAGGTACTATCAATCAAATCTTAGAGAAATATATTGCTATGATTAAGTTGTCATCTTTTGACCAATATTACTGTCACTGATTTGCAAAAATCAAATTTAATGAAATGTACCAAAGAATCGAATGATGCTTCCATTTTATTGCAGAGTGATTTAACTTTACTGAATAGCATGTAAATTGTAGCTACAAACTTGAAAATACAATCCGGGATAATATATACCATAAAGTTGCATGCTTGCTTGCTTCTACTTGTTGGAAGTTTGCTTTTGATATCTTTTATTCTAATTCCCTGGAATAAATTCATATCACATCAAGACTGGAAAATCTGGGTAAAATACAGCTTTTGTGCTTTCATAATCCCTTGGAAATGACATGTGCATCCATTTTGCTTCTTTCACGAGGTGTTCCTACATCTCTACGAGGTGGCTCCATGTGTTCCCACTTACAACTTTGGTATTCATGACCTATGTTTTCATGATACTGAACTTGTAGTTCCTTAAATCTACCGTGTTATATAGATGAGGAGCTTTAAATTCTTGACCCTTCACTTTTTGAATGTGCTGTTCTTAATATGTTTCCAAGCGCTTCATGTATTCACGAAGTGCCAGGACTTATGACATTAAATGATGTACAAGTACTGCTTGTATTCATAGAGGCAAGATGAAGATCTTTAGTCTTTATATTCATCAAAAATACAAGAAATTTCCCATTTAAGTATGCATGTGTCATATACTGTCCCTAAAAATTGATTACTAAAAATATAAATGTGTCTTTATTGGACTCAAGACTGAATCTCTGCCCCAAAACCTGTGTGTCTAATACCTATTTTTAGCATTGCCTTAGGATTGAGCTCATTGTACTGCAAGTCATATCTAAAGTTTGTTAAAGCAGAAGTAACACTTCTAACCCCATCCATGAAACAAGATAAAATTTATCATTCCCAAGCAAGAAATGTATAATTACAATACAGGAAAACTTTCAATGAAGGCAGTAAAAAGAGCTCTCAGTACTTTGATGTGTTTGCAGTGACTGTCCTCTGCCAAACTTACCTTGGGATGTAATTGCTGCCATCATGATTTGGAGAGATGGTTCCTGAGACCATGAGGTTCCATTACAAAAGAGTGAGTTCCGCCCCTCTGCTGCTATTACTTTCTCTCTGCTCCTCTGCTGCTGCTCCTCCTCCATCTGCCTATAACTCCCCTCTCTCTCACCTTCCTTTTGTCACATGATGTTGCAGCAAGAAATGTCTCATCAGATGTTGGCACCTTGATATCCAGCCTCCAGACCTATGAGCTCGTAGCTTTTTATTCATTTAAAAAAACATTTATTAGGATATGTTTGCAGTGCATGCATTTTACAGTCAGCTAGGGGAGCTGGTATGGGCACATAATAGAGCTTCTTTGTGGATCTAATCCCCTCCCCTCCCTCTTCCTTTAGTTCTTCTCCCTTCCCCCTTATCACCCTTGTTGACATTGTTAATCTTAGTTCAAGTTTATGGCATATAATGTCAGTGTTAGTTGAAGTTATTAGGACCTTGTACCTGACTCATCTTCACACTTCCTGTTTCCCCATCTGTTTATTATAATTTATCCAGTTTCAGGGTTTCTGTCACAGCAACATAAAACAGGCTAAGAAACAGGTTTTTTTCTGTTTTTATTTTGATATACAATCATTTTAAGTCATTTTGATCTCAGAGAAGAGCCAAGAACAGAAAAGGCTAGGATGTTGAAAGAGTGGGCTATGGATTTAGAAATGGAATTCTGCTTCTTAAATCAGTTTCCCTATATGCATAAAATTGATAGTTCTCTTCAGAAGTAGAGACTCTCTTGCAAAATGATAATAATTATGTGATTCTTCTAGACATTAGCAAGAAAACGGCAGTGACAAACTCATCTTTAGGCTGGACTTTTAAGTACCAGGGGAAGTAGAGAATCTGCTGCTTCTAGCAGGCCAAACCTAGCTGTTGACAAAATAGGCATGGAAAGCAGAAGAAATAACATCGCTTAGATTATTCTCAATATATAATGAAGATAATATCTGAGAAAATAAAATATTCCTCTGTTATAACTTCCATCAAGACCACTTCTATAGTTCTTATAATGTTTAAATTCTAGTGGCTCAGGTTAAACTATTTTCCCGATTATAAAATAAATGAAAAGTGATGACGGATATAAAAATAGCAATACTCACCAACCAGATTTAGCAGCTGCTAACATTTTATAATATTTATTTCATGTCATTTGTTGTTAAAGAAATAAAATATCATGATAAGCTGGAGGATTATAAGGAATGAGGTATTATAAATGAAGCTAGAAATATTTTACTCCATCACTGAGAATCATTTCATAAGCATCCAGAAACAAGAGCCTTTCTTCCCCTTCTGAGTTTTTGTATTATTTAGAAATAACTCTCTAATATACTTTTAAAAGTACGGTGGACATGAAGTATACCATTACTACCTTGCTATTTTGACAATTTATTCATGTCCAAAAATCATGATTTTGTCATCTGTTTTATTCTTTTTGTCTGCTAAATGCTATATTAGTAGCCAGACAATACATGGTACTGAGTATATAGTGTTGCGTGAATATTTGCATACCTTTTGTATTTTAAAGACATTTTTGTGTTCTTCTTCTTGTGTCTTCAATTAATGAATTGATTATCATATTTATTTCTTTTCCTAGAAATCAATTTAAAATTGTAAACTCTGTTTCTGGTCTTGTAGTAGTTGTTCTTGTTTGTTCAAGAGGCTTTCCAACATGATATACACAACTGGTCAGTGGCTCTATTTTCCTCCCGTGCATTCGGGGAACATCAGAATACTTGAGCACTCGTGAGACTCAGAGGAAAGTGCCATTATTATTTTGTGCTTTTTTAATTCCACTTTTGTAACCCATTACTGGGAACTATTGCTGCTGGTAGTTTTACAAACAGTGCATGTCAAGGTTTAACAGAGTATGAATTTATTTGCTTACCATTGGTTTTTCCTTTGCACTCCCTCTCTAAGTTTAGTTTCTGCCCTCCTTTCTTTTTCCATCCTTTATGGTATATTCAGCATAGATATGTCAAGGATATTCTTCCTATTTTATTTCACATTGACTTCTCTTTCGTCAAGAACTCATTAGTCACTTGTGCTTATGCACCTTGCAAGTGACCTTTTGTATGTTTTTTTAATGTTGCTGATTAAAGGTCCCTGTTAGGCTAGTTATACTGCTATCAGTACTCTGACTTTTCTATCTCTCTTTGTCCTTGTGCTCTGCTAGTTTTACTATGGAGATTTCCTTTTTTCAATGTCTCTTATTTGTCTCACAATGTTTCTCATTTTGTTTTGTTGTCATGTTTATGCCTTTTGTATGGGATCATTTTAAACACCCTTCTTTTCAAGTTGTTCTATCACTTGCTGTGTCTCTTCTCTTTTGCTCATACTAATTCACTTCCTCATTGGACATAACTTTAAATTGTAAGTGTATGTTGACCAGGACATTATTTTATTTTTGTTTGTTTTGGTTTCTTTTTCCATTTACTTATTTCTTTCCTTGTGAGGACCATGCACCATGGATTTTTGAAGAGTATTTCAGAGACACTGGCAAGGTGGTGTTCCTTGTACAGACATTAAGTACAAGTAAATTTCCAAATTCTTATCTGCATAGGTGAGAGGAGCTTCCACTTGTCACTTTCAAGCTTTTCCACCCATGGAGATATGGAAATTACAATTCACTTGGCCCATCCTTAGTGTTCATGTGCAGGTCCAATGCTCCCTCTACTTATGCAAGTTAAACACAGTATTTTAAATCTAGTTCTAAATTCTGTCTTTTAGACATCACAGATTCTCTTTGAAATGCTCAGGTTGATGTTTCTGAAAAGATCAGTATTTTTAAGTAGTTTTCAAAAATATATAATCTTGGTTTTTCTGTATTGTTGTAATATGAAAAGGCCCCTTATGCACCAGGCCTGGCTTACTGTGAGACGCGCATCACCACTTTAAGCCTCAGAATCATGTCCATGCCTCCACTGTGAAATCCTCGTTACCATGGCAAGTGACATGGCACATGTGTCATCCTGAGCATGACATCACACTTTATTAGTGCCTAGGTACTCTGTGTTTGTGAGTGTTTTCAGAGTGATAAGTTGTAAATATTCTTTTTTCAGGTATATAAAATATAGATATTTTAATTTACCTTAGGTTATTTGTTAAATTAGTCATCAATATTAGAACTCTATGACCAAGAATAAGCTGTTAGAATAATTCTTTAAATATTCAGTTACATTGAAATAATGACCTGGGAAATAAAGATGGAGTAGAAATCATATTTCTATTTTGACTGTTGTGTTTTATTACATCTTTAGAATAAGGTTGTATCTACCTTCTAAGTATCTGTCACATGTGAAAGGTTTTAAGCCAAAGATGGAGACACATGGCTGTGATCCCAGCATTTAGGAGGCTATGCCAAGAGGATCATAAGTTCTGGACCTGAGGTTCCATGAGACTTGACTACATAGTGAGACCCCGGCTCAGTGGAAGACATGAGTAGGTGTTAGAGGTTGTTAAAATACTTCGGCTTTGCTTTTAACTGCAACCCAACTAGAAGTAATTGATTGTTGGACTTCTTTTCGGGGGGGGGCGTTTTAATGTGGCATACAGTATATATGCTCACATACAACATGCTGCTTTAAACATGAATGGTTTGGTACCTTGTAATGAGTAGAAGTCTTCTCCACAATCAGCGCAATGAACATACAGATGAGTGTGTGTCCTCCTGCTTCCCCTGCTCACCTTTCTCTGTTATCCGCATCGTCGAGCTGCCTGTCCCTAGCCAAACATCTGTCTATGTTCTGTTTATAGATTAGTTTACATTTTCTATAGATTTTCATAAATAGTATCTTATTGTTCATACTTCAGAAACCCTAGAGATATTCAGGTTATTGGTGAGTGTATCTTGATTACATCTTTCAAAAACTTTGTTCCTTTCATCAATTCTTTAAAATTTTTGGTGAAAGCTATCCATAATCTTCCCTTACTGTGTTTTTAACATGGGTGCAATTTGTAGTCGTGTTTCAGTATTTGTTCTTAATGATAATCGATTGTATTGATCAATGTGATCAGAAGTTTATCAGTTCATTACTTTTCTCACATAAACGGATTTTATTTATCTGTTTTTTTCTATTTTCTAATTCATTGTTTTCAGTTCTGACCTATAGTATCTTGATTTTTCTGCTTAGAGTTTATTTTCTTCCTTTTCTAATTTCTTAAGGAAAAAGCTCAACTGACTGAGATTCTTATTTTTAAAATAAGCCTTTATTTCTATAAAATTTCTTTAAATAATCCTTTAGCAACATTTGACATATTTCTTATTTCTATTGTGTTTTATTTTTTTGACTCATGAGTTGTTATATGTGTGCACACTAGTTTCAAATATGTAGGCATTTTTAAGATAACTTTCTTATATTGTGTAGTAATTTAATTTTATTATAGAAAAAGAATGTACTTTCAATGACTTGAAGCTTTTGGAAATATTGAGACATTTCTCATGACCCAGTATATGGCCTATCTTGAAAAATGATTGATGTGCACTTTAAAATAATATATCATGCTATTTGGATGGATATTACATAAATGTAAAATTACGTCAAATTACTTAACAGTTTTGTTCAAGTATTTCATATTACTGCTGATATTTTTTTCTGATTCTATTGTAATGGAAATGTGGACATTCAAATCTTCAACTATTTTTGTGGATTTTTTCTCTTTATTCTCACAGTTTTAGCAATTATTTTTATTCATGTATCTTCAACTCTTGCTACCTTAAAAATAGTTTCACACTGGGTTATTATGATCTCTTAAATTACCATTTTATAATTATAAAATCAATTTTTTATACTCTTCGCTCTGACGTTTTTCTGTTTTTAAAACAATAACCCAAGCTATCTTTTGGCTTGTGTTGTATAGCACGTTTGTCCATCCTTGACTTTATTTTTACCTATTTATGCTTTCCAATTTAAACTGTTTTTCTTCTTGATGGTACAGAATTGGGACTAGCTTTGCAATCCAGTTTGACAGTATTTGCCTTTGGAATAGTTATGTCTGATGTGATTATTGATATTATGGCATTTAGGTTCCACATTTCGCTGTGTGTTGTCTTATTGCTTCCTTATTCCTCTTGTATTCTTTCCCTAACTTCTTTGGAATTTACAGAGTAGTTTTTATTCAACACTACATCTATTACTGGTTGATTTTTATAGTTTGACAATTTGTTATTTTACTGATTGCTCTATATTTAAAAATGTACAATTTAGTCTTTTATAATCTAACATAAAGTGGTATTATACCTTAATGCAAACTATAAGAACCTAAAGATAGTATACTTCCATTTCTTTCCCCAAACTTAAAGTGACTTTTGTTTCCCATTTTACATATGTATATATTATGAATGTCACAATATACATTTTTATTATTGTTAATGACAATTATGTAATAAGAAAAACCATATATATACATATGTATACATATATATACACAT